>CM033755.1:19346107-19959026 GCA_019671005.1 Hibiscus mutabilis
AATAAGACAAAAGACTACATTAACATATACGATTATAATACGAACATGAATATTTACATGGAAACAAGACTGAAATGAAAGAAAAATAAAAGTCAGTGGCAGAAATTAAAGAACAATAATATGTAATTTAAGGACGAAAATGCGAAGTAAACGGAACCTAAAAGGATCAAAACTATAATTGGACCAAGGGGCAGACCCAAAATGAAAAGTTCAAAAACGTAGGATGGTTAAAGGCGTAATTTTACCATTTGAAAACTGATTCGGTGTAATTTAGGGACTGGATTGCAAGATTTTGAAATACAAGAGGGACCAGAGTTGTAAATATACCATGCGGCAAGACAAAAGTGAAAATATTGGGAACGCGGGGGATTTAGCATGTAATTTACCCATTTAACGAAATAATAATAACTATATAAACCCTATTTTTAGGCCGAAACCAAATTTTCCTTCATTTCTTTCATTTTCAGTTTTATAACCCAGCCCGTGTTCTTCATTTTCTCTCAACTCTCTCTATAAAACCCAAAATCCGGCGGCCGGCCGCCGCTAACCGGCGCCGATGAGCCTAAAAAACCTACCAAAATAACCCCCGTATCACCCTCAACACGAATCCGAGGTTGGATTCAGAGGATACGCCTCTATTTGCCCTAGATCTAGGAAATACGAAACGAAAAAAAATATTTTTTAAACCCAAAACGAAATTACAAGGGTTCTCCCCCTCCCTTCAGTTCACCGTATCTGGCTTGGGGAAGCCGAAAGGCTTGTCACTGAGGAGGGGAGACCCACAAACGGCGACGGTAAGACCACTCTCTCTCTTTTTTACCTCTTTTGTATATGCATGCAAAAATAAAAAAGGGAAACGAGTATTTACCACTGGACTGACTTTTGTATTTCGATTGTAACTTGACTGATTCGATTACAACTTGTTCTTTTGATTACAACTCTGTTCTTGTCTGTTACCACTCTCTCTTTTCTGTTACAACTCTCTCTTTTCTGTTGCAACTCTCCGTTACAAAATATTTGTTTCCTACATATATATGCCTGTCTTTGTTTTGGTACAAGTTGCATATTATTTGCTTTTTTCAGATCTGGACTGACATTTCTTTTCTTGCTGTGTTGACATGTTCTGAGCGCGGTGGTTGAAGATCGGCATGGTGGCGGTGTGGGGGTTCTGCCTGCGGCCAGACGTGTTCTCGGCCGTCAGATCAGTTCTGATCTAACGGTCGAGATGGCTTGAAGGATGCACATTTGCGTAGCACTTATTACGCGCAACAAGTTTTTGGGGCCGTTGCCGGGGATTGGCAATAGCGACTTTGTTTTTATTTTCTTGCACTTTCTTTTTTATTTTTCTTGTTTAAAATTCAAAGGGCTAACAAACTTTGGTTTTGCATTGGTATATGACCAGGGCGAGACCGACTTCACCAGAATATCCCTTTGATCCAGAAATCGAACAAACCTTACAAAGACTTAGACGAAGGATAAGAGTAGCAATGGCTAATCAAGACGGCAATATGAATCAAGATGTTCGAGCAGGAGGATGAGTGATTCTTGCACGAAACAGAACTATTCGAGACTATCTTGAAGAAGATCTTGATGGACTTAACACAGGAGTTGTCGCTTTTTGAAATTGAAGCCGACCACTTTGAGTTGAAACCGATAATGTTTAATATGATCAACACAATAGGTCAATTTGGTGGCTCAAGCGATCGAAGATGCACGGCAACATCTCGAAATCTTTCCTCGAGATTTGCAACTCGTTCAAGATACACGAAGTCACCCCCGATGTATTACGATTAAGATTATTCCCCTATTCACTGAGGGATAGGGCGAAAGCATGGTTGAATAGCATTCCTGCCGGATCAATAGCATCTTGGACCGATTTTTGTCGTGATTTCCTTGCTAGATTTAATCCTACAAATTTGACTGATAAGCTTCGTAACGATATTCCTTCTTTTCGCAGTGGATGATGAATCCATGTACGAGGCTTGGGAGCGATATAGAGAACTTCTACACAAATGCCCCCTACACGGATTCCCGGTGTGGACTCAAGTAACAATGTTTTACAAAGCCGTGAATACACCAACAAGGATGATGCTAGATGTCTCGGCAAACAGCATACTCCTAGATAAGTCGCCGGAAGAAGCAATGCAAATCTTAAACAGGCTGGCCAAGAATGATTATCAATTCCCATCCACTAGAAGAGGAGGAGTTAGACGCCAAGCCACAATACATGAACTAGGATCATCATATTCAATTTTGGCACAATTGGCCACTTTAACCAAGATGGTCCAGAACATGCAAAAACCAAACAACACACATGAAGTCAAGGTAATGGATTCTTTTTGTAAGATATGTGGTGATAACCATAATTCTTATTTTGTTTAATATATATTTTGGATTTCATTTTATATATTAGCCCAATAGTATTAGTAATAGTATAATTACAATACCCATACGATAATACAAACGTATATACTTATGTAAACATTAATTAATATAACTTACTAGCATACGTACATATAATCATACACATAATTAACATAACATCTATATACATTAAACAAATACGCTCGTACTCTATAGATACATACGCGACACACATATACCATTAATATGTATACATACATAGCTTATAATATACATGCACACACCACACCTTATATATATATTAGTAACACTCATGCAAATAATAAACATATAATATAATAAGTATACATGCAACACTAATATGTATTTACAGGTAAAAATGAGTAATTACACCAGACGCCCAAGTAGTTGCCCAGGCAACCATCGATTAGTTGCCAAGGCAACCCCGTTGTGCAAGTTGCCACGGCAACTAAGTTGCCCATGCACTCTTTTACCAAGACAATCCAATCGGCTATCACACCTCAACTCACGATAACCTGGCATATCTCTCTCTCATTTGAATTCATCTTTTCTTTTACTTTATTGCTTTCTAGATTAGTCATTAGTTAAACTCCTATAATCCTTTACTTGTGTTTTTACTTTTTACAAAGTGGAAGACTTTATACTATAAATCACATTTATAGCACTTATTCACAGCGCAACAAATAAACTTTGGTTTTTTGCATTGGTACTTTGTTTTTATGACTTGTTTAAAATTCAAAGGGCTAACAAACTTTGGTTTTGCATTGGATATGACTGGCGAGACCACTTCAGTAATATCCTTTGATCCAAAAATCGAACAAACCTTACAAAGACTTAGACGAAGGATAAGAGAAGCAATGGCAAATCAAGACGGCAATATGAATCAAGATGTTCGAGCAGGAGGAGGAGTGATTCTTGCACGAAAAATGTAACTATTCGAGACTATCTTGAAGAAGATCTTGATGGACTTAACCTGTGAGTTGTCGACCAAATTGAAGCCGACCACTTTGAGTTGAAACCGTAATGTTTAATATGATCAACACAATAGGTCAATTTGGCGGCTCAAAGAATCAAGATGCACGACAACATCTCAAATCTTTCCTCGAGATTTGCAACTGCTCAAGATACACGAGTCACCCCGATGTATTACGATTAAGATTATTGTTGAATAGCATTCTGCCGGATCAATAGCATCTTGGACCGAAAGCAAATTTGGTTGAATAGCATTCCCGAGGCTTGGGAGCGATATAGAGAATCACAAATGCCCCCTACACGGATTCGGTGTGGATTCAATAACAATGTTTTTGAATACACCAACAAGGATGATGCTTGTCGTGATTTCCTAGATAAGTCACCCGGAAGAAGCAATGCAAATTTAATCCAAGAATGATTAAATTTCCACTAGAGAGGAGAGTTAGACGCCAAGCCACAATACATGAACTAGGATCATCATATTCAATTTCGGCACAATTGGCCACTTTAACCAAGATGGTCCAGAACATGCAAAAACCAAACAACACACATGAAGTCAAGGTAATGGATTCTTTTTGTGAGATATGTGGTGATAATCATAATTCTTATTTTGTTTAATATATATTTTGGATTTCATTTTATATATTTGCCCAATAGTATTAGTAATAGTATAATTACAATACCCATACGATAATACAAACGTATATACTTATGTAAACATTAATTAATATAACTTACTAGCTTACGTACATATAATCATACACATAATTAACATAACATCTATATACATTAAACAAATACGCTCGTACTCTATAGATACATACGCGACACACATATACCAAATATGTATACATACATAGCTTATAATATACATGCACACACCACACCTTATATATATATTAGTAACACTCATGCAAATAATAAACATATAATATAATAAGTATACATGCAACACTAATATGTATTTACAGGTAAAAATAAGTGATTACACCAGACGCCCAAGTAGTTGCCCAGGCAACCATCGATTAGTTGCCAAGGCAACCCCCGTCACAGCAAGTTGCCACGGCAACTAAGTTGCCCATGCACTCTTTTACCAAGACAATCCAATCGGCTATCACACCTCAACTCACGATAACTTTGGCATATCTCTCTCTCATTTGAATTCATCTTTTCTTTTACTTTATTGCTTTCTAGATTAGTCATTAGTTAAACTCCTATAATCCTTTACTTGTGTTTTTACTTTTACTGAGTGGAAGAGACTAGATCCTTGAAGTGGCACCAATCCCGTGGAGACGATATCTTTTATACTATAACTTGCGGCGTGTATACTTGCACATTTGCGTAGCACTTATTACGCAACAAGTTTTTGGGGCCGTTTGCGGGATTGGCAATAGCGACTTTGTTTTTATTTTCTTGCACTTTCTTTTTATTTTTCTTGTTTAAAATTCAAAGGGCTAACAAACTTTGGTTTTGCATTGGTATATGACCAGGCGAGACCGACTTCACCGAATATCCCTTTGATCCGTAAATCGAATAAACCTTACAAAGACTTAGACGAAGGATAAGAGTAGCAATGGCTAATCAAGGCGGCAATATGAATCAAGATGTTCGAAAGCGGGAGGAGGAGTGATTCTTGCACGAAACAGAACTATTCGAGACTATCTTGAAGAAGATCTTGATGGACTTAACCCAAGAGTTGTCGCACCTGAAATTGAAGCCGACCACTTTGAGTTGAAACCGATAATGTTTAATATGATCAACACAATAGGTCAATTTGGCGGCTCAGAGATCGAAGATGCACGGCAACATCTGAAATCTTTCCTCGAGATTTGCAACTCGTTCAAGATACGAAGTCACCCCGATGTATTACGATTAAGATTATTCCCCTATTCTTTGAGGGATAGGGCGAAAGCATGGTTGAACAGCATTCTGCCGGATCAATAGCATCTTGGACCGATCTTTGTCGTGATTTCCTTGCTAGATTTAATCCTACAAATTTGGTGATAAGCTTCAGAACGACATTCCTTCTTTTCGGCAGGCGGATGATGAATCCATGTACGAGGCTTGGGAGCGATATAGAGAACTTCTACACAAATGCCCCTACACGGATTCGGTGTGGACTCAAGTAACAATGTTTTACAAAGCCGTGAATACACCAACAAGGATGATGCTAGATGTCTCGGCAAACAACATACTCCTAGATAAGTCGCCGGAAGAAGCAATGCAAATCTTAAACAGGTTGGCCAAGAATGATTATCAATTCCCATCCACTAGAAGAGGAGGAGTTAGACGCTAAGCCACAATACATGAACTAGGATCATCGATTCAATTTCGCACAATTGGCCACTTTAACCAAGATGGTCAGAACATGCAAAAACCAAACAACACACATGAAGTCAAGGTAATGGATTCTTTTTGTGAGATATGTGGTGATAACCATAATTCTTATGAATGTATGCAGAATCCAGAATCCAGCTTCTATGTGGGGAATTACAATTGGAGCAACAACGTGATGTCCAATACATACAATCCAGCTTGGAAGAAGCACCCAAAATTTTCATGAGTAATCCCAACAATGCTCTAAACCAAAACAATCTGAATGCACAAGCATCGGGATTCCAGCAGAATATGCCACGGCAATAGTTGCCGCAGCAACAACCGACGACATCCAGTTCTTTGGAAAATTCTCTAAATGCTTTTATGATGAAAACTGAATCTTATATGGCTGAGAATAGTAATTTCATAAAAAAACTGATGCTTTTATTAACAGGACCGATATGAGATTGCAAAACCAAGAGGCGGCAATCAAATCATTAGAAAATCAAGTCGGACAGTTTGCTCAAAATCTGAATACTAGACCGCAAGAAGGTTTACCTAGCGATACTGAAGTCGCAAGAGGAACTGGCCATGAGCAATGTAAGGCGATCACCACTGGAAGTGGCCAACAACTTAGAGAGGTTCAAACCCGCTCGTCAAACAAAACTCTACAAAAAGATCAAGACGAACCTAGCGGCAAAGCCTCAGATGCTGAACCAGAAATTACCGCGGCAACCAGCAATAAGCATGCCGTGGAAACTGATGATAAAAATGCCTCGGCAACTGGCGATGAGCATGCCTCGGCAACCCCAGTTGATAACGCTTCGACAACTCCAGATGTCCCGGCAATGCCGTCAATCAGGTTCCAAACCAATGAAAGGATCGAAGATATCCGACTTCCACCACCATTCCCACAAAGGTTGAAGCGACAAAAGCAAGAGTATCAATTCAAGAAGTTTCTTGATATCCTAAAGCAAGTCCACATCAACTTGCCATTGGTGGAAGCAATTGAACAAATGCCAAACTATGCCAAGTTTCTTAAAGACATTGTGTCCAAGAGAACAAGGCTAGGAGAGTTTGAAACAGTTGCCGCAACAGAGGGATGCATGGCAATGTTGCACAATCGTATGCCACCCAAGTTGAAGGATCCCAGAAGTTTCACAATAGCATGTTCCATTGGAAACCACTATGTCGGGAAAGCATTATGCGACCTTGGGGCTAGCATAAACTTGATGCCTAAATCGGTTTTCCATAAACTAGGAATCGGGAAGGCAAGACCTACAATGATTATGCTACAGCTGACTAGCCGCCAGATCCTATGTGCATCCAGAGGGAAAAATTGAGGACATCTTGGTAAAAGTTGATAAATTTATTTTTCCCGCTGACTTTATTGTTTTGGATTGTGAAGCAGATGAGCATGCACCCATTATTCTCGGGAGACCATTCCTAGCAACAGGGAGAACCTTGATCGATGTTGAAAAAGGAGAACTCACAATGAGGGTGAATGACCAGCAAGTTAAACTAAATGTGTTCCAAACACTAAGGCATGCCGATGATCCAGAAGAATGCCAACTTCTTCATGCCACGGCAGAGTTTAACCGACGAGGAATTTAGTTGCCTCGGCAGCTACATTGCCGATCAAGAGGAATCGAGGAGTATGAAGAACCGGTCGATGATGAACAACAAGAAGAGGCAAATTGGCTAGTCAATCAACTAGGTACATACTTTGAACCACTGGATTACTCAGGTAAGGAAGGTAAACTCGAAAAACCCTCTATTGAACAACCACCGATTCTTGAGTTGAAACAATTGCCAGAGCAACTAAAATATGCATACTTAGGAACCGATAATACATTGCCTGTAATTATTTCTTCTAAGTTACAGCCTGAGCAGGAAAAGAAGCTGATCAAGATGTTGAAGCTACACAAAAAGGCAATAGGGTGGACAATTTCTGACTTGAAGGGAATTAGCACGGCAGTGTGCATGCACAAGATCTTGTTGGCAGATGATCACAAACCTTCAATTGAGGCCCAGAGGAGACTGAATCATGCCATGAAAGGGGTTGTAATGAAAGAAATCATCAAGTGGCTTGACGCCGACATTATATACCCTATCTCTGATAGTACGTGGGTAAGTCCTGTACAATGTGTACCGAAAAAAGGAGGTATAAGGGTGGTAAGTAATGAAAATAATGAACTCATTCCAACCAGGACTGTGACCGGTTGAAGGGTTTGTATGGATTATCGAAAGCTAAACAAAGCCACTAGGAAAAATCACTTCCTATTACCCTTTATTGATCAAATGCTTGACCGTCTTGCAGGTAAACCCTTTTATTGTTTTCTTTATGGTTATTAGGTTACAATCAAATTGCCATAGCACCAGAAGATCAATAAAAGACAACATTCACATGCCCATACGGTACTTATGCCTTCCGAAGGATGCCGTTCGGATTGTGTAACGCCCCGGCAACCTTCCAAAGATGCATGATGGCGCTCTTTTCAGACATGGTCGAAGACTTCCTTGAGATCTGCATGGATGATTTTTCTGTTTTTGGTAATGACTTCGACAGCTGTCTCGGCAATTTAGAGAGGGTGTTGGCAAGATGTGAAGAAACATATTTAGTCCTCAATTGGGAGAAATGCCATTTTATTGTAGATGAAAGAATAGTGCTCGGCCACAAGATTTCATCAAAGGGAATTGAAGTAGACAAAGCCAAGGTGGATGTGATCGAGAGATTACCCCCACCAAGTTCGGTTAAAGGAATTCGAAGTTTTCTCGGACATGCAGGTTTTTACATGAGGTTCATTCATAATTTTTCTAAAATCACTAAACCCTTGTGTAATCTGCTTGAACAGGATAAAGTCTTCGATTTTGATGATTCTTGCACCCAAGCATTCGAAACCCTAAAGAAAAAGCTTGCCTCGGCACCCATTGTCGTTCCACTAGATTGGACGCTACCTTTTGAGCTTATGTGTGATGCAAGTGATTTTGCGGTAGGAGCAGTCCTAGGCCAACGCACAGGTAAGACATTCCATGTGATATACTACGCTAGTAAAACTCTTAATAGTGCTCAAGTGAATTACACAACAACGGAGAAAGAGTTACTAGCTGTAGTTTTCGCATTTGACAAGTTCCGATCCTATTTGATTGGTACAAAGGTAATTGTTCATACGGACTATTCGGCAATCAAATATCTATTTGCTAAAAAGGATGCCAAACCTCGTTTGATTCGTTGGATATTACTTTTACAAGAATTTGATATTGAAATTAAGGACAGGAAAGGAACAGAAAATCAAGTGGCCGATCATCTATCACGTTTGGAACGCAATAAGGAGGAGGACGCGGATCTAGAGATATGTGATGCATTCTCGGATGAACAACTTTTAGTTGCCTCGGCAACCCTCGATGCCTCGGCAACCATTGATGCACACGCCTCAGCAACCCTCGACGCCGCATCAGCCATTGACGTGCACGCCTCGGCAATTTTGGGAGCAGTCGCCATGACAGCACATGCCTCGGCAATACCCTGGTACGCGGATTTAGTTAATTTCCTTGTTTGTGGTATTTTACCTTATGGCATTACTCACCAAGGGAATAAGCGGTTCTGCCATAATGCTAAGCATTACTTTTGGGACGAGCCTCTTTTGTTTAAACAATGTGCAGATCAGGTTATACACCGATGTGTCCCTAAAGAAGAGCAACATAATGTACTCCGGTAATGCCATTCTTCACCCTATGGAGGACATTTTGGAGGAACTCGTACCGCGGCCAAAGTTTTGCAATCTGGTTTGTATTGGCCAACATTGTACAAAGATGCCCAAGACTTTTACAAGCAATGTGATCGTTGCCAGAGGACGGGCAATATCTCGAGACGACATGAGATGCCACTCTAGAACATCATCGTGGTGGAATTGTTCGATGTGTAGGGGATCGATTTTATGGGACCTTTCCCATCTTCATTCGGCAACCTCTACATCTTACTTGCCATCGACTATGTGTCTAAATGGGTGGAGGCAGCTGCAGTTCCCAACAACGATTCCAAGACCGTGCAACGATTCTTGTAGAAAAACATATTTACACGGTTTGGGATGCCAAGAGCAATTATCAGTGACGAAGGCAAGCATTTTGACAACAGACTAATTGCCAAGATGTTGCAACGCTTCGGCATATCACACAAGATCGCCACGGCATATCACCCACAAACCAACGGGCAAGCAGAAATATCCAACCGGGAGTTGAAGGGGATACTCGAGAAAGTTGTAAATCCCTCAAGGAAGGATTGGTCATTAAGACTAGATGACGCACTTTGGGCATATCGCACTGCATTCAAAACACCCTTAGGTATGTCCCCCTTACGACTTGTCTATGGCAAAACATGTCATCTACCAGTGGAAATCGAGCACAAGGCATATTGGGCAATCAAGACCATGAATATGGATTGGGAAAGTGCCGGACAAAAGCGTTTGATGGACCTCAATGAGATAGAAGAATTCCGTGCACTCGCCTATAACAATGCACGAATCTACAAGGAGAAAACAAAGCGATGGCATGACAAGAAACTATTGCCACGACAATTCACGCCAGGGCAACTAGTTCTCCTATTCAATTCTCGGCTAAAATTTTTCCCGGGAAAGCTGAAATCAAGATGGTCGGGACCATTCGAAGTCGTCAAACCATTCTCCCATGGTGCTGTGATAATCAAGTCCATCTCTGACAACCATGAATTCAAAGTTAATGGACAAAGATTGAAGCACTACAATGGTGCCCATGTGGAACGTAACAAGGAAGTGGTCAACTTAGGAGATGCATGAGCATGCTCTCCCTTTTGATATTTTTATTTTTTATTTTTATTTTTATTTTTATTTCTCGATTAATTAGTTATTTTATTTTTTCAATTTTTTTTATTTTTTATTTTTTATATATTTCCGATTATTAGTAGTTTTTAGGATAGATTTTATTTATTTAAGTTTAAGAATTCTATTACACATCTTTATTTATTTTCTTTATTAGTTTATCTTTAATTTTAATCCTTATTTGATTTGTCTTTGAATTGTAGGAAAAGAAGTTCAAGATAAAGAAGGAATTCTAAACCAAGTAGGAAAACATCTTCAACAAGGAAACTAATGGGCTGAATCTAAAGCTTATATAAAGCCTCCAATTAATCCTAACCAAAACCCCTTGTCGACAACTTCTACCAAACCCTAAACCCTTTTTTGTTTTCCCCTAATCCCACCCACCTATCTTTTCTATAAAACCCATCACCCTTAACCTATTCCTACTTTCTATCTTGCAACTTTTTAGTTTCTTTTCTTTGTTTTTACTCACAACCAAGATCATCCATGGCATCCAAGATTAAACTTTTAGTTTATCCAAGTTCCTCCAAAGAACCAAGATACAAGAAGTTTGCTACACCGGTGGTTCAAGAAAGATTTCAATCCAAGTTCGAAAGCCGAAAGATTCATGAAGAACAAGGCTTTGAATACTCCAACTCTCATCAAGATTTCGGCCTTGAACCATTCATCTTCAAGAGGATTGCACATCAAAAGTGGCAAATCTTTTGCCATCAACCGGAACCGGGTAACATCTCATGGGTAAGAGAATTCTATGCTCACTCACCTAACCCGGATAATCCTTATGTTTTTGTTCGTGACAAGACCATACTTATAAGTCCCGAAAGCATCAACACCTTTTACGGACTTTACATTGAGAAGGACGAGCATCAAGCCTTCGTTGACCAAATCAATCCCAAGCAACTCGACAAGGTGCTTCAAGAACTCACTCAATCAGGAACTCATTGGAACGACGGTAAATACAAGGGCACGGTAAATCGCCTTCGGCTTAAACCCGAGGCAAAACTATGGAATAAGTTTGTTAAAACTTCTTTAATGCCCACCACACACAATACTACCGTTGATATACCACGTCTTTTGCTCATACATTCTATTTTGCATAATCGCATCATTAACATTGGAAAAATTATTTGTGATGAGATTTTTGTATGCAGTTCAAAAGATAAGGGTTCTCTTTTCTTCCCTTGCTTAATTTCTAATCTTTGCAAGGAGATGCATGTCCCGAGTGAGTCCACCGATGAAAAGGCCCTACCCAAGTCTGGTTGGAATCAAGCACTAATCCGAAAGCTAATGGGAGAGGCACCGGGAGATTCTTCAAGGCCTTCAATTACCACGACAACTCCTGTCGCCGCGGCAATCCCTAATGCCCAAGCACCTAATGCCAGGGTAACTCGGCCATTAACCCCGGGACACTTTAAAGCATTTTTGCACCCGTTGGCAAGCCACCTAAGGCAAATTGAAGACCGGCAACTAATGTTCATGCGGTACATGAAGGAGCAAAACAATGTCATCACCCAAGTCATCCTAGAAAAGTACCCGGACAATCGCGTACCGTTCCCAATCTTTCCCTCAGAGATCCTTGCCCCGACAACCAATGAAGCAGTCGCCGCGACAACCTACATCATGCACGCACAAGATGATGCCACGGCAACCAAAGCTAAAGATATCCCGACAACCACTGCAAAAGCCAAAGGTAAAGCACCTATGCCCGAATCAACTCCTACGGAATCATTTTCTGATTTTTCAGATTCGGACGAGTCCTCCATTGAACCAATAAAGACCGCACCAATTGAATCCTCCAAGCGAAAAGCCATTGACATTGATGAAGAGGACGATGAGGACAACCCCGTACGAGGATCGATTCCACCACCGGCAACAAGAAAACAACCATCGCGTTCAAGCAAAAGAATCAAGACACCGACTAGAAGGAAACTAATCATCTACGATGATGAACTCTCGGAGTAAGTCCTCGTATGCATTTTTATTTTTCGGTATTTTTATGCATGCATTGAGGACAATGCCTCACTCGAGTTTGGGGGGGATTGTTATTAGTAGTTACCATGTTTAGTTTCATTCATCTTAAGTATTACATTTAGAATACATAAATTGCTTGCCATGCCTTTAATTGGAACAAGAATTTCTTAGATTTGATGAATATCTGATGACGACTTTGCCAATGCACTTAATTGATAGAAGTTTTATTCTAGGATAACCATGGAAAAACTTAGAATTTTACTATGATGCTAAATTTGATGAAACACTGTTGTGGTTTGATTGATTTAAGGAATTCTAGTAAACTTAGGTTGATAATTAACAAATTGGGAGATTAGAATAAAAATTGGATGAATGCTAGAGGTGCCCGAAATTGGCTCTAGCATGTGCTAAAAAATTGATCACTAGAGGTGCCCGAAACTGGCTCTAGTAAGTGTTAAAAATTGATCGCTAGAGGTGCCCGAAACCGGCTCTAGTCGAATAAATTAACTTAATAAAACTAAAAACAAAACACTAGAGGTGCCCAACACTGGCTCTAGTTAAAACATGTTAAAAAGAACCCAATGAAGTAATTTGAAAACCTCTTGTTTGCATAGAATCTGAAAAATCAACTTGCACACAACTCCGCACACACTCACAAGCATTATAGTTTGATTCCGAGTAACTCCTAAGTTTTCCAAAAAATAAAAAGCCAATCACGCTGTGCCCCGGTTCAGAGAATTGAAATCAATTTCAAAGCTAAGTTTGTGAAAATTGAAGTCTTGGCAGGTAATTATGAGTTTGCATTACTTGAGGACAAGCAATAGTTCGAGTTTGGGGGTGTGATAAGTGTTCAAAAGTACAAATTTTCTTACCCTTTTTACTCATATTATTGTTAGACTTAGGCTCATATTAGTTGCATAGTTAGCCATTCATGAATTAATCCATGTTTCCTTCAATCGTTGAGCTTGATTACATAACTTGGTAGTTTTTGTGGAAAAGATGCTGCTTTGGTGTGCTTTGTGTGTGTATGTGCAGGATCACTTACCAAAGCAATGCCGAGCTAGTTGCCAGGACAATGCATGAAGGAGACGCCGAGCCAGTTGCCAGGGCAATGCATGAAGGAGACGCCGAGCCAGTTGCCATGGCAATTGTCGACAAGAGTAAAGGTGATATGGTAGTCGAAATTGATGACTAGACAAGCCCAAGATGACGTGGAGCAAAGCCCAAACCCAAAGGAATTTGATTGCCATGCAGAGATTAAAGAAGAATTAAATTCCAAGAAGATAGGAGAAGTTCTAGTAGGAATACAATTATAATAAAGAATTATATTCTTTAATGATAATTTAATTCCAACTTAAACTCCTCCTCAAAGAAGGACTTTGGCCTAGCCCTATAAATAAGATGGAGATTTCGACAAGATGAGGGGGGAGAGCAATAGGGAAATTTCGACAAGTCCAAGTAGGGCAAGAGAAGAGAATTTTCGACAAGCATTAAGGGCAAGGAGGATTTCGACAAGCCTCCTCCTTCATCCTTTTCTTTCTTGTTCGATTGGGTTCATGCTAGGGATTGTTTATCTTGTGTTTCTTTGGAACCTAGCCATGAACTAAATTTACTTGGCTATGGTTATTGTGTTTTGTGGTTGTGAGAAACTATTGGTTTTTGTTTAGGTAATAAGAGTTTGCACTTTTCTATTTCAAGGTTTATTCATTCTTGCTTCTTATTCTTGTTTGCGAGTGAATTGGGAGAGGATCTCGTGATTTCATCTATTTATCTAATATCGGGAGAGTTAGATTCAAGAAACGAATGAATATGATCTTTATTCAATCTATTGATGGTGAAGATTAATCCGGCTTAGGAATAAGTTAAGGATTTCAACGGCTAAGAAGAGCGCAAGATTGGTTGTTGTTCACCCTTGATTCACGCAGGGATGTATTATCAAGGCATGCACAAGTAGCTAGAGTTTCGACTTAGGGATAAGAAGAAACCATTGAAGAACGCTCTGTCGAACCTTGAAGGTTGCTGCCTAGACGCCCAAGTAGTTGCCCAGGCAACCATCGATTAGTTGCCAAGGCAACCCCGTTTGCAAGTTGCCCATGCACTCTTTTACCAAGACAATCCAATCGGCTATCACACCTCAACTCACGATAACCTGGCCTATCTCTCTCTCATTTGAATTCATTTTTTCTTTTACTTTATTGCTTTCTAGATTAGTCATTAGTTAAACTCCTATAATCCTTTACTTGTGTTTTTACTTTTTACAGTGCAAGAGACTAGATCCTTGAAGTGGAACCAATCCCTGTGGAGACGATATCTTTTATACTATAACTTGCGACGTGTATACTTGCACATTTGCGTAGCACTTATTACGCGCAACAACCGTCTTTGTACTCCGCTGTCAAGAGGCTAGTCGGCCGATGATCGGCATCACGAAGGAGATGAAAGGCGCCGCCTTGGTTCCATGTTGAGAGAATGAAAGCGTTAGAAGCCTTTTTTTAGGGTTTCTTTGTCATCTGTTTTGAAAGAAATCAACACACCTTAATGTTTTAAGTCATTAAACACAAAACGACGTCGTTTCATGGCGACCCGACCCGCGGTAACCCGATTACCCGGGGAGGATCCGCGTGCCGTTAAATGGGTTAATTACACAAGTAATCCCCATTTTTCTTCCCCGTTTCAACTTCTATCATGGGATAATATCATTTCTGGTCCTTCTCTCTTGTTTCACGTTTTAAATATCATCCTTTTTAGCTTCTAAATTTCTGTTTTGTTGCAATTTAGTCATATGTTTTACATTTATTTAATATTCAACACTTTTATTTATGGTTATTTATACTTTTTCCAATGTTTTATGTGTTGTTTTATTTTAGTCCTATAATATT
The DNA here is from genome assembly GCA_019671005.1 of Hibiscus mutabilis. Classification (NCBI taxonomy): domain Eukaryota; kingdom Viridiplantae; phylum Streptophyta; class Magnoliopsida; order Malvales; family Malvaceae; genus Hibiscus; species Hibiscus mutabilis. The sequence continues at coordinate 19,361,484 of CM033755.1, forward strand.
TGCTAGTTTAGTCATATATTTTAATATTCATGTCATTTATTTCTTTTTAGCATGATTGCATCGTCTTAGTATGTTTTCATATTTGTGATATTATGTTTTGGTTTTTAATTTATGTGTTCTTAGTATATGTCTTTTTTGTTATGGTTAATTCAATTCGTGCATTCATGTCCATGTTAGCATGTTTTATTTCTTTGTTCATTTTGTACATTATGATATATACTAGCTAATGGCATGTTTTTTTTTTACTTTAAGTTGTGTCATATGTTAAGTATTAGTTTTTAGCTTGTTGCTTAGATTTAATTAGTTTAATATTACATTACATGTATGTCATGCACGTGTTGTTTTCGTGGTTTTTTATGTACATATGTTCAAGCATGTTAGGATTAGTTTATTTAAATTTTGGAAGCATGTTTTTTCCTTTCCCATATTTGTGCTTATGCTTTGTGCTCATTAGAGTATGTTATGTTTTTTCTTATTCATATACTTTATTATTTTGATTTAATTTTGTAAAATTCATGTGTTCATGTTTTTAATATCATGTCAATGTAAATTGTATGTTTTATATTTTGCTTTCTAAGTTTGCATAACGGATGTATAAATTGTCAATGCGGTGCCTTTTTATCTGAGCGTAAATGGGGCCAGTATTAGGCGTAGTGATGGTGGTTGGGCGTTTACTCTTGGATAACAAAGCCTTTAAAATTTACTCGCACTTATGACCAAATTTTAATTTAATTGTCACGTTAATCCGGAAAGTTTAATATCACTAAAGCGGTAATTATTAAAGTACCAATTTTGGGCGGTGTGGGGGTGCTAATCCTTCCCCATCCGTAACAGACTCCCGAACCCAACATTTTTAAAATCTCTGGTTTTTTCAGTGTTTGGTCCACCTTTAGTGGCCGGTGGCAACTCTATTTTTAATTAAAACACGGTTTTTGCAAAATCCCACGGAAGACATCATTTTCAAAATAAAACAAAAACACCATTTTTTAGCGAGAGGGACATCGCTACAATACTATGGCTCATTATATGCGGTTTGGTTCTAGAGTAAGGGTACCTGAACTGTCGCGAAGACATCGATTCGGGGGAATATGACCCTTATACCATACGAGGGTGAAAACCCCACGAAATATAAGGACCAATACTCTGGAAGCGAGATACAACACTATACGGAGGTGAAAACCCCACAGAGCGAATTACTCCCTCCCACTTAAGGGTTCTACAGCTAACACATGATGACAGTTTATATCAAATTAGAAATTAAAAATTAAATTAAATCGAACTTAAATTTTCCTTAATAATTACAATGCAAACCTAACTAAGGTCTAACTCCTTTTTGTTTTTGAAAAAAAAATAATGTCCCCAGTGGAGTCGCTATGCTGTAGTGACCTTTTTCGTTCGGGCACTTTCTTTGGAGACCCGTTCTTGAGTGGTAAGCCACGTGTTTTAAATAGAAAAAATGGTAAAAAATAGAGTCGCCATCGGTCATTTGGATAAAGGAGACCGGACACCGAAATGTCAACCAGAGATGGGTTCGGGAGTTGGTTACGAGTGGGGAAGGATTAGCACCCCCACTACACCAAAAATTGGTACCTAAAGATTCGCATTATTTTTATTAAGGAAAATAAAAATTTGATTTAATTTAATAATTTAATTCCCAAAATGCATGCACAACAGTTTAAATCTGCCTTGGTATTCACGACATTCAAAGGAGATGACACCCGGATAGTCAGGATGACACTCCCAATGGAAATATCGGAACAATGAGGCAAAATACTATATACGATATTTATGTAAAATAATAAATAACATAAAGTTAATATAAATAATGTAAATAAAATAAAAACAAATAAAATACTATATAAAATATATCTTAATATATACATGTAAATATAAATAATATTTTATACATATCTTATATATAAATATACATATTATACAAATACTATATAAAGCAAATACTAAACTATATACACATTATAAGTATAATATATATTACACATATTATATATACATATACATAATAATACCATATATATAAAAAATACACAAATAAAATAAAATGCATCAAATACAAAAAAGAACTAAAAATAAAAAAAACGATGCAAAATATAAAAAACATGGCAATATGAAAACATAATCAACAGAACTATATATTATTAAATAAATACAAAGATAATGACCGAATTTTACCCCAATAAGAGCTCGAAAGAAAAACTTGACCGACCCCCATCAAGATCACGATGCCACCCTAACATGGCCTAAAAATTTAACTAGATCAGACCACGAAAGAAATCTCGATCGAATGTTAGATCGAACCAACTGGGGCCGAGGTCAATGCCCCAACCCCTGGCCAGCCTAGCTCGACCGGCATTGGCTCCCACACTTTTAGGTGCCGAATTGCCAATGTCTCTGGCCAATTTGGCTTTTGCCAATTTCTTCGCTTCAATTGTGTGTGTATTGTGAGGTTCCCCCCGCTCCTTTATATAGGAAAAGGTGGGGTGGTGACGTGAGAGCCGCGTGAAATTTACTTTTTATTTTTTTTATTTCATTCGATAAGTTTTATTATACAAAAATTTTGAGATATTAAATACTTAAAAAAATAAATACATTGATTTTACAGATAAAAAAATTTAGGACAATAACGTCTTCTTTCTTGTTTTTTGAGTCTGCAAATACGACAATTTGGACTGGATAAATGACTTTTTAATTGTGCATAATAAGTAAGAATATTTGGCTTATTTTGGGTCTAACCCGGACAAAATTGAGTTACAACAAAATGCAAATAGTGGTACAAAGTACAGTAGTTTCAACATCTTGGCTGCACACATATGGCGATGCGTAAGTAAAGCAAGGGGTCTCCCAGAGGATCAAGCTACCAAACTACAATTCCCGGTCGGTGGTCGATTTAGATTGAATCCTCGTCTCCCACCGGGTTACTTCGGCAATGTAATCTTTCTAACTGCTCAAGTTGTTCAAGCCCGTGATCTCGAAACCGAATCGTTTATAGATACGGTAAAGAGGATCCATGAACGATTAAAGCAGGTCGATGACGAGTATTTGAAATCAGCTCTTGATTACATTGAACAAGTATCTGATTTGAGCAGTCTGGTTAGAGGACCCCATACATACCGGTGCCCGAACCTTTCAGTTATTCCCTGGATATGGCTGCCCATATACGATGCCGATTTCGTATGGGGTCGTCCGATGTACATGATGCCAGCTAATGTGGTCCAAGAAGGTAAAATTTACATAATACCTAGTCCAATTAATGATGGGAGCTTGTCACTGGTAACTCGATTGGAGACGTCTCACATGAAACTCTTTGAGAAACTCCTCTACGAATTTTAATAGTTATGTTGTTTCTGTCCACGTAACAAAGCATGGATGTAATAATGATCGTCTGTTGTGGTTTACGGATTGTATTGAACATTATTGCATTACTCTATCACGAGGTAAGAACAATGTATTGGTTGCTCTAGGGTGTTAAGCGATTTCTTTCGATGTGGGAAGCTGGATTGCCTTCAATTTAATATGGAAATCATCTTTTTAAATTGTGCCATCTAATGCCGAGGTGATATCAATTTCTTATGCGGAGAGAATGTATATACGACTTAGCCGATGCGTTAATATTTGATGTATAGGCACTATTTTTTTTACAAGTACGATCTAAACCCTAAAATTTTAAAATTTAAACCTCTAACAGAAGTAGAACATTGTGTAAACCTGTGCGGCCACATCCTCTAATTTTAAAAAATTAAATTTTAATTTTTAAAATTTAAAAAAATAATTTGTACCCTTAAAAATCATATTAAGTTTTAATTTTTTAATTAGACTCCTCATAATTTTTAAAATTTCTCACAATGTCTCAATTTTTCAAAAATTTTAGTTAGATCCCTTTTTTTGAAAAATGATAAATAAAACCCTTCATTTTTTGAAATTTTCAATTTAAATCTCTATATTTAAAAAAAAATTAAATTGACCCCACAAACTCTTTTGTCAAGTTTAGCCACTAATCCCTAACCTTAAACTCCTAAACTTTAAGGCCATGTTTGCGGTTGATGTGGCAAAACCAAGGTTTGGGGCAAACTAAGGTTTTGCAAAAGCTAGTTTTTATAGCTTTTAGCAAACCAAGGTTTGAGAAGTTAGTTTAGGGGCAAACCAAGATTTTGACACTGAAAAGCTGCCTGTTTTTTGTTGTTTCTGGCTTCTCAAACTGGCTTTTCCACCCAAAAACAACCGAAAACAAGGCCTAAATTTTAAATTTTAAATTCTAAACCTTAAATACTAAACCTTAAATCCTTAAGCTCTAAAGCCTAAACTAAACCTCTAAGCCTAAAATAAACTTTCTTGTGTAAATTAAAGTTTATCCTCAAATATCATTATTATTATTTTTCATTTGGGATATACTAGTTTTCATCTTCACGTGAAACACACGATTATTGTTTTTTAATATTACCATATATAAGTATTATTTTTAGAAAACTAAAATTATTTTTTTGGTTATTATTTCATTCTTTTCAATGTATTAAATATATTTATTTTTATTTTTATATAATTTATAAACAATTTAATATTAGAAAGTCATGAAGATATTATGAAAATTAGTAATTCTTAAGAGTCAACTACGCCATTTGTTACGAAGCTTGTGTAACTTATGAAAGGTCACAAAATTTATAACAAAATAATTACACGTCATTATCTTAATGGCGAGAAAAAGTCCGAAAATATTAAACAAATATCATGAGGCTTTAACCTAAGACCTCTCACAAAAGAGGTATAATGTTTAGCCACTATATAAAACTAAAACATACATATTATTGTGGGTGCTGGGGGGCAGCCGTACCCTTAAAAATTTTAAGTTCTCTTATATTTTATATATTTTTTATTAATAATATAATTTTGCATCCCTTAAACTCTTGTAATTTTGTACCTTTAAACATATTTGTTCGGTTGGCCAAGCTGCTCATCTTTGTTCCTTCATATTCCCTTAGGTTATGAGTTTTAGACTCATTAGGAGCACTCTCCTTCCTTTTCCAGAGTCCCTATTTCACCCCCTCTAAGTAGGATTATGATTAGATTTAAAATTTATCAAAAAAAATATACATATTATTGACAAAAATAATATATATGTTAAACTATCAAAATTAATTAGATTTATTTTATAAAAAGTATTTTAATAATAAAATATTATAAGAATGTATAACATCAACTATAAAAAATAATAAAATATATTAATTTTATAAAAATGATTTATATTTTAAATTACAAAACTTAAAGATTAATGAAAAAATAAAATGATAATAATAATAATATATTAATTACAATTTCAATTATATAATATATTTTATAAAAAAATAATTTAAGTTATAAGAATTTATAATTTTTTTTGTTGTCTAAATACCTCTTTTTACTTGGACGAAAAGAAAAAAGGGGTCACGATCACGAAGGCACCTACCCACTGAGGCCTATGGTCACAACTTCGAGGTGTTGATTGCTAGGCAATGAGAGGTTATGAATTGAAGATACATTGTTTTATTTTATTTTTTTACTGTAATTATTTTTTAAAATTTAAAAATAAAATAATATTTCTTAATATTTTAATATAATTATATAATAATATATGTTTTTTTTTTATTTTTTAAAACGTAAACAGATCATACAAACAAATCACTCAAATTCAAATATCCTAAAAATATCAAAACTAGACTGTAGTCACCAATGCCAATCCATCTCATCTTGTGGCCCTGCAAGGTCATATTATTATAATTATGTACTATTGTACGTCTTGAATATGCATATTTTAAATGACATCATTTTAATTTTAATTATGCCGCTTACTCCCAAAACCTTAGCTCCTTTTCATTTTCTTTCAAATATAGTCGTTTTTTAATCTTTTTCTTTGTTTAATATGCGACGGCACTAATTTTTATATTGGTTGTCGATCGCCAGTAATTTATATTTTATTTTTTTTCACAAATTTTGTTACGTTTTTTATTGTCTTTGTGGTACGTTTTCTCGGTCTTTATAACACGTCTATGCCTTGTGGTACATTTTTATGGTTACTTTTATAGATTTTTGGTGTTCATATATGGTGACCCTCACAGTGCTTATTTCTGATTATCGAGGGTCACGTAGAGCTTGATCCCCTTTTGAGTTGTTTGCCGATGTAATCTAGAGCTATCGTCATTTTTTGAGAATAGGCGTAAAAGGTGGTTGCCAATTTTGGGATTTCATCTAGTTCGTGTTTTAACAACTTCCCAGAGATCCTTCCTACAATAGATTGTAAATTTTTTTTGTGCAAAGAGAAAATGTCTATCTGATTGGTGTAACGTTTATCTTTTCTTTTTAGTTTTATTATTTTAATTTTTTTGTTCTTTTATGTTGTAAAACCTCTTATGTTCTGATTTCATTTTATTTGTCAATAAAATTGCTTGGTTAATATATAAAAAATTAATTTTAATTAGTATTTAATTTTGAACTTGATTTTGACAACAATCTCTAGAGCATTTGTTAAAACTTTCAATTGACACCCTTCCCCTCCTCTAGGTTGTGGAGTTCAAGACTCATTAAGAGCAAAATTCTCCTTCCCCTCCTTTAGGTAGAAATTGTTCAAAAAATTTTGAACTTGATTTTAAAAATCTTATTTTATTTGGTATAAAAAATAAAACTAAAAAATTAAAAAAAATCTTATTCAACGAGTGTTAAAGGTATAAAGAGTTTTTTAGGCCATGCCAGTTTTTATCGGCGTTTTATTAAAGATTTTTCAAAAATTGCCAAACCTTTATGCTTGTTGTTAGAACATAATGCCATTTTTGCTTTTGATGATTCTTGCTTGAGAGTATTTTAAGAGCTTAAAGAGAAGTTGATCAATGCCTCTATAGTTGTAGCAGGGGACTGGAATGAGCCCTTTGAGCTCATGTATAATGCCAGCGACTATTTTGTTGGAGCAATCTTGGGACAAAGGCATGCCAAGGTTTTCCATGCCATCTACTATGCCAGCCGAACCTTGAACGAAGCACAATTGAATTACTCTATGACTGAGAAAGAATTTCTTGCGGTTGTATTTACTTTTGACAAATTTAGATCTTATTTAATTGGTAACAAAGTTGTGGTTTTTACAGATCATTCGGCATTGAAGTACCTCTTGGCAAAGAAAGATGCCAAACCCAGACTAATCCGATGGACGCTCATACTTCAAGAATTTGATCTTGAGATCCTAGACAAAAAGGGCAGTGAAAACCTAGTAGCTGACCATCTCTCACGTTTAGAGCATCACCTTGAAGATGGTAAGACAAATTTTATAAGAGATGAATTTCCTGACGAGTATTTGCTTGCAGTTAATGCCATGCCATGGTATGCCAACATTGTCAACTACTTGGTAAATAATATTCTACCACCAGACTTGGCATACAATGCCAAGAAAAGGTTCTTGCGGGAAGTCAGACAATACTATTGGGATAAGCCAATATTTTTCGAACAGTGTGCCGACCAAGTAATCCGCCGGTGTGTGCCCGAGGATGAGCAGCATAACATCTTGCATTTATGCCATGCCGCACCATATGGAGGTCACTTTACTGGGGTAAAGACTACTGCCAAGGTACTACAGTCATGATTATTTTGGCCCACACTGTATAAGGATGCCCACGAGTATGCCAAGGCATGTGATCGATGCCAACATATAGGAAACATATCTGGCAGACACCAACTATCGCTCCAAAACATTACGCCTATGGATTTATTTTATGTATGAGGGATAGACTTTATGGGTCATTTTCCACCCTCGTTTGGTAATGTATACATTCTTATGGCTGTTGACTACGTATCTAAGCGGGTAGAAGTTGTTGCTCTGCCAACAAAAGATTCCAAGGCTGTTGCCGAGTTCTTGCATAAGCATATTTTTACTAGATCTAGCGCCCCTAGAGTGATTATTCATGATGAGGGCACTCATTTAAAATGTAATCTAATTTCTAAAGCCTTGTGCAGGTATAGTATACAGCAGAGAATTGCCACGACATATCATCCACAAACAAATGGGCAAGCTGAGATTTCGAATAAGGAGATCAAAAACATCTTACAAAAGACTGTTAATCCATCAATGAAGGACTGGTCCTTGAGACTAGATGAGTCATTGTGGGCTTACAAGACTGCTTTTAAAACTTCTTTGGGTACTTCACCATTTAGACTCGTTTTCAAAAAACCATGCCATTTGCAATGGAGCTTGAGCACAAAGCCAACTGGGCCATCAGAACACTTGGCATGGCATGGAGAGCTGCTGGAGAAAAGAGGTTACTAGACCTAAATGATTTGGAGGAATTTAGAATGCAAGCCTATAAGAACGCCAGGATCTACAAGGAAAAGGCAAAACATTGGCATGACAGTAGGATAATGCGAAGGCAGTTTGAGGTCGGTCAACGTGTTTTGTTATTTAACTCACGGCTTAAGTTATTTCCAGGGAAACTCAGATCAAGATGGACAGACCCTTATAAAGTTGTGAAGCCCTATGCTCATGGAGCTGTATACATCAAGAACTTGAAGAGGGAGAAATCTTTAAGGTGAATGGCCAACGTTTAAAGCACTACATGGAAGGTGATCAGAACAATGCCAAAAAGGTGATCCTCTTGGCAGAGGTAACATGAAAACACCATCAGGTTTGAACTTTTGTAAATATTAGGTTAGTGTTTTTCTTTGTTTTTAGGTTTTTAGTTGTTTTTCTTTATTTTTAAGTTTCAAGTTTTTATTTATTTTCTGTGTTAAAAGGTTTCCTTTGAGTTGTACAGATTCATTATGCTAGGAAACTGCCAGGGTTGCTGGTAGGAGCCAACGCTTCAATAGAAAACTTTGCCAGACACAATGCCAGAGTAGCTTGGCATGCAGCGGTGCAAAAGATAGATGGAAGAAAAAAAACCCTAGTTTTTTCGGCCCAGTAAAATAAGAGAGAGTTTTTTTTATTTGACCTTAAACCCTAGGCACCCAAAATTTCGGTTGAAATTTAAATTTCAAACCAATCACCTTATCACTCCAATCATTGCCCTATCTTATCACCTATCACTTAATCACGTCAACCTTATTACTCCACCTTCTTTTAAATTAATTCTTTTTATTTCCCATCATTATCCCTAATTACTACTACCATTAAAATACTCAACCGACCCAAAACCTTTCACTTTCTTTCGATAAGCAAGTACAAAACCCAAATCGTTCTTTTTCTTCATCTTTTAACACTGTTTCAAGTTCCTTTAACGAGTTTCAATGGCTTCATCCTCTATCCCTTTCAAAAGGTTCTTCAATGAGGATATTCATAAAAAGTTTGAAACAAATTTTGCCTTGAGAAGTTTTTGCTATGAGAAGCACTTCGAGTTTAAAACAGAGACAAGAAACGAATTCCCTCCAGAAGTCATGTCTATGATTAACTTGCACAAGTGGAATCTATTCTGCCAGCAAAAAGGGGCGATTTATGCCACCATCGTTCAAGAATTCTACGCGGACCTCGTGACCAAGGATTCACCTTTCCTGATGATTAGAGGTAAGTGTGTGCGTTTCGATGAAGGCTATATTAACAATATGTTTGAGTTGGATGGTGCAGGGGATAAGTATTTTGAGTATGTTGATTCGATGAATGCTGCCAAGAGGAAAAAGCTACGTGTAAACCTGGCATGACTTGGACAGTCTCATCAACTAGCTACCGGACAGTGAAGAGATTGGCGTTGAAGACACAAGTGAGAGGCTAGAATCATTTCATCAAGGCAAACCTGTTGTGTACATCCCACAATGAGACTATTTCGGAAGAAAGGTTGATTTTGTTGCACACATCATTAAGGGGCACAAGATCAACATTGGGAAGATTATCATAGAAGAGACTTATAAGTGTGCTGCGAGAGGTAAAGATAGTTTGTTTTTCCTTTTGCTTATTTCTAACATTTTCATGCGCCATGATGTGCCTAGGCTTGATGAAGATCAAGGCTAGATAATAAAGGGAACAACAATCACTGTTGCCATATGGAAAAACCTCACCGATGCCGAGCCAAAGGACAAGGCTAAGAGGAAGGAAAAAATGGCCACGCCTAAGCCAAAGATGTCAAAAGCTGTGCTAGACACAATGCCTGAGACTGCACTAGACGGTTCAGTGGCAATGTTGTCTAAAATCTACCATCGCCAGGAGATTATACTCAGTAAGTTGGAGAAGGCTGGGGAGATTAATGTCAAGCTACGACATTACATACAGGCCAAGGATGTGGTAATTAGGGAAGCTCTCAAGAAGATGTCCCCTGACGTTGTACCAGAGTTCCTAGATTTCCTTGCCGAGCCCTCTGCCAGTGATGAAGCCATGCCAGCAAGTTCAGCTAGTCCAGTTATGCCAGCCAGCCCAGCTAGTTCAGAGTCTGATGTCATAGTCCCGTTGTCTCCAGTACAAGTTCAATTTGCCAGTTATGAATCAGAGATTGAATCAAAGGAACCTAAAACCAAGTCTGCCAAAGCAAAGTCTGACAAGAAGCCTACAACACCACCAGTGAAGCCTGCTCAGTCCGATGCCACTGCTACTCCTACCGCATCAAACCCTGCCAAGATTGTGAAGGAAGTCCTCCGAGATGTTAGAGCTTCCACTGCCACAAAGCCAACAATGACGAAAAGAAAGAGAATGGCCCATGATCGTTGGCCACTTGTGAAGAGAAAGACCTGAGTCACACGAGAATAAGTCTCCGAAGGGGAGTCCTTTTCTTCCTAAACTCCTTTACATGTCATCAGATTGCATTACATGATCATGCATTTTATTTTACTGTTTTTGTATATATGTGTTGTTTCATGCATTAAGGGCAATGCACATCTTGGGTTTGGGGGTGTGCATTTTTTCGTATTTATGCCATGCATTTCATGTTTAATTTCTGTTGTCATGCCATTTGCCATGTCATCTAAGTCATTTAGAATAGATGCATACCGAACCACTAAAAAAAGAAAAAGAAAATTTTGCCTCAATTTAATTTTGAAAAATGTTAACAATTGTTAGGCAAGCTTAATTTGATCTAGGTGTCTGTCCAATGAGGAAATTTTAATCTTTAGTTGTCATGCCATGCCAGCAGAGTAGTATGCCAGGTTTGCTTAGCAATTGATCTCTAGTTTAGGGAATTGAAATTACACTTAACACGTAAGTATGTACCTAGCTCCTTAGCAAACTTAGACTTTTTTGAAGCTATGCCCAGATTAAAAAAGAAAAATGACGCTAGGGTAAAAAGAAATAAATAAGGCAGCAATGTTCTTCCAAGGCAAGAAAAATAGAACTCTCCTCTACCTTAGGGATAATAAGCTACTTGGGGCTTCGTGGTTTGCTCCCTCTTAGTTCTCAAGTCCAAAACCTTAGGGTGTGAGTTGAAGAGAAAGCCTAGTGATGTCTAGATTAAGGTGGGGATTCATGGTATGCTCCCTCTTATCTCTCACGCTAAATAGTGTCACGAAGCAAGCTTAAATGAGTGCCAGCAAGAAACCCTTGGCAAAGGAAAAAATGAAGTAAAAAAAATCCGATTTTAGGTAGTAAAATTTGTCTAAGGGAGTGAAATGATACTTGATACATATTGCCTACACATCATGCACTCTTCATGAACTTGGACTAGAGTTATATTGCTGCACTTGAATTACTACCTAGTTGACATTATTGCACTGAGATATTGAGGACAGAAATAGAGCCAAATTTTGCTTGCCAGCACATGTTGGTATTCAACCAAAATTTTGTCGAGGTAACTTTTTCACAGTTTTTTTGTTTTTATTTTGATTACATTACTTGAGGACAAACAATGAGTTAGGTTTGGAGGTGTGTTACCTATTCAAAAGTACTATTTTAATGCCAATCTTACAATGCTTTTTCTTGTTTTTAGGTATATTTAGTTGCATTAGGATGTAAAAATCATGCATTTGCATAAGGAGTTTGGAATTTTGTCTATGCCAGTTTGAAGGGTTGTTTTGTTGGAAATTTTGTAGGTTTGGCATAGGATTTGGATCAGAAAAGCACCTCAGGAAGGAATGTCAGAGAGAATCCGAGTGCTGTTGGCACAGATAGACCGAACAATGCCAAGCACCGGATGGTAGAGAAGTGAAATTGATGCCACGCCAAGAAGCTATTGGACCCCGAAAAAATAGGACATGATCAGGCTCCGAAAAGATAGCAATTGGAACAATCTCCGAAACAATAGCGGGTAAGATAGTGCCAAGACTTGTTGACAGAATCATGCCAAGCTTGGACACGCCAGGGCAGCGTCGGCAGTATGACATCAGCCCTAGCCTGATCAACTTTCATTCAAATTTGGATAAGAAGATAATCCCTTATCCCTTGGGCAGATGAAATTCAAAAAATTGAAGAGCTAATCTTATCCCTTCCTCGCATGCCTATTTAAACACCAACCAAGCTAGCATTTGGGAGGACGGAAGAAGATTGGATCATGAGGAGTTGGTGTGTGACGATTGACAATCGACTGCACCTTAGAAGGGTGGTCTGACCAACTTGGCCGAGAAGCCTAGATCTTGAAGGGCTGCATCGAGAGACCCCTTCTAGCCCATTCTCTCTTTCAAGTTATTTTATCTTGTTTTTAAGGATGATGTATTTTGAAAACGTTTGTGGGTTGTTGGTTAAATCCCTCACCATGAACTAATTTAATAGTTGGTGGGGGATATTTGCGTTAAATTTTATTTTCATGTTTTATTTTTTAATAATAAATCTGCTTTGGCAATGTTTTCACTATTCGGCATACTTTAATATTTCCTACATACTATGCCAAGCGAGAGCTGGAACTGTTGGCCTATTATGCCTCAATATCTTAACAGAATTGGGGTGGCAACGAATAAGTTGTTGAATACTGTGTAGAGAAGCTTCAAGAGAAGTCGTTCAAGTAGATGAACTTACTTCGAGAGTGAAATCTACCCCTTAGGAGTATAGATTGGATCTTAATCAAATTGGTTTATTTAAAAACAAACACTATAGAGATATAGGAGTTTTTAAATGATCAATTTAGGGCAATGACCATCGAGAGAGGCTTTTCTAATTTTGAATATGCTCGACAACCAATGCCAAGACAAGTGTTATTAAAAGCTGGCACGGCATGAATAGCGTGAAAACCAGGCATTCCCTGCCAACGCTCATTATTCATTAAAGCACCTTCCTTGCCAACGTCTTTACTTTACTTTTATTATTTTTCTTTTTAATTGTTTTTAAAACCAACTTCAAATCAAATCACTTTTTTCTTAAGGCAAGTAACAATCGAGGCAATTGAATTCCAAGTCAATCTCTGTGGGATCGATATTTAGCTTACCAGCTGTATTACTTGTAGACCGTGTATACTTGTACGCAAAAGACTCATCTTGGCACGTTTTTAGACTTTCCCAACACATACCTTTTGCCAGCATTTTACCTAGAGAGTCTACAAGAAACATTTCTTATGCCTACTCTAGTCCGTAGGCGGTGGAGAAGGCAACTCGGTACAAGGAATCATGCCATCCTTAGCATTCTGGTTATTTTGAGCTTACTTGTGTTAGATCGAATCTCATGTCATGGGCCCAAACTCACTAACAAATAAAACATGTAAAAGCAAATTTAGTTAGGCTTGCTTTCGGCGAAGGATCCAAGATAACATGTCAAAAATAGTTTAAAAACAGTGGGAATAGACAACGTGCCCCCATTTAACCCAAACTATAGCAATACTATAGCAAAATAACATATCTACAGTCAAAGCCATGCTTACAAACAAATAATGTAACACCCCGATCCCGATCCAGATCCGAAGCATTACATTTGGGTCTCTGAAAATTGACCCAACAAAAATTTCTCATTTAAAACCACAAATTAACCTTTCTCAAAAACATCCATTTTCATAAATCCACATAATTAGATAACATTAAAAGAGTTTACAAAATAGGGACTCCAATTAAAATACACCGTTTGACCAATTAATAGTAAATCAAATGAAGTTACAAACTCAACTGTGGTAAGGTCCTATGAATACAATCAGTCCAAACTAAAATATCAAGTACTGTACTTTGAAGCAGGCTCGGTGTTGAGAAATCCTCCGCGATGTGCTCTTCCAAAAGAAGCCTGTCAACCTACGCACGAAAAAACCACAATTTGCACCATGAGCTAACAAAGCTCAGTGGTACATTTCTACTCTAACGCAATTCATGAATATCAGAAAATAAGTATGCATAATAATATAATTAAGAGTGCACAGAAAGGGTTATCAACACTAAGGATCATCTTCTAGCCTACCCTAGCTAGAGTTCACAACCATGCCTCAAGATACCACTAGAATATAAAATGACTCAGATGCCATCCCAGGCTTACCATACTCAAGGTCACACAACCCATCGAGTTACTCAAGCTCACACTGCCAACCGAGTTATGCATTCCATACCCTGATCACATAGCCCAAGGGTAAAATAGACAGCATCAATTATCCACACAACAACGTAAATAACATACATTCCCTAACAATGGCCAACGAAGCCCTACATTTCTCGTACTCACACAACCGTCAGGTTACCCGTGATCATATAACCGTCAGGTTAATAAACCATATTCGGATCACCATAGCCACATATACGTCCTAGACATACTTGGATCACAATAGCCACAAGCATTTTTACCTAAGGTCACTCAGTTAATCAAGTTACTTCAGTTCACATAGCCCATCGAGGTATGTTTCCTTATCCTGATCAAATAGCCCAAAGATAGGTTTCTAACCGCATCTAGATCACATAGCCTGTAGACATATCGGATGTACTCGATCACACAGCCCGAAGTACAATCCCCTTATATAAGTACCCTTGCATAGACTCTAGGACATCCGTATTCCTGACCTAGACACATAAGATAATGTATGCTCCCCGAGCATCCATACGTCTCACCAAGAGATAAGAGGCATCAAGCCAACCATTACCAATTCCCCAAGGCATATTTTATTTGTTACAATATTTAATATTTGTCTTTTAAGTTCATACACGATATTCTCATTAGATCATCACATTATTCACAGCCACTAGACTATATGGGCGTCCCTTCAGCACACAACAAGGACCCCAATCTCGACACAGCATCAACCGATCCGCCATGGATCCTTATGCATTATTAGTGTAAGAAATCCTCTCAACAATTACTAAGCCATTAGTTATTTATTCTACATGTGGGTTATAAACCCTGATTTCTGGATTTTAGAATTTGTTTTATACCTTTAGGGACCCATTAGAACATTTACTATGAATTATAGAACCCTCGAATGCAACCTCAAAATTCTTGGACATATTGCTTTGTGAGTACCAATACACCTACATGGGTATCGGCACACCCCTCCAGGTACCGATACTCTTCCCTGAGTACCGATACTCAAATTAAGTTCGACAAATTTTATGCCTCAAGCTGTACCGATACGCTCACCTCTGTATCAGTACTCAACATCGGTACGTGATCCACCCTATACCAATTCCTACCCGTACCGGTACTCTTACCTTTGCGTACTGGTACATGAAAGCCTTCCTCAAGCAATAGAATAGTGGTACCGATACGCCGCCTAGCGTACCGGTACACGAAAATGCCACTCGAATTTTTACAATGCATGGGGTATCGATACGCGATCAGCTATACTAGTACACCCCTCAAAATACAAAGACGTACCGATAAGGGCCACCTCGTAGCAATACACGAGCTCAGATTTCAAAACCTAGAGCTTAGGATTTTACCATCCCAGCCCTTAATCTAAATGGTTAAGCCCCAAAACATTCCTACATGTTATTGAAGGTTTATTTAGTGGTTTGCTACCAATGTTACACATTAACAACACTTAATTCTTGATTTGACATTAAAGGGGTTTTAAGCTCATAAAACCTTAGCTTTGCAACCTAAAACCATAAATCACATAGGATAATTATTTTAGGATCCTCATGAAAAGGAGTTAGAAATGTACTAACCTTAAACAAGAGATTCACGGACTAAGGTAGCAGCCAAGCTTCTTCCACCCTTCTTCCTTGCTCCAAGCTTCAAAACTCAACTCTCACCAACTTTAAAGATATTTGCCTTGAAAGATAGATCTTAGAGTGGTGAACAAATTTTCCTTAACCCACAATCTGAGATTCCCACTCAAACAACCATGATTTTTCATAACTCAAGCACTCACCAAGAAGAAAGAAAAAAGAGAGAGATGGTATAAAGGTAGAGACAAGGTGATATCACCTTGTTCGTTTCCCCAGTAAAAAATTAAAGCTTCATCAGCCTTTGTCTCCCAATTATGGTTTTACCATACTACCCCTTATCAAAACTCATCTTAAGCCAAACCTAAATCCACTAAGAAAGCCCAACAACATATGACAAGCCCAAAAACTTTTATGGACGCTAATGCAGCCCAACATCTCAGTCGGATAATTTTTGAACATCTAACCCAAAGTGGCGGTCCAAGGCATGGGTCAACGCCCATTGTTGACTCAAAAATCTGGGTCGTTACAATTCTCCCATTCTTCAAGAAATCCAGTCCTCTAAATTTAAATGGATGTACGAGATGAAGCAAAAATAGATCCAACACTTTGCCAATCAAACAAGATCACCTTGATTATGAGGGTACTCCTTAACCTACCTTAATCGAAACCATAACACCAAACCACTTGTTCTCAACACTTCTCCCAAAAATTCTAACGACCTAATCACCACAACCATTAGCACCCACAATGATTCGTAAAGTACGACAACAAACTAACCTCAAGCTATGCTGTCCAAACACCGATCTAAGAAACTCAACTCCGACAGATTCTACCTCGGATAACAATTCTTCCTACTAGCATCTACTATTTGTAACCTTGAACTTTAACCTCATATATGTCTAAAACGCTGCCATATTCTATGATACCTTGTTTGGAACTCATCATGTCTAACAACCATACCCCGTTCAACATTAAAGGATATGCAAAACCTTGACAACCAAACCTTATCATCAATATACCTTGAACTAACGATTCTTTTCTCCGAACTTGTTCCACCAAGATGAGGCTTAAAACTTTACTATTTCTGAACTTGCCTCCCACACGAAAGAAAACTACTTACGACTCATGAGATTCCACAATTTAACTACTTGATTTTGAGAAATAACCATTGTCACATATGAACTCGCTCAAGCAACCAAAACTACCAATCTATCTTCAAAGGTCTAAACACATTCTTTTAACCCCTCACTCGGTCCTAATAGTCAAACGTGAAAAACCATCTAACTGCTCTTAGGGATTTCCAACTGGTCTATTATTGCGCGTAATAAGTGCTACGCAATTGTGCAAGTATACACGTTGCAAGTTATAGTATAAAAGATATCGTCTCCACAGGGATTGGTGCCACTTCAAGAATCTAGTCTCTTGCACTGTAAAAAGTAAAAACACAAATAAAGGATTATAGGAGTTTAACTAATAAATAATCTAGAAAGCAATAAAGTAAAAGAATAGATGAGATCAAATGAGAGAGATAGGCCAGGTTATCATGAGTTGAGGTGTGATAGCCGTTTGGATCGTCTTGGTAAAAGAGTGCACGGGCAACTCAGTTGCCATGGCAACTTGCATAACGGGGTTGCCTTGGCAACTAATCGATGGTTGCCTGGGCAACTAGTTGGGCAACTACTTGGGTGTCTGGGCAGCAACCTTCAAGGTTCGACAGAGCGTTCTTCAATGGTTTCTTCTTATCCCTAAGTCAAAACTCTAGCTACTTGTGCATGCCTTGATAATACATCCCTGCGTGAATCAAGAGTGAACAACAACCAATCTTGTGCTCCTCTTAGCCGTTGAAATCCTTAACTTATTCCTAAGCCGGATTAATCTTCACCATCAATAGATTGAATAAAGATCATATTCATTCGTTTCTTGAATTTAACTCTCCCGGTATTAGATAAATAGATGAAGTTACGAGATCCTTTCCCACTTCACTTGCAAACAAGAATAAGAACCAAGAATGAATAAACCTTGAATAGAAAAGTGCAAACTCTTATTACCTAAACAAAAACCAATAGTTTATCACAACCACAAAACACAATAACCATAGCCAAATAGATTTAGTTCATGGCTAGGTTCCAAAGAAGCACAAGATAATTAACCCCTAGCATGAACCTAATCGAACAAGAAAGAAAAGATGAAGAAGGAGGCTTGTCGAAATCCTACTTGCCCTAGATGCTTGTCGAAAATTCTCTCTTCTTGCCCTCCTTGGAGTTGTCGAAATTCCCCTCTCTTTCTCTCTATGGATTCTCGAAATCTCCCTCTTATTTATAGGGCTAGGTCAAAGTCCTTCTTTGAGGAGGAAGTTAAGTTGGAATTAAATTATCTTTAAAGAATATAATTCTTTATTATAATTATATTCCTACTAGAACTTCTCCTATCTTCTTGGAATTTAATTCTTCTTTAATATCTTCATGGAAATCAAATTCCTTTGGGATTGGGCTTTGCTCCACGTCATCTTGGGCTTTTCTAGTCATCAATTTCGACTACCATATCACCTTTGCTCTTGTCGACAATTTCCCTGGCAACTGGCTTGGCGTCTCCTTCATGTATTGCCCTGGCAACTAGCTCTAGCCTTGCTTTGGCAAGTGATCCTGCATATACACACAAAACACACCAAAGCAGCATCTTTTCCCACAAAAACTACCAAGTTATGTAATCAAGCTCAACGATGGAAGGAAACATGGATTAATGCATGAATGGCTAATTATGCAACTAATATGAGCCTAAGTCTAACAATAATATGAGTAAAAAGGGTAAGAAAAATAGTACTTTTGAACACTTATCATCTATCAATTAGCATTTCTTTAAAACATAACTATCCAATTACCCACAACATGGCTATTGATCCCACATTTCTGTTGCCATACTCTGATAACTTTCACAGTGCTTGCCTTAACTGAAGATAACTCCTCTCAGACTCGATAGAGCAATCCCCCAACTCCACAAAATCTAGATCAAAGGTGCACAAGCCAGGCTACCATACTCACGACTTGCCCTTAGGTCCTCAACCATTTTTATCCCAACCTTCGTTTACCTTTACTTCGGTACCTTCACTTTAAACAAACCTACGACAATCTCATATTCTATAACCAAAAATAAGGTCGTCAATATCATGAAACAGGATACAGTCTTTCACCGTTACTCTTTGGCTTAACACATCAAAAGCATGCTCTCCTTTCAATATTTTCTTTTTCTTTTTATTTTTTTGAACTATTTAATTTTTTATTTATTAATTTTAGTTATTTTTCTTTTTAGGATAAATTTATTTATTTTCTTTAAGATTAAGACTACATCTTTCTTTCATATTTATCTAATTGTTTTTAAATTTTAAGTTTAAGAATTTCTTTACACATTTTTTATTTATTTTCTTTTATTAGTTTATCTTTAATTTTAATCCTTATTTTATTTGTTTTTGAATTGTAGGAAAAGAGTTCAAGATAAAGAGGAATTTTATTCAAGAAGGAAGCTTCTTCAACAAGGAAACTAATGGGCTAAATCTAAGGCTTTACTAAGCCTCCAATTTACCCTAAATAAACCCTACATAGCCGGCCAAACCCTTCCCCTTCCCCAAATCCCCTAGCCGTCCCCTTCCTCTAATCAAAACCCTTATTTTCTTACTTTCCAATTAATCCCACCCACCATATTTACTACATATCTTTTCTATTTAACCCATCACCCTTAACTTCCAAGAAACCTATCCCTACTTTTCATCTTGCAACTCTTTAGTTTCTTTTGCTTTCTTTTCTTTGTTTCACCCAAAATCACAACCAAGATCATCCATGGCATCCAAAATCGAATTTTTGGTTCATCCAAGTTCCTCCAAAGAACCAAGATACAAGAAGTTTGCTACACCGATGGTTCAAGAAAGATTTCACTCCAAGTTTGAAATCTAAAAGATTTGCAAAGAGCAAGGCTTCGAATACTCCAACTCTCATCAAGATTTCGGCCTTGAACCATTCATCTTCGAAAGGATTGCACATCAAAAGTGGCAAATCTTTTGCCATCAATCGGAACCGGGTAACATCTCATGGGGAAGAGAATTCTATGCTCACTCACCTAACCCAGATAATCCTTATGTTTTTGTTGGTGACAAGGCTATACTCATAAGCCCCGAAGCATCAACACCTTTTACGGGCGCTACATTGACAATGACGAGCATCAAGCCTTTGTTGATCAACTCACGCCCAAGCAACTCAACAAGGTGCTTCAAGAACTCACTCTATCGGGAACTCATTGGAATAACGGTAAATACAAGGGTACGGTAAATCGCCTTCGGCTTAAACCCGAGGCAAAATTATGGAATAAGTTTGTTAAAACTTCTTTAATGCCCTCCACACACAATACTACCGTTGATACACCTCATCTTTTGCTCATACATTCTATCTTGCATAATCGCATCATTAACATTGGAAAAATTATTTGTGATGAGATTTTTGTATGTAGCACAAAAGACAAGGGTTCTCTTTTCTTCCCTTGCTTAATTTCCAATATTTTCAAGGAGATGTATGTCCCAAGTGAGTCAACCGATGAAAAGGCCCTACCAAAGTTCGGTTGGAATTGAGCACAAATCTGAAAGCTAATGGGAGAGGCACCGGTAAAATCCCCAACGGCTTCAATTACCGCGGCAACTCATGCCGCCTCGGCAACTCGGACAACAACCCCGAGACAACTTGAAGCACTCTGACAACTATTGGCGAACCACCTTAGGTAAATTGAAGACCGACAACTAATGTTCATGCGGTACATAAAGAACTACAACAATGCCATCACCCAAGTCATCCTGGAAAAGTACCCAGACAGCCGTGTGCCGTTCCCCATCTTTCCTGCCGAAATCCTTGCTACGACAATCAATGAAGCAGTTGCCACGGCAATTGCAACAGATGATGCTGTGGCAACGTACACTGCGCTTGCCCAAGCAGTTGCCACGGCAACCAACAGTGAAGATGCCGCGGCAACCAAAGCTAAAGATACCCCGACAACAACTACAAAAGCCAAAGGTAAAGTACCTATGCCCGAATCAACTCGTACTGAATCATTGTCTGATTTTTTAGATTCGGACGAGTCCTCCATTGCACCAACAAAGACCGCACCAATCGAATCCTCCAAGCCCAAGCAAAAGGCCAATGACATTGATGATGAGGACATTCCCGTACGAGGATCGATTCCACCATCAACAACAAGAAAACAACCACCGCATTCAAGCAAAATAATCAAGACACATGCGAAAAGGAAACTAATCATCCACGACGATGAACTCTCGGAGTAAGTCCTCGTTTGCATTTTACTTTTCTTTATTGTTATTGTTAATTTTATTTTTCTTTGTTGCATGCATTGAGGACAATGCCTCACTCGAGTTTGAGGGAGATTGTTATTAGTTAGTTACCATGTTTAGTTGCATTCATCTTAAGTATTGCATTTAGGATACATAAATTGCTTGCCATGCCTTTAGTTGGAACAAGAATTGCCTAGATTTGATGAATATCCGATGATGACTTTGCCAATCTACTTAATTGATAGAACTTTTTATTCTAGGATAACCGTGGAAACACATAGAATCTTACTATGATGCTAAACTTGATAAAACACTGTTGTGGCTTGATTGATTTAAGGAATTCTAGCGAACTTAGGTTGATAGTTAAAAAATTGGGGGATTAGAATAAAAATTGGATGAATGCTAGAGGTGCCCGAAATTGGCTCTAGTATGTGCTAAAATTGATCGCTTGAGGTTCCCGAAACCCGCTCTAGTCGAATAAATTAATTAACTTAAGAAAAGTAAAAAAAACACTAGAGGTGCCCGAAACTGGCTCTAGTTAAAACATGTTAAAAGAACCCAAGGAAGTAATTTGAAAACCCCTTGTTTGCATAGAATCCAAAAAATCAACTTGCACACAACTCCGCACACTCTCACAAGCATTATAGTTTGATTCCGAGTAATTCATAAGCTGTCCGAAAAATGAAAAGTTGATCATACTTTGTGCCACGTTTCTGAGGATTAAAATCAAGTTCAAAGCTAAGTTTGTGAAAATTGAAGTCTTGGCGGGTAATTATTAGTTTGCATTGCTTGAGGACATGCAATAGTTCAAGTTTGGGGGTGTGTTAAGTGTCTAAAAGTACTATTTTATTCACCCTTTTTATTCATATTATTGCTAGACTTAGGCTTATATTAGTTGCATTATTAGCCATTCATGCATGTTTGCATAGTTCCCTTGGTGGACAAGCTTGATTTCATATTTTGCTTAATTTTGTGGAAAAAGGGTGATGCCGATAGTTGTTTGTTTGCGTGCAGAATCACTTGCCTAAGCAAGGCTAGAACCAGTTGCCAGGGTAATACAAGAAGGAGATGCCGATGCAGTTGCCAGGCCAGTGCATGAAGGAGATGCCGAGCAGTTGCAAGGGCAATTGTCGATAAGGGATAAAATGATATAGTAGTCCAAATTGATGACTAGATAAGCCCAAGATGACGTGGAGCAAAGTTAAATCCCAAATGAGTTTGATTTCCATTAAGAGGTCAAAGAGAAATTAAATCCCAAAAAGATAGGAGAAGATCTAGAAGGAATATAAATATAATAAAGAATTATATTCTTTTAAAGTATTTAATTCCAATTTAACTTCCTCATCAAGAAGAACTTTGTCCTAGCCATCTCCTATTTAAAGGAGACCAAGCCGCCAAACTCAAAGAGAGAGCAAAGGGGAGAGATTTCGACAAGGGCTTTCAACCATTCTTCATTCTTCATTCTTTTCTTTCTTGTTCGATTAGGTTTATGTTAGGGATTCTTTGTTTTGTGTTTCTTTGGAATCTAGCCATGAACTAAATCTATTTGGCTAAGGTTATTGTGTTTTGTGGTTGTGAGAAACAATTGGATTTTGTTTAGGTAATAAGAGTTTGCATTTTTAATTCAAGGTTTACTCATTCTTGGTTTTTATTCTTGTTTGCGAGTGAATTGGGAGAGGATCTCGTAACTTCATCTATTTATCTAATATCGGGAGAGTTAGATTCAAGAAACGAATGGGTATGGTTTTTATTCAATCTATTGATGGTGATGATTAATCTGACTTAGGAATAAGTTAAGGATTTCAACGGCTAAGAGGAGTGCAAGATTGGTTGTTGTTCACCCTTGATTAACGCAAGGATGCATTATCAAGGCATGCACAATTAGCTAGAGTTTCGACTTAGGGATAAGAAGAAACCATTGAAGAATGCTCCGCCGAACCATGAAGTTGCTGGCCAGCTGCCCAGGCAACCGTCGATTAGTTGCCAAGGCAACCCCGCTGCACAAGTTGCCACGACAACTGAGTTTCCCTTACACTCTTTTACCAAGACGATCCAATTAGCTATCACACCTCAACTCACGATAACCTGGCCTATTTTCTCTCTTTTGATTACATCTTATTTTACTTTATTGCTTTCTAGTTTAGTTATTAG
Organism: Hibiscus mutabilis; assembly: GCA_019671005.1. Lineage (NCBI taxonomy): Eukaryota > Viridiplantae > Streptophyta > Magnoliopsida > Malvales > Malvaceae > Hibiscus > Hibiscus mutabilis. Next base: position 19,384,897 of record CM033755.1, read on the forward strand.
TTAAAACTCTTGCAATCACCTACTTGTGTTTTTACTTTTTACAGTGCAAGAGATTGAATTCTTGAAGTGGCACCAATCCCGGTGGAGACGATATCTTTTAACTATAACATGCGACGTGTACACTTGCACAATTGCGGAGTACTTATTACGCGCAACAAGTTTTTGGCGCCATTGCTGGGGATTGGCAATAACAAGTTTGTTTTTATTTTCTTGCACTTTTATTTTTCTTGTTTAAGATTCAAAGGGTTAACAAACTTTGGTTTTGCATTGGTATATGACCAGGGCGAGACCAATTACACCAGAATATCCCTTTGATCCAAAAATCGAACGAACCTTGCAAAGACTCAGACAAAGGTTAAGAGTAGCAATGGCTAATCAAGACGGAAATATGAATCAGGATGTTTCAGCAGGAGGAGGAGTGATTCTTGCACGAAACATAACTATTCGAGACTATCTTGAAGAAGATCTTGAAGGACTTAATCCAGGAGTTGTCACACCTAAAATTGAAGCCGACCACTTTGAGTTGAAACCGGTGATGTTCAATATGATCAACACAATTGGTCAATTTGGCGGCTCAGCAACTGAAGATGCACGACAACATCTTAAATATTTCTTCGAGATTTGCAATTCATTCAAAATACAAGGAGTCACCGCCAATATTTTACGACTAAGATTATTCCCTTATTCACTGAGGGATAGGGCGAAAGCATGGTTGAATAGTATTCATGCCGGATCAATAGGATCTTGGATCGATCTTTATCGTGATTTCCTTGCTCGATTTAATCCTACAAATTTGACTGATAAGCTTCGTAACGAAATTACTTCTTTTCAACAGGTAGATGATGAATCCATGACGAGGCTTGGGAGCGATATAGAGAACTTCTACACAAATGCCCCCTATACGGATTCCCAGTGTGGAAAAAAGTAACAATGTTTTACAACGCTGTGAATACACCAACAAGGATGATGCTAGATGCCTTGGCAAACAACATACTCCTAGATAAGTTGCCGGAAGAAGCAATGCAAATTCTGAACAGGCTTGCCAAGAATGATTATCAGTTCCCATCTGCTAGAAGAGGAGGAGTTAGACGCCAAGCCACAATACATGAACTGGGATCATCAGATTCAATTTCGGTACAATTGGCCACTCTAACCAAGATGGTCCAGAACATGCAGAAACAAAACAACACACATGAGGTCAAGGTAATAGATTCCTTTTGTGAGTTATGTGGTGGTAACCATAATTCTTCTGAATGTATGTAGAATTCGGAATCCAGCTTTTATGTGGGGAATTACAACCGGAACAACAATGTGATGTCCAATACATACAATCCAGCTTGGAAGAAGCACCCAAACTTTTCATGGAGTAATCCCAACAATGCTCTAAACTAGAACAATCAGAATGCACAAGCATCGGGATTCTAGCAGAATATGCCACGGCAACAGTTGCCGCATCAACAACTGACAACATCTAGTTCTTTGGAAAATTCTCTCAATGCTTTTATGTTGAAAACTGAATCTTATATTGCTGAGAATAGCAACTTCATAAAAAGAACTGATGCTTTTATTAACATGATCGAGATGAGATTGTAAAACCAAGAGGCGGTAATCAAATCATTGAAAAATCAAGTCAGACAATTTGCTCAAAACCTGAATACTAGACCGCAAAGAGGTTTACCTAGCGATACTGAAGTCGCGAGAGGAACTAGCCATGAGTATTGTAAGACGATCACCACTAGAAGTGGCCAACAACTTAAAGAGGCTCAAGCTCGTTCATCAAACAAAACTCCACAAAAAGAACAAGATGAACGCAACGGCAAAGCCTCAGATGCTGAACCAGGAATTGTCGCGGCAACCAGCGATAAGCATGCCTCGGCAACCAACGATAGGTACGCCACGACAACCCCTGTTGACGATGCCTCGCAACTCCAATTGCCCTAGCAATGCCATCAATCAGGTTCCAGATCAATGAAAGGATCGAAGATATCCGACTTTCACCACCATTCACACAAAGGTTGAAGCGACAAAAGCAAGAATATTAATTCAAGAAGTTTCTTGATATCCTAAAGCAAGTCCACATCAACTTGCCATTGGTTGAAGCAATTGAACAAATTCTGAACTATGCCAAGTTTCTTAAAGACATTGTGTCCAAGAGAACAAGGCTAGGAGAGTTTGAATCAGTTTCCGCAACAGAGGGATGCATGACCATGTTGCACAATCTCATGCCACCCAAGTTGAAGGATCCCGAAAGTTTCACAATACCTTGTTCCATCGGAAACCACTATGTCAGGAAAGCATTATGTGACCTTGGAGCAAGCATAAACTTGATGCCTAAATCAGTTTTCCAGAAACTAGGAATCGGGAAGGCAAGACCTACAACAGTTATGCTACAACTAGCCGACAGATCCTATGTGCATCCAGAGGGAAAAATCGAATACATACTGGTAAAAGTTGATAAATTTATTTTTCCACTGACTTTATTATTTTGGATTGTGAAGCAGATGAACATACACCTATCATTCTTGGGAGACCCTTCCTAGCGACATGGAGAACCTTGATCGATGTTGAAAAGGGATAACTCACAATGAGGGTGAATGACCAGCAAGTTAAACTAAATGTGTTCCAAACACCAAGGCATGCCGATGATCCAGAAGAATGCCAACTTCTTCATGCCACAACAGAGTTTAACATCGATGAGGAATTTAGTTGCCTCGGCAACTACATTGCCGATCAAGAGGAACCTAAAGAGTATGCGGAACCGATCGATGAGGAACAACAAGAAGAGACAAATTGGTTAGTCAATCGACCAGGTACATACTTTGAACCACTGGATTACTCAGGTAAGGAAGGTAAAGTTGAAAAGCCCTCCATTGAACAACCACCGATTCTTGAGTTGAAACAGTTGTCAGGGCAACTAAAATATGCTTACTTGGGAACTGATAATACATTGCCTGTAATTATTTCCTCTAAGTTACAGCCTGAGCAGAAAAGAAGCTGATCAAAATGTTGATGCTATACAAGAAGGCACTAGGGTGGACAATTGCCGACTTGAAGGAAATTAGCCCAATAGTGTGCATGCATAAGATTTTGTTGGAAGATAACCAAAAACCATCGATTGAGGCCCAGAGGAGATTGAATCATGGCATGAAAGGGGTTGTAATGAAAGAAATCATCAAGTGGCTTGACGCCGGCATCATATACCCTATCTCTGATAATACATGGGTAAGTCTGGTATAATGTGTACCGAAAAAGGGAGGTATAATGGTGGTAAGTAATGAAAACAATGAGCTCATTCCAACCAAGACTGTGACTGGTTGGAGGGTTTGTATGGATTACCGAAAGCTAAACAAAGCCACTAGGAAAGATCACTTCCCATTACCCATTATTGATCAAATGCTTGATCGTCTTGCAGGTAAACCCTTTTATTGTTTTCTTGATGGTTATTAAGGTTACAATCAAATTGCCATAGCACCAGAAGATCAAGAAAAGACAACCTTCACATGCCCATACAGTACTTATGCTTTCTGAAGGATGCCGTTTGGACTGTGTAATGCCCGACAACCTTCCAAAGATGCATGATGGCACTCTTTTCAGACATGGTCGAAGAATTCCTTGAGATCTTCATGGATGATTTTTTTCAATTTTGGTAATGACTTCGATAGTTGCCTCGGCAATTTAGAGAAGGTGTTGGCAAGATGTGAAGAATCAAATTTAGTCCTTAATTGGGAAAAGTGCCATTTTATGGTAGATGAAAGAATAGTGCTCGGCCACAAGATTTCATCCAAGGGAATCGAAGTAGACAAAGCCAAGGTGGATGTGATCGAGAGATTACCCCCACCAAGTTCGGTTAAAGGAATCCGAAGCTTTCTTGGACATGTAGGTTTTTACAGGAGGTTCATTCATAATTTTTCTAAGATTACTAAACCCTTGTGCAATTTGCTTGAATAGGATAAAGTCTTCAATTTTGATGATTCTTGCGCCCAAGCATTCGAAACCCTAAAGGAAAAGCTTGCCTCGACACCCATTGTCGTTCCACCTGATTAGACGCTACCTTTTGAGCCCATGTATGATGCAAGTGATTTTGCGGTAGGAGCAGTCCTAGGACAACGCACAGGTAAGACCTTTCATGTGATATAATACGGTAGTAAAACTCTTAATAGCATTCAAGTGAATTACACAACAACTGAGAAAGAGTTACTAGCTGTAGTTTTCGCATTTGACAAGTTCCGATCCTATTTGATTGGTACAAAGGTAATTGTCCATACGGACCATTCGACAATTAAGTATCTATTTGCTAAAAAGGATGCCAAACCTCATTTGATTCGTTGGATATTGCTTTTACAAGAGTTTGACATTGAAATTAATTACATGAAAGGAACAGAAAATCAAGTGGTCGATCACTTATCACGCTTAGAACGCAATAGGGAAGAGGATGCGGATTTAGAGATATGCAATGCATTCCCGGAAGAGCAACTGTTAGTTGCCTCGGCAACCATGGATGCGCATGCCTCGGCAACCCTTGACGCGCACGCCTCGGCAACTCCAGAAGCGTATGCCTCGGCAACCACTGATGCGCATATCGCGGCAACTCTAGAGGCGCACGCCTCGACAACACATGCCTCTGCAATACCCTGGTATGCGGATTTAGTTAATTTCCTTGTTTATGGTATTTTAACTTATGGCCTTACTCACTAAGGGAAGAAGCAGTTCCGCCATGATGCTAAGCATTACTTTTGGGACGAGCCTATTTTGTTTAAGCAATGTGCAGATCAAGTTATATGCCGATGTGTCCCTGAAGAGGAGCAACAGAATGTACTCCACTAATGTCATTCTTCACCCTATGGAGGACATTTTGGAGGAACACGTACCGCGGCCAAAGTTTTGCAATCCGGTTTGTATTGGCCAACACTGTACAAAGATGCCCAAGAGTTTTACAAGGAATGTGATCGTTGCTAGAGGACGAGCAATATCTCTAGACGACATGAGATGCCACTCCAAAACATCCTTGAGGTGGAATTTTTTGATGTATGGGGGATCGATTTTATGGGACCTTTCCCATCTTCATTCAGCAACCTTTACATTCTACTTGCCGTCGACTACGTGTCTAAATGGGTTGAGGCAGCTGCAATTCCCGCCAATGATTCCAAGACCGTACAATGATTCTTGCAGAAAAATATATTTACACAGTTTGGGATGCTGAGAGCAATTATCAGTGATGAAGGCAAGCACTTTGACAACAGACTTATTGCCAAGATGTTGCAATGCTTCGGCGTGTTACACAAAATTGCCACGGCATATCACCCACAAAGAAATGGGCAAGTAGAAATTTCCAACCGAAAATTGAAGGGTATACTCGAGAAAGTTGTAAATCCCTCTAGGAAGGATTGGTCAGTAAGACTAGATGATGCACTTTGGGCATATCACACTGCATTCAAAACACCCTTAGGTATGTCTCCCTTTTGACTTGTCTATGGCAAAACATGCCATCTACCAGTGGAAATCGAACACAAAGCATATTGGGCAATCAAGACCGTGGATATGGATTAAGAGAGTGCCAAACAAAAGCCTTTACTAGATCTCAACAAGATAGAAGAATTTCGTGCACTCGCCTATAACAATGCACGAATCTACAAGGAGAAAACAAAGCAATGGCATGACAAGAAACTATTGCCGCGACAATTCATGCCAGGGCAACTAGTTCTCTTATTCAATTCTCGGCTGAAACTTTTCCCGGGAAAACTAAAATCAAGATGGTCGGGACCATTCAAAGTTGTCAAATTGTTCTCCCATGGTGTCGTGATAATCAAGTCCATCACTGACGAACATGAATTCAAAGTCAACGGATAAAGATTGAAGCACTACAACGGTGCCCATGTGGAACGTAACAAAGAAGTGGTCACCTTTGGAGATGCATAAGCATTCTCTCCTTTCGATATTTTCTTTTTATTTTTTCGAACTATTTATTTTTTTATATTTATTTATTAATTTCAGTTATTTTTCTTTTTAGGATAAATTTATTTATTTTCTTTAAGATTAAGACTACATCTTTCTTTCATATTTATCTAATTGTTTTTAAATTTTAAGTTTAAGAATTTCTTTGCACATCTTTATTTATTTTCTTTTATTAGTTTATCTTTAATTTTAATCCTTATTTTATTTGTTTTTGAATAGTATGAAAAGAGTTCAAGATAAAGAGGAACTTGATTCAAGAAGGAAGTTTCTTCAATAAGGAAACTAATGGACTAAATCTAAGACTTATATTAAGCCTCCAATTTACCCGAAATAAACCCTACATAGCCGACCAAACCCTCCCCCTTCCCCAAATCCCCTAGCTGTCCCCTTCCCCCAATCAAAACCCTTGGTTTCTTTCTTTCCAATTAGTCCCACCCACCATATTTACTACCTATCTTTTCTATTTAACCCATCACCCTTAACTTCCAAGAAACCTATTCCTACTTTTCATCTTGCAACTCTTTAGTTTCTTTTGCTTTCTTTTGTTTGTTTCTACCAAACTCACAACCAAGATCATCCATGGCATCCAAAATTGAATTTTTGGTTCATCCAAGTTCCTTCAAAGAACCAAGATACAAGAAGTTTGCTACACCGGTGGTTCAAGAAAGATTTCACTCCAAGTTTGAAAGCCAGAAGATTTGTGAAGAACAAGGCTTCGAATACTCCAACTCTCATCAATATTTCAGCCTTGAACTATTCATCTTCGAAAGGATTGTACATCAAAAGTGGCAAATCTTTTGCCATCAATTGAAACTGGGTAACATATCATGGGTAAGAGAATTCTATGCTCACTCACCTAACCCTGATAATCCTTATGTTTTTGTTCGTGACAAGGCTATACTCATAAGCCCCAAAAGCATCAACACCTTTTACGGGCTCTACGTTGAGAAGGACGAGCATCAAGCCTTTGTTAATCAACTCACGCCCAAGCAACTCAACAAGTGGCTTCAAGAATTCACTTTACCGGGAACTCATTGGAACGATGGTAAATACAAGGGCACGGTAAATCACCTTCGGCTTAAACCCGAGGTAAAATTATGGAATAAGTTTGTTAAAACTTCTTTAATGCCCACCACTCACAATACTATCGTTGATACACCTCTTTTTTTGCTCATACATTCTATCTTGCATAATCGCATCATTAACATTGGAAAAATTATTTGTGATGAGATTTTTGTATGTAGCACAAAAGATAAGGGTTCTCTTATCTTCCCTTGCTTAATTTCCAATCTTTGCAAGGACATGCATGTCCCAAGTGAGTCAACCGATGAAAAGGCCCTACCAAAGTCCGGTTAGAATCGAGCACAAATCCGAAAGCTAATGGGAGAGTCACCAATAAAATTCCCAACGCCTTCAATTGCCACGACAACTCCTAATCCCCAAGCAACTGATGCTCGGGCAACTCGGACAGCAACCCCAGGACAACTTGAAGCACTCTTACAACTGTTGGCGAACCATCTTAGGCAAATTGAAGACCGACAACTAATGTTCATGCGGTACATGAAGGACCACAACAATTCCATCACCCAAGTCATCCTGGAAAAGTACCCGAACAGCCGTGTGTCGTTCCCCATCTTTCCTGCCAAAATCCTTGCTACGACAACCAATGAAGCAGTTGCCATGGCAATCGCAATAGATGATGCCGCGGCAACTTACACTGAGCTTGCCTAAGCAGTTGCCACGGCAACCAACACTAAAGATGCCGTGGAAACTAAAGCTAAAGATGCCCCGACAACCACTGCAAAAGCCAAAGGTAAAGCACCTATGCCCGAATCAACTCGTACTGAATCATTGTCTGATTTTTTAGATTTGAATCCTCCAAGCCCAAGCGAAAGGCCAATGACATTGATGATGAGGACGATGAGGACACCCCCGTACGAGGATCGATTCCACCATCGGCAACAAGAAAACAACCACCGCGTTCAAGCAAAAGAATTAAGATACAGGCCAAAAGGAAATTAATCATCAACGACGACGAACTCTTGGAGTAAGTCCTCGTTTAGTTGGAACAAGGCCTCACTCGAGTTTGGGGGGATTATTATTAGTTAGTTACCATTTATAGTTGCATTCATATTAAGTATTGCATTTAGGATAGATAAATTGCTCGCCATGCCTTTAGTTGGAACAAGAATTGCCTAGATTTGATGAATATCCGATGATGACTTTGCCAATGTACTTAATTGATAGAACTTTTTATTCTAGGATAACCATGGAAACACTTAGAATCTCACTATGATGCTAAACTTGATGAAACACTGTTGTGGCTTGATTGGTTTAAGGAATTCTAGCGAACTTAGGTTATTAGTTAAAAAATTAGTGGATTAGAATAAAAATTGGATGAATGCTAGAGGTGCCCGAAATTGGCTCTAGTATGTGCTAAAAATTGAACGCTACAGGTGTCCGAAATTGGCTCTAGTATGTGCTAAAAATTGATCGCTAGTGGTGCCCGAAACCGGCTCTAGTCGAATAAATTAATTAACTTAAGAAAACTAAAAAAAACACTAGAGGTGCCCGAAACCGGCTCTAGTTAAAACATGTTAAAAAACCCAATGAAGGAATTTGAAAACCTCTTGTTTGCACAGAATCCGAAAAATCAACTTGCACATAACTCCACACACACTCACAAGCATTATAGTTTGATTCCGAGTAATTCATAAGTTGTCCGAAAAATGAAAAGTCGATCATACTTTGTGCCACAGTTCTGAGGATTGAAATCAAGTTCAAAGCTAAGTTTGAAAACCTCTTGGCGGGTAATTATTAGTTTTCATTGCTTGAGGACAAGCAATAGTTATGTTTGGGGGTGTGTTAAGTGTCTAAAATTACTATTTTATTCACCCTTTTTATTCATATCATTGCTAGACTTAGGCTCATATTAGTTGCATTATTAGCCATTCATGCATGTTTGCATAGTTTCCTTGGTGGACAAGCTTGATTTCATATTTTGCTTAATTTTGTGGAAAAAGGGTGCTGCTGATAGTTGTTTGTGTGTGTGCAGAATCACTTGCCTAAGCAAGGCTGGAACCAGTTCCCAAGGCAATAAAAGAAGGAGATGACGACGCAGTTGCCAGGGTAGTGCATGAAAGTTATGCCGAGCTAGTTGCTAGGGCAATTGTCGATAAGGGATAAGATGATATGGCAGTCGAAATTGATGACTAGATAAGCCCAAGATGACTTAGAGCAAAGTTAAATCCCAAAGGATTTTGATTTCCATGAAGAGGTCAAAGAGAAATTAAATCCCAAAAAGATAGGAGAAGATCTAGAAGGAATTTAAATATAATAAAGAATTATATTCTTTTAAAGTATTTGATTCCAACTTAACTTCCTCCTCAAGAAGGACTTTGACCTAGCCATCTCCTATTTAAAGGAGACCAAGCTGTCAAACTCAAAGAGAGAGCAAAGGGGAGAGATTTCGACAAGGGCTTTTAACCATTTTTCATTTTTTCTTTCTTGTTCGATTAGGTTTATGTTAGGGATTCTTTGTTTTGTGTTTCTTTGGAACCTAGCCATGAACTAAATCTATTTGGCTAAGGTTATTGTGTTTTGTGGTTGTGAGAAACAATTGGATTTTGTTTAGGTAATAAGAGTTTGCACTTTCAATTCAAGGTTTACTCATTCTTGGTTTTTATTCTTGTTTGCGAGTGAATTGAGAGATGATCTCGTAACTTCATCTATTTATCTAATATCGGGAGAGTTAGATTCAAGAAACGAATGAGTATGGTCTTTATTCAATCTATTGATGGTGAAGATTAATTCGGCTTAGGAATAAGTTAAGGATTTCAACGGCTAAGAGGAGTGCAAGATTGGTTGTTGTTCACCCTTGATTCACGTATGGATGTATTATCAAGGCATGCACAATTAGCTAGAGTTTTGACTTAGGGATAAGAAGAAACCATTGAAGAATGCTCCACCGAACCTTAAAGTTGCTGCCCAGCCGCCCGAACAGTTGCCCAGGCAACCGTCGATTAGTTGCCAAGGCAACCCCACTGCGCAAGTTGCCACGGAAACTAAGTTGCCCTTGCACTCTTTTACCAAGACGATCCAATTGGCTATCACACCTCAACGCACGATAACCTGGCATGTTCTCTCTCTTTTGATTACATCTTATTTTACTTTATTGCTTTCTAGTTTAGTTATTAGTTAAAACTCCTACAATCACCTACTTGTGTTTTTACTTTTTACAGTGCAAGAGATTGAATTCTTGAAGTGGCACCAATCCCTGTGGAGACGATATCTTTTATACTATAACTTGCGACATGTACACTTGCACAATTGCGAAGCACTTATTACGCGCAACAGGTACCTCTATACCCTCAAACATCCATAACCCTAAGTCCAGGAATTCTCAACCCTCGTGTCTACAACGCAAGCTAAGAACATCTTTTAACATACATAAACTTTCTTAAGCTACCACCATAGAGCACAACGTCCACTTTAAAAAGGTAAAAATTCTACACATCTAACACTAACAACTAGATTCAAACAATTCGAAACTTTACAACTTCTCGTTCGTAACTCACGACATACTTGCACTCTCAACAAACATTTATGGTAAAAACATTATCTAGCAAAAGATGCAATTCTAATTACCATCTAAAGCAACAACAACCCCAAGATTTACTAAGATACACATTCATAAGGACCAACCCAATACACATCCAGAGGGCTAAACGGCTAACAAAAACACTAGAATCCAAAATGGAGCTTAATTACCTGACATATCCTCGACCGTAATGCTATCATCTCTAGTCTGACCAACAGGCTGTTTAGAAATGCCTCGCATATCAACCCTAGTGGTAGATCTCATAGGTTCTCCACCTCGATATCCCGACGGTGCCTTAGCTCTGTCTCTAGCAAAACTCTGATCATGTTAGAAAGTAGCCAACCTCTGAAACTGAGCTAGTGTAATCTCACCCATAACTGGGCAGTACTTTACCATATGTCATGGTGCTCGACACCTATAGCAAACCCTCTGAAGCAAAAAACACACTCCAAGGTGATGTCGGCCACGATGCTCGCATGGTGGTGAAAGTGATGCTTTAGCAGAACCACAATACTCTTTCCCGAAGTAGAAATCAAAGAGCCCCTACGAACCATCGATCTATATCCTAAACTGAATCTCAGTAGCTGGTCTAAAGCAATCTTCGAAGCATAGCACCTCTTATGCGAATATGAAGAAGGACCTACAAGATCTTGGGTTTCTGCATCATGGCCCCTAACATCATCTGTCGTACCAAGTGTCGTATCCTGAAGCTGCTCTAGTGCCTTCGCGCTATTAGCTAGTTCTAAAAATGTCCAAGTAGATCCACTGTCACGTGCAACTGGAGCCCAACCCTTAAACCTTGTTTGAACCTCTTGTATCTCAACTCTTCTGTAGCACCAAACTCTGGGGTATAACGGCTCAAACGTAAAAAATCTTGCTCATAAGCAAACATCGTCCAATTTCCCTGAACCACATGTAAAAACTGGTCCCTTATCTCATCCATATGTACCTCACTGATGTACTTTTTTCGGAACTCATCCAAAGAGATATCCCATGTCAGGAGTGTAGGCTTTAAACCTAACTCAACAGTCTCCCACCACTCGTGTGTATTGCCCTTAAGAAGGGAGCAATGCAATCAAGATCATCCGCCAGGCTTCATTTATCTACCTCAAAATTTTTTGTATATCATGCAACCACTGATCAACCTTAATCTGGTCATCCTCACCCAAGCCCTTGAAATTTTTAGGCCCAAAATGGTGAAGCCTCTCTACATGAGTCTTGCAATGCGTCTCAGATTGCCTCGAAATAGCTTGCAACACTTGCAAAAATGTAGAGGTAAGATCACAAAAGTGACTCACCTCTCTATTACTGGTTTCTCCTTCCATTTATACTTTTCTAAAACACAAGGAAACAAGTTGGCATATCAGGATTCCCAGTCTTGTAAAGTATAACTCAAATTTAGGGACTTGTATTCACTAGACACCTTACCACGACCTTTATACCACCCTGGGGTTTCTTAGAACCGACTAACCTAAGCTCTGATACCACTAAATGTAACACACCGATCCCAATCTAGATTTGAAGCATTGTATTCAGGTCTCCCAAAATTGACCCAACAAAAATTTCACATTTAAAACCACAAATTAACCTTTCTAAAAACATATATTTTCATAAATCCACATAAATAGATAACATTAAAAGAGTTTACAAAATAGGGATTCCAATTAAAATACACCATTTAACCAATTAATAGTAAATTAAACAAAGTTACAGACTCGACTGTGGTAAGATCCTATAAATACAATCAGCCTAAACTAAAACATCAAGTACTGTACTTTGAAGCAGGCTCGATACTGGGAAATCCTCTACAATGTGCTCCTCCAAAAGAAAAAAACCACAATTCTACACGCCGATCTAACAAAGCTCAGTGGCACTTTTTACTCTACCACAATTAATGAATATCATAAAACAAGCATGGATGATAATATAATTAAAAGTGCACAGAAAGGGTTCTCAACAATAGGGATCATCTTCTAGCCTACCTTAGCTAGAGTTCACAACCATGCCTCAAGATACCACTATAATATAAGGAGTCTCACATGACATCCCAGGCTTACCATACTCAAGGTCACATAGCCCATCGAGTTACTCGAGCTCACACAGCCCACCGAGTTATGTATTCCATACCCTGATCACATAGCCCCAGGGTAAAATAGCCAACATCAATTAGCCACACAACAACGTAAATAACATACATTCCCTAACAATAGCCAACGAAGCCCTACATTACCCGTGCTCACACAGCCATTGGGTTACCCGTGATCACATAGCGGTCGGGGTAATGGACCATATCTGGATCACCATAGCCACAGATATGTCCTAGACATACTTGGATCACAATAGCCACAAGCAGTCTTTACCTGAGGTCACCCAGCCAATCATGTTACTCGAGTTCACATAGCCCATCGAGTTACATTTCCTTATCCTGATCACATAGCCCAAGGATATGTTTCTAACTGCGTCCAGATCATATAGCCCGTAGATAGGTTTCTAACCGCATTCATATCACATAGCCCGTGGACACATCAGATGTACTCGATCACACAGGATAAAGTATACATCCCCTTATATAAGTGCCCTTGCACTGACTCTAGGACATCCGAATTCCTGACCTAGACACATAGGATAACATATGCTCCCCGAGCATCTATACGTCTCACCAAGAGATAAGAGGCATCAAGCCAACCATTACCAATGCCCCAAGCCATATTTTATTTGTTACAATATTTAATATTTGTCTTTTAAGTTCATACATAATATTCTCGTTAGATCATCACATTATTTACAGCCACTAGACTATATAGCGTCCCTTCAACACACAGCAAGGACCCCAATCTCCACACAACATCAACCGATCTTCCATGGATCCTTATGGATTATTAGTGTAAGAAATCATCTCAACAATTACTAAGCTATTAGCCATTTATTCTACATGTAGGTTATAAACCCTAATTTCTCAATTTTAGAATTTGTTTTATACCTTTAGGGACCCATTAGACCCTTTACCACAAATTATAGAACCCTCAAATAAAACCTTAGAATTCTTAGACAGATTGCTCTGCGAGTACCGATACACCCACATGGGTATCGATATACCCCTCCAGGTACCGGTACTCCTTCCCGAGTATCGATACTCATATTAGGTTTGAAAGATTTGGTGCATCAAGTCTTACTAATACGCTCACCTCCGTATCGGTACTCAACATCGGTATGTGATCCACCCTGTACTGATCCTTACCCATACTGGTAATCCTACCTTTGCGTACTGGTACACAAAAGCCTTCCCCAGGTAATAGAATCGTTGTACCAATATGCCCCCTAGCGTACGAGTTCCCAAAAATGCCACTAGAATTTTTACCAAGCATGGGGTACCGATACGCGACCAGCTATTCCGGTATGCCCCTCACAATATGCCCCTTTTTCATACAAAGACGTACAGACATGGGCCACCCTACCTCAGTACACGAGTCCAGATTTCAAAACCTAGAGCTCGAGATTTCCCCATCTCAGCCCTTAACCTAAATGGTTAAACCCCAAAACGTTCATACATATTATTAAAGGTTTATTTAGTGGCTTGCTACCAATTTTACACATTAACAATACTTAAATCTTGATTTTCCATTAAAGGGATTTTAAGCTCCTAAAACCTAAGCTTTACAATCCAAAACCATAAATCACACATGGTAATCATTTTAGGATCCCCTTGAAAAGGAGTCAGAAATGTACTGACCTTAAGCAAGAGATTCACAGACTAAGGCAACAACCAAGCTTCTTTCACTTCTCTTCCTTGCTCTAAGCTTCAAAACTCAACTCTTACCATCTCTAAAGACATTTACATTGAAAGATAGATCTTAGGGTGGTGAACAACTTCTATTCAACCCACAATCCGAGATTCCCACTCAAATAACCAGGATTTTTCATAACTCAAGCACTCACCAAGAAGAAAGAAGAAAGAAAGAGATGGTATGAAGGGGGAGACAAGGTGATATCACCCTTGTTATTTTCCCCAACAGAAAATTAAGGCTTCATCATCCTTTGTCACCCGATTATGGTTTTACCATACTACCCCTCCTCAAAACCCCATCTTAAGCCAAATATAAATCCACCAAGCAAGCCCAACAACACATGAAAAGCCCAAAAACTCTTATGGACCCTAATGTAGCCCAACATCTTAACCCCATAATTTTCGAATATCCAACCAAAGTGGCGGTCTAAGGCCTAGGTCAACGCCCATCGTTGACTCAAAAATTTGGGTCGTTACAAATAACATCATAGAAACAATTCAATAATATTTGTAATATTAAACAAACCATCCCAGCTTTTCATAATCTTGCTCTGATACCAACAAATATAACCCCCTTGACCCAGCCTAAGCGTTAGGCCGACTCGAGAGTGCTACACCAGGTTTGCCGTAGCAAACCCAAATCGAATATCTTGTATTAGGTATATTTTTCTTTTTGTCTTGTCTAGCTGAATTATTAGAGCCTAGAGTGTTTATACTAGCAGCGGTTAAAATTTTATCTGAATCGAACATCGAATCAATGTCCAATTACTCTAATAAGCAATCCAGGGACCAAAATACGAATCATGAAAATTACGAGAACTTACCTAGATTTAAGGTTACCATTCCTTAACTAATCATTTTACATGCATGCGTTCCAATTTTGAACTTAAACAGATCACCCGAACACATTTAATTAGCATATAAACAACATGGACTAAAAAGGATGAATCTAAACTTCAGCAGCCAAATAACTGACATAACAACCTTCGATATCAGTACACATGATTCTTTATCAATACCAGGCTTCATAACATAAGGTCGTACCGATACGCTTTGTATCGTATTGATACTATGGTTTCATTATACAAGGGGCGTGCTGATACAGACAGGGGGTGTACCGATACCCTGACTTAATTTCATATTTTTACAAATTCTAGTAGCAAACGTCTGTACCTATACGGCTCACCCTGTACCGATATGTAGGCTAGTTTCCACTTTCTTAGCCTGATTTAGGCCCCGTGTACCGATAAGAGAAGACCTATAATACCCAATTAATCTGGTTTTACACCTTCAAACCAACTCAAACTTGCCCCAAACATCCTAGCATGCTTACTAAACACATTTGGCCTTGTAATACCCCAAATTTTGTTAAACAATATTAAGGCCATTTGGTACTAAGTTTGTAGCTTAAAAACTAACTTAGTGACTAAAATGACAAAATTGGAAAAGTTAGGATTCCTTTAATTAGGAGATTTAGAAAAGAAATTTTTGAGGTTTAAAGGTATCATGAGATAAAGGATAAACAGATCAGGGCACATGCAAAATTTGGTTGAAATCTGATAAAATTGGAAAGGGGAATTGAAGGTTAAAGCTTAGTGACAAAAATGACAATTTTCAAAAGTTGGTTGCTAAATTATAAAGAAAGGAAAAGTTTAAATCGATAATAAAGGATTTGCTCAATAAATAATTTTATCCTGTAGATAGATAAATTCGATTAGTGGGTAAAAATATGATATAGGTCTCGGGAATAAAAAATGCAGTATAAGGTATTGAATTTGGATCGAATAAAATTATTAAGTGTCCTCAGACCAGGAAAACACTAGGATGAGTGACCTTCGGGAAGGTCCCATAAAAGTGTTTCTGATCGATATTTTGGACTCACTAAGAGTAGAGAATATTCATATGGATTTCCGATAAAAGATTTCTAAGAGAAATTTTACTCGATGAGGATTTTCGATTATCAGAATAATAGATCGAGTTAGGAAAATTCAGTATAAGTCCTTAGGAAATAAAGTTTTTATGAGATAATTATATTAATTTTCTGAATATGGAAATATAAAATTTTTAGAATAAATATGATAGCTCGGTAAAGGTAAAATCGAAGTAGAAGTGTTTTATGAATATCAGGATATCGGATCTAACTGAAATTTCAAAGATTGTTCCATAAGCCATAGAAAATCATAAAATAATATTTATGAAATAGTGGTCGGTTGAGAAAGAACTAATTTAGTTAGATTGTAAAGGAATGCCAATTTTGAAACAAACTAGTAAATAAAGACTAGTTAGAGGCAAATTGGTCATTTGGAAAGGATGACAATTTTGAAATATTTTTAAAATGTTAGGGACGTTTCCAGAAGATGAAATATACAAGGATTTAATCTTGGCCCTTGATTTTAGATGAGATTAAATTACCATTGGATTTAAAGGCTAAGTTTTAAATTTTACTGTTTAAATGAATTTAAAATTCATTTAATTTTACAAGTGGCAAAAATGAGACAAATTCAAAGTATTTTTAGTCAAAAGACAAAGAAAATTTTGTTCTATCTTTATCATGCCAACCGTGAGCTATAGGAAACCATGGGAGAAAGAATATACAAATTTTCTTTGGCAATTTTGAAGGCTTTTTTAAGCAAGATTCAAGGTATGATCCTTTAAAATGATTTATTCTATATTCAATTCTCTACATTTTGGTAGTAATATTTCATGGTGTTTTGAAGAATTACTTGAGTTATTGATGAGAAAGAATTAGGGAATTGATGTGCTAAGTTGAAGTTGGGACTTGAATTGCATGAATTCAATGTTGTTTTGGTGAAATTAAGATTGGATTATGTTTAATTTCATGATGAAGTTAAGAATCCTAACCCCAAAATTTGGGGATTTATTTAGGGAATTGAAATTAAAGGATGTTTATGAAAGATTAAGGCTTGTACATGCTTGATTTAGTGATTGGATTGAAGAATTATGTTGAATTGCATTAAGGGACCAAAACAAAAATTAAGTAAAGTTGGGCTGATCTATTATGGCCGGAAATGATATGAACTTGGATTGAATTGATGAATAGCATGCTTAAATTGCTTAAATTTAAGAGTTGGGAGCTTGTATCTTTAAGTGACCATTTCGGCCAAGTAGGAAAAATTGAAGGACCAATTTGGAATTTGGCTTAAATGAAGGGGAAAATTATGAGAAAAATATAGTTTGAATATATTTCATTGAATCGAATATAGAAACTTCAATTTTGATGTTATCAAAATAAAGTTCTTGAATGATAGAAGGACCTTAATGGCAAGCATGAAGAAGTTTAGGGATTGAAGTATGATACTAAAAATTTATGAGTACTTAATTTAGATTATTGATTTAAGTACTTGAATCGAATAAAGGAAGGGAATAGTAGCTTAATTACTTAAAGGACTAATTTGGCCAAGTATGAAAGTTTAGAGACCAATCCGACAATGTAGTTCTTGATGGAAACTAATTTTGATTTTGATTAAATAATTGTTTAAGCCTATTTCGATGAAGGATATAAAGAGAACTTATGAATACAAGCTTCATTTAGTTATTTGAAGTAGAATGATAGGACTAAATTGATAAGTAAAGAAATAAGGAGAAGTTAGGTAAATTTAGAAACTAAATATGGGAAGTTAGGTTTAATTTAAATTATGGCAGTAAGTTTAAAAATTCACCATAAATTCTATAAAATGGTTAGATGGTGAATTTAATACCAATATAAAGGTATGTCAGTCTACTTTTGTTTCCAACAAACAAAAATTGATTTCGAGTTTCGAGTTAAAAGATATGAATTTTTATTCGATTGAAGGTCAGAAAAATTATAGAGCAGTTTTCTGCCTGGACAATCTGTGATGTGAATTCAGTGATTTTTCATAATTTTTGTAGATTTTATTAATTTACGTGGCTAAAACTGTTAGAACCGTTATCAAATCTAGTTTCTCCGGTATAAAGGAAATTAAGATCCAATATGTATTCTGCCCTATACAAATAAACCTTTGAAGGTAGTGCAAGCTGTCAGAAAATAAAATTTGAAACATTATGTATTTAAGGGTTAGTTAGCAAGTTTGGAAGAATTATTGGAAGTTCAAATTAGTCATTAAGGACTATAATGAGTTTTCGAACAGTACCAGGAAGAAAGAAAAATAGCTAGAAATTTTATTTTCGAATGATTATGTTAAACAACATGTTTAAGGTATTGTTAGATTTGAGTCTAACAAATATTTTATTGTATTTATATGATTAATGAAGTTGAGTCTGAATCAGGGAAGGTTTGAGGCACTATAAAGAAAGAAAGGATCAAACTAGAACTTAGAGAGGTATCATGTTAAGTGGCCAAGGTGAGTGCATTTTTACTTATTTATTATATGTGATATGAATGAGTGCATTTTTATTTATTAATTTTATATATATGACATGAGAGAGACTTGCAAGAAGTCGACCTTAATATTAATGAAAATGTAAGTTGATCAAAGTTATGTAAATGACATATGTGATACACTGATATGGCATAATGATTTATCTAAGATAAATCGGATTTTAGATATTTTGGTATGAAATGCCCATTATCGAATAATGGATGATAGTATTGATGAATTGGATATTGAATATGGAAATATTATATTGTTATACCCAAGTACTACTGTAAGAGTCTTTGGTATAATTGGATATCCAAAGAGTTATAGCAGCTGCAAACCAGCACTACGGTGCATTTCAGACACTTCGGTGTTGATATCAGAAGCTACGGTGTTGCAGTCACTTCGGTGATGTTTAGACACTACAATGTCCACTATCACAAAAAGATTCTATAATGAGGATCAAAGGGAATCCTCGAGTACGTACTCATCCAGCCGCTACGGTGATGCAAACTCTACGGCGTTGTAGACACTACGGTGTTGTATAATGGCTCGTATACCATAGGTTCACATGAAATTGTATGAGAATCTTTCGTATAGTTGGATATCCATAGGGTCTTAGCAGCTGCCTCCTAGCACTACGGTGCGTTTCAGTCACTTCAATGATGTTTAGACACTTCGGTGTTAACTTAGACTCTACAACGTTGTTCAAACACTTCGGTGTTGTTAGCACAAAATGTGTGATTATAAAGAGAAAAGAGAATCCTGATTATGAGGAGCAAAGAGCATCCTTGAGTACATACTTATCCCAGTTGCTTCGACGATGTTGTCGCTACGGTGTCGTGATGACTTGCGTACCATAGCATTACATGATTTTGTACTTTGGGCTAAAATACATGAAATATATTTATGCAGGCAGTTAAGTTAAAAGCTTAACTTATATTTGATTGATAAAACAAAGGTTTGATGATATGATATAAACTGCAATTGGGACACACTTGCCATTTTGTAGGAACTGTATTGCACTGGTATATGACAGAGGAATGACTTGATATTTACCTTGGGCTATAAGATTTTACAGTACAGTTACATGACTATACAGAACAAAATTATTGCAGTTCAAAATTCTTACATGTTTATTCCTGCATTACAGATTACATGATTTTATATTTTGGGCTATAATACTTGAAATGCATTTATGCAAGTAGTTAAGCTAAAAAGCTTAATGTACACAAGATTGGCAAGATAGATCGAATCCTATGATTTGAAGATGATATTGGCTAAATGAACTATACATGTAAGATAGTTCTATACATGATAAAATGATACCAACTGCAATTGGAAATCTCTTGCCATTTTACAGGGCTGTGATATTTATAATTATTATTTTTCATTGATATGATTATGCCTCACTAAGTTATACTTAACTGTGTTTCATATCACACGTAGGTACTTCGGACTGGATAGCAGAGGAGGAGCTGCACATCGTTGGATCAAGTTAGCCTATATTATCAGTAAGCATCACCACATCCTAGTCTAGTGGGGGCATGTATAGATACTAAATAAGTAGTTATTTTGTATATTTAATTTTTGTACTCTATTTATAAGTTAATGTGGATGTATGATATAAAAACATGACTCGATTTGAGGAATTAAGAATATTAGAAAAGATGCTTTAAACGATTTTAAACTTAGTTGGTTGTTTATCGCGTAGCGATTTTAAAATCAAGAAAAGGTCTAGGCACCACACATAGTTTTCACGCTGAATCATATTTTCATTTTAATAACCACTTAAAGTATTTTATAAACCAATTCAGGGTCAAAACTAGCTACTATTGTGTGACATAGTTTTATTTGAAAACTGAGAAAGGGCCAACCACGGAACTACTTTGTTGAGGTTAAAAAAACTACAAGTTTGAAAATCAATGTAAATCAGTTAGTAACATTTTTAATGTGTATTCGAATATCCAATATATGTTGAGGGTGTTACATTTAGTGGTATCAGAGCTAATGTTTAGCCAATTCTGGAGGTTAAACCGAGTCCAATACGATTTTGCTAAAGTGTACATGCCCCTATGATGTGCTGTTACTGATGTATTGCTTGCATAACTTGACGTGGCTCCTCAATAGTATGAATAAAACTCTAATGGATATAAGAAAAATAGGATATTGTTAGATTTCTTGATTGACGAATTCCAAGGGTTAAGAAAAGACCCATAGTGAATACAACACAATGAAATAAATATGGTAGTTAGCTCCTATCCATGATGAGTTAATCAGTTATCTGTATAATAGAGAACTGATACAGTAATTATAAGATGTTAGTCCTTAACATCTGTATTTTTATTTATATTTATAATGGAATAAGATACAAAGAAACTTAGATAGTAAGGACTCATACACATTTTAAGGTAAAAGACAGTCGTAGGACGGTCAAATTATGATTAAATGATACTGAAATTGTCTTTGATAAAATAAGATATGCGAATGTGAAATTTTTTTGAAGAAGAAGTATTCTTATTCTGGATATATATATATGATGAATAGACTTGAAATGCTAGAGATTACTACATAAGTAACCTAGCAGTTTGCTTAAGATAAAAATTTGAGGGTATGTGTGACTAGAGTATGATGAAAAATATTTAGTAGTATCTAATTGTAAGATATCTATTCTACTAATACTTATGAGTAAGGACTGAATAAGAAGAACAATGATCTTTGTTGAGATAGTCGATAAAGGAGCTGAAAGGACAATGGATTTTGGCAAGAAGATGGTTTGTCGGTGAATTGAAGCTAAAAGAATTCAATCTAGATGATTGTGGATAGTCAAAATGGATTGTTTAACCTTGAAGAATATATTAGAATGTGTATTATTGAAATTTTAGGAATTTAGAAGAGATATATGTCAATAGCTAAATTGACATATGATATTAAGATTAATCAAGTATCAAGAAGATATATCTCAGTAAGTTATTCAAGTAAGAAAAGTAAATTAAGCCTCCTCTGAAAAAGAATAGTAAGATGGATTTATAAAGACCAAAACTTAAGAAATTAGAAGATTCTATTAGTATCAGTTCTCTCAAGGAATGAAAGATAATAGAAAGGTTGGGACAAATCTGACAAGAGTAGTACTTGTAATAGTGGATCAAGCATGAGTTGAAAATTCGAGGATGGATTTTCTTAAAGGAGGGGAGAATTGTAATACCCCAAATTTTGTTAAACAGTACTAAGGTCATTTGGTACTAAGTTAGTAGCTTAAAAACTAACTTAGTGACTAAAATGACAAAATGGGAAAGTTAGGATTTCTTTAATTAAGAGCTTTAGAAAAGGAATTTATGAGGTTTAAAGGTATCATGAGATAGAGGATAAACAGATCAGGGCACATGCAAAATTTGGTTGAAATCCGATAAAATTGGAAAGTGGAATTGAAGGTTAAAGTTTAGTGACCATAATGACAATTTTCAAAAGTTGGTTGCTAAATTATAAAGAAAGAAAAAGTTTAAATCCATAATAAAGGATTTGCTTAATAACTAATTTTATCCTGTATATGGATAAATTCGATCAGTGAGTAAAAATCTGATATAGGTCGCGAGAATGAAAATGCAGTATAAGGTATCGAATTTGGATCGAATAAAATTATTAAGTGTGCTCAGACTAGGAAAACATTATGATGAGTGACCTTTGGGAAGGTCCCATAAAAGTGTTTCTGATCGATATTTTGGACTCATTAAGTGTAGAGAATATTCATATGGATTTCCGATAAATGATTTCTAAGAGAAATTTTACTCGATGAGGATTTTTGATAATTATCAGAATAATAGACTGATTTAGGAAAATGCAGTCTAAGTCCTTATTAAATAAAGTTTTTATGAGATAATAAATTAATTTTTTGAATATGTAATATAAAATTTTTGGAATAAATCCAATAGCTCAGTAAAGGTAAAATCACAGTAGAAATGTTTTATGAATATTGGAAAATCGGATCTAATTGAAATTTCAAAAATTGTTCCATAAGCTATAGAAAATCATAAAATAATATTTATGAAATAGTGGTCGATTGAGAAAGAACTAATTTAGTTAGATTGTAATGGAATGTCAATTTTGAAACAAACTAGTATAAAGAAAGACTAGTTAGAGGCAAATTGGTCATTTGAAAAGGATGAAATTTTGAAATATTTTTAAAATGTTAGGGACGTTTTTGGAAGATGAAATATATAAGGATTTAATCTTGGCCCTTGATTTTAGATGAGATTAAATTAGCCATTGGATTTAAAGGCTAAGTTGGTAATTTTACTATTTAAATGAATTTAAAATTCATTTAATTTTACAAGTGGCAAAAATGAGACAAATTCAAAGTATTTTTAGTCAAAAGACAAAGAAAATTTTGTTCTATCTTTATCATGCCAACCGTGAGCTATAGGAAACCATGGGAGAAAGAATATACAAATTTTCTTTGTTAATTTTGAAGGCTTTTTAAGCAAGATTCAAGGTATGATCCTTTAAATAATTTATTCTATATTCAATTATCTACATTTTGGTATTAATATTTCATGGTTTTTTGAAGAATTACTTGAGTTATTGATGAGAAAGAATTAGGGAATTGATGGGCTAAGTTGAATTTAGGACTTGAATTACATGAATTCAATGTTGTTTTGATGAAATTAAGATTGGATTATGTTTAAATTCATGATGAAGTTAAGAACTCTAACCCCAAAATTTGGGGATTTATTTAGGAATTGAAATTAAAGGATGTTTATGAAAGATTAAGGCTTGTACATGCTTGATTTAGTGATTGGATTGAAGAATTATGTTGAATTGCATTAAGGGACCAAAACAAAAATTAAGTAAAGTTGGGGGCTGATTTATTATGGCTTGAAATGATATGAACTTGGATTGAATTGATGAATAGCATGCTTAAATTGCTTAAATTTAAGAGTTGGGAGCTTGTATCTTTAAGTGACCATTTATGCCAAGTAGGAAAAATTGAAGGACCAATTTGGAATTTGGCTTAAATGAAGGGGAAAATTATGAGAAAAATATAGTTTGAATATATTTCATTGAATTGAATATAGAAAGTTTAATTTTGATGTTTATCAAAATAAAGTTCTTGAATGATAGAAGGACCAAAATGGCAAGCATGAAGAAGTTTAGGGATTGAAGTATGATAGTAAAAATTTATGAGTACTTAATTTAGATTATTGATTTAAGTACTTGAATCGAATAAAGGAAGGGAATAGTAGCTTAATTACTTAAAGGACTAATTTGGCCAAGTATGAAAGTTTAGGGACCAATCCGACAATGTAGTTCTTGAAGGAAACTAATTTTGATTTTGATTAAATAATTGTTTAAGCCTATTTTGATGAAGGATATAAAGAGAACTTATGAATACAAGCTTCATTTAGTTATTTGAAGTAGAATGATAGGACTAAATTGATAAGTAAAGAAATAAGGAGAAGTTAGGTAAATTTAGAAACTAAATATGGAAAGTTAGGTTTAATTTAAATTATGGCAGTAAGTTTAAAAATTCACCATAAATTCTATAAAATGGTTAGATGGTGAATTTTATACCAATATAAAGGTATGTCAGTCTACTTTTGTT
Source organism: Hibiscus mutabilis (assembly GCA_019671005.1). Classification (NCBI taxonomy): domain Eukaryota; kingdom Viridiplantae; phylum Streptophyta; class Magnoliopsida; order Malvales; family Malvaceae; genus Hibiscus; species Hibiscus mutabilis. The sequence continues at coordinate 19,409,190 of CM033755.1, forward strand.
TCCAACAAACAAAAATTGATTTGAGTTTGAGTTAAAAGATATGAATTTTTATTCGATTAAAGGTTAGAAAAATTATAGAGCGTTTTTCATCTGGACAATATGTGATGTGAATTCAGTGATTTTTCATAATTTTTGTAGATTTTATTAATTTACGTGGCTGTTAGAACCGTTATCAAATCTAGTTTCTCTAGTATAAAGGAAATTAAGATCCAATATGTATTCTGCCCTATACAAATAAACCTTTGAAGGTAGTGCAAGCTGTCGAGAAAATAAATTTGAAACATTATGTATTTAAGGGTTAGTTAGCAAGTTTGGAAGAATTATTGGAAGTTCAAATTAGTCATTAAGGACTATAATGAGTTTTGAACAGTGCAGGAAGAAAGGAAAATAGCTAGAAATTTTATTTTTGAATGATTATGTTAAACAACATGTTTAAGGTATTGTTAGATTTGAGTCTAACAAATATTTTATTGTATTTATATGATTAATGAAGTTGAGTCTGAATCGGGAAGGTTTGAGGCACTATAAAGAAAGAAAGGATCAAACTAGAACTTAGAGAGGCATCATGTTAAGTGGCCAAGGTGAGTGCATTTTTACTTATTTATTATTTGATTTGAATGAGTGCATTTTTATTTATTAATTTTATATATATGACATGAGAGAGACTTGCAAGAAGTTGACCTTAATATTAATGAAAATGTAAGTTGATCAAAGTTATGTAAATGACATATGTGATACATCGATATGGCATAATGATTTATCTAAGATAAATCGGATTTTAGATATTTTGGTATGAAATGCCCATTATCGAATAATGGATGATAGTATTGATGAATGGATATTGAATATGGAAATATTATATTGTTATACCCAAGTACTCGTGTAAGAGTCTTTGGTATAATTGGATATCCAAAGAGTTATAGCATTTGCAAACCAAAGACTACGGTGCATTCTAGACACCGGTGTTGATATCGGCTACGGTGTTGCAGTCACTTCGGTGATGTTTAGACACTACAATGTCCACTATCACAAAAAGATTCTATAATGAGGATCAAAGGAATCCTCGAGCACGTACTCATCCAGCCGCTACGGTGATGCAAACTCTACGGCGTTGTAGACACTACGGTGTTGTATAATGGCTCGTATACCATAGGTTCACATGAAATTGTATGAGAATCTTTGGTATAGTTGGATATCCATAGGGTCTTAGCAGCTGCCTCCTAGCACTACGGTGCGTTTGATCACTTCAATGATGTTTAGACACTTTGGTGTTAACTTAGACTCTACAACGTTGTTCAAACACTTCGGTGTGTTGTTAGCACAAAATGTGTGATTATAAAGAGAAAAAAGAGCGTCCCTGATTATGAGGAGCAAAGAGCATCCTTGAGTACATACTTATCCCGATTGGCGTCGATGTTGTCGCTACGGTGTCGTGATGACTTGCGTACCATAGCATTACATGATTTTGTACTTTGGGCTAAAATACATGAAATATATTTACGCATGTAGTTAAGTTAAAAGCTTAACTTATATTTGATTGATAAAACAAAGGTTTGATGATATGATATAAACTGCAATTGGGACACACTTGCCATTTTGTAGGAACTGTATTGCACTGGTATATGACAGAGGAATGACTTGATATTTACCTTGGGCTATAAGATTTTACAAAGATGCGATTACATGACTATACGTAACAAAATTATTGCAGTTCAAAATTCTTACATGTTTATTCTGCATTCTGATTACATGATTTTTTATATTTTGGGCTATAATACTTGAAATGCATTTATGCAAGTAGTTAAGCTAAAAAGCTTAATGTACACAAGATTGGCAAGATAGATCGAATCCTATGATTTGAAGATGATATTGGCTAAATGAACTATACATGTAAGATAGTTCTATACATGATAAAATGATACCAACTGCAATTGGAAATCTCTTGCCATTTTACAGGGCTGTGATATTTATAATTATTATTTTTCATTGATATGATTATGCCTCACTAAGTTATACTTAACTGTGTTTCATATCACACGTAGGTACTTCGGACTGGATAGCAGAGGAGGAGCTGCACATCGTTGGATCAAGTTAGCCTATATTATCAGTAAGCATCACCACATCCTAGTCTAGTGGGGGCATGTATAGATACTAAATAAGTAGTTATTTTGTATATTTAATTTTTGTACTCTATTTATAAGTTAATGTGGATGTATGATATAAAAACATGACTCGATTTGAGGAATTAAGAATATTAGAAAAGATGCTTTAAACGATTTTAAACTTAGTTGGTTGTTTATCGCGTAGCGATTTTAAAATCAAGAAAAGGTCTAGGCACCACACATAGTTTTCACGCTGAATCATATTTTCATTTTAATAACCACTTAAAGTATTTTATAAACCAATTCAGGGTCAAAACTAGCTACTATTGTGTGACATAGTTTTATTTGAAAACGAGAAAAAGGCCAACCACGGAACTACTTTGTTGAGGTTAAAAAAACTACAAGTTTGAAAATCAATGTAAATCAGTTAGTAACATTTTTAATGTGTATTCGAATATCCAATATATGTTGAGGGTGTTACATTTAGTGGTATCAGAGCTAATGTTTAGCCAATTCTGGAGGTTAAACCGAGTCCAATACGATTTTGCTAAAGTGTACATGCCCCTATGATGTGCTGTTACTGATGTATTGCTTGCATAACTTGACGTGGCTCCTCAATAGTATGAATAAAACTCTAATGGATATAAGAAAAATAGGATATTGTTAGATTTCGCCAGTTGACGAATTCCAAGGGTTAAGAAAAGACCCATAGTGAATACAACACAATGAAATAAATATGGTAGTTAGCTCCTATCCATGATGAGTTAATCAGTTATCTGTATAATAGAGAACTGATACAGTAATTATAAGATGTTAGTCCTTAACATCTGTATTTTTATTTATATTTATAATGGAATAAGATACAAAGAAACTTAGATAGTAAGGACTCATACACATTTTAAGGTAAAAGACAGTCGTAGGACGGTCAAATTATGATTAAATGATACTGAAATTGTCTTTGATAAAATAAGATATGCGAATGTGAAATTTTTTTGAAGAAGAAGTATTCTTATTCTGGATATATATATATGATGAATAGACTTGAAATGCTAGAGATTACTACATAAGTAACCTAGCAGTTTGCTTAAGATAAAAGCTGAGGGTATGTGTGACTAGAGTATGATGAAAAATATTTAGTAGTATCTAATTGTAAGATATCTATTCTACTAATACTTATGAGTAAGGACTGAATAAGAAGAACAATGATACTGTTGAGATAGTCGATAAGGGAGCTGAAAGGACAATGGATTTTGGCAAGAAGATGGTTTGTCAGTGAATTGAAGCTAAAAGAATTCAATCTAGATGATTGTGGATAGTCAAAATGGATTGTTTAACCTTGAAGAATATATTAGAATGTGTATTATTGAAATTTTAGGAATTTAGAAGAGATATATGTCAATAGCTAAATTGACATATGATATTAAGATTAATCAAGTATCAAGAAGATATATCTCAGTAAGTTATTCAAGTAAGAAAAGTAAATTAAGCCTCCTCTGAAAGAATAGTAAGATGGATTTATAAAGACCAAAACTTAAGAAATTAGAAGATTCTATTAGTATCAGTTCTCTCAAGGAATGAAAGATAATAGAAAGGTTGGGACAAATCTGACAAGAGTAGTACTTGTAATAGTGGATCAAGCATGAGTTGAAAATTCGAGGATGGATTTTCTTAAAGGAGGGGAGAATTGTAATACCCCAAATTTTGTTAAACAGTACTAAGGTCATTTGGTACTAAGTTAGTAGCTTAAAAACTAACTTAGTGACTAAAATGACAAAATGGGAAAGTTAGGATTTCTTTAATTAAGAGCTTTAGAAAAGGAATTTATGAGGTTTAAAGGTATCATGAGATAGAGGATAAACAGATCAGGCACATGCAAAATTTGGTTGAAACTGATAAAATTGGAAAGTGGAATTGAAGGTTAAAGTTTAGTGACCATAATGACAATTTTCAAAAGTTGGTTGCTAAATTATAAAGAAAGAAAAAGTTTAAATCCATAATAAAGGATTTGCTTAATAACTAATTTTATCCTGTATATGGATAAATTGATCGATGAGTAAAAATCGATATAGGTCGAGAATGAAAATGCAGTATAAGGTATCGAATTTGGATCGAATAAAATTATTAAGTGTGCTCAGACTAGGAAAACATTATGATGAGTGACCTTTGGGAAGGTCCCATAAAAGTGTTTCTGATCGATATTTTGGACTCATTAAGTGTAGAGAATATTCATATGGATTTCCGATAAATGATTTCTAAGAGAAATTTTACTCGATGAGGATTTTTGATAATTATCAGAATAATAGACTGATTTAGGAAAATGCAGTCTAAGTCCTTATTAAATAAAGTTTTTATGAGATAATAAATTAATTTTTTGAATATGTAATATAAAATTTTTGGAATAAATCCAATAGCTCAGTAAAGGTAAAATCACAGTAGAAATGTTTTATGAATATTGGAAAATCAGATCGAATTGAAATTTCAAAAATTGTTCCATAAGCTATAGAAAATCATAAAATAATATTTATGGAATAGTGGTCGATTGAGAAAGAACTGACTTAGTTAGATTGTAATGGAATGTCAATTTTTGAAACAAACTAGTATAAAGAAAGACTAGTTAGAGGGCAAATTGGTCATTTGAAAAGGATGGAAATTTTGAAATATTTTTAAAAAGTTAGGGACGTTTTTGGAAGATGAAATATATAAGGATTTAATCTTGGCCCTTGATTTTAGATGAGATTAAATTAGCCATTGGATTTAAAGGCTAAGTTGGTAATTTTACTATTTAAATGAATTTAAAATTCATTTAATTTTACAAGTGGCAAAAATGAGACAAATTCAAAGTATTTTTAGTCAAAAGATGAAGAAAATTTTGTTCTATCTTTCTCATGCCAACCGTGAGCTATAGGAATCCATGGGAGAAAGAATATACAAATTTTCTTTGTTAATTTTGAAGGCTTTTAAGCAAGATTCAAGGTATGATCCTTTAGAATAATTTATTCTATATTCAATTATCTACATTTTGGTATTAATATTGCATGGTTTTGTGAAGAATTACTTGAGTTATTGATGAGAAAGAATTAGGGAATTGATGGGCTATGCTGAATTTAGGACTTGAATTACATGAATTCGATGTTGTTTTGATGAAATTAAGCTTGGATTGTGTTTAAATTCATGATGAAGTTAAGAACTCTAACCCCATAATTTGGGGATTTATTTAGGGAATTGAAATTAAAGGATGTTTATGAAAGATTAAGGCTTGTACATGCTTGATTTAGTGATTGGATTGAAGAATTATGTTGAATTGCATTAAGGGACCAAAACGAAAATTAAGTAAAGTTGGGGGCTGATTTGTTATGGCTTGAAATGATATAAAATTGGATTGAATTGATGAATAGCATGCTTAAATTGCTTAAATTTAAGAGTTGGGAGCTTGTATCTTTAAGTGACCATTTATGCCAAGTAGGAAAAATTGAAGGACCAATTTGGAATTTGGCTTAAATGAAGGGGAAAATTATGAGAAAAATATAGTTTGAGTATATTTCATTGAATTGAATATAGAAAGTTTAATTTTGATGTTTGGATCAAAATAAAGTTCTTGAATGATAGAATGACCAAAATGGCAAGCATGAAGAAGTTTAGGGATTGAAGTATGATAGTAAAAATTTATGAGTACTTAATTTAGATGACTGATTTAAGTACTTGAATCGAATAAAGGAAGGGAATAGTAGCTTAATTACTTAAAGGACTAATTCGGCCAAGTATGAAAGTTTAGGGACCAATCTGACAATGTAGTTCTTGAAGGAGACTAATTTTGATTTTGATTAAATAATTGTTTAAGCCTATTTTGATGAAGGATATAAAGAGAACTTATGAATACAAGCTTCATTTAGTTATTTGAAGTAGAATGATAGGACTAAATTGATAAGTAAAGAAATAAGGAGAAGTTATGGTAAATTTAGAAACTAAATATGGAAAGTTAGGTTGAATTTAAATTATGACAGTAAGTTTAAAAATTCACCATAAATTCTATAAAAGTGGTTAGATGGTGAATTTTATACCGATATAAAGGTATGTCAGTCTAGTTTCGTTTCCAACAAACAAAAACTGATTTCGAGTTTCGAGTTAAAAGATATGAATTTTTATTCGAATAAAGGTTAGAAAAATTATAGAGCAGTTTTCTGTCTGGACAATATGTGACGTGAATTCAGTGATTATTCATAATTTTTGTAGATTTTATTAATTTACGTGGCTTGTACCGTTATCGAATCTAGTTTCTCTAGTATAAAGGAAATTAAGATCCAATATGTATTCTGCCCTATACAAGTAAATCTTTGAAGGTAGCGCAAGCTGTCAGAAAATAGAATTTGAAACATTCTGTATTTAAAGTTAGTTAGCAAGTTCGGAAGAATTATCGGAAGTTCAAATTAGTCATTAAGGACTATAATGAGTTTTCGAACAGTACCAGGAAGAAAGGAAAATAACTGAAAATTTTATTTTTGAATGATTATGTTAAACATCATGTTTAAGGTATTGTTAGATTTGAGTCTAACAAATATTTTATTGTATTTATATGATTAATGAAGTCGAGTCTGAATCAGGGAAAGTTCGAGGTACTATAAAGAAAGAAATGATCTAACTAGAACTTAGTGAGGCATCATGTTAAGTGGCCATGTTTTATTACATTTGATTTGAATGAGTACACTTTTATTTATTTATTATATATATACGACATAAGGGAGACTTTCGAGAAGTTGACCTTAATATTAATGAAAATGTAAGTTGATCAAAGTTATGTAAATGACATATGTGATACACTGATATGGCATAATGATTTATCTAAGATAAATCGGATTTTAGATATTTGGGTATAAAATGCCCATTATCGAATAATGGATGATAATATTGATGAATGGATATTGAATCTGAAAATATTATAGTGTTATGCCCATGTACTGTGTGAGAGTCTTTGGTATAATTGGATATCCAAAGAGTCATAGCAGCTGCAAACCAGCACTACGGTGCGTTCTAGACACTTCAGTGTTGATATCAGACGCTACGGCATTGCAGTCACTTCGGTGATGTTTAGACACTACGGTGTCAACTAGCACAAAAAGATACTATAATGAGGAGCAAAGGGCGTCCTCGAGTACGTGCTCATCCTAGTCGCTACGGCAATGCAGATGCTACAGCGTTGTAGACACTACGGTGTCGTATAATGGCTCGTATACCATAGGTTCACATGAAATTGCATGAGAATATTTGGTATAGTTGGATATCCATAGGGTCTTAGCAGCTGTGTCTTAGCACTGCGGTGCATTTCAGTCACTTCGGTGATGTTTAGACACTTTGGTGTTGACTTAGATGCTACGGCGTTGTTTAGACACTTCGGTGTTGTTAGCACAAAATGTGCGGTTATAAGGAGCAAAGAGCGTCCTCTAGTACGTACTCATCCCAATCGCTTCAGTGATATAGACGTTATGGCGTCGTAGACACTACTGTGTCGTGATGACTCGCGTACCATAGCATCACATGATTTTGTACTTTGGGCTACAATACATGAAATATATTTACGCATGTAGTTAAGCTAAAAAGCTTAATGTATATTTGATTGATAAAATAAATGTTTGATGATATGATATCAATTGCAACTGGGACACACTTGCCATTTTGCAGGAACTGTATTGTACTGCTATATGATAGAAGAATGACTTGATATTTACCTTGGGCTATCAGATTTTACAGTACAGTTACAGGACTATACAAAAAAAGTTATTGCAGTCCAAATTTCTTACATGTTTATTCCTGCATTACAGATTACATGATTTTATATTTTGGGCTATAATACTTGAAATGCATTTATGCAAGTAATTAAGCTAAAAAGCTTAATGTACACAAGACTGGTAAGACAGATCGAATCCTATGATTTGAAGATGATATTGGCTAAATGAACGATACATGTAAGATAGTTCTATACATGATAAAATGATATCAACTGCAATTGGAAATCTCTTGCCATTTTGCAGGGCTGTGATATTTATAATTATTGTTTTACATTGATATGATTATGCCTCACTAAGTTATACTTAACGTGTGTTTCATATCACACGTAGGTACTTCGGACTGGATAGCAGAGGAGGAGCTGCACATCGTTGGATCAAGCTAGCCTATATTATCAGTAAGTATCACCACATCCTAGTCTAGTGGGGCATGTATAAGTACTAAATAAGTAGTTATTTTGTATGTCTAATTTTCGTACTCTATTTATAATTTAATGTGGATGTATGATATAGAAACATGACTCAATTTGAGGAATTAAGAATATTAGAAAAGATGCTTTAAACGATTTTAAACTTAGTTGGTTGTTTATCGCGTAGTGATTTTAAAATCAAGAAAGGGTCTAGGCAACATACATAGTTTTCACGCTGAATCATATTTTCATTTTAATAACTGCTTAAAGTATTTTATAAACCAATTCAGGGTCGAAACTAGTTGCGATTCTCAAACATAGTTTTATTTGAAAACTGAGAAAAGGCCAACCACTGAACTACTTTGTTGAGGTTAAAAAAAATTACAAGTTTGAAAATCAGTGTAAATCAGTTAGTAACATCTTTAATGTGTATTCAAATATCGAATATACGTTAAGGGTGTTACAAGCCTACTTAGCAATCATTCACAACAAACCAAACTACCGATTATGCGATCTTAGAAATAAAAACATATTCTATAGGCATGCTACCTAAAACACATGAATCAACATACTCGAAAAGCATACCAATGATCAGGTTAATCCAGAATATCATCACTCACTGTAATAGGCAATTCAAAACTTGATTAAGCATTAGCATATGCACATGTAAGACCACTAATAATACTTAACATGGCATAGCAAGATGTAAGTATAGCAACCAAAACATAAATCCGCCAACATACTTCAAAAATCCATACGACAAACCAACAATTAACAAGAATAATCATTGGAAAGACATGAAAACCAAAATACAAATCCCCAAACTTTGGACAACACATTGCCTTATTACCAAAGGTTTGAAACCAAACCATACTCGCTAGTATCAATGTCGTAGGATCTTTCTGCTTCGAATGCTCCCACAATCCTCAAATTTTTTGCAAAGAAGAATGAGAGTGTGAGCAAACATATGCTTAGTGGTGTCACTTTTCCACATTCAATAATGCATTAAAATATGAGTGTAAAAGTCAACCCCTTTCTAAACATGACATACAAAACATCCATATGCAAAATATAGTTTTCCACTTGTTTCTCATATATTTGCAATTATAGTGACCATTAGATAAATCAATGTTTCTTTTTGAAACCACATCAGATACACGAATTTCTTGATAGACTCACCTCTACCAAACTATACCTCGACCGGGATAGGCTCACCTCTATCCTACCTCAAGGTACACCATCAACTTGGGTAGCCTAGTTAAACTGCATACCACAAGTGACAATCCATCAGCCCGAGCAGCCTAGTTAAACCGCTTCCTCAAGAGCCTTGGTGTGATCGAATTAACATATTGTAGTGCACTTTAAACCCTATGGCATGCCAACTATATCCGATACTTTATTTCCATTTGTCATATAGCCAATATACTTTTTAAACACATTTACTTACTCATTTCCATATGCATTTAACAAAACATTTCCATATGCAAAAATCACATTGCCCAAGGCAACAACCACATTCCATTTAGTAACCATTTCACAATGCTCTTAGCCATCCTCATACTTGATAATTCAATGCATATCTTTCAAAGGATGCATAAAACACTAAGTAAACTAAACCATGCTTTTAAACCAAAACATGCCAAACAAGTCTCATATCAATATGATATTCAAAGGCAAAAATAGGGAAAACTTACTTCATAACTTAGTTAAGCATGCTAGGCTTAATCTAAACTCCCAACTCCTTATTCAAACCTTTATGAGTGTCTGAAACACATATACACTCATCGATAAGCGATACCTTGCTTGCCGTTACGTTCCAAGCCACTAAAATGAACCAATTTCCATGAAATAAGCTAGGCTTAATCCTCCCCTATTTTGGCAACACAAAACTAGAGGTAAAATGCATTAAAATATATTCCAACATCAACCTACAATCATCCCCTACAATCTTAACAAAATTGCATCAAAAAACCATGTGAAAACACCGAAAACTACTCTAATCAACAACCAAACGATCTCTAGCCAAGACCCAATGTTTCTAGCATCTTAACAATATCAAAGAACATCCAAAAAAATATTCCCAACATTCTTATACCTCCAGAAATCAAGAATCTACCCTAACAACCCCAAAATCACCCTTAAACTACCTTAGAATTTAACCTATTAAATAGTTTCAGGATTCATTATGAAAATCTCATTTTACATTATATTTATACAACCAAAATGTGAATTAACCCAATAGAAATCTCTAGCAATCATCTTGTAAAACAAGAATTTAGACAAAACATTAAAATCATCAACAAATCTTACTTTCTTGAATTAAATTGTAAAACCACGTTATAATCAACAAAATACAAGCCAACTACTAGGGAATATCAATAAAGAACCTTAATTTAAAGAGAGAAGAAGAAATTTACCTTTGAAAAACCTTCCACCAAAACTGACGTAAGTTTCCTCTTGAAAACAACTTGAGAAATAGATGAGATCTTTGCGAAATCTCTATGAGGATTTGTTAGGAATTAAATGAGGAATCAAATGATAAAATCTCTATTGAAAATCAGTAAGGAAATATGGAAATCTTGTTTGGAAAATGAGATGGAAGTTGAGAAGAGAAAATCCAAGAAAATTTGATAGGATAGAAAAATGATTTGGAAACCAATTAACCTTCAAAGTCTTACTCAATTAAGGTGGAAAATCTTTAATTAAAACATTTATAAAAATAGATCTCTAAGAGTTATTAGTATTGGCCCAATTACATTTTAGTCACTAAAAAATAGTTTTGCAGTCTTTACAATTTAGTCACTAAAAACTGAAATATCACCTTGATTAATTTAATTAACCTTCAAATTAATTAACAAAATACTTGATAATATAATTAAACATTTTTTGTATGTGAAACCAATCTTTATCCCCACAACTTCTATTTTTAAAATATTAATTTCTCTGAAACTCATTTTACCGGTTAATCCAGTTCGACCGAGTCAAATACGAACCGACTAAACCCCTAACTTCTAACCCAATTTTTTGGCGTTAGAATTAGTTACTTTGCATTATTGCCAAGACATGCAGGGAAAAGGTTGCTTGTCTGCATATTTATTCTGTAATTACTTTTCCAATTAATAAAGTAATTAAAAAATGGAAAGTGCCACAAAGCTCCATAGTTGTTGTTAGTGCATTTGCTTTGATCAAGATTGTCCATGTAATAAAACAATGCATTTGCTTCGTACATGATTTATTTTCCCAACTTAATGGAAAAAGTTAACAATGAAATGAGTTAATTAATGGTGCAGTAATGCATAAATGAGTTTGCTGCTCTCTCTTTTTTGTTTTGGTCTTGGATTATACGGAACTTCCCTTCTTTTAGCATCCTTTGTACTAACACTTCATAGCTTTCTTTCAATGTAACAGAGCTCTCCACTGAGTAGAAATGCAATTCGATGATGCTGGACAGCTGGTACTGCAAAGGAAGAGCGGCTAAAAGTGTTGTTGCAGATTAAGAAGAAAGAAAATAGAAAATTTGGGGTTTGGCCCATATATTTAATGATTTATTTTGAATTAGGACCTAATTAATAGAATGTACAAGTTTTATGGCTAAAAGCGATATTATCCCATGATACGTCACTATCTCTGTTAATTTTTTAACGTCTGATAACCAAAATGATAACGAAACGAAACGTTAGTGACATTTTGACGAAAAAATTAGTTGGATAACCAAAATAGAAAAAAATGACAGTTGGGTGACCACCCGTGTAGTTTACCCTTTTTAAACCAAATACTTTTCAATGCGAACCGTAAGCTAAGCATTTGGTTAGATCTTTTGAACAAACTATGATACTAATTTATTATAGACTTTAAAGTACTTGTAATTAGAGGCTGAGCCAGAAATTAAATTCAAAAGGGATAAAGTATAATAATAATAAAAAATAAGAACAAAGTTCAATAGATTAAAAATTAAGAGTCCATATATATATATATATATATCAATTAATATTAATATTTTTTATATTTTTAATATAAAAATGGGGACTATACATAATTCTGTCTCAGCTTGTAGCTATTTCAGAATTTTATTTGAATCAGCTTGAAAACAGTGCTATTGAGCTCGGCTCGGGCTCGAGGCTTGGCGAGCTCAAAATTTTAGGCTCGAGCACGGCTCAAAAACAAAACTATTGGGCTAGGCTCGGGCTCAAAGCTCGTCAGGCTCGGCTCGTCAGGCTCGGCTCGTCAGGCTCGGCTCGTCAGGCTCGGCTCGACTCGAAATGGACAATTTTGCCATAATTTTTTTATAAAAGATAGAGCCTCGTTAAAAACCCCTTTCATAACCAACACTAAGACGAAATTCAATATCGGGGAAGGGAAAAAGAGTGCCCAATTTATTTTAGTTAATTTATTTTTAGTGGATTTTCCCCTAATTTATTTTATTGTTTTTCATTTGCTAAATAGATTACTTTTAGTGTATATGTAGCATATAATATATATATATATATATATATAATTATTTTGAGCTTGTTCACAAGCTTTTCGAGCAGAGCTTGGGTCGGCTCGGCTTGTTAAGGTCTCGAGCCGAGCCCGAGCCTGAGTCAAGCTCACTCAAGCCGAGCTTTGATCGAGCCGAGCTTGAGTAGCTCGTGAGCCGGTCAGGCTCATTATCACCCCTAATTATTACCATAAGCCTCGTTAAAAATCTCTTTAAACCTAAATAGAGGAAAATAGTACTCATGGTAATAATTACATTAGAGCAAGCTATACAGGAACATCTACATCAAAAGCACTCAGTCCCATACAAATAGCCCTCATGATAATGTCCGATTAGTGCTAAGGAAAGATAACACCTTCGGTGGTGGTTGAACATGGAGATATTCTCCCATTGAACACCCTCTACCCATCCTGGCCAAACCATCCGCCACCATATTCGCTTCACGGCACACATGAGAAATTTGAACCTCCCAATTCCTAACCAGAAGCTCTTTCTTCCTCACCACAAGGGTACTGTCAGCTAAAGCCATGGATGCACCCTCAGAATTTAGACCACGGTTGTTTTATACACTTCTATCTCTATGCGTTGAAAACCCAACCTCCAAGCATGAATAAGAGCATCATGAGTTTCCCATAATTCTGCTACAATTAATGAACACGAGCCTAAACTCCAGGCAAAACCAAATAACCAAACTCCCACACTATCTCGAAAAACACCCCCTATAGCATCCATATCGCATCCTCCACCAACAGTCGCATCGACATTCACTTTTACCCACCCTTGTGCCAGTTTCTGTCATCTCGCTCTCCGTGCCATAGTACCGACCACATCGTCCCTCGAGCGATGATTCGTAACCAGCTCATCACGCAGGCAACGAATCACGACCATTGTTAAACACAAACGAGCATATACTTTTCTATATTGCCTAACATGTAACTGTAACAAGAACATTCCAATCATTCCCCAAAGTTTGGGCATAACCAATTCCTCTCAAGTTTTCCTCAAACCAAACATCAAAAGGACGTGAGAAGAAAAGATGCAATTTGTCATGCTTGATTAGCTTAGTCTAAACCTGTTTAGCATGAAAACAATGATGAAACACATGATCCAAGTCTTCTTCACCATGCATACACCGGACAGGAACCAGACATTAAAAAGTGACTATGATAACACTCTACGTTCATTAACAGCCAATCATGCTTAGAAGTTTACACCCTCTACGGAACATTCAGTTGCCAAATGACTCACCATAACCCACTCCCACGTCCAGTATTTGTACATTAAGAGCCTTATAAGATGATGAAGTTGAAAACATATGGTGATCCTCCTATCGCCAACCTAGTCGATCACACAGAGGGGCGCACGGGGCGGAACAACGATGGTAATTTTGTGAAGGACAGACTGAGGTAAAACCTGTACCAATCACTACCAATCCCACAGACCTGATAGAGTGAACATAGCTGCCGCTGGCGTCATTGGAGGAGGTGAATCAAGGAGGCAATGGTGAGCCAATGGTGCAAAGTCGTCGAGCTATAGATCCCACCAAAATTAGTATGCCAACTATCTCGAATCTGTCAACAAATACCACGATAGACATTATCCCATATTTTGCTGAGCACTTTCCATAAATAAGAATAAATAGGGAGACTTGTAACACCCTCAACATAGATGTCATATTTTGGCCTCAAGCCCAACCCGCAACCATAAAATTTAGACCTAGTTTAGCCTAATACACAATCAATTTGATTTTTAATCCAATAAAACATAGATAAATATTTGAAAGCAATTACAAGGGAGCTCCTTTTAAATTACATTATAGAAACATCTGACTCAATCATTTTAAATCTAAATACGAGTTAAAAAACATATAATAAGGTCCTATGAATATATAGCCCAAAGATCTAAAGATCGTATTGTAGTGAGACGAGGCGTTGGAATCCTTCATCGATGGTGCTCTACCAAGCAACGTGCCAAGCCTACTAACCTACGAAAAAAAACAATTATGAATGTTGAGCTAACAAAGCTCAGTGGATACACTTCCACTCAACTATGCTTTATGCAAATCATAAAAATGAGCATGTAGCTAGAAATGATGACATGACAATATAACAACATATGACGCTACCTCTAGCCGCCTAAACACATAGCAAACAATAAAGAATGCATTAATCTTACACAAAACATATCTATCATACCAAAAAAACCTGGGGTGAGTCATAGTGTCACACAGCCTCGGAAATGTAAACTCAGAGTGAGGCTCATTTCTATATAGCTTTGGGAACGTACACTCGTTGGGTGAGGCCCAATGCTATATAGCTTTGAGAATGTACACCCATGCTCATAATCTCTCGTTGAGCATCTTCGAATGAGACCCGGTGCCATATAGCTTCGGGAACGTACATTCGGTATCTCTAACCATGGTGTTGCAACATCTCTCACTAGGCATCTGGATCCCATCAATCAAAGGTGACTCAACCAACCAAGTGTCCATTTCAGCACATAGCAAGGACATGATTACCATACAACACACAACATCACTCGATCCACCAAAGATCTCTATGGTTGCTAGTACCATCAAGTTACCCAACATTTACCATGTTATTAATCATTATGATCATACATGAAGGTTAAATTCTAGTTTCTCAATTTTACTATTTATTTTACCACCTTAGAAACTATTGGGCCATTGATCTTGAATTATTAGCCCCTCAAATTCAAACACAACTTTTTCGGCCAGATTGCCTAGGCAGTACCGATACCCTATCACATCTATTGGTCGACTATCAAATCAACAAGGGTTCTGATAAACCTATACACTTATCGATACCCAAATGGCTACTAGATTTCATTTAGCCCTCGTGTACCGGTACGGTACCCCTTGGGTATCGATACTCACGGCGTACTGATACTAAATTAGCTTATTATATATTTTTTTCTCTTTTTGTACTAGTACTGGATTGACCCGTACCGATACACCCTTGAATGGTTTATTGATACGAGTTAAATGTCGTACCAGTACCCTTCTCATAGTTTATCCTCGATGAACAATGCTCTTAAAACCCAAAACACTAGGGTATCGGTACTGGCCTCACCGAGCACCAATACTGAATCCTAAAAATGGTCTCAAGCATTTAATCTTAGAAAATCACTTCCTAAGCCCCCAAGCTCAACCATTAACCTTATAGCTCGATCCTACATCTTATGAGAGTATTTAGAGTGGTTTACTACCATTTTTACAAGTTTTTAACACTTAATCTGAGTTTCACCATTAAAGAGGGTCTCAAGCATTTAACACACAAAAACAATATTGCACATCAAATCAAGCAAACAAGGCATCATCCTTAGAATGTGAATGAAACTAAGGAGTTAGTAGTGTACTAACCTTGATTCTAAAGTTGGAAACAAAGCTTCTACGCCAAACTCTTCAAGCCTTCTTCTTCCCAAGCTCTTTGGAAGATCCCCCAACCTCTTTCACTGCACAAAGATTTGTAAATCGAGTTACAAATTTGCCGGGAGTTGATAAACAACTATAACATTTACCTAAGACTGGAAAATGAGGTTAAATCTCCTTACAATCCATTTACACCAAGACCCCAACAAAATCTATCCTTTTCATCCACCACCATCTTTGATGAAACTTACCTTGAAAAGTAGATCCTTAGATGCTAAACAACTCTTCTCAAACCTTGATTTTGGGATACCTACTCAAAAATGACAAAGATTCCTACTTTGTCTTTAGGGTTAAGGTGAATGGGGTAGAGGATAAAAAAAGAGATGAGAGACAAGGGTGATCTCTCTATCATTCAATCTGCAGAACAATAAAGAAAGAACAACCTTGCTCTATCTTGAGGGGTGAATTACCTTAACAACCTTCTTTCCTTCTCCCAAACCAACCCCTAACCCAACACACAAGCCTAACAACTTTAGAAGGCCCACTAAAACACCTTATAGAGCCTCCCACGGCCCAAAACACGAGTCTCACGACTCAGGTTAAACAACCTATGAATTCTAAAAATCCATATCATTACAACACTCCCCTCCTTAAATAAATTTTATCCTCAAAAGTAAATGAAAGGAGGAGATGCAACCAACTCAAAACAAACCATTTCCCATCTCATAAAAGTTTACCTTGATTATGAAGTTCCTCTACAAACTTTCTTAACCAAAGCTCATAACACTAGACTTATCAACACTTTTCTCATGAATCCCTAACGGTTCATTCCTGACAATCAAACAATATAAGATGGACCCAGATGACACTGTCTAAGCATCTATCCAAGAAACTTACTTTGGATGAGTTTCATTTAGGTTAACAAACATCTCAACCAAAATCTACAGTTCAAAATCTTTGAACTCAAACCTCATTTGTGTCCGGAACATGGCACCTCTTCGAAGATATACTACTAGAACAATTCTTCGACTATTACTTACTCGACGCCCCATATGTTTTAAGGATACATAAAATTTCTAACGACCGAATGCTAACATCAATATATCTCGGACCATCAAAATTTTCTCTAACCCGATCAACTAAGATGAAACTTAGTATCCAAACTTACTCAAACTCAACTCAAGAAAAACGCAACGAACGATCCTACCACCCCTCTAGTTGAGCCACCTAGATTTTAAACGAAAACTATCATCACATACAAACTCTACTAGGGATCAACAATCATCCAACTACCCTCAAAGATTTGAACATTCTCTTTCAAACCAACCACTTAATTTCAACGAACAGTTGTGTTGAAACTCTAACAAGCCCCAAAGGACTTAAAATATATCTTCCAACAAGGTTTGTTGCAACATAAGAATCTCGGTTCCACATAACTATAGCTGATAAACCATATTTCTACTGTTCTACTCAGACAAAAGTTCACATTTTTTACCATACATGTCAATAATCCATCCAAAGACTCAGTAGGGCAACAGTTCAATTTGTCGAGCCCAAGATTATACCGTTATACTCAAAAATCCAAACTACCTCGCGACTTATCCTTAGAATCTAATAATCAAACGCAATCTCTATCATGACTTCTCTTTAACCATTAACTTATGATACTCGAACTTTAAACCATCATGAAAAAACATCAAAACTCATCGACTAAACGCACGGCTATTGACCTCAAAGAACGGGTAACGGTCCTCTACCATTGCTTATCGGCCTACAACATTCAATACCAACACTCTTCATGATACCACAAAAGATAAGAACACAAGCACGTCCCAAGTGAGCCACTTGGCGATGACACTCGTCTTTACTCTCTTTTACAATTGAGTTTCTTACTCTAAAGTTCAGTTAGTGCCATACTAAAATGTGATGGACACTAACACCGAACTCGACATTACCTCCATCATGGATTCTAACCCATGATCAATAGATAAGCTCGCTTGTTCCTCGAAAAATACATTAACAACCTCTTATTTGTCCATGAGCTCCAAAAATCCAAATTCTCAACCTTCGTATCCATAGCGTGGGTTGGGGATGCCTCAAAATTTACAAAATAGTCCTTAAATTAACATCATTGAAATATAGTGATCACTCTATGGAGGTAATGGTTCCTTGCGTCCATTACCAACAAATGGGTTCACTCAAAACCACGAAGCTTCGAGACTCTCGCTCAAAACCAACATACGCGTCATGATCAAACAACTGATCTAATACAAGGTAACATTTACTAACTAGGGAGACAGTGAGCTTAACAAGTTCATGGGGCCGTTACTTTCAATCCTCACTCACCATGCATGATAAAAACCTTACTTACAAGCACATACGAATATGACGAATTAACTAACCCAACATCAACCTCTAACACTTACTTTAATGCTTACTCAACGATAATCAATACCATTTCATGATCAAGAAATCAAATTTCTATCAGTGCAACAACTAAAACCAAAATGAATCATAGGTATCTGACATATAATCAATAGAAAAGCTATCATCTATGGCCTAAATGGTAGGTTGTCTAGCAATGGCTCGAGTGTCAACTCTGACAAATGATGCCCTGACATCGCCTTAGCAAAACTCTCATGAAGCTGAGAAGGAATCAACCTCTAAAAATGAACTGGAGTAGCATTATTCGTGATAAAAAAATTTCTCGCAACAAGGCCCAGTTCTTAGCACTTTTGGTAAACATTTCATAAAAAAAAGCATACTCTAGATAATGTCAGCCACAATGCTAACAAACCGGTGGAAGCGACGCTCTGATTGAACCATCAATACACCTTTTTAGCGTAGAAATCAAGGAACTCTTACGACCCTCAGCTTAGATCCTAGACCGACTCTCGATAGCTAATTTGAAACAACTCTCTTTGTACCTCTCAAAGCACAAAACCTCCTAGACGGGACCTGAGAAGAACCTATGATGTCCCAAATTTTCCAAAGTCTTTTTCTTTAATTCTCCAATATGACACAATGTCAAACTCTAATGTCGCTCAAGTGCCTTTACTCTATAAGCTAACTCTGAGAGTGTCCCAAGTAGACCCATTATTACATGTATCCGAAGGTCTATCTTTAACTCATGTCTCGACCTCTTACACCTCAACTCTTTGGTGGCAACCAACTCCAAGGCACATCAACTCAACTATAGAAAATCTTACTCATACTCAAACACTAATCGGTCTCCCAAACTAGGTACAAAAACTGATATCTTATCTCATCTATATAAACTTCACTAACGTGCTTCTTCTTGAACTCATCCATGAACATATTCTAAGATAGAGGTGCAGACTGTAGTCATAACTCAATAGTCTCCCACATACATGGGTATTGCCTTATTAAAAGGTGATAATACAATCAAGGTAATCCTTCGAACTATTGGTCAGCTTCGATTTGGGTCATCCATGCCTAAACCTTTAATATCTTTTGGCTTATATCGACTAAGTCTCTCCCATTTGAGAGACACGACTCTCATTTCGACCTTCCTAGTCATGTCTGGCTCTATCCTTCACATCAAATATGAAATCACATTAAGAAGTTGGTAGTTCATCACTCTCACTATCAAAGGTTTGGTTCCCTTGAAACCCCGAAGCTTCAAGCACTACGCTTGACATCTCAAGCTAGTTTTGTGTCCAAACAATTAACCAATGTCCACAATCATATTAATTCCTTAAAAGACAACTCCATCAAGTCTGTAAAAAATATCCATCCTCAAGCCTCACTCAAGTATTGCCTTTCATATATTCAACAATATCCATCCAACCACTATTATAACCAATCCTCAATAAACGTACATTGCTCGAAATCTCGAAGCATTCAGATTATTATAAGTGTTCATGGAATCTCATAACCATCAATTACCTCACAACATTAAATGGAATCACATATCTTCCAACTACACTACATCACTGTTGCGCGTAATAAGTGCTACGCAAATGTGCAAGTATACACGTCGCAAGTTATAGTATAAAAGATATCGTCTCCACAGGGATTGGTGCCACTTCAAGAATCTAGTCTCTTGCACTGTAAAAAGTAAAAACACAAGTAAAGGATTATAGGAGTTTAACTAAGAACTAATCTAGAAAGCAATAAAGAAAATGAATAGATGAGATCAATTGAGAGAGAGATAGGCCAGGTTATCGTGAGTTGAGGTGTGATAGCCGATTGGATTGTTTTGGTAAAAGAGTGCACGGGCAACTCAGTTGCCGTGGCAACTTGCACAACGGGGTTGCCTTGGCAACTAATCGATGGTTGCCTGGGCAACTAGTTGGGCAACTACTTGGGCGTCTGGGCAGCAACCTTCAAGGTTCGGCAGAGCGTTCTTCAATGGTTTCTTCTTATCCCTAAGTCAAAACTCTAGCTACTTGTGCATGCCTTGATAATACATCCCTACGTGAATCAAGGGTGAACAACAACCAATCTTGCGCTCCTCTTAGTCGTTGAAATCCTTAACTTATTCCTAAGCCAGATTAATCTTCACCATCAATAGATTGAATAAAGATCATATTCATTCATTTCTTGAATCTAACTCTCCCGATATTAGATAAATAGATGAAATCACGAGATCCTCCCCCAATTCACTCGCAAACAAGAATAAAACCAAGAATGAATAAACCTTGAAATAGAAAAGTGCAAACTCTTATTACCTAAACAAAATCCAATAGTTTCTCACAACCACAAAACACAATAACCATAGCCAAATATATTTAGTTCATGGCTAGGTTCCAAAGAAACACAAGATAAACAATCCCTAGCATGAACCCAATCGAACAAGAAAGAAAATGATGAAGAAGGAGGCTTGTTGAAATCCTCCTTGCCCTAGATGCTTGTCGAAAATTCTCTCCTCTTGCCCTCCTTGGACTTGTCGAAATTCCCCTCTCTTGCTCTCTCTTGATTGTCGAAATCTCCTTCCTATTTATAGGGCTAGGCCAAAATCCTTCTTTGAGGAGGAAGTTAAGTTGGAATTAAATTATCTTTAAAGAATATAATTCTTTATTATAATTGTATTCCTACTAGAACTTCTCATATCTTCTGTAATCACTCATTTTTACCTGTAAATACATATTAGTGTTGCATGTATACATATTATATTATATGTTTATTATTTACATGAGTGTTACTAATATATATATATAAGGTGTGGTGTGTGCATGTATATTATAAGCTATGTATGTATACGTATTAATGGTGTATGTGTGTCGCGTATGTATCTATAGAGTACGAGCGTATTTGTTTAATGTATATAGATGTTATGTTAATTATGTGTATGATTATATGTATGTATGCTAGTATGTTATATTAATTAATGTTTGCATAAGTATATACGTTTGTATTATCGTATGGGTACTGTAATTATACTATTACTAATATTATTGGGCTAATATATAAAATGAAATCCAAAATATATATTAAACCAAATAAATAAATTACAGTCCAAGTCCAATTACAAATAATTACAAGGCCCGGTTGGCCCAAACCCTATCTAATTACATTTATTGTGTGCAGGTGACTGTGGGCCGTTGGATCAAGATCTGATCCAACGGCCACGATCTAACCAAGGACCAAAATATCTGTCAGCCGCGTGCTCCACACGTATGGACCGTTCGAGTGCCACGCGCGGAGGCTTTGATATCCCACGCGTGCGTGAGCCCCACGCGCTCTGACTCCTCGACTGCTGAGCTCCACGTGGCACGATCTGGAGCCGTTTCACCAAATCGAGGCTTCATCTGGGCCGTTCATCCTTCAAGCCATCTCGACCGTTAGATCAGATCTGATCTAACGGCCGAGAACACGTCTGGCCGCAGGCAGAACCCCCACACCGCCACCATGCTGCACCATGTCGATCTTCAACCACCGTGCTCAGAACATGTCAAACACAACAAGAAAGAAACATGTAAGTCGAGATCTGAGAAAGCAAGTAATATGCAACTTGCACCATAACCAAAGACAGGCATATATATGTAGGAAACAAATATTTTGTAACAGAGAGAGTTGTAACAGAAAAGAGAGAGTGGTAACAGACAAGAACAGAGTTGTAATCAAAAGAACAAGTTGTAATCGAACCAGTCAAGTTACAATCGAAAAACAAAAGTCAGTCCAGTGGTAAATACTCGTATCCCTTTTTTTTATTTTTGCATGCATATTGATAAGTGTTCAAAAGTACTATTTTTCTTACCCTTTTTACTCATATTATTGTTAGACTTAGGCTCATATTAGTTGCATAGTTAGCCATTCATGCATTAATCCATGTTTCATTCCATCGTTGAGCTTGATTACATAACTTGGTAGTTTTTGTGGAAAAGATGCTGCTTTGGTGTGCTTTGTGTGTGTATGTGCAGGATCACTTGCCAAAGCAATGTCGAGCTAGTTGCCAGGGCAATGCATGAAGGAGATGCCGAGCTAGTTGCCAGGGCAATGCATGAAGGAGACGCCGAGCCAGTTGCCATGGCAATTGTCGACAAAGAGAAAATGCAATAGGGATGTCGAAATTAATGACTTTACAAGCCCAAGATGACATGAAGCAAGGCCCAAGCCCAAAGGAATTTGATTGCCATGCAGAGATTAAAGAAGAATTAAATTCCAAGAAGATAGGAGAAGTTCTAATAGGAATAAAATTATAATAAAGAATTATATTCTTTAAAGATAATTTAATTCCAACTCAAACTCCTCCTCAAAGAAGGACTTTGGCCTAGCCCTATAAATAGCAAGGAGATTTCGACAAGAGGCATAGAGAGAGCATTAGGGCAAATTTCGACAAGACCAAGAGAGGAAGCAAGGGGAATTTTTGGCAAGCATCTAGGGCAAGGGATTTTCGACAAGCTTCATCTTTTCTTCCTTGTTCGATTGGGTTCATGCTAGGGATTGTTTATCTTGTGTTTCTTTGGAACCTAGCCATGAACTAAATCTACTTGGCTATGGTTATTGTGTTTTGTGGTTGTGAGAAACTATTGGTTTTTGTTTAGGTAATAAGAGTTTGCACTTTTCTATTTCAAGGTTTATTCATTCTTGGTTCTTATTCTTGTTTGCGAGTGAATTGGGAGAGGATCTCGTGATTTCATCTATTTATCTAATATCGGGAGAGTTAGATTCAAGAAACGAATGGATATGATCTTTATTCAATCAAATGATGGTGAAGATTAATCCGGCTTAGGAATAAGTTAAGGATTTCAACGGCTAAGAGGAGCGCAAGATTGGTTGTTGTTCACCCTTGATTCACGCAGGGATGTATTATCAAGGCATGCACAAGTAGCTAGAGTTTCGACTTAGGGATAAGAAGAAACCATTGAAGAACGCTCTGCCGAACCTTGAAGGTTGCTGCCCCAGACGCCCAAGTAGTTGCCCAACTAGTCGCCTGGCAACCATCGATTAGTTGCCAAGGCAACCCCCGTTGTACAAGTTGCCACGGCAACTGAGTTGCCCGATGCACTCTTTTACCAAGACGATCCAATCAGCTATCACACCTCAACTCACGATAACCCGCCTATCTCTCTCATTCGATCTCATCTTTTCATTTACTTAATTGCTTTCTAGATTAGTTATTAGTTAAAACTTCTATAATCCTTTACTTGTGTTTTTACTTTTTACGATTGCAAGAGACTAGATTCTTGAAGTGGCACCAATCCTCGTGGAGACGATATCTTTTATACTATAACTATGCGACGTGTATACTTGCACATTTGCATAGCACTTATTACGCGCAACAAGTTTTTTGGCACCGTTGTCGGGATTGGCAATAGCGACTTTGTTTTTACTTTCTTGCACTTTCTTTTTATTTTTCTTGTTTAAAATTCAAAGGGCTAACAAACTTTGGTTTTGCATTGGTATATGACAGGGTATGCAGACCGACTTCACCGTAACATCCCTTTGATCCGTAAATCGAATGAACCTTACAAAGACTTAGACGAAGGATAAGAGAAGCAATGGCAAATCAAGACGGCAATATGAATCAAGATGTTCGAGCGGGAGGAGGAGTGATTCTTGCACTAAAACAGAACTATTCGAGACTATCTTGAAGAAGATCTTGATTGACTTAACCCAGAGTTGTCGCGACTGAAATTGAAGCCGACCACTTTGAGTTGAAACTGTAATGTTTAATATGATCAACACAATAGGTCAATTTGGCGGCTCAAAGAATCAAGATGCACGAAAACATCTCAAATCTTTCCTCGAGATTTGCAACTCGTTCAAGATATACTGAGTCACCCCGATGTCTTACGATTAAGATTATTCCCTATTCACCGAGGATAAGGCGAAAGCATGGTTGAATAGCATTCTGTCGGATCCATAGCATCTTGGACCGATCTTTGTCGTGATTTCCTTGCTAGATTTAATCCTACAAATCTGGTCGATAAGCTTCAGAACGACATTACTTCTTTTCGGCAGCGGATGATGAATCCATGTACGAGGCTTGGGAGCGATATAGAGAACTTCTACACAAATGCCCTTTACACGGATTCGGTGTGGACTCAAGTAACAATGTTTTACAACGCCGTGAATACACCAACAAGGATGATGCTAGATGCCTCGCAAACGGCATACTCCTAGATAAGTCACCCGAAGAAGCAATGCAAATCTTAAACAGGCTGGCCAAGAATGATTATCAATTCCCATCTACTAGAAGATGAGGAGTTAGACGCTAAGCCACAATACATGAACTAGGATCATCGATTCAATTTCGGCACAATTGGCCGCTTTAACCAAGATGGTCCGAACATGCAAAAACCAAACAACACACATGAAGTCAAGGTAATGGATTCTTTTTGTGAGTTATGTGGTGATAACCATAATTCTTACGAATGTATGCAGAACTGGAATCCGGCTTCTATGTGGGGAATTACAATCGAGCAATAACGTGATGTCCAATACATACAATCCAGCTTGGAAGAAGCACCGAATTTTCATGGAGTAATCCCAACAATGCTCTAAACCAGAACAATCAGAATGCACAAGCATCAGATTCCAAAGAATATATGCCACGACAACGGATGCCGCGGCAACAACAACCGCGACATCTAGTTCTTTGGAAAATTCTCTAAATGCTTTTATGATGAAAACTGAATCTTATATGGTGAGAATAGTAATTTCATAAAAAGAACTGATGCTTTTATTAACAGACCGAGATGAGATTGCAAAACCAAGAGGCGGCAATCAAATCATTGGAAAATCAAGTCGGACGGTTTGCTCAAAATCTGAATACTAGACCACAAGGAGGATTACCTAGCGACATCAAGTCGCAAAGAGGCGGCTATGAGCAATGTAAGGCAATCACCACCGAAGTGGCCAACAACTTAGAGAAGCTCAAACCCGCTCGTCAAACAAAACTCCACAAAAAGATCAAGACGAACCTAGCGGCAAAGCCTTAGATGCTGAACCAGGAATTGTCGCGGCAACTGGCAATAAGCATGCCTCGGCAACCGATGATAAAGACGCCTCGGCAACTTGTGATAAGCATGCCTCAAAGAACCCTGGAGTTGATAATGCCTCGGCAACTCCAGATGTCCCGACAATGCCGTCAATCAGGTTTCAAACCAATGAAAGGATCGAAGATATCTGACTTTCACCACCATTCCCACAAAGGTTGAAGCGACAAAAGCAAGAATACCAATTCAAGAAGTTTCTTGATATCCTAAAGCAAGTCCACATCAACTTGCCACTGGTGGAAGCAATTGAACAAATGCCAAACTATGCCAAGTTTCTTAAAGACATTGTGTCCAAGAGAACAAGGCTAGGAGAGTTTGAAAGCTTGATTGCAGAACAGAGGGATGCATGGCAATGTTGCACAATCGTATGACACCTAAGTTAAAGGATCCCGGAAGTTTCACAATACCATGTTCCATTGGAAATCACTATGTCAGGAAAGCATTATGCGACCTTGGGGCTAGCATAAATTTGATGCCTAAATCGGTTTTCGAAACTAGAATCGGGAAGGCAAGACCTACAATGATTTATGCTGCAGCTAGCCGACAGATCCTATGTGCATCCAGAGGGAAAAATTGAGGACATACTGGTAAAAGTTGATAAATTTATTTTTCCCGCTGACTTTATTGTTTTGGATTGTGAAGCAGATGAACATGCACCTATCATTCTCGGGAGACCATTCCTAGCAACAGGAAGAACCTTGATCGACGTTGAAAAGGGAGAAATCACAATGAGGGTGAATGACCAGCAGGTAAAACTAAATGTGTTCCAAACACTAAGGCATGCCGATGATCCGTAAGAATGCCAACTACTTCATGCCACGACACGAGTTTAACCCGACGAGAAATTTAGTTGCCTCGGCAACTACATTGCCAATCAAGAGGAACCTGAGGAGTACGAAGAACCGGTCGATGAGGAACAACCACAAGAGGCAAATTGGCTAGTCAATCGACCAGGTACATACTTTCAACCACTGGACTACTCAGGTAAGGAAGGTAAGCTCGAAAAACCCTCTATTGAACAACCACCGATTCTTGAGTTGAAACAATTGCGAGCAACTAAAATATGTATACTTAGGGACCGATAATACATTGCTGTAATTATTTCTTCTAAGTTACAGCCTGAGCGGGAAAAGAAGCTGATCAAGATGTTGAAGCTACACAAAAGGCAATAGGGTGGACAATTACCGACTTGAAGGAATTAGCCGGCGGTGTGCATGCACAAGATCTTGTTGGAAGATGATCACAAACCTTCAATTGAGGCCCATAGGAGACTGAATCATGCCATGAAAGGGGTTGTAATGAAAGAAATCATCAAGTGGCTTGACGCTAGGCATTATATACCCTATCTCCGATAGTGCGTGGGTAAGTCCGGTACAATGTGTACGAAAAAGGGAGGTATAACAGGTGGTAAGCAATGAAAATAATGAACTTATCCCAACCAGATGTGACCGATTGGAGGGTTTGTATGGACTATCGAAAGCTAAACAAAGCCACTAGGAAAGATCACTTCCCATTACCTTTTATTGATCAAATGCTTGACCGTCTTGCAGGTAAACCCTTTTATTGTTTTTTTGATGGTCATTCATGTTACAATCAGATTGCCATAGCACCGGAAGATCAAGAAAAGACAACCTTCACATGCCCATACGGTACTTATGCCTTCTGAAGGATGCCGTTCGGATTGTGTAACGCCCCGGCAACCTTCCAAAGATGCATGATGGCACTCTTTTCAGACATGGTCGAAGACTTCCTTGAGATCTTCATGGATGATTTTTCAGTTTTTGGTAATGACTTCGACGGCTGTCTCGGCAATTTAGAGAGGGTGTTGGCAAGATGCGAAGAAACGGATTTAGTCCTCAATTGGGAGAAATGCCACTTTATGGTAGATGAAGGAATAGTGCTCGGCCACAAGATTTCATCCAAGGGAATTGAAGTAGACAACGCCAAGGTGGACGTGATTGAGAGATTACCCCCACCAAATTCGGTTAAAGGAATTCGAAGTTTTCTCGGACATGCAGGTTTTTACAGGAGGTTCATTCATAATTTTTCTAAAATTACTAAACCCTTGTGTAATCTGCTTGAACAGGATAAAGTCTTCGATTTTGATGATTCTTGCAATCAAGCATTCGAAACCCTAAAGAAAAAGCTTGCCTCGGCACCCACTGTCGTTCCACCAGATTGGACGCTACCTTTTGAGCTCATGTGTGATGCAAGTGATTTTGCGGTAGGAGCAGTCCTAGGCCAACGCACAGGTAAGACCTTCCATGTGATATACTACGCTAGTAACACTCTTAATGGTGCTCAAATGAATTACACAACAACGGAGAAAGAGTTACTAGCTGTAGTTTTCGCATTTGACAAGTTCTGATCCTATTTAATTGGTACAAAGGTAATTCTTCATACGGACCATTCGGCAATCAAATACTTATTTGCTAAAAAGGATGCTAAACCTCGTTTGATTCGTTGGATATTACTTTTACAAGAATTTGATATTGAAATTAAGGACAGGAAAGGAACAGAAAATTAAGCGGTCGATCACTTATCACGTTTGGAACGCAATAGGGAGGAGGACGCAGATCTAGAGATATGCGATGCATTCCCGGATGAACAAATTCTAGTTTCCTCGGCAACCCTTGACGCCTCGGCAACCCTCGATGCCTCGGCAACCATGGATGCACATGCTTCGGCAACTCTCTATGCCGCAGCAGTCTTTGACACGCACGCCTCGGCAATTTTGGGAGCAGTCGCCACGGCAGCACATGCCTCGGCAATACCCTGGTACGTGGATTTAGTTAACTTCCTTGTTTGTGGTATTTTTCCTTATGGCATTACTCACCAAGGGAAGAAGCGGTTCCGCCATGATGCTAAGCATTACTTTTGGGACGAGCCTCTTTTGTTTAAACAATGTGCAGATTAGGTTATACGCCGATGTGTCTCAAGAAGAGCAATGAATGTACTGGCAATGTCATTCTTCACCCTATGGAGGACATTTTGGAGGAACTCGCATCGTGGCCAAAGTTTTGCAATCCGGGTTGTATTGACCAACATTGTACAAAGATGCCCAATACTTTTACAAGCAATGTAATCGTTGCCAGAGAACGGGCAATATCTCTAGACGACATGAGATGCCGCTCCAGAACATCATCGAGGTAGAATTGTTCGATGTATGGGGGATCAATTTTATGGGACCTTTCCCATCTTCATTCGGCAACCTCTACATTCTACTTGCCGTCGACTACGTGTCTAAATGGGTTGAGGCAGCTGCAGTTCCCAACAACGATTCCAAACCGTGCAACGATTCCTGCAGAAAAACATATTTACACGGTTTGGGATGCCGAGAGCAATTATCAGCGACGAATGCAAGCATTTTGACAACAGACTAATTGCCAAGATGTTGCAACGCTTCGGCATATCACACAAGATCGCCACGGCATATCACCCACAAACCAACGGGCAAGCAGAAATTTCCAACCGGGAGTTGAAAAGAATACTCGAGAAAGACGTAAATCCCTCAAGGAAGGATTGGTCATTAAGACTAGATGACGCACTTTAGGCATATCGCACTGCATTCAAAACACCCTTAGGTATGTCCCCCTTCCGACTTGTCTATGGCAAAACATGCCATCTACCGGTGGAAATCGAGCACAAGGCGTACTGGACAATCAAGACCGTGAATATGGATTGGGAAAGTGCCGGACAAAAGCATTTGATGGATCTCAATGAGATAGAAGAATTTCGTGCACTCGCCTATAACAATGCACGAATCTACAAGGAGAAAACAAAGCGATGGCACGACAAGAAACTATTGCCACGGCAATTCACGCCAGGGCAACTAGTTCTCCTATTCAATTCTCGGCTAAAACTTTTCCCAGGAAAGCTGAAATCAAGATGGTCGGGACCATTCAAAGTCGTCAAACCATTCTCCCATGGTGCTGTGATAATCAAGTCCATCTCTTACAACCATGAATTCAAAGTTAATGGACAAAGATTGAAGCACTACAATGGTGCCCATGTGGAACGTAACAAAGAAGTGGTCAACTTAGGAGATGGATGAGCATGCTCTCCTTTCAATATTTTCTTTTTCTTTTTCTTTTCATTTTTATTTTTAGGAGATATTTTATTTTTCTTCATTATCTTTAGCTTTCAGGTTTTCTTTATTTTCTTTTTCACAACAAGACTCACAACTACTATGCTAAGGAAATTTACTGCCGAGATCCTTGCCCCGGCAACCAATGAAGAAGATGCCGCGACAACCTACATCGTGCCGGCACAAGCTGATGCCACGGCAACCAACCCTGAAGATGCCACGGCAACCAAAGCTAAAGACATCCCGACAACAAGAAAACAACCATCGCGTTCAAGCAAGAGAATCAAGACATCGGTCAAAAGGAAACTAATCATCTACGATGACGAACTCTCAGAGTAAGTCCTCGTATGTATTTTTATTTTTATTATTTTTATGCATGCATTGAGGACAATGCCTCACTCAAGTTTGGGGGGGGATTGTTATTAGTAGTTACCGTGTTTAGTTACATTCACTTAAGTATTACATTTAGGATACATAAATTGCTTGCCATGCCTTTAATTGAAACAAGAATTGCTTAGATTTGATGAATATCCGATGATGACTTTGCCAATGCACTTAATTGATAGAATTTTTATTCTAGGATAACCATGGAAAAACTTAGAATTTTACTATGATGCTAAATTTGATGAAACACTGTTGTGGTTTGATTGATTTAAGGAATTCTAGTGAACTTAGGTTGATAATTAACAAATTGGGGGATTAGAATAAAAATTGGATAAATGCTAGAGGTGCCCAAAATTGGCTCTAGCATGTGCTAAAAAAAATTGATCACTAGAGGTGCCCGAAACTGGCTCTAGGATGTGTTAAAAAATTTTTTTTAACTAGAGGTGCCCGAAATTGGCTCTAGTTGATTAAATTAACTTAATAAAACTAAAAACAAAATTCTAGAGGTGCCCAACACTGGCTCTAGTTCATACATGTTAAAAAGAACCCAATGAAGTAATTTGAAAACCTTTTGTTTGCATAGAATCCAAAAAATCAATTTGCACACAACTCTGCACACACTCACAAGCATTATAGTTTGATTCCGAGTAACTCCTAAGTTTTCAAAAAAAAAAAGCCAATCATCTTTGTGCCCGGTTCAGAGAATTGAAATCAATTTCAAAGCTAAGTTTGTGAAAATTGAAGTCTTGGCAGGTAATTATGAGTTTGCATTGCTTGAGGACAAGCAATAGTTCGAGTTTGGGGGTGTGATAAGTGTTCAAAAGTACTATTTTTCTTACCCTTTTTACTCATATTATTGTTAGACTTAGGCTCATATTAGTTGCATAGTTAGCCATTCATGCATTAATCCATGTTTCATTCCATCGTTGAGCTTGATTACATAACTTGGTAGTTTTTGTGGAAAAGATGCTGCTTTGGTGTGCTTTGTGTGTGTATGTGCAGGATCACTTGCCAAAGCAATGTCGAGCTAGTTGCCAGGGCAATGCATGAAGGAGATGCCGAGCTAGTTGCCGTGGCAATGCATGAAGGAGACGCTGAGAGCCAGTTGCCATGGCAATTGTCGACAAAGAGAAAATGCAATAGGGATGTCGAAATTAATGACTTTACAAGCCCAAGATGACATGGAGCAAGGCCCAAGCCCAAAGGAATTTGATTGCCATGCAGAGATTAAAGAAGAATTAAATTCCAAGAAGATAGGAGAAGTTCTAATAGGAATAAAATTATAATAAAGAATTATATTCTTTAAAGATAATTTAATTCCAACTCAAACTCCTCCTCAAAGAAGGACTTTGGCCTAGCCCTATAAATAGCAAGGAGATTTCGACAAGAGGCATAGAGAGAGCATTAGGGCAAATTTCGACAAGACCAAGAGATGAAGCAAGGGAATTTTTGGCAAGCATCTAGGGCAAGGGATTTTCGACAAGCTTCATCTTTTCTTCCTTGTTCGATTGGGTTCATGCTAGGGATTGTTTATCTTGTGTTTCTTTGGAACCTATCCATGAACTAAATCTACTTGGCTATGGTTATTGTGTTTTGTGGTTGTGAGAAACTATTGGTTTTTGTTTAGGTAATAAGAGTTTGCACTTTTCTATTTCAAGGTTTATTCATTCTTGGTTCTTATTCTTGTTTATGAGTGAATTGGGAGAGGATCTCGTGATTTCATCTATTTATCTAATATAGGGAGAGTTAGATTCAAGAAACAAATGAATATGATCTTTATTCAATCAAATGATGGTGAAGATTAATCCGGCTTAGGAATAAGTTAAGGATTTCAACGGCTAAGAGGAGCGCAAGATTGGTTGTTGTTCACCCTTGATTCACGCAGGGATGTATTATCAAGGCATGCACAAGTAGCTAGAGTTTCGACTTAGGGATAAGAAGAAACCATTGAAGAACGCTCTGCCGAACCTTGAAGTTTGCTGCCCAGACGCCCAAGTAGTTGCCCAACTAGTCGCCCAGGCAACCATCGATTAGTTGCCAAGGCAACCCCGTTGTGCAAGTTGCCACGGCAACTGAGTTGCCCGTGCACTCTTTTACCAAGACGATCCAATCAGCTATCACACCTCAACTCACGATAACCTGGCCTATCTCTCTCATTCGATCTCATCTTTTCATTTACTTAATTGCTTTCTAGATTAGTTATTAGTTAAAACTTCTATAATCCTTTACTTGTGTTTTTACTTTTTACAGTGCAAGAGACTAGATTCTTGAAGTGGCACCAATCCCTGTGGAGACGATATCTTTTATACTATAACTTGCGACGTGTATACTTGCACATTTGCATAGCACTTATTACGCGCAACAAGTTTTTGGCACCGTTGCCGGGGATTGGCAATAGCGACTTTGTTTTTACTTTCTTGCACTTTCTTTTTATTTTTCTTGTTTAAAATTCAAAGGGCTAACAAACTTTGGTTTTGCATTGGTATATGACTGGCGAGACCGACTTCACGTAACATCCCTTTGATCCGTAAATCGAATGAACCTTACAAAGACTTAGACGAAGGATAAGAGAAGCAATGGCAAATCAAGACGGCAATATGAATCAAGATGTTCGAGCAGGAGGAGGAGTGATTCTTGCACGAAACAGAACTATTCGAGACTATCTTGAAGAAGATCTTGATTGACTTAACCCAGGAGTTGTCGCACCTGAAATTGAAGCCGACCACTTTGAGTTGAAACCTGTAATGTTTAATATGATCAACACAATAGGTCAATTTGGCGGCTCAGCAACTGAAGATGCACGAAAACATCTGAAATCTTTCCTCGAGATTTGCAACTCGTTCAAGATATACGGAGTCACCCCCGATGTCTTACGATTAAGATTATTCCCCTATTCACTGAGGGATAAGGCGAAAGCATGGTTGAATAGCATTCCTGTCGGATCCATAGCATCTTGGACCGATCTTTGTCGTGATTTCCTTGCTAGATTTAATCCTACAAATCTGACTGATAAGCTTCGTAACGACATTACTTCTTTTCGGCAGGCAGATGATGAATCCATGTACGAGGCTTGGGAGCGATATAGAGAACTTCTACACAAATGCCCTTTACACGGATTCTCGGTGTGGACTCAAGTAACAATGTTTTACAACGCCGTGAATACACCAACAAGGATGATGCTAGATGCCTCGGCAAACGGCATACTCCTAGATAAGTCACCGAAAGAAGCAATGCAAATCTTAAACAGGCTGGCCAAGAATGATTATCAATTCCCATCTACTAGAAGATGAGGAGTTAGACGCCAAGCCACAATACATGAACTAGGATCATCAGATTCAATTTCGGCACAATTGGCCGCTTTAACCAAGATGGTCCAGAACATGCAAAAACCAAACAACACACATGAAGTCAAGGTAATGGATTCTTTTTGTGAGTTATGTGGTGATAACCATAATTCTTCTGAATGTATGCAGAATCTGGAATCCAGCTTCTATGTGGGGAATTACAATCAGAGCAATAACGTGATGTCCAATACATACAATCCAGCTTGGAAGAAGCACCCGAATTTTTCATGGAGTAATCCCAACAATGCTCTAAACCAGAACAATCAGAATGCACAAGCATCAGGATTCCAGCAGAATATGCCACGGCAACGGATGCCGCAGCAACAACCGACGACATCTAGTTCTTTGGAAAATTCTCTAAATGCTTTTATGATGAAAACTGAATCTTATATGGCTGAGAATAGTAATTTCATAAAAAGAACTGATGCTTTTATTAACAGGACCGAGATGAGATTGCAAAACCAAGAGGCGGCAATCAAATCATTGGAAAATCAAGTCGGACAGTTTGCTCAAAATCTGAATACTAGACCACAAGGAGGATTACCTAGCGATACTGAAGTCGCAAGAGGAACTGGCTATGAGCAATGTAAGGCAATCACCACCAGAAGTGGCCAACAACTTAGAGAAGCTCAAACCCGCTCGTCAAACAAAACTCCACAAAAAGATCAAGACGAACCTAGCGGCAAAGCCTTAGATGCTGAACCAGGAATTGTCGCGGCAACTGGCAATAAGCATGCCTCGGCAACCGATGATAAAGACGCCTCGGCAACTTGTGATAAGCATGCCTCAGCAACCCCAGTTGATAATGCCTCGGCAACTCCAGATGTCCCGACAATGCCGTCAATCAGGTTTCAAACCAATGAAAGGATCGAAGATATCTGACTTTCACCACCATTCCCACAAAGGTTGAAGCGACAAAAGCAAGAATACCAATTCAAGAAGTTTCTTGATATCCTAAAGCAAGTCCACATCAACTTGCCACTGGTGGAAGCAATTGAACAAATGCCAAACTATGCCAAGTTTCTTAAAGACATTGTGTCCAAGAGAACAAGGCTAGGAGAGTTTGAAACAGTTGCCGCAACAGAGGGATGCATGGCAATGTTGCACAATCGTATGACACCTAAGTTAAAGGATCCCGGAAGTTTCACAATACCATGTTCCATTGGAAATCACTATGTCAGGAAAGCATTATGCGACCTTGGGGCTAGCATAAATTTGATGCCTAAATCGGTTTTCCAGAAACTAGGAATCGGGAAGGCAAGACCTACAACAGTTATGCTGCAGCTAGCCGACAGATCCTATGTGCATCCAGAGGGAAAAATTGAGGACATACTGGTAAAAGTTGATAAATTTATTTTTCCCGCTGACTTTATTGTTTTGGATTGTGAAGCAGATGAACATGCACCTATCATTCTCGGGAGACCATTCCTAGCAACAGGAAGAACCTTGATCGACGTTGAAAAGGGAGAAATCACAATGAGGGTGAATGACCAGCAGGTAAAACTAAATGTGTTCCAAACACTAAGGCATGCCGATGATCCAGAAGAATGCCAACTACTTCATGCCACGACAGAGTTTAACTTCGACGAGAAATTTAGTTGCCTCGGCAACTACATTGCCAATCAAGAGGAACCTGAGGAGTACGAAGAACCGGTCGATGAGGAACAACCACAAGAGGCAAATTGGCTAGTCAATCGACCAGGTACATACTTTCAACCACTGGACTACTCAGGTAAGGAAGGTAAGCTCGAAAAACCCTCTATTGAACAACCACCGATTCTTGAGTTGAAACAATTGCCAGAGCAACTAAAATATGTATACTTAGGGACCGATAATACATTGCCTGTAATTATTTCTTCTAAGTTACAGCCTGAGCAGGAAAAGAAGCTGATCAAGATGTTGAAGCTACACAAAAAGGCAATAGGGTGGACAATTACCGACTTGAAGGGAATTAGCCCGGCGGTGTGCATGCACAAGATCTTGTTGGAAGATGATCACAAACCTTCAATTGAGGCCCATAGGAGACTGAATCATGCCATGAAAGGGGTTGTAATGAAAGAAATCATCAAGTGGCTTGACGCCGGCATTATATACCCTATCTCCGATAGTACGTGGGTAAGTCCGGTACAATGTGTACCGAAAAAAGGGAGGTATAACAGTGGTAAGCAATGAAAATAATGAACTTATCCCAACCAGGACTGTGACCGATTGGAGGGTTTGTATGGACTATCGAAAGCTAAACAAAGCCACTAGGAAAGATCACTTCCCATTACCTTTTATTGATCAAATGCTTGACCGTCTTGCAGGTAAACCCTTTTATTGTTTTTTTGATGGTCATTCATGTTACAATCAGATTGCCATAGCACCGGAAGATCAAGAAAAGACAACCTTCACATGCCCATACGGTACTTATGCCTTCTGAAGGATGCCGTTCGGATTGTGTAACGCCCCGGCAACCTTCCAAAGATGCATGATGGCACTCTTTTCAGACATGGTCGAAGACTTCCTTGAGATCTTCATGGATGATTTTTCAGTTTTTGGTAATGACTTCGACGGCTGTCTCGGCAATTTAGAGAGGGTGTTGGCAAGATGCGAAGAAACGGATTTAGTCCTCAATTGGGAGAAATGCCACTTTATGGTAGATGAAGGAATAGTGCTCGGCCACAAGATTTCATCCAAGGGAATTGAAGTAGACAACGCCAAGGTGGACGTGATTGAGAGATTACCCCCACCAAATTCGGTTAAAGGAATTCGAAGTTTTCTCGGACATGCAGGTTTTTACAGGAGGTTCATTCATAATTTTTCTAAAATTACTAAACCCTTGTGTAATCTGCTTGAACAGGATAAAGTCTTCGATTTTGATGATTCTTGCAATCAAGCATTCGAAACCCTAAAGAAAAAGCTTGCCTCGGCACCCACTGTCGTTCCACCAGATTGGACGCTACCTTTTGAGCTCATGTGTGATGCAAGTGATTTTGCGGTAGGGAGCGATCCTAGGCCAACGCAGGTAAGACCTTCCATGTGATATACTACGCTAGTAACACTCTTAATGGTGCTCAAATGAATTACACAACAACGGAGAAAGAGTTACTAGCTGTAGTTTTCGCATTTGACAAGTTCTGATCCTATTTAATTGGTACAAAGGTAATTCTTCATACGGACCATTCGGCAATCAAATACTTATTTGCTAAAAAGGATGCTAAACCTCGTTTGATTCGTTGGATATTACTTTTACAAGAATTTGATATTGAAATTAAGGATGTGAAAGGAACAGAAAATTAAGCGGTCGATCACTTATCACGTTTGGAACGCAATAGGGAGGAGGAGGACAGATCTAGAGATATGCGATGCATTCCCGGATGAACAAATTCTAGTTTCCTCGGCAACCCTTGACGCCTCGGCAACCCTCGATGCCTCGGCAACCATGGATGCACATGCTTCGGCAACTCTCTATGCCGCAGCAGTCTTTGACACGCACGCCTCGGCAATTTTGGGAGCAGTCGCCACGGCAGCACATGCCTCGGCAATACCCTGGTACGTGGATTTAGTTAACTTCCTTGTTTGTGGTATTTTTCCTTATGGCATTACTCACCAAGGGAAGAAGCGGTTCCGCCATGATGCTAAGCATTACTTTTGGGACGAGCCTCTTTTGTTTAAACAATGTGCAGATTAGGTTATACGCCGATGTGTCCCTGAAGAAGAGCAACAGAATGTACTCTGGCAATGTCATTCTTCACCCTATGGAGGACATTTTGGAGGAACTCGTACCGTGGCCAAAGTTTTGCAATCCGGGTTGTATTGACCAACATTGTACAAAGATGCCCAATACTTTTACAAGCAATGTAATCGTTGCCAGAGAACGGGCAATATCTCTAGACGACATGAGATGCCGCTCCAGAACATCATCGAGGTAGAATTGTTCGATGTATGGGGGATCAATTTTATGGGACCTTTCCCATCTTCATTCGGCAACCTCTACATTCTACTTGCCGTCGACTACGTGTCTAAATGGGTTGAGGCAGCTGCAGTTCCCAACAACGATTCCAAACCGTGCAACGATTCCTGCAGAAAAACATATTTACACGGTTTGGGATGCCGAGAGCAATTATCAGCGACGAATGCAAGCATTTTGACAACAGACTAATTGCCAAGATGTTGCAACGCTCGGCATATCACACAAGATCGCCACGGCATATCACCCACAAACCAACGGGCAAGCAGAAATTTCCAACCGGGAGTTGAAAAGAATACTCGAGAAAGACGTAAATCCCTCAAGGAAGGATTGGTCATTAAGACTAGATGACGCACTTTAGGCATATCGCACTGCATTCAAAACACCCTTAGGTATGTCCCCTTCCGACTTGTCTATGGCAAAACATGCCATCTACCGGTGGAAATCGAGCACAAGGCGTACTGGACAATCAAGACCGTGAATATGGATTGGGAAAGTGCCGGACAAAAGCATTTGATGGATCTCAATGAGATAGAAGAATTTCGTGCACTCGCCTATAACAATGCACGAATCTACAAGGAGAAAACAAAGCGATGGCACGACAAGAAACTATTGCCACGGCAATTCACGCCAGGCAACTAGTTCTCCTATTCAATTCTCGGCTAAAACTTTTCCCCAGAAAGCTGAAATCAAGATGGTCGGGACCATTCAAAGTAAATCAAACCATTCTCCCATGGTGCTGTGATAATCAAGTCCATCTCTTACAACCATGAATTCAAAGTTAATGGACAAAGATTGAAGCACTACAATGGTGCCCATGTGGAACGTAACAAAGAAGTGGTCAACTTAGGAGATGGATGAGCATGCTCTCCTTTCAATATTTTCTTTTTTCTTTTTCTTTTCATTTTTATTTTTAGGAGATATTTTATTTTTCTTCATTATCTTTAGCTTTCAGGTTTTCTTTATTTTCTTTTTCACAACAAGACTCACAACTACTATGCTAAGGAAATTTATTGCCGAGATCCTTGCCCCGGCAACCAATGAAGAAGATGCCGCGACAACCTACATCGTGCAAGACAAGCTGATGCCACGGCAACCAACCTCAAGATGCCACGGCAACCAAAGCTAAAGACATCCCGACAACAAGAAAACAACCATCGCGTTCAAGCAAGAGAATCAAGACATCGGTCAAAAGGAAACTAATCATCTACGATGACGAACTCTCAGAGTAAGTCCTCGTATGTATTTTTATTTTTATTATTTTTATGCATGCATTGAGGACAATGCCTCACTCAAGTTTGGGGGGGGATTGTTATTAGTAGTTACCGTGTTTAGTTACATTCACTTAAGTATTACATTTAGGATACATAAATTGCTTGCCATGCCTTTAATTGAAACAAGAATTGCTTAGATTTGATGAATATCCGATGATGACTTTGCCAATGCACTTAATTGATAGAATTTTTATTCTAGGATAACCATGGAAAAACTTAGAATTTTACTATGATGCTAAATTTGATGAAACACTGTTGTGGTTTGATTGATTTAAGGAATTCTAGTGAACTTAGGTTGATAATTAACAAATTGGGGGATTACAATAAAAATTGGATGAATGCTAGAGGTGCCCGAAATTGGCTCTAGCATGTGCTAAAAAAATTGATCACTAGAGGTGCCCGAAACTGGCTCTAGGATGTGTTAAAAAATTTTTTTTAACTAGAGGTGCCCGAAATTGGCTCTAGTTGATTAAATTAACTTAATAAAACTAAAAACAAAATTCTAGAGGTGCCCAACACTGGCTCTAGTTCATACATGTTAAAAAGAACCCAATGAAGTAATTTGAAAACCTTTTGTTTGCATAGAATCCAAAAAATCAATTTGCACACAACTCTGCACACACTCACAAGCATTATAGTTTGATTCCGAGTAACTCCTAAGTTTTCCAAAAAATAAAAAGCCAATCATACTGTGCCCCGGTTCAGAGAATTGAAATCAATTTCAAAGCTAAGTTTGTGAAAATTGAAGTCTTGGCAGGTAATTATGAGTTTGCATTGCTTGAGGACAAGCAATAGTTCGAGTTTGGGGGTGTGATAAGTGTTCAAAAGTACTATTTTTCTTACCCTTTTTACTCATATTATTGTTAGACTTAGGCTCATATTAGTTGCATAGTTAGCCATTCATGCATTAATCCATGTTTCATTCCATCGTTGAGCTTGATTACATAACTTGGTAGTTTTTGTGGAAAAGATGCTGCTTTGGTGTGCTTTGTGTGTGTATGTGCAGGATCACTTGCCAAAGCAATGTCGAGCTAGTTGCCAGGGCAATGCATGAAGGAGATGCCGAGCTAGTTGCCAGGGCAATGCATGAAGGAGACGCCGAGCCAGTTGCCATGGCAATTGTCGACAAAGAGAAAATGCAATAGGGATGTCGAAATTAATGACTTTACAAGCCCAAGATGACATGGAGCAAGGCCCAAGCCCAAAGGAATTTGATTGCCATGCAGAGATTAAAGAAGAATTAAATTCCAAGAAGATAGGAGAAGTTCTAATAGGAATAAAATTATAATAAAGAATTATATTCTTTAAAGATAATTTAATTCCAACTCAAACTCCTCCTCAAAGAAGGACTTTGGCCTAGCCCTATAAATAGCAAGGAGATTTCGACAAGAGGCATAGAGAGAGCATTAGGGCAAATTTCGACAAGACCAAGAGATGAAGCAAGGGGAATTTTCGGCAAGCATCTAGGGCAAGGGATTTTCGACAAGCTTCATCTTTTCTTCCTTGTTCGATTGGGTTCATGCTAGGGATTGTTTATCTTGTGTTTCTTTGGAACCTATCCATGAACTAAATCTACTTGGCTATGGTTATTGTGTTTTGTGGTTGTGAGAAACTATTGGTTTTTGTTTAGGTAATAAGAGTTTGCACTTTTCTATTTCAAGGTTTATTCATTCTTGGTTCTTATTCTTGTTTGCGAGTGAATTGGGAGAGGATCTCGTGATTTCATCTATTTATCTAATATAGGGAGAGTTAGATTCAAGAAACAAATGAATATGATCTTTATTCAATCAAATGATGGTGAAGATTAATCCGGCTTAGGAATAAGTTAAGGATTTCAACGGCTAAGAGGAGCGCAAGATTGGTTGTTGTTCACCCTTGATTCACGTAGGGATGTATTATCAAGGCATGCACAAGTAGCTAGAGTTTCGAGTTAGGGATAAGAAGAAACCATTGAAGAACGCTCTGCCGAACCTTGAAGTTTGCTGCCCAGACGCCCAAGTAGTTGCCCAACTAGTCGCCCAGGCAACCATCGATTAGTTGCCAAGGCAACCCCATTGTGCAAGTTGCCACGGCAACTAAGTTGCCCGTGCACTCTTTTACCAAGACGATCCAATCAGCTATCACACCTCAACTCACGATAACCTGGCCTATCTCTCTCATTCGATCTCATCTTTTCATTTACTTAATTGCTTTCTAGATTAGTTATTAGTTAAAACTTCTATAATCCTTTACTTGTGTTTTTACTTTTTACAGTGCAAGAGACTAGATTCTTGAAGTGGCACCAATCCCTGTGGAGACGATATCTTTTATACTATAACTTGCTACGTGTATACTTGCACATTTGCGTAGCACTTATTACGCGCAACACATATTCAAAAGAGGTAAAAAAGAGAGAGAGTGGTCTTACTGTCGCCGTTTGTGGGTCTCCCCTCCTCAGTGACAAGCCTTTTCGGCTTCCCCAAGCTAGATACGATGAACTGAAGGGAGGGGGAGACCCCTTGTAGTTTCGTTTTGGTTTTAAAAAAATGGGTTTTTCGTTTCGTATTTCCTAGATCTAGGGCAAATAGAGGCGTATCCTTTGAATCCAATCTCGGATTCGTGTCGAGGGTGAGACGAGGGTTATTTTGGTAGGTTTTTGAGGCTCGCCGGTGCCAATATTTATTATTATTTCGGCCTAAAAATAGGGTTTATATAGTTATTATTATTTCGTTAAATGGTTAAATTACATGCTAAATCCCCCCGCGTTCCCAATATTTTCACTTTTGTCTTGCCGCATGGTATATTTACAACTCTGGTCCCTCTTGTATTTCAAAATCTTGCAATCCAGTCCCTAAATTACACCGAATCAGTTTTCAAATGGTAAAATTACGCCTTTAACCATCCCGCGTTTTTGAACTTTTCATTTTGGGTCTGCCCCTTGGTCCAATTACAATTTTGATCCTTTTAGGTTCCGTTTACTTCACATTTTCGTCCTTAAATTACATATTATTGTTCTTTAATTTCTGCCACTAACTTTTATTTTTCTTTCATTTTAGTCCTGTTTCTTTGTAAATACTCATGTTCGTATTATAATCGTATATGTTAATGTAGTCCCTTGTCTTATTATATATCCCTCGTATATGCCTTGTATTTTTATGTTCATATGTATATGTGTGTTAGGTTTTTAATGATTATGTACCTTTTTGTTCGGTTATTCATATTAAGCATATTATGTTCTAGTTGATTTGTACATGGTATATTTTGTATTTTTGTATGCGTGTACGTTCTCTTTTCTTTTAGGTTACATGTTAGCATATTTACCCCTTTTATGTACAATATATTGTCCCATATATGTTGATATATGTTTTATTTGTAATATGTATGTCTTCTTGAAATATGTGTTTTTGCCTATATACGTATTTATACCTACCTTGTTATTGTGGCATGTTAAGTTTACTTTTATCTGATATTAAGCTTGGTATGTATATGTGTATTTTAATTACGTATTTCATATATGTTAGATTAGTATTCTGTTATGTGAATATTTACGGTTCTTAAATTATCTTCTATGTCTTATATTTTTGTCACTAAGATTGCATATGGTATATAAATTGTTAATGCGGTGCCCTTTTATCCGAGCGTAAACGGGGCTAGTATCAAGCGTAGTGATAGTGGTTGGGCGTTTATTCTCGGATAACGGAGCCCTTAAAATTTACTCGCAATTATGACCGAATTTTAAAATAATCGTCACTTTAATCCGGAAAATCTAATATTAATAAAGCGGTAATTATTAAAGTACCAATTTTGGGCGGTGTGGGGGTGCTAATCCTTCCCCATCCGTAACCGACTCCCGAACCCAATAATTTTTAAATCTCTGGTTTTATGGTGTCCGGCCTACCTAAGTGGCCGGTGACGACTCCATTTTTAAAATGCGGTTTTTTTTAAAACCCCACGGAATAAACATTTTATATCCAAAAGAATCACAAACACTTTTCAAACACTTCAAAAATCCTTGTCTTTATTTAGCGATGAGAAAATAAAAGGGACATCGCTACAGATGGCGACTCCATTGGGGACGTTTTTTGTTTTTTTTCAAAAAAACAAATGAGAGTCAAGCTTTTAAAATAATTACCGCTTTATTAATATTAGAAATTCCGGGTTAAAGTGACTATTAAATTAACATTCGGTTATAATTACGCGTTTATTTTAACGCATTTAAAATATGGCATATAAACTCGTCTTTTTAAGTGGGGGGGAAACACTAATGCTTTCGTGGAGATATCGTTCTCCCGTGTAGGCCTAGCAAGTACCTTCGGGGCTCGAGTACCTTATGCTTTCGTAAGGATATCGTTCCTTCGTGCAGGCATAAGCGAATGGGTCCCCCTGAATTGAACCCGGTTGAAAGGAGCCTATAATGGGTGATGATCGGGGGCCTTGCTATTCTTAGTAGAGGACAACAAGGACAATTCGGGTACCTCTTAGCACCAACACTGCATGTAGTGAACATAGAGAAACCCACCCCTTTAGAGCCATGCGGATAACCTTAGGTGTTTTAGACGGATAAATAGGTTTCTTTGTTTTTGTTTGTTTACCTTATTTAATTTGTCCTTTTATTTGTGTATTAATTAATTCTATCCGGTACTGACTTGTTTCCTTTTTTTTTGGCTATTTTTTTCATGCATTATTGCATTCGCATTACATAAAGGTACTGGATCAAGTGGTTTACCCGATCAGAAAGTCTTTCACCATGGAAAAAAGGTGTCTTAGAAAAGAGGAACTCAACTTGTCTGTTAGACATTGGTCAGAAGTCAGCCAGAAAGCCCAAGGGGACAGTTTACCAAGTGAACGCGTGATAGCCGGGTACACCTATGTGAGTCTTCAACAGAATAACTTAGGGGATCTTCAAAGTATCTAGGAAGAATGGGACCAGAGATTACAAGATAGATTCCGTGATAGTTATGGTGACATTGCACAGCTGATGTACATCCGGGTCAACCAGCCCCTACTCCGAGCAATTTTTTAGTTCTGGAATCCTGCCTTTTGCTGCTTCACCTTCAATGGACAGGACATGATGCCCACAGTAGAAGAATACTCCGCTCTTCTTAATCATAAAAATGTTCAGGAGGATTGGATTTACGCAAAACCTCCGAGGAATCAGAATTACACTTCCAAGCTCAAAACCTTTACCGGAATGAGCGACGATTGGGTCAATGGCTTGATCCGACTTCGAGGAGATAATACAGTATTTGCATGGGAAAACATTCGAGACATCCTACTTGCACATCCGGATGAGGAGAAAAAGTTAAACATGCTTGCCTTGGGAATATATGGATTGGTGATCTTCCCAAGAATTCTGGGAAACATTGATGTGGCCATTCTAGATTTGTTTGAGCGGATAAAACGGCGAGCAAACCCAGTACCAGCTATTTTGGCCGAGACCTTTATTTCTCTAAATGCCAGTCGAAAGCACGAAGAAGGGCGTTTTCGAGGATGCGCACAACTGTTACAGGTATGGATTCAGAGCCACATGTGGAAGACACCGACGAGGGTTCTGTCGGGAATATCCTTCCGAGATTTTTCGCCTTTACAGGAATACTTAACAAAAGAGTGGCGAGAGGACTTGAAAACAAGAAAATGGGTCGGTTTCTTCAGAAATATCCAAGGCGAGGACATAGTATGGAGGGTCCCGTGGCTCGGTAGAGTTAATTACTTTTTATATAGTTGTGGTGATTTCAATTGGTTGATGATGTTAGGACTACATGGAGAAATTGCTTGTGCCCCACTTCTGGTGTCCCGACAATTCGGATCGCGATAGTTCATTCCCAACACCGCCGGGTTAAGACGAACTGAATTTCTTTTTAAAGGGGAGTTCAAAGAGAAAGTTCAGACTATCATGAGGGCTTGGGACTATTGTTACCGGATTAGGGTGGAAGGAGACACCGAGTACATGACCACCCCAGACTACGATCTTTGGAGAAGTTTGAGGGTAAACGATATGATTCC
Organism: Hibiscus mutabilis; assembly: GCA_019671005.1. Taxonomy (NCBI): domain Eukaryota; kingdom Viridiplantae; phylum Streptophyta; class Magnoliopsida; order Malvales; family Malvaceae; genus Hibiscus; species Hibiscus mutabilis. The sequence continues at coordinate 19,453,837 of CM033755.1, forward strand.
TAAATCTGATCAAGGACCAATAGTGTCACTCGAAGAGCTTACAAGGGTGGTACCGTCTGAAGCTGATATCTTACGGAATGAACTCGAAGAAATTAAAAAGAAAATGGACATCCAACAGACTCAACATGCGAGCGAGCTCTATAAGGCAAGCTTAGAGGTTGACGAGCGGGACGGGATCATTAGGCAGTTGAAGAAATTAAATGCAGATTTGAGGACAAGAACACTCTTTATAAAAAAGATGCCCTTCTATTACAAGCAAAAATACAGAAGGCCGGCCGGAGTCAATTCATAGCTGTGGAAAGAGAAAGAATGAACGACATCCTTTTGGTGGAAGAAGAACGAGAAATCAATAAGAGAGGATCGAGAAAGAGATAAAAAGCTGTCGTTTGGCTATGGAGGAAGAAAAACGGTCCGCCAAGAAGGCCATTGATCAAGAGAAAGAAAGATTCAGGCAAAAAATCAGCAAGGAAAACAAGCTGTCCATCATGAGAGAGAAAGCGTCACCGTATGGAAAAGGAAGTCCATGAGTAGCCGAAATAGATTGTTAGAAATGCAAAAACTGTACGATGATACTATTCAAAGTCTGGAGCAAAGCCGAAATCAGAATGGAGAGTTAAAAGGAAAGTTGACGGAAGTTGAACACTCCCTTCGAATGTACTGCCAGAGAAATAGCTTCGCTGATCTGCAAGAAAGAGAGCGCGAAGTGGGCATGTTATGAGCACGAATTGAGTCCCTCGAAGCAACTGCTGAGGATTACAAGGAAAGAATTAGTGTGTTCGAGGAGGCTGCAGCCGAAGGGGACACCTATTGGCAAAAGAGACTGAGTGACGCTGCCCGGATGGTACAGGACATGGACCAGTATTACGCAAACTTGATGGTGGACATACAGCGAGTCGCCAGACATGTGAATGATTTAGCTGTCGAGGCTGAGACACTCCGACCTTTCCTAGTCCCGGAAATGGAAGAAGCTTCCAGGTTCCTCAAGCTGCTCAGGGCAATTGGAAAATTAGGAGATAGAGCTAGAGCTTATCTATAGGACTCTGTGTTGTAATTAGATCTTTTGTATTAGGGATCTTTATTTTGTAACACGAACTCTGTTGTAATCTAGACCCTTTAATTCCCGTGGAAGTAGTTCAAAAGGGTGATTACCAGCGGAATCAGTACCTTGTCTGCATACATTCTTGCATTTGCATCATGACATTCGCATCATTATGCATGCATTTATTTCTTGCGACCATATTAACATTATGAATGTTGTGGCATTGTGTGTAGTTAACCCGCAATCATTCATCACCCATACTTTACCCGGTTACAAAGCAAACTCATGGAAGACAGGACAATCAGTCTAGAAAAAGGGCAAAAAGAGCTAGAGACAAGGCTTGAAGAGGCCCAGAGAAGCCTCAGTGATCAGATTGCGCAGTCGCAAGCATCTATAGTATCCGACATAACCGCATTGCTGGCTAAGAGTCTTGGAAAAAGAGTGGAAGGAGAAAATGTTCAAGAGCCAGAGGGTACCCCAGCTCACTACAAGGTTCAACCAACTGCACCGAATCCGGCTAGAAAGGTGTATATCGACCCTGCAGGAATGTCATCTGGTTTTCAAGTAGGGGCACATGAAACTCAACCCCTCGATGCTGAAGCACTCTATGAAGAAGAGGTGTCGGACCTGAACATGATTGAAAGGATCAGGACTGAGGTAGAGAAAAAGTGGGAGGAAAGGTTTCGCCTCATAGAGGAAAAATTTAAAACGTTGCAATCTAATGAAGAATCAGGAAATGACGCTAGCGACTTAAGTCTGGTGTCCGATCTTGTCCTACCGCCAAAATTTAAAACGCCAGAGTTCGACAAATACGATGGAACCACATGTCCTTCCGCACACATAACAATGTATTGTCGAAAGATGGCGGCCTACCATAAGGACGAAAAGCTACTGATCCATTGTTTTCAGGACAGTCTAACTGGAGCGGCGTTACGGTGGTACACCCAGTTGAGCAAGGCAAATGTTAAGACATGGAAAGATCTGTCAAGAGCATTTACTGAGCAATAAGCATGTAACAGATATGACCCCCAGCAGAATTATGTTGGAAAATATGGGGCAGAAGTCCAACAAAAGCCTGCGGCAATACGCCCAAAGGTGGAGAGAAGTGGCCACCCAAATTCAGCCACCCATCCCGGAGCATGAAATTACGCCGTTATTTGTCAATACTCTGAAAGGGGCACTCTTTGATCGTCTCATTAATAACACAACGCAGTGCTTTGCTAACTTAATCAGGACTGGGGAGTCCCTTGAACTGGCAATTAAGAGCGGTAGAATTGATGGCGGGGAAGGGTCTCGGAAGTATAATAAGAGAAATGAAGTAAACACCACCAGCACTTATACCGCCCCAAAGAACTTCAAAGTCTCACAGCCACAAGCACCTGTGGGAAAAACACAAAACTCGAATCAAAGAGATGAGAGAATCGCCAGAAAAGAGAAAGAGAGAAGAACTTTCACTCCCCTACCTGTTTCGTACTCAGAACTTTATTCCCAGTTGTATGAAGCAGACCTAGTCCGTCCATACATCGTTACTCCTGTCAATCCGCCCTTCCCGTCTTGGTATAATCCGAACGCGCATTGCTACTATCACGGCGGTACCCCTGGACATCCCACTGAGAACTGCCTTGCTTTCAAAAAGCTTGTGCAGAATTTAATCGATTCTGGGATATTGGAGTTTGAAGAGCCGAGTGTAGCCAACAACCCGTTGCCTAATCACGGGAGCAGAGGGGTAAATGTTATTGAAGAATACTTTACCAGGAGGATTAAGGATGATGTGTCAGAAATCAAATCTCCTTTACAGTGGGTATTTCAACAGTTATGCATGGCCCATATGATCGACAAAGGCATGATAACAAGGCAGAAGGGATGCAGAGTGTATTGCGAATTCCACCAGACTGAAGGGCATGATATCCAAGAGTGCGATGAGTTCAAGAAATTGGTGCAGCAATTGATGAATGAAAAGCAAATAGAATTATTCGAGGAGCCCATGGGGAAGAAGGGGTCGGACGTACACATGACGGATAGCCTCAAATCTAAATACGGGAAGGATAGACCTTTTATCATCTCTCCTAGGCCAGGGAATGCAGGTGCCTCCCAGGGAGAAACCAGCAAGATAAGTCCCAAGATCATCATTTCAGCACCATCTCCATTCCCATTCAAAGATATGCGGCAAACCCCCTAGAATTATGCTGTAAATGTGACCACGCCAGAAAAACCAGAACACGGTCAGGTAAAAGAGCCTACGCTGAAAGACCAACAAAGCCAGAACGATGTAAATGCTGGTGAGGCAGGTCATTTTACAAGGAGTGGCAGATGTTATTCCTCCGAGACTTTGAAAGCAGCTGAAAAAGATAAGGGGAAGAGTACAACAGTTAGCCCTACGCAGATATTTGGCGAAGAACCTCCCCCAAAGATGAATGAGCCGGTTACTGAGGCCCAGGCCAAAGAATTTCTAAAGTTCTTGAGACATAGCGAGTACAGCATAGCGGAACAACTACGAAAGCAACCGGCTAGGATCACAGTACTGGAATTACTCTTGAGTTCAGAAAAGCACCGGGAGACGTTACTAAAAGTGCTGAATCAAACTTTTGTGCCCCAGGAAATTTCTGTAACAAACCTGGACATGATAGTGGGGCATATCACTGCCTATAATCATATAACGTTCAGTGATGACGAGATCCCTGAGGAAGGAATGGGGTCTGCCAAAGCCCTTAACATCACTACCCACTGCAAAGGGTATGTAGTACCAGACGTACTGATCGACAACGGGTCAGCATTGAATGTCTTGCCTATGGTGACCCTGCAAAAATTGCCAATAGATGGTTCGCACCTAAAGCCCTGCCACAATTCGGTAAGTGCCTTTGATGGTACGCAAAGAGGAACAATAGGGAAAATTGAAGTGCCCCTATTGATCGGACCAACTGAATATGTGATCGATTTTGTGGTGATGGACATAAAACCATCTTACAGCTGCTTGTTGGGAAGACCATGGATCCACTCCGCAGGAGTTGTCCCCTCATCATTGCATCAGAAATTAAAATTTGTAGTCGAAGGCAAATTGGTCACAGTAGAGGCAGAGCAGGAATTTGTTGCTTCAGTGACATCAGACGCCCCCTACATTCAAAATGATGAAGATGTTGTAGAATGCTCGTTTCGAGCATTGGAACTAGTAAATGCCACATTCGTTTCGGAGGGAAGTTGGATCCCATACCCCAGGTTATCTAATTGTACCAAGATGATCGTCGCAGAAACTTTGGGCCGAGGAGCCAAAGTAGGAAAAGGGCTGGGGAAGAAATTACAAGGAAACCTGAGACCCAAGAATATGATAACCAAGAATGATCGTTTCGGTCTGGGTTACCAACCAAGTGTCCAACAGAAGAAAGAGGAATATAAGAGGAAGGAGGAGCAAAGAAAAGCCAGATCTAAAGGAGAAGACATTCTGTGGAGACCGATGTCCTTTCCTAGTTTGAAAACCACTTTTGTCTTCGGAGGGTTCTACCAGCCAGGTCAATATGTTGGAGAGGCAATGAAGGAAAATGAAGTACTCAACCAGGAGGAAATACTCAGTGAATCATTTGAAGGGATGTACATCAACATGATAGCTGAAAAAGACCGAGGCAGCAAAATGTTGACCAACATCCGCCCTTGCCGTCCCGGGGAAACACTCGATAACTGGAGCTACATTGATCTACCTATAGTTTTTAGGAATAGATCAGAGTAATGCTCCGAATCAACCTTTTGTTTTTGCCCATAAACAATGGAGATCTCTTGTACGGGACACCTATGTTAACTTTTTAATTGAAATGAAAATATCCCCACTTTCCTAAAATGACCAAAGTTTCATTTATTTCATTCATGCATTCTTCATGTTTATTCCCTTCATATAAAGCCGTCTCTTTCTCAATACAATTCATTCTCATTTAATGCAGGTCGCTCATGATTGACGATATGAATGATACCAGATCCAATCCTGGAGTGAATTTCGAATGCCCTGAGGTCTCGAAGGGAATGAAGGAAGGATATGATGAGATAGAAAGTGAGGTCCCGGAAGAGTTAAAGAGAATGGTGGCCAACGAAGAAAGGCAGATCATGCCCCATCAAGAAGAAACAGAAGTTGTAAACTTGGGGACTGAAGAAGAGAGAAATGAAATAAAAGTAGGAGCGACGATTTCCTCGAAAACTAAGCACGAACTAATAACCCTACTTCAGGAATTCAAGGATGTCTTCGCCTGGACTTATCAAGATATGTCAGGATTGAATACCGATATAGTGGTGCACAAATTGCCAACAAAATCGGAGTGCAAACCAATACAACAAAAACTTCAGAGAATGAGACCAGATATGTTGTTAAAGATCCGAGAGGAAGTGAAAAAGCAGTTTGATCCCGAATGGGTTGCAAACATTGTACCAGTACCAAAGAAAGACGGGAAAGTTCGTATGTGTGTAGATTATAGGGATCTAAACCGAGCCAGCCCTAAAGACAACTTCTCTTTACCACATATTGACACGCTGGTTGACAACACCGTAGGACATTCATGGTTTTCCTTCATGGACGGCTTCTCAGGGTACAACCAGATAAAGATGGACCCTAATGACATGGGGAAAACTACGTTCATAACCATGTGCGGCACTTTTTGTTATCGAGTGATGCCGTTTGGGCTAAAGAACGCAGGGGCAACATACCAAAGAGCCATGGTGACTCTTTTCCATGATATGATGCACAAAGAAATAGAAGTATACGTGGACGATATGATTGCCAAGTCCCGAACGGAGGAAGAGCACCTACAAAACTTGAGAAAACTATTCCAAAGACTACGGAAGTACCAACTGAGGCTCAATCCTGCCAAGTGTACCTTCGCCGTTACTTCTGGAAAACCCCTAGGGTTCGTGGTAAGCAGAAGATGGATTGAGATTGATCTAGATAAAGTGAAAGCCATCCAGGACCTCTCACCACCCCGTACTCAGAAGGAAGTTCGTGGTTTCCTGGGGAGGCTGAATTATATCTCTCATTTTATTTCCCAATTAACCGACCAATGTGACCCGGTCTTCAGACTTCTTAGAAAGAATAATCCTGGTGTGTAGGATGAAGAATGTCAAAGAGCTAGAAAAGATCAAAAAGTACCTGACAAATGCTCCAATTTTAGTCATACCAGTACCTGGTCGATCATTAATTCTCTACTTGACAGTTTTTGAGAATTCAATGGGATGTGTACTGGGGCAACACGATGAGTCAAGAAAAAGGGAGCAAGCCATCTATTACCTAAGCAAAAAATTCAATGATTGCGAAACGCGATACCCGCCAGTGCAGAAGCTGTGTTGTGCTCTAGTTTGGGCTACCAAGCGGCTTAGACAGTACATGCTGTACCATACTACCTGGTTGATATCCAAGCTAGATCCATTGAAGTTCTTAATGGAAGCGCCAGTACTAACGGGAAGGATGGCCCGATGGCAGATGCTCTTATCCGAATTCGACATCGTATACGTTAACCAAAAAGCCGTAAAGGGGAGTGCCGTAGTAGATTTCCTAGCTAGTCGTGCTTCGGATGACTATGAGGCATTGAAATTTAATTTCCCAGACGAAGACTTGATGTGCATTACAACCGAAGAAGAGGTTTCAGATGATAAATCATGGAAACTTTACTTCGATGGAGCCTCTAACACCCTCGGACATGGAATAGGAGCAGTGCTAATTTCTCCTAAGGACGTCTATTATCCTTTCACCAGCAGATTGGAATTCTTCTGCACAAACAATATAGCTGAATACGAAGCTTGCGTTATGGGACTGAACTCAGCTATTGAAAGAAAAATTAAAGAACTTCGAGTATTCAGAGATTCATCCTTAGTAATTTACCAATTGCGCGGGGAATGGGAAACCAGGGACCCGAAGTTGGTCAAACATTACGAATTGATCCAAGAGCTCATCAAAGAGTTCAAAAAGGTCAGCTTCAATTACCTGCCCGAGAAGAAAATCAGATGGCAGATGCATTGGCAACCTTGGCATCCATGTTTAAAACAAACACCAGGGCAGAAATGAAGCTCATTGAGATGCAGACGTTTGAAAAGCATGCTCATTGTTGTAATGTACAGGAAGAGATTGATGGAAACCCATGGTACTATGACATCTTGCAATATGTCAAGCTTCGAAAGTATCCAGAAGGGGCAAACGACAATGACAGAAAAACACTCAGAAAAATGGCAACAAAATATATCCTAGATGGGGAGATCCTATATAGGATGAGTCATGATCAGACATTGCTGAGATGTGTGGATGCCCGGGAGGCGAAGGAGATTTTAGCCGAGGTACATGACGGGCTCTGTGGAACGCAAGCCAACGGGCTGTCTATAGCCCGAAAAATCATGAGATATGGTTATTTTTGGTTGACCATGGAGGGAGATTGCATTGATTAGACCAGGAAATGCCACAAATGCCAAATCTACGCTGACAAAATTCACGCACCCCCATCGCCTTTACACACCATGAATTCTCCGTGGCCTTTCGCGACGTGGGGCATGGACGTCATCGGGCAGATTCATCTGAAAGCTTCCAATGGACACCGTTTCATTTTGGTCGCCATAGACTACTTCACTAAATGGGTAGAGGCAGCGTCTTACGCCAACATCACAAGGACTACAGTATGTAAGTTCTTAAAGAAGGAGATTATTTGTCGATACGGATTGCCGGAAAGGGTCATCACCGACAACGCTTCCAATCTGAATAACAAAATGATGACGGACGTGTGCACTCAATTCAAGATAACACACCACAATTCCACAGTCTATCGTGGTATTTTTGTATTTTGTACATGGTATATTTTGTATTTTTGTATGCGTGTACGTTCTCTTTTCTTTTAGGTTACATGTTAGCATATTTACCCCTTTTATGTTTAATATATTGTCCCATATATGTTGATATATATTTTATTTCTAATATGTATGTCTTCTTGAAATATGTGTTTTTGCCTATATATGTATTTATACCTACCTTGTTATTGTGGCATGTTAAGTTTGCTTTTATCTGATATTAAGCTTGGTATGTATATGTGTATTTTAATTACGTATTTCATATATGTTAGATTAGTATTCTGTTATGTGAATATTTACGGTTCTTAAATTATCTTCTATGTCTTATATTTTTGTCACTAAGATTGCATATGGTATATAAATTGTTAATGCGGTGCCCTTTTATCCGAGCGTAAACGTGGCCAGTATCAAGCGTAGTGATAGTGGTTGGGCGTTTATTCTCGGATAATGGGGCCCTTAAAATTTACTCGCAATTATGACCGAATTTTAAAATAATCGTCACTTTAATCCGGAAAATCTAATTTAATAAAGCGGTAATTATTAAAGTACCAATTTTGGGCGGTGTGGTGGTGCTAATCCTTCCCCATCCGTAACCGACTCTCGAACCCAATAATTTTTAAATCTCTGGTTTTATGGTGTCCGCCTACCTAAGTGGCCGGTGGCGACTCCATTTTTAAAATGCGGTTTTTTTTAAAACCCCACGGAATAAACATTTTATATCCAAAAGAATCACAAACACTTTTCAAACACTTCAAAAATCCTCGTCTTTATTTAGCGATGAGAAAATAAAAGGGACATCGCTACATCTTCTTGGAATTTAATTCTTCTTTAATCTCTGCATGGCAATCAAATTCCTTTGGGTTTGGGCTTTGCTCCACGTCATCTTCGGCTTGTCTAGTCATCAATTTTGACTACCACATCACTTTTGCTCTTGTCGACAATTGCCATGGCAACTGGCTCGGCGTCTCCTTCATGTATTGCCCTGGCAACTAGCTCGGCGTCTCCTTTATGCATTGCCCTGGCAACTAGCTCTAGCCTTGCTTTGGCAAGTGATCCTGCATATACACACAAAACACACCAAAGCAGCATCTTTTCCCACAAAAACTACCAAGTTATGTAATCAAGCTCGACGATGGAAGGAAACATGGATTACTGCATGAATGGCTAATTATGCAACTAATATGAGCCTAAGTCTAACAATAATATGAGTAAAAAGGGTAAGAAAAATAGTACTTTTGAACACTTGTCACACCTCCAAACTCGAACTATTGCTTGTCCTCAAGCAATGCAAACTCGTAATTACCTGCCAAGACTTCAATTTTCACAAACTTAGCTTTGAACTTGATTTCAATTCTCTGAACTGGGGCACAAAGTATGATTGGCTTTTTATTTTTTCGAAAAACTTAGGAGTTACTCGGAATCAAACTATAATGCTTGTGAGTGTGTGCGGAGTTGTGTGCAAGTTGATTTTTCAGATTCTATGCAAACAATAGGTTTTCAAATTACTTTATTGGGTTCTTTTTAACATGTTTTAACTAGAGCCAGTTTTGGGCACCTCTAGTGTTTTGTTTTTAGTTTTCTTAAGTTAATTTATTCGACTAGAGCCAGTTTCGGGCACCTCTAGCGATCAAATTTTATAACACATACTAGAGACGGTTTCGGGCACCTCTAGTGATCAATTTTTTTAGCACATGCTAGAGCCAATTTCGGGCACCTCTAGCATTCATCCAATTCTTATTCTAATCCCCCAATTTGTTAATTATCAACCTAAGTTCACTAGAATTCCTTAAATCAATCAAACCACAATAGTGTTTCATCAAATTTAGCATCATAGTAAAATTCTAAGTTTTTCCATGGTTATCCTAGAATAAAAATTCTATCAATTAAGTGCATTGGCAAAGTCATCATCGTATATTCATCAAATCTAAGCAATTCTTGTTTCAATTAAAGGCATGGCAAGCAATTTATGTATCCTAAATGTAATACTTAAGATTAATGTAACTAAACATGGTAACTACTAATAACAATCCCCCCCTAAACTCGAGTGAGGCATTGTCCTCAATGCATGCATAAATATAACGAAAAATAAAAATAATAAAATAAAAAAATGCATACGAGGACTTACTCCGAGAGTTCGTCATCGTAGATGATTAGTTTCCTTTTGGTTGGTGTCTTGATTCTCTTGCTTGAACGCGATGGTTGTTTTCTTGTTGCCGGGATGTCTTTAGCTTTGGTTGCCGTGGCATCTTCAGGGTTGGTTGCCGTGGCATCAGCTTGTTCAGGCATGATGTAGGTTACCGTGGCATCATCTGTTGAGGTTGCCGTGGCGACTGCTTCATTGGTTTCCGGGGCAAGGATCTCGGCGGGAAAGATTGGGAACGGTACGCGATTGTCCAAGTACTTTTCTAGGATGACTTGGGTGATGGCATTGTTGTGCTCCTTCATGTACCGCATGAACATTAGTTTCCGGTCTTCAATTTGCCTTAAGTGGCTTGCCAATGGGTACAAGAGTGCTTCAAAGTGTCTCGGGGTCAATGGCCGAGTTGCCCGGGCGTTAGGTGCTTGGGCATTATGGATTGCCGGGGCGGCAGGAGTTGCCGTGGCAATTGGAGACCTTGAAGAATCTCTCGGTGCCTCTCCCATTAGCTTTCGGATTAGTGCTTGATTCCAACCAGACTTGGGTAGGGCCTTTTCATCGGTGGACTCACTTGGGACGTGCATCTCCTTGCAAAGATTAGAAATTAAGCAAGGGAAGAAAAGAGAACCCTTATCTTTTGAGCTGCATACAAAAATCTCATCACAAATAATTTTTCCAATGTTAATGATGCGATTATGTAAAATAGAATGTATGAGCAAAAGACATGGTATATCAACGGTAGTATTGTGTGTGGTGGGCATTAAAGAAGTTTTAACAAACTTATTCCATAGTTTTGCCTCGGGTTTAAGCCGAAGGCGATTTACCGTGCCCTTGTATTTACCGTCGTTCCAATGAGTTCCCGGTTGAGTGAGTTCTTGAAGCACCTAGTCGAGTTGCTTGGGAGTGATTTGATCAACGAAGGCTTGATGCTCGTTCTTCTCAATGTAAAGCCCGTAAAAGGTGTTGACGCTTTCGGGACTTATGAGTATGGCCTTGTCACGAACAAAAACATAAGGATTATCCGGGTTAGGTGAGTGAGCATAGAATTCTCTTACCCATGAGATGTTACCCGGTTCCGGTTGATGGCAAAAGATTTGCCACTTTTGATGTGAATCCTCTCGAAGATGAATGGTTCAAGGCCGAAATCTTGATGAGAGTTGGAGTATTCAAAGCCTTGTTCTTTATGAATCTTTCGGCTTTCAAACTTGGATTGAAATCTTTCTTGAACCACCGGTGTAGCAAACTTCTTGTATCTTGGTTCTTTGGAGGAACTTGGATGAACTAAAAGTTTAATCTTGGACGCCATGGATGATCTTGGTTGTGAGTTTTGTAAAAACAAAGAAAAGAAAAGAAACTAAAAAAATTGCAAGATAGAAAGTAGGAATAGGTTAAGGGTGATGGGTTTTATAGAAAAGATAGGTGGGTGGGATTAGGGGAAACGAAAAAGGGTTTAGGGTGAGGGAGAAGTTGTCGACAAGGGGTTGTGGTTAGGGTGAATTGGAGGCTTTATATAAGCCTTAGATTCAGCCCATTAGTTTCCTTGTTGAAGATGTTTTCCTACTTGGATTAGAATTCCTCTTTATCTTGAACTTTTTTTCCTACAATTCAAAGACAAATCAAATAAGGATTAGAATTAAATTAATAAAAAAAATAAAGATGTATAAAGGGATTCTAAAAAAAATCTATCCTAAAATATATATATATAATAATCAAAAATAGTAAAAAATAAAAATAAAAAATAAAAAAATTGAAATAAAATAAAATAAATACTTAATCGAAAATAAAAATAAATAAATAAAAATAAAATAAAACTACTAATATCAAAAGGGAGAACATGCTCATGCATCTCCTAAGTTGACCACTTCCTTGTTACGTTCCACATGGGCACCATTGTAGTGCTTCAATCTTTGTCCATTAACTTTGAATTCATGGTTGTCAGAGATGGACTTGATTATCACAGCACCATGGGAGAATGGTTTGACGACTTCGAATGGTCCCGACCAACTTGATTTCAGCTTTCCTGGGAAAAGTTTTAGCCGAGAATTGAATAGGAGAACTAGTTGCCCTGGCGTGAATTGCCGTGGCAATAGTTTCTTGTCGTGACATCGCTTTGTTTTCTCCTTGTAGATTCGTGCATTGTTATAGGCGAGTGCACGGAATTCTTCTATCTCATTGAGATCCATCAAACGCTTTTGTCCGGCACTTTCCCAATCCATATTCACGGTCTTGATTGCCCAGTACGCCTTGTGCTCGATTTCCACAGGTAGATGGCATGTTTTGCCATAGACAAGTCAGAAGGGGGACATACCTAAGGGTGTTTTGAATGCAGTGCGATATGCCCAAAGTGCGTCATCTAGTCTTAATGACCAATCCTTCCTTGAGGGATTTACGACTTTCTCGAGTATTCCCTTCAACTCCCGGTTGGAAATTTTTGCTTGCCCGTTGGTTTGTGGGTGATATGCCGTGGCGATCTTGTGTGATATGCCGAAGCGTTGCAACATCTTGGCAATTAGTCTGTTGTCAAAATGCTTGCCTTCACCACTGATAATTGCTCTTGGCATCCCAAACCGTGTGTAAATATGTTTTTCTGCAAGAATCGTTGCACGGTCTTGGAATCGTTGTTGGGAACTGTAGCTGCCTCAACCCATTTAGACACGTAGTCGACGGCAAGTAAGATGTAGAGGTTGCCGAATGAAGATGGGAAAGGTCCCATAAAATCGATCCCCCCCACATCGAACAATTCCACCTCGATGATGTTCTGGAGTGGCATCTCATGTCGTCTAGAGATATTGCCCGTCCTCTGGCAACGATCACATTGCTTGTAAAAGTCTTGGGCATCTTTGTACAATGTTGGCCAATACAAACCGGATTGCAAAACTTTGGCCGCGGTACGAGTTCCTCCAAAATGTCCTCCATAGGGTGAAGAATGGCATTGCCGGAGTACATTTTGTTGCTCTTCTTCAGGGACACATCGGCGTATAACCTAATCTGCACATTGTTTAAACAATAGAGGCTCGTCCCAAAAGTAATGCTTAGCATCATGGCGGAACCGCTTCTTCCCTTGGTGAGTAATGCCATAAGGTAAAATACCACAAATAAGGAAATTAACTAAATCTGCGTACCAGGGTATTGCCGAGGCATGTGCTGCCGTGGCGACTGCTCCTAAAATTGCCGAGGCATACGCATCCATGGTTGCCGAGGCAACTAAAAGTTGTTCATCCGGGAATGCATCGCATATCTCTAGATATGCGTCCTCCTCCTTATTGCGTTCTAAACGTGATAGGTGATCGGCCACTTGATTTTCTGTTCCTTTCCTTTCCTTAATTTCAATATCAAATTCTTGTAAAAGTAATATCCAACGAATCAAACGAGGTTTGGCATCCTTTTTAGCAAATAGATATTTGATTGCCGAATGGTCCGTATGAACAATTACCTTTGTACCAATCAAATAGGATCAGAACTTGTCAAATGCGAAAACTACAACTAGTAACTCTTTCTTCGTTGTTGTGTAATTCACATGAGCACTATTAAGAGTTTTACTAGCGTAGTATATCACATGGAAGGTCTCACCTGTGCGTTGGCCTAGGACTGCTCCTACCGCGAAATCACTTGCATCACACATGAGCTCAAAAGGTAGCGTCCAATCTGGTGGAACGACAATGGGTGCCGATGCAAGCTTTTTCTTTAGGGTTTCGAATGCTTGGGTGCAAGAATCATCAAAATCGAAGACTTTATCCTGTTCAAGCAGATTACACAAGGTTTTAGTGATTTTAGAAAAATTATGAATAAACCTCCTATAAAAACCTGCATGCCCGAGAAAACTTCGAATTCCTTTAACCGAACTTGGTGGGGGTAATCTCTCGATCATGTCCACCTTGGCTTTGTCTACTTCAATTCCCTTGGATGAAATCTTGTGGCCGAGCACTATTCCTTCGTCTACCATAAAATGGCATTTCTCCCAATTGAGGACTAAATTTGTTTCTTCACATCTTGCCAACACCCTCTCTAAATTGCCGAGATAGCTGTCGAAGTCATTACCAAAAACAAAAAAATCATCCATGAAGATCTCAAGGAAGTCTTCGACCATGTCTGAAAAGAGCGCCATCATGCATCTTTGGAAGGTTGCCGGGGCGTTACACAATCTGAACGGCATCCTTCGGAAGGCATAAGTACCGTATGGGCATATGAAGGTTGTCTTTTCTTGATCTTCTGGTGCTATGGCAATTTGATTGTAACCTGAATAACCATCAAGAAAACAATAAAAGGGTTTACCTGCAAGACGGTCAAGCATTTGATCAATAAAGGGTAATGGGAAGTGATCTTTCCTAGTGGCTTTGTTTAGCTTTCGATAATCCATACAAACCCTCCAACCGGTCACAGTCCTGGTTGGAATGAGTTCATTGTTTTCATTACTTACCACCGTTATACCTCCCTTTTTCGGAACACATTGTACCGGACTTACCCATGTACTATCAGAGATAGGGTATATAATGTCGGCGTCAAGCCACTTGATGATTTCTTTCATTACAACCCCTTTCATGGCATGATTCAGTCTCATCTGGGCCGCAATTGAAGGTTTGTGATCATCTTTCAACAAGATCTTGTGCATGCACACTGCCAGGCTAATTCCTTTCAAGTCGGCAATTGTCCACCCTATTGCCTTTTTGTGTAGCTTCAACATCTTGATCAGCTTCTTTTCTTGCTCAGTTTGTAACTTAGAAGAAATAATTACAGGCAATGTATTATCGGTTCCTAAGTATGCATATTTTAGTTTCTCTGGCAATTGTTTCAACTCAAGAATCGGTGGTTGTTCAATAGAGGGTTTTTCGAGCTTACCTTCCTTACCTGAGTAATCCAGTGGTTCAAAATATGTACCTGGTCGATTGACTAGCCAATTTGCCTCTTCTGGTTGTTCCACATCGACCAGTTCTTCATACTCCTCAGGTTCCTCTTGATCGGCAATATAGTTGCCGAGGCAACTAAATTCCTCGTCAAAATTAAACTCTGCCATGGCATGAAGAAGTTGGCATTCTTCTGGATCATCGGCATGCCTTAGTGTTTGGAACACATTTAGTTTAACTTGCTGGTCATTCACCCTCATTGTGATTTCCCCCTTTTCAACATCGATCAAGGTTCTCCCTGTTGCTAGGAATGGTCTCCCGAGAATGATGGGTGCATGCTCATCTGCTTCACAATCCAAAACAATAAAGTCAGCGGGAAAAATAAATTTATCAACTTTTACCAGTATGTCCTCGAATTTTCCCTATGGATGCACATAGGATCTGTCGGCTAGCTGCAGCATAACTGTTGTAGGTCTTGCCTTCCCGATTCCAAGTTTCTGGAAAACCGATTTAGGCATCAAGTTTATGCTAGCCCCAAGGTCGCATAATGCTTTCTCGACATAGTGATTTCCAATGGAACAGGGTATTGTGAAACTTCCGGGATCCTTCAACTTGGTTGGCATACGATTGTGCAACATTGCCATGCATCCCTCTGTTGCGGCAACTGTTTCAAACTCTCCTAGCCTTCTTCTCTTGGACACAATGTCTTTAAGAAACTTGGCATAGTTTGGAATTTGTTCAATTGCTTCCACCAATGGCAAGTTGATGTGAACTTGCTTTAGGATATCAAGAAACTTCTTGAATTGGTATTCTTGCTTTTGTCGCTTCAACCTTTGTGGGAATGGTGGTGGAAGTCAGATATCTTCGATCCTTTCATTGGTTTGAAACCTGATTGACGGCATTACCAGGACAACTGGAGTTGCCGAGGCGTTATCAACTGGGGTTGCCGAGGCGTCTTTATCGTCGGTTGCTGAGGCATGCTTATTTTCGGTTACCGCGGCAATTCCTGGTTCAGCATCTGAGGCTTTGCCACTAGGTTCGTCTTGATCTTTTTGTGGAGTTTTGTTTGACGAGCGGGTTTGAACCTCTCTAAGTTGTTGGCCACTTCTAGTGGTGATCGCCTTACATTGCTCATGGCTAGTTCCTCTTGCGACTTCAGTATCGCTAGGTAAACCTCCTTGCGGTCTAGTATTCAGATTTTGAGCAAACTGCCCAACTTGATTTTCCAATGATTTGATTGCCGCCTCTTGGTTTTGCAATCTCATCTCGGTCCTGTTAATAAAAGCATCAGTTCTTTTTATGAAATTACTATTCTCAGCCATATAAGATTCAGTTTTCATCATAAAAGCATTTAGAGAATTTTCCAAAGAACTAGATGTCGTCGGTTGTTGCTGTGGCATATTCTGCTGGAATCCCGATGCTTGTGCATTCTGATTGTTCTGGTTTAGAGCATTGTTGGGATTACTCCATGAAAAATTTGGGTGCTTCTTCCAAGCTGGATTGTATGTATTGGACATCACATTGTTGTTCCGATTGTAATTCCCCACATAGAAGCTGGATTCCGGATTCTGCATACATTCAGAAGAATTATGGTTATCACCACATAACTCACAAAAAGAATCCATTACCTTGACTTCATGTGTGTTGTTTGGTTTTTGCATGTTCTGGACCATCTTGGTTAAAGTGGCCAGTTGTGCCGAAATTGAATCTGATGATCCTAGTTCATGTATTGTGGCTTGGCGTCTAACTCCTCCTCTTCTAGTGGATGGGAATTGATAATCATTCTTGGCCAGCTTGTTTAAAATTTGCATTGCTTCTTCCGGTGACTTATCTAGGAGTATGTCGTTTGCTGAGGCATCTAGCATCATCCTTGTTGGTGTATTCACGGTGTTGTAAAACATTGTTAGTTGAGTCCACACCGGGAATCCGTGTAGGGGGCATTTGTGTAGAAGTTCTCTATATCGCTCCCAAGCCTCGTACATGGATTCATCATCTGCCTACCAAAAAGAAGTAATGTCGTTACGAAGCTTATCGGTCAAATTTGTAGGATTAAATCTAGCAAGGAAATCACGACAAAGATTAGTACAAGATGCTATTGATCCGGCAGGAATGCTATTCAACCATGCTTTCGCCCTATCCCTCAGTGAATAGGGGAATAATCTTAATCGTAAGACAACGGGGGTGAGTTGTGTATTTTGAACAAGTTGCAAATCTCGAGGAAAGATTTCAGATGTTGTCGTGCATCTTCAGTTGCTGAGTCGCCAAATTGACCTATTGTGTTGATCATATTAAACATTACCGGTTTCAACTCAAAGTGGTCGGCTTCAATTTCAGGTGCGACAACTCCTGGGTTAAGTCCATCAAGATCTTCTTCAAGATAGTCTCGAATAGTTCTGTTTCGTGCAAGAATCACTCATCCTCCTGCTCGAACATCTTGATTCATATTGCCGTCTTGATTAGCCATTGCTACTCTTATCCTTCGTCTAAGTCTTTGTAAGGTTCGTTCGATTTATGGATCAAAGGGATATTCTGGTGAAGTCGGTCTCACCCTGGTCATATACCAATGCAAAACCAAAGCTTGTTAGCCCTTTGAATTTTAAACAAGAAAAGTAAAAAGAAAGTGCAAGAATATAAAAACAAAGTCGCTATTGCCAATCCCCGGCAACGGCGCCAAAAACTTGTTGCGCGTAAGAAGTGCTATGCAAATGTGCAAGTATACACGTCACAAGTTATAGTATAAAAGATATCGTCTCCACAGGGATTGGTGCCACTTCAAGAATCTAGTCTCTTGCACTGTAAAAAGTAAAAACACAAGTAAAAGATTATAGGAGTTTAACTAATAACTAATCTAGAAAGCAATAAAGTAAATGAATAGATGAGATCAATTGAGAGAGAGATAGGCCAGGTTATCGTGAGTTGAGGTGTGATAGCCGATTGGATTGTTTTGGTAAAAGAGTGCACGGGCAACTCAGTTGTCGTGGCAACTTGCACAACGGGGTTGCCTTGGCAACTAATCGATGGTTGCCTGGGCAACTACTTGGGCGTCTGGGCAGCAACCTTCAAGGTTCGGCAGAGCGTTCTTCAATGGTTTCTTCTTATCCCTAAGTCGAAACTCTAGCTACTTGTGTATGCCTTGATAATACATCCCTGCGTGAATCAAGGGTGAACAACAACCAATCTTGCGCTACTCTTAGCCGTTGAAATCCTTAACTTATTCCTAAGCCAGATTAATCTTCACCATCAATAGATTGAATAAAGATCATATTCATTCGTTTCTTGAATCTAACTCTCCCGATATTAGATAAATAGATGAAATCACGAGATCCTCTCCCAATTCACTCGCAAACAAGAATAAGAACCAAGAATGAATAAACCTTGAAATAGAAAAGTGCAAACTCTTATTACCTAAACAAAATCCAATAGTTTCTCACAACCACAAAACAAAATAACCATAGCCAAATAGATTTAGTTCATGGCTAGGTTCCAAAGAAACACAAGATAAACAATCCCTAGCATGAACCCAATCGAACAAGAAAGAAAAGGATGAAGAATGAGGCTTGTCGAAATCCTCCTTGCCCTAGATGCTTATCGAAAATTCTCTCCTCTTGCCCTCCTTGGACTTGTCTAAATTCCCCTCTCTTGCTAATCTCCTTCCTATTTATAGGGCTAGGCCAAAGTCCTTCTTTGAGGAGGAAGTTAAGTTGGAATTAAATTATCTTTAAAGAATATAATTCTTTATTATAATTGTATTCCTACTAGAACTTCTCCTATCTTCTTGGAATTTAATTCTCCACGTCATCTTGGGCTTGTCTAGTCATTAATTTCGACTACCATATCACCTTTGCTCTTGTCGACAATTGCCATGGCAACTGGCTCGGCGTCTCCTTCATGTATTGCCCTGACAACTAGCTCGGCGTCTCCTTCATGCATTGCCCTGGCAACTAGCTCTAGCCTTGCTTTGGCAAGTGATCCTGCATATACGCACAAAACACACCAAAGCAGCATCTTTTCCCACAAAAACTACCAAGTTATGTAATCAAGCTCAACGATGGAATGAAACATGGATTACTGCATGAATGGCTAATTATGCAACTAATATGAGCCTAAGTCTAACAATAATATGAGTAAAAAGGGTAAGAAAAATAGTACTTTTGAACACTTATCAATCACCATCATATGGTATCATATCATCGGGGATCTCTCACTACAAAAAAATGGCTCTTACTTTATGCTTAACCACTAGTTGATCAAAAGTAGGTCCTCTTTAACTATACATAAATGACATCCACTGACTGTGTGGAGTCTTGCCACTGAAAATTCTTACAATGAAATCGAAGGCTTCAAGGTAGCTTATACCATACAACTATGAGTATTACTTGAGTGGTGGGCAGAGGGCACACTATCAACTCTTGTATCCTTTTGCGATCTATTCCTTAATATCTGGGACAATCTCGATCCTGGAATTATCATCTTAAGAAGTTCAACCTTCATCTCGACCCTTGTAATCGCAATTATAATAATATCAACGTCGTAACCGGCGAAAATCAAGAATACATGGTACACCATCTAGATTCTAGCCTTGGAGACTACAACATAGACTCAAGGGCTCGTATTAACTGGAAACTTATCCACGACTCTTAACCACCCTGAGGGTTTCTTAGATTCAGCTAAACCTAGGCTCTAATACCACCAAATGTAAACAGCCTCAACCCGAATGTCTGTCACATTCGGGCCTCAAGCCCAACTCTGAACCATAAAATTTAGACATAGTTTAGCCAATCCACAATCAATTTCCAAATCCATTTTATTTTCAATCCAATAAAACATAGATAAACATTTGAAAACATTTACAAGGGAGATACTTTTAAATTGCATTGTAAAAACATTCGACTCAATCATTTTAAATCGAAATACGAGTTACAAAACATACGATAGGGTCCTCTAAATACATATACCAAAGATCTAAATATCGTACTCTAGTGAGACGAGGCGCTAGAATCCTTCATTGATGGTGCTCTACCAAGCAACGTGTCAAACCTACTTACATGCGAACGAAAATAACAATTCTGAATATTGAGCTAACAAAGATCAATGAATACACTTTCACTCAACTATGTTTCATGCAAATCATAAACATGAACGTGTAGCTAGAAATGATGACATGGCAATATAAAAACATATGGAGCTACCTCTAGCTGCCTAAACAAATAGCAAACAATAAGGGATGCATTAATCTCACACAGCACATATGCATCTTACCAAACAAACCTGGAGTAAGTCCTAGTGTCACACAGCCTCGGGAACTTACAATCGGAGTAAGGCCTGGTACTACATAGATTCAGGAACGTACACTCTTTTGTTGAGGCCCGAAGCCATATAACTTTGGGAACGTACATTCGGCATCTCTAAATATGGTGTTGCAACACTCTGTCACTGGGTATCCGGATCCTATCAATCAAAGGTGACTCAACCAACCAAGTGTCCATTTTAACACATAGTAAGGACACGATTACCATATAAAACACAACATCACTTGATCCATCAAGGATCCCTATGGTTGCTATTACCATTAAGTCACCCAACATTTATCAAGTTATTAATCATTATGTGTAGCGACGTTTTTTAAAATCAAAAGTAGCTTCCCGCTTTTTCTTGAAAAATTTGATTTAGGGAGTTTTCCTGAAAAATCACATTTTGGAATAAAACTGGAGTAGCCATCGGTAATATGGGTTAGGTAGATCGGACACCCAAAAATAACCAAAGATTCTTACTTTTTTGGTTCATGAGTCAGTTACGTGTAGGAAGGGTTCGCATCCCCACCACTCCTAAACTTGGTACCAAATCGATTACCATTTTTTATTAATATCAGATTTTGCGAGTTAAAGTGCCATTTAAATTAGAAATTGGTTATATATGCAAGTTCATTTTAAAAGGCTCCGACGTTTGAGGAATAAATGAAAACCACCACCTATTTTTTAGGTACTAGCCAAGTTTATCCTAGAAAAATAGAGCACCGCATTAATAGTTTATATTCCGAATGCAATGTAAAGAAGACAAATATGAAAGCATGAATAAAAAGGCATAACTAAACGAAAATATACTTAACAGACATGATAATATAAACGCAAAAGGTAACAAACTATTTATCACCATGCAAACTAATATATATATATAGAGAGAGAGTATAATATATATGAATATGTAAAATACAAATAAATGTGTAAAAAATTTGAATTGAGATATCAAATACAGTGCAAATCACATGATTCAAACAAAATTAATGGCAAAAAAATTGGGAAAACATTTAATGCTAATAAAAAATAAAACACGATATTCAATGATTTTAGAAAAAAACCCAATTCATTTAAAAATGTCCAAAAAACACAGACCAAAAGTGCAAAGCTCTCTGAAAATTGATATTTTTCCTTTTCCTCAGCCTCTCACGCTCGGTTTCACTGAAACAAAAGCAAAGGCGCCGGTCATCGGCAGCGCGCCTCACCGAAGTACCGTTTCCATAGACGAAAACCTTGGGCAACTCTCAGTTCTTTTCCTAGCTTAGGCCTTTACCAATCGAAACCCACAAACCCCAACAACTCAGAAAAAAGAAAAATGGCTACCTTCAAATGACAAATCCAATGATCGACGACAGCTCTGAGTTTAAACGAAGACACTCTAATGACGATTAAGTCTCCCCTCTTTCCAAATGTTTGCTCTTTTTTTACCAATATATTCTCTTTGAATTTTTTTCACCCTCTGAAATTTGTGCCCTAATTTTTTGTGGCTACCGAATCCTCCTTCAGTGTTGCCCTCCTCTTCTTGTTTATTTCCCCTAAAAAAGTCCCCATGATTGCTACAGAAGTTGCATGATTTAAAGGGACGAGGGAAGATGGTGGTTGCGTTGTAACACTTAGACTAGCCTATGCATAAAGTCTAAATCTGGAAGGTCACATTCCTTACTAAAATTTTAACTATAAAAATATTTAAATGTTTAAAGGTCAAATTCAGTAATAAAAGTAATCTCATACATGAATAAGTTTAAGATAATTAGTAAAATCTTCATCAAAATATGACTACATCATAAAGCCATAACGGACAATATAGTAAAGTATATTGTAACAAAATATAGGCTCATGTCACCCGATAAAAACAGTTTGGAAGATAAAAATATTACATCAAAATATATATGAACAGAATGTGTAGATCCTCCAAGTGCCAAATCTAGGAAGCTTATCCAAAAGTATCTAAAAAGGGGAAAGATTTGGAGTATGAGCTAGGGAGCTCAGTGTGTTCCAACAGTGAAAAAATTAATACATACAATGTAACAATGCAATAAACATATTTACCCTCCAACCGAACTCCATAATACAATTCCCCAGAAGTGCATCATATACAAACATTAACCCAATCCCATTAGGCATGGGTACCATCCTAAGGTAATACCTTAGGTCCGGGTAGGATTACCCTAGCCGAAGCATAGGAACCTTATACGGGCAAAATTACCAGCTGAATCAGGGTTGAACCTTAAGAGACTTTATATCATAACTCAAGCACCCTAATAAATCAGTCTAGATAGTATTACAGTATGTCATAATATCAGTGATAACAGTAATTAATAAACACATTTGTATACAAATAAATAGTGACCAAAGAGCATGATTGTCATATCGGGTAGTAGTGCATATATTAGACATATAGTATAATCATGCTCAAAAATTTAGAAAACATGTTATGTTTATACGAAAACAAACATGTCAGTCATGTGCACATGATCAGTTTAATAAAACCTATAAAACAGTATGCATAACAGTCGTGTACCACTCAAGGAACACACCTCAAAAGATCAGGTCAGTTAGACGGTCTACTGAGCACTGGGACCACGCTCAGTTGTATTCTTGGAACCTAGATCGACAAAGATTAGGGACATTACAGAATTACACTAATACTCAAATAAATCACTAAGTTACGAAATTATACGGGTTACAATGGGCTTTCGCGGCTGAACTGGTCGGGACGAGCTGGGCTGGGCATAAGCACAATGAGGAAATTCGTGAGTACCTTTAACCAATAAAGATTTTTATCAGTCTTTTATTCAAATATAATTACCCTTAAATAAATATACTTGATAAAATGCATGGTCGAGTCTAAGGTTAGTTTCAAAGGCTTTCGGGTTAGAATTTCATGAAACAAGCTTTAAAAACGGTCTCAAAACGTCTAAAACATAAAATAGGGGTTTTTAGAAAAAGTTAACTTTTTAGTCAAAGTTAACAGTCAAAGTCAACAGTCAACGATCAAAGTCAACAGTCAATGGTCAACACTCAAAGTCAACGGTCAGAGTCAACGATCAGAGTCAATTGAGTTCACTCAAATAAGTTAACTCGGATGGGTTGAATCGGACAAGTTAACTAGGATGGGTTAACTCGGACGTGTCAAATTTGAGTCAGGTTTTGGGTCAAACTCGGGTTAGAAGGCTTGGGTTTGGGCTTGGTTAAATGGGTCGGGTATGGGTTATTGGGCTACAATATGTTAGTCTGTTATAATCAATTTAAACCGGTTTAGATAGCTCAATTCGATTTATGGACTGGACCAGGTCTGGCCAGGCCAATTCAATGGCCACCATCTAAGGTGGACATAAATTGCCACAAAAGCGCGTGAAGCCCACGCCCGGCCTAAAATGTCCAGAAAAGTCCCAAAATGCACTATTTTTCCAAATTATTCATCTATAACAATTTAATACCCTGAAAGATATCAAAATATAACCAAACTTACCAAAACTTACCCTTACTAAAATAGCACCGGCAGTCTCTAATAAAGCATCGATCGGTGGTAGATCAATGATTGGTTGATGGAAAATGACCGTCTCAACACGGGGAGGCTAATCCCGGTGACAACATCACGAGCGATCGACGATGGTAGTTGAAATTGACAAAAAAAATCAGAAGCTAAATAACACTAGGTTTGACACACCTTTAACCCTTGAATCCCGATGATTGTAGTGGTGGTTGTGCGATTGGTTTGGGGGCTTTTTATCAGGGTTGGATGACGATTTCAATGGCACCAACGGTGAGTGACACGGTGCGACGGTGGGGCAAGGGGTTGAGGCGTTAGGTAAGAGAGTTTTCTGAAACATTATTTGAAATATAATGCCATTAATGGGGCATGTGAGGGGTTATATCAGATTATTATTATTATTATTATTATTGAATAACTCGAAGCACCATGCTTTAAAATTAATTTGGTGCAGTTGATAACCAATAGTTTTTATAGCTTAGTTGGTCGAAGCATGGGGTTGCCAACCCCAAGGTCATGGGTTCAGGACCTAGGGCACACAACTCCCTTATTTTTATTTTTTTAATTTAAGGGGGTTACATGTCTCCCAATCCCTTCATTAATGGATCCGAATTTTATGGGAATTGCTGGGTAGGAAATGTAAGCTATTGCAAGGCTCGTATAGAGGAATGGGCAGAAATATGGTGGCTGTAGAAGAGCAGTTGGGGTTGAAGATATGGCTTAGGTCTTAGGAATGTGAAAGGAAATTTAGGGTTGCTATTACTTTTAGGGTTTTGATTTGGGGTAAAAATGTTTGGGTTATGGGTTTTATTGGGCTATTGGGTAAATGGGCCTGGACAAAAATGGGTCATTACAGCTGCCCTTCTTTGCTCATTGCTGTGAAATAGGAATAGAGCAAAGACCAAAAGACTCAATTTTTGTCTGAGTTGGCTAACTGAAACTTTTGAGCTGCAAGTTCTTCTGAAATGTTGGCGAAGTCTGAGATAAATGAATTCTTCTATCTAAAAGCTTTGAGCTACAAGTTCTTCATATATAGAACTTTTCACATCTGAAGCTCTGGAGCTATGAGTTCCTCCTATATAGAACTTTTTGCTCCTTCCTTGTCTGAAGCCCAGAAGCGCAAGTTCTTCCTATATAGAACTTTTCATTTTTCCTTGGTGAATTCTTCGAGATGCAAATTCTTTAAATTTTTGTCTTGAGAAAATGTCCTTATGAAAGGATTGAATGAAGGAAAACATCCTTGTGAAAGGATCAAATTGTGAAGTTTGGGTTTTAAGAAAACACACATCCTTATGGAAGGATTAAATTAAGAAATTTGATTTTGAAAATATCCTTATGGAAGGGTTAAGTTAAGAAGTTTGTTTTAAGCAAAACATCCTTATGAAAAGGATTTGATTTTAAGAAAAATATCATTATGGAAGGATCAATTTGAGAAATTTGAGTTTTGAGAAAAAAATCCTTATAAAGGATTTGATTTTAAGAAATATATATATATGGAAGGATTAAATTAAGAAATTTGATTTTTTAAAAAATATCCTTATTGAAGGATCAAATTGAGAAATTTGAGTTTTGAGAAAAATATCTTTACAGAAGGATTTGATTTTAAGAAAATATCATCATGGAAGGATTAAATTAGGCAATTTGATTTTAAGAAAAATATCCTTCATGGAAGTTTTAAGTTAAGAAATATGATTTTAAGAAAAATATCCTTTTGGAAGGATTTAATTAAGAAATTTGATTTTAAGAAAAATATCCTTCATGGAAGGATTAAGTTAAGAAATCTGATTTTAAGAAAAATATCCTTATGGAAGGATTTGATTTTATGAAAAAATATCATTTTGGCATGACTAAATAAAGGAATTTAATTTTTAGAAAAAATATATGTTTAAAAGAATTTGATTTTAAGAAAAATATCCTTATGGAAGGATTAAATTAAGGAATTTAATTTAAAAAAACATCCTTATAGAAGGATTTGATTTTGAGAAAAATATCCCTATGGAAGGATTTGATTTTAAGAAAAATATCCTTATGGAAGGATTAAATTATTTTAAGTTTTAAGAAAAATGGTATCTCGTTTTGAGACTACCGAAATGCCTTTATTTCTGATCGTGCTGGCATGGAAAGAAGTCCATCAAAGATGATGGCCCGAAGGTCTAAAAAAGTGGTATCTCGCTTTGAGAATACCTAATGATTGTTTTTGGAATCCATTGAGGTAAACATAACAATGCAGACGACACTCAAGCACGTGTCTTCTTAATTGATGCAAAGGTGCAGGAAGTCCTTGCCGAAGTCATATTCTCAGATGTTGCTTTTACGACTTCCTCCATGAAAGCTTTAGGATAATGTCACAATTAAGATAACGCATGAGCATATTTTATGATGCAAAGGTGCATTTGTTCATGTAAATTGATATCCTCAATATTAACGGGGATGCAAAGATGCATTCAATTCTTGTTGAGATATTCTTCTTGATCGACTTAATCTTCCCTACTTCTTTCTTTGAAATATCTTTGGACTGAATCAATCTATATTCTTCATGGCCCAAAGAAAATTTACCCCCAAAGTTTGTTGTTTATTCATCATTCAAACTTCCAAGTCGAGTAACCTCGGTCGAAATCAAAACTGTCTCTTTCTTTCTCAAGAAAATCATTTGACTTCTTCATTAATCAAGTTCTTTCAAGTTTGTGCCATCTATCGTCTATTTTGTCTTGAACTCTATGAGCAAAAGCTCTTGCTATTTCATAGAAATTGATGTCCCATTCACCGAAAAAGGCGCTTTATCATCTCATCTCATGTCATGCCATGCCCCTTCCTCTATGCCAATTGATCATTTGCATCAACAACCTAGCATCTCAAAATTTGTCTCTGAAGCAATACAAAGAAATCCTTTTGTTCATAAAAATGTTAGTTTGTTGATCAGCATTTTAATGAAAGATGCCTTTTTGTATTAACATACAGGACCTTGAAACCAAAATCATAATACAAAGAAAAAACAGGATATGATGCCCTGAATATCAAGTGTAAGAATGTCTAAGATTCAACCTTCCGATGATTATTCCAAGCATAGCTTGTGTCTATGAAGGCTCTGAATACTGCGGCGATATTTGAAGTTGTAAAATTTCCCAAATCACTTGGTTCATCCTCATGATTACTGCATTGCTAGAGAAAACAAAACCTTCTCAATTCTCATTATTTTCTCTATTAAAAATATGTTCAAGCTTCCCAAACTTGTTTAACCAGTGGAGTGAAAAAATATCATTCTAAGAATAAAATTCTAAGTGCATGTAGGTGCTTTTGGTTGTATTATTATTATTATTGATGAGTGCATATTTATCCTATTATGTATGCCCTTTTTACTTGTCTTTTACGTGTTTTGAAGCTCATATAGTTGCATTTAGGATAGATTGCATATAGTTTGCATGTAGATAGGGAGTTACACCACCTGAGCTTAATTGTTATATATATTGGTGCTTTTAATGGGAAAGTTAGTGGTTTTTAGTGTTGCTTGCGCATGAGGTAACGGAGCAGTGGAGCAGAATTCTCTCATGCTGGATTGGATGCTACAACATTTGTTGTGACGCTGGAGACAAAGCTTGGATCCTTTAAAGTAATTTAATAGGTGGTCCCCTATCCTTTATTGAGCCATTAATGACGTGGAAAACAAATATTTTATTTGCTATATCACATGACACTTTATTAAAAGCATGTGACAAGTTATTCTTTCATTGAGCAATTAATAATGTAAAAAAAGTAAGATCCTCATTAAAAGATTACTTGTACTTTAAGGTTTTTAAAACCCTAGGAGAGCCACCTCTATATAAAGACATCAAGGGAAACAATTAAAAGGGGCTGCACTTAACGCACAAATACACATAGAACTATTATTCAAGGAAAAACAACCCTTAGTCTTCTTCATCGGAGAACCACTATTGTAGAAGGTTAAGAGGAGTCTCCAATCGACGAAAAGCTATTAAAAGAGGCTTTAGGAGTTTGGAGCATTGTAGCAACAATTTGAGGGCACGAAGAAGAAATCCTAGGATGCTTTGATTCTTTTTCTTTCTTGCTTTATCGACTGTTATATTTTTAATTATTTTTATTATGGTTGTTATTTGCTCAGACATGAGTTAACTACTTTTTGTTGGGTTTTATTTTTTTAGGATTCTATGTTTTAATTACTTGTTCAATGTTATAGATTTTTCCTTTATATATCATATTCATTGTTCTTCATGCATAATTATTGTAAGAGCTATCGAGAGAGGCCTTTTAATTATTGATATGTGGCTTAATATCGAGAGATTTAAGTTAGACAAACGTGAACAGTGGGGCTAAGTTGTTAACTTAGTTCTAATCCAGATTAGACATAAGTTTAGGATTTCAACGACTAATAAGGGGAACTTGAATAAAGAATAAGTTGTTAGGGATCACGCAGACATGTATTACCATAGCTCCTTGTTGTTACTTCTAGGTATTGAAAGAGTCTAAGAGTTATTAGAAACCCCTGTCGGATAGATGAAGATCTAATTGGTTTACGTAGATATGTATTGCCAAATGTTATAACTTTCGAATGATAATTAGCATAGTTCCTATGCAATAAACTTAGTATCTATTGTAATGACCTAAACTTTTGATTTTGCAAATTAGGCCTCAGACACAATTTATTTGTGCCTTATGTTGGGAAGCCTGAATCAATGACAGTTGGATTTGGGCTTGGTGATAAATTTAAAATAGATGATATGAGTGGGGGTAATTTAAAAAAGAAAAGAAAAGTGGGGTATTTTAAAATAAAAGGTGGCTGGTGATATGATAGGGGGAGAGGAAAAAAGTAGATATTTTTTTGGCAGAGAGAAAAAAAAGGGAAAGAGAGAAAAGTAAGGGATGAGGCTTTAAGCCCCGATCTACGGTCATCAAAGCTGCCATGCATGACACCGCTAACACTATTTAAAAGGTCTCACCGAGACGAGTCTAACGGTGGCCACCGTCAGAACCGGTTTCTAGAGAACAGCAGGACTAGAGCTCACCGTCTCCGTTTGACTACCAGAGGGGGGATCACATGCCTCCAAGCACCGCCCCTGCTAGTGGGAGTGTGCCATCCCAGGCAAGTGCATGCTGAGCCCGTGAGCCATACCACACTGGATCTTACAATATCGGTTTCACATGAGCTCAGCAACATTGGATCATATCATTCGGGTGCACCATCTTTCCCATGTACTTCTCGCACTGGATCATATATCTAGGGTGCACCAAGCTTACTATGCGCTTGCGCGACATTGGATCACCAAGGGTTGACCAGGCCGTTGACCGATGTTGACCGACCATTGACTTTTTTGGAGAAACTTTACCCTAGAGTTTCTTGACGTTTAAGGCACATTGGCGCGATCTGTTTTGCCAAATTCAAACCTGGTAAGCTATTTTTACATATTTGACCTTGAGGATGGTATAGAAGATGCATGGAAATAATGTATTTTTGTATTTGTTGATATACGAGGGTTGTTCGAGTTTGGACATCAAATTATGTGGATTGTTCGCAAATCTCGAATGAGGATTTTAGTGATATCGGCTTAAGGTTAGTACACCTTAAACTCTGAAATACTTTATGAGCATTATAAGTGTAATTGCCTTGAATATTTTTGTTTGCAAATTAGGATATGAGTAATAAGCATGTGTTGATACCGATAGTCCGAGGCTTGGTAATTATTGAGATGCTTGATGAGCTTGAGAATATTCGAGTATGTTATGAGATTTAGGGACCGTATATGATTGTTTGAATATCCGTATCATTATCTGATTTTATGATTGGTTGACTGATTGATATATGATGATGCCTTGTGTATTAGCTGAATAAATTAATATGTTTTATTTAATATTAGTTAGAGACATTATTGATAAATATTCGATTAAATGGGTAAAAAGCTGGTAAGTGGTAATAATTAATTAAATACGCTAGCAACTTACTTCAATGCCTTTCATAAGCTCTAGGGACCTAATGAGTATTATAACATCGCAATTTAAAGAAATTGTATGAACCCGTGAGTTGGGTATAGGTACGAGCTTTGGTTATACCAATAAGCGAGTAGAGTTATATCAGTACAGGTGGGACCGTATCAATACTTATGGAAATTAGGAATTTCTAGTAAACTAATTGGTAGTGATATGTGTGTGAGTACCGTTAGCCAGAGGTACCATATCGATACTCATATTCGAGTACCAATGTCGCTGAACTGGATAGTCCAAAATATCGATCTAAGATAAGGGTAAATACAAAATATTAATAATTAAATTATGACTTGACAAATGATATTAATTAAGCACTTATCTATAATGTATTAATAACTCGGTAATGTAAAATAAACGATATGTTAACGATTAGCAAC
Source organism: Hibiscus mutabilis (assembly GCA_019671005.1). NCBI lineage: Eukaryota > Viridiplantae > Streptophyta > Magnoliopsida > Malvales > Malvaceae > Hibiscus > Hibiscus mutabilis. Next base: position 19,483,810 of record CM033755.1, read on the forward strand.
AATAGGGGATCATTGGGATCGTGTTGCTTGTATACCGAGTAGTCATTTAATGGGTTAAATCTTCTTGATTGATGGGATTTGGATACCTAATGAAAGAGTGTTGCAACACCATGGTTGAGATACCAAATGGAGGTTACCAATGCTATATGACTCGGGCCTCATTCGAAGACACTCGAGGAGAGATTCCAAGTATGGGTGTATGTTTCGATGCTATGTAACCCGGCCTCACCCAAAGTGTAGATGCTCATAGATGATTATGAGTAGGGTTTATGTTTCGATGATATGTGACTCAGCCTCACCCAGGGTGTATGTTCTGATACTATATCACTCAGCCTTACGCAGAGTGTATGTACTAATGCTTTGTGATCGACGTCACTCCTGAGTTGTTGTTGTTGCTAATATGTGTTTCTGCCTAGATGCTCTAATGAGATCTCAGGTATGGTTGGGCCTTGTATGCCATAATTGATGATTGCTATGATGTTAGCATGTGTTTAGGTGACTAGAGGTAGCTCCATATGTTTATTTATCTCTTCTTATTACTCACACTAGCTTGCATGCTTATGTTTATGATTAGCATGACGTATAGTAGAGTATATGTGTACCACTAAGCTTTGTAAGCTCAATGCTCAGAATTGTTATTTCCGTACGTAGGTTGATCGCGGGATCGAAGAGCACTGTTTGTATGAGATTCCAGGAAGCAACGTTGTCAGAGTATGATACTTGTATTTAGTGGGCTGTGTATTTATAGAACTTTATGTGCATGAGCCTATAATCCGTATTTTGAATTTGTATTAATCAAGTCAATTTTTAAATGTTTTATTTAATTGGAGCTCCTTTGTAATGTTTTAATCATTTATATATTTATTTTGATTCGTTGACTTTAAATGTTTTTGGAAAGTATTTTATTTGGGCTAAACTAAGTTGAGGAATTTTATGATTTTGGTTTGGTCTTGAGGCCTAAATGTGACATCAGGGTTGTGAGTGTTACATTTAATGGTATTAGAGCTTAAGTTTAGCCAGTTCTAAGAAACCCTGTGGGTGGTATAGGTGTTTTAGTAAGGTTTCTAGTGAATACAAGCCCTTAAATTAAGTTCGTACTCCTTAAGGCTGGAATTCTGGTAGTGCGACCAATGTTGTGACGTTAAGATGGTTACATTTGTGGTGAAGAGCGCCAAGATAAGTTTTAGCCGCTCATGGAAGCAATTTTGAGGGTCAAAGTTGCCCCGAATTGTTGAGATGCGCGTTAGTTAAATGATGTTGGAGTCAAGGATTTGTTCTCCTCCTGCCACCTATAAGGTGTTCTTATCGCATGGTATAACTGTTTTGGAGCCTTTAGATGCGTTATGAGAGTTTGTGGCAAGGAATCTTCATCGTTATATGCGTGAATAATAGTTGTGACATGAGTATGGATGATTTGTTCTTGAATTGGCCATTCAATGCATGTTGGGTGGTTGACTATTTCGTTTGCTTAAATGAGAGTTTATTGATAGTTGGGAGGTGTCGTCGCCCTTTGCGAAGGCGTTTCTCAGAGATAGTGGATTTGGGATCCGCTAGTTCGTTAGAGTGCGGCCAAAGTTAGACCTTCTACAAGTTTGAAAGAGAGCTACCTTTATGAGAGTTATGGCACCATGGAATTATTTTGGTTAATCAAACGTGATGCAAGCCAATAATGTCGAGAGTTGTGCTCTAGGCTTTGAGACCTCAAGGGAATCCATCCTTTGGTAATGAGAATGTTTGGATTATTGCCCTTCTACTGTGAACTTCATGGTTGTTGTTTTGAGAATGACACACGAGGTTGTGACGCATGTTTAACCGTTTGACATATGCTAATATGTGCAGTTCGACACTTGTGAGGCTTCAGATTGTTAGGGTGTTTGTCTATGCCTTTTGAAGGAGTCATCAAGACTTTCTCCATATCGAGAATGTGAGTGGTTGTTGAGGTAAGACCGAGTTGGATGTCAGTGCCCATCACCTTTGTCGGAGGACACCAAATTAGTTGAGAATGTTAGAGGTTCAGTTGCAAAGGTGCAACTTGAATCAGGTTTGTTTGTTTGAGTATTTCGCTCAAGGGAGAAGTAGGCTTCTTCATTAGTAAGAAGTTGGTTTGTTGAAGTGATGCTTAAACCATCGATAGTTGTCGTGTGATAGTAAAAGATCGTTACGTGTCTCCTAAGGCGGATGACTCGTTTAACTGATTGTGAGGTATTTGTGTGGTTTTTTTAGATTGGTTCGAGAATAAGATGGTTTTAGTTAAAGTGTTAAAGGCTTAAAGTTTTGAAATGAATTTTAGAATAAGGATTCCCTTCTTTTGGGCGTGTCCTGGTAATGTTGGATGCCTGTATTGACGTTTGAGGTTTTTCAGCAGTGATAAGGCAGGGGCCACCATGTTGTCTCTCGAATGTAAGTTGATGCTTTCCGTAACACGTGTGAATGTACAAGGAATATAAAATATGAACATTGACAAGATAATTGCCTTAAGGACCTTGTGTGTGAGAGAGAGGTAGGTTACCGTGTAATCAGTAAGGAATAAAGGGTTGAAGACTTCATAATTTTTTTTTGTTTTGTATCACAATTTCCTTGAGGCAACCGAGGAACATTAGTGGAAATCCGGGCTGTGTGGGACCACTACATTGTGATAGTGGTGTCGACCTAATTAAAGTCAAATGAGATTTCAAGATCATCATGGATGTTTTGTCGTATTGTCAGGGCTATATTTTTGTGTTAAAAGTTGGAATGTTGTGTTCACCTTAATAATGTAAAACTTGGGTTGCTCGATCTTTAAGGAGTTTGAAATTTGGACAATGAAGCGAGTCAAAGTAATTAAGAGTTGTTGATCGCGTGATCAATCACCACCTAGGTAAATGATCTTGACAAGAGATGGATTGTACGAACTTAATTCGGGTTAGAGTATCATGCTACCTATATGGGGCGATCAAGGATCGTAAGTGATGGTCGTGTAAGGGAGCATCGATGCTAGCTCTATACAGTACTGATACTTGGTTTATCTAGTGTTGGTACTGATTGGTTAGTACTGGTACCCTTTATTTGTTAGTTAAGCTTCGAGTTAAAAATTGATTCATTTTGGAAGTCACGGGAATTGGCTTCTAATTCTGATTAAGGGGACACATTATTGTGATTGGATTTGGGAATAATGGTTTTTGATGGACTTTGAGTTCTTGTTGTAGGTGCCTTAGAGAAAAATATATATCAAGGTAAGAGATTCTCCCTTTATAGTACAGTGGTCAGTATATGGAGAATTTGAGAGCGACAGTTGGTACCAAGCTTTCATCTTGTGTTTAGAAAATAGTGTGGAGTGGTATGTTGAGATTGTGATGAGTGTTTGACTGGCCATCGGTTGGACGTCAAACATTGAATTTCTCAGAGTTGTTATGATGCTTAGATGTTCCTCAACAAAAATTAAATAGATGATCGTGGAACATGTAAAGGATTATGAGTTCACAATTTTGATGAGATTTTTTTGAGTAATGATACAGTCCTTGGTAGGTATCGTTTGATATTTTTTGTAAAGGTGAGATCTAGATTAAAAGTCTGCTTAGATTGTTTGTGGTTGGGTTGTGCGAAACTGCGGTGTGTACATGTTACCTTTTGACGTGAGATTCGAGGTTTGTGATGGAACCTTATCCCTTGGCGGGATTCCTATGTGATTACAGATTCGATGGTACAAATGACATGTTTTTTAACATGTTATAGCTGAGAGTGTAAGATTCTTCCATGAACCAAGTTAATGAGATAAGCTTTAGTTACCGATAAGAGTTATCATGCAAAGTTAAAGGTAAGCACTTGGGGCATGTTGAGATGCTATGCATTTTCTAAAGTCTTTCACCGAACAAGCAAAGTTTTAAATTTGCGATGCCGTCAAAGTTAGAGACTCCTTCAAGGAGTCACCACAAGAAAAAATTTTCATTTTGGCTACAACGGTTGTTTAACATCTTTTTCTTTTTAGATCATACATTGTTGTGGAAGGATTTTTGTGTGCAACAATTTTTTGGGTTCTATAGCATAAGCTAAGTTTCTTTGATGACTTATTCGCGTGACAGTTTTATCGGGGTACCATTGGATTTTGCTTGCCGTTTGTTATGTACCAAGCAAGGATAAAATTCTTTTCAAAGAAGAATCGGTTGAGACTATGATTGTAACATTCGAGGACAATATTATTTCTGATAAGTGTTGAGATCAGAGTAGCGCAATGGGTTATAATCAAGAACCTTGAAGAGTTAAGAATTTTTGTATCTTTCTTGTTTTACTGGTACAAATTTTGAGGATGAACTTTTCTTAAAAGATGGGAGAGTTATAACGATCCAAATTTCGGGTTTTGCAAATTGGGCCTCGGACCTAATTTATTTTGGCCTTATGTTAGGAAACCAAATCAAGGATAGTTGGATTTGGGATTGGTGATAAATTTAACAGAGATGATATAAGAGGGGATAATTTAAAAAAAGAAAAAAAGTGGGATATTTTAAAATAAAAGGTGGTTGTTGATGTGATAGGGGAGAGAAAAAATAAAGGAGATATTTTATGTGAGAGAGAAAAAGAGGGAAAGAGAGAAAAGTAAGAGATGAGGATTTGAGCCCCAATCTATGGCCATCAGATCGTGCATGACACCGCTGGCACCATTGGAAAGGTCTTGCTGAGATGAGTCTAACGGTGGTCACCACATCGACGTTCGAGCCGTCTTTTGTCGGGGTAATAAAGAGAAAGTTTTAATGAAAGCTTGTTCAGCATGTTATGTTCATCACTGCAGCAAACGGAGGCCACCGTCGAAACCAAAAATCAGAGAACAGTGGGACTAGAGCTCACTGCCACCTTCTAACCACTGAAGGATGGCTCACGCTCCACCATACCAGCCTAGGCGGGTGCATGTTGAGACCGTGAGCCGCTTCACACTAGATCTTACACTGCTAGTTTCAAGTGGGCTCAGCCACTCTGGATCATATCATGCGGGCGCATCATCTTCCCCATGCACTCTCCGCACTGGATCATGTACCTAGGGTACACCAGCTTGTTGTGCGCCTGCGCCATACCGGATCACCAGAGATTGACCAAGCTATTGACAGACCGTTGAATTTTTTTGGGGGATCTTACCTAGGGGTTTCTCGACATCCGGACCCATTGTTGATATACGAGGGCTGTTCGGGTTTGGACATCAAATCATGTGGATTGCTCGGGAAGCTCGGATGAGAATTTTAGCGATATCAGCTTAAGGTTAGGGTCACTAAAATGCTTTATGAGAATTATAAGTGTAATTGCCTTGCATGTTAGTGGTTGCAAATTAGGAGATGAGTAATAAGCATATGTTGATACCGATAGTTGGAGGCTTGGTAATTATTGAGATGTTAGATGAGCTTGGGAATATTTGAGTCTATTATGAGCTTTAGGGACCGTTTGGGTTTGTCTGAATATCCATATGATTATTTGATTGTATGATTGGTTGACTGATTAATATATGATGATGCCTTGTGCATTAGCTGAATAAATTAATATTTTCGATTTAATATTGGTTAGAGATAATAGTGATAAATATTCAATTAAATGGGTAAAAAGCCGATAAGTGGTAATAATTAATTAAATACGCTAGCAACATACTTTAATACCTTTCATAAGCTTTAGGGACCTAATGAGTGTTATAACACCGTAATTTAAAGAAAATTTACGAACCCGTGAGTTGTGTACCGGTACGAGCTTTGGTTTTACCAGTAAGCGAGTAGGGTCATATCGGCATGGGTGGGACTATACCGGTACTTATGGAAATTAGGAATTTCCACTAAACTAATTGGTATCAATATGCGTGTGAGTACCATTATCCAGGGGTACCGTATCGATATTCATTTCGAGTACCAATGTCGGTCTAAGATAAGGGAAAATACAGAATATTAATTATTGAACTATGCCTTGATAGATGAGATTAATTAAGCACTTCTCAATAATGTATTAAAAACTCGGTAATGTAAAATAAACGATATGTTGACGGTTAGTAACAATAGGGGATCACGTTGCTTGTATGTCGGGTAGGCATTTGATGGGTTGAATCTTCCTGATTGATGGGATGCGGATACCCAGTGAAAGATTATTGCAACACTATGGTTGAGATACCGAATAGAGGTTATCGATGCTATGTGGCCCAAGCCTTATTCGAATATACTCGAGGGGGGATTTCGAGTCGGGTGTATGTTTCGATGCTATGTGACCCGACCTTACCCAGAGTGTAGATACTCGAGGATGATTCCATGTAGGGTGTATATTCCGATGCCATATCACCTAGACTCACCAAGTGTGTATGTTTCGATGCTACATGACCCGACCTCACCTAGAGTGTATGTACCGATGCTTTGTGACCCGACCTCACTCTAGAGTTTTTATTGTTGTTGCTGATATGTGTTTTTGCCTAGATGCTCTGATGAAATCTCGGGTATGGTTGGGCCTTGTGTGCCATGATTGATGATTGCTATGATGTTAGCATGTGCTTAGGCGACTAGAGGTAGCGCCATATGTTTATTTATCTCTTCTTATTGCTCGTACTAGCTTGCATGCTTATATTTATGATTAGCATGAAGTATAGTAGAATATAAGTGTGCCACTGAGCTTTGTAAGCTCAGCGCTCGAAGTTGTTCTTTCTGTGCGTAGGTTGATCGTGGGTTGTGTACCACTGTCTGTATGGGATTCCAGCAAGCGGCGTTGTCAGAGTATGATACTTGTATTTAGTGGGTTGTGTATTCATTGAACCTTACGTATATTAGTTGTAATCCTTATTTTGAATTTATATTAATCAAAGTCAAATGTTTAAATGTTTTATTTAACTGGAGCTCCTTTGTAACGTTTTAAACGTTTATATATTTATTTTGAATCGTGGGCTTTAAATGTTTTTGGAAAGTATTTTATTTGGGCTAAACCAGGTTGAGAAATTTTATGATTTTGGTTTGGGCTTGAAGCCCAAATGTGACATCCGGTTTGAGGGTGTTACATCTATAATTATCTGAATCTTTGCTACATCTGTTTGTCCATTGATCATTGCTTCATCTCTACTTTCTATCTCATTTAGTTTATAGTTTTTACCACTATACCATCGTATCATTATTTCACTAACTCTTAAGTGTGATTGCTTTGAGTTTATCACTCCAATCCCTGTGGGTTCAACACTCTACTTATCACTTTATTACTTGTGCGACGGGTATACTTACTCTAATTACGCATACTATATTCTATGCACCAATACTCGTATCTTCAAGGATTCATCTCTGATGCCAGGGTCTTGAACAAGTGGAGCATAGCTTCCTTATTAAATTGTCAAATCCACGGCTCCATCAAAGTTCTTCGAGATTTATTTATTTAGTTGTTCATTTCTTCCTTTTTTTTCTTTTTTTACATATATATATATATTTATGTTTCTAGTTGTTAGTTGCAATCCATTAGGGCATAGAAGACTACGCTTACAACTTCAATTTCAAGCAAAACCACATGGCTAAACTTTCCTAGTCCACTTCACTTTTTATGAACTTTGGAGATTTTCTCGTCATCGAATGTCTTAAAAGGAATAGTAGTCTTTTTGCTTTCCCGACCAGAGTAGGCTAAGGAAGAAATGACACTTCATCATTTTCACAACACTCAACTGATCTTAGAATCAATGTCGCATCATGCAATTTAGATCGCGGTACCTACAAGGGTAAGAAGGGATATACACATATATATGGTTTCAAGGCCATTGTGCCAAGCAAAGATGCAACTTTCATTACAATGAAAATCTGCAAACATAACATATGCCCTTACAAAAGGATCATTGCTATTTTTGGGTAAAAAATCCAAAATGCAAGGAATCAGCAAATGAACACATAAATTGGGAAATTAGCATCTCCCCAAAACTCATATATGTCATCTTTTTTTCCTCAAAACTTTAACAGGCCGACCTCAATCAAACTTCAGACCTTGTTTTTCAGAGTTTCGCAATTCTCTGTAGTGTGTCCCATACTCCCCACATGGTAGACGCATACGAAATTAACATCATATTCCTCAGGATAAGGAGGATCTTTTAGCTTGGATTGGACTGGGGTCAACAGCATCTTCTTAACAAGTGTTGGGAGAAAATTAGTGTAAGTTGTAGGAAATGGGATGGGGCACCTTTAAAGTCTTTGTAGACCATGAAGACTGATTAAAAGGACGACCTTGAGGCTAAATGGTTGAGTGAGAACCCACCATATGAACATGAGAGTCTTCTCCCTTCTGGGGTAGTGCTGTAGGGATCTCTTACCTTTCCTTTCTTAATGGCATCTTCGATGTGTTCTCCAGTCATGACCATGTCCGCAAAGTTGGCGGCAGGGTGGTTTATCAAGCGATCATACAATACTCCCCTTAGAGTATCCATAAACATGGGAATAATTTCTTCTTCTCGAATCGGGGGCTGAACCTGAGCTGCCATATCTTGCCATCTTTGAGCGTATTAGCAGAAACTCTCGCTAGGCTTCTATTCCAAACTTTTTAGTAGGAATCAATTTGGGATCATTTATGTTACATGTTTTTATTGATCCAAGAAGGCCTTTGAGAGGTCTCTCAATGATTTAATGTTAGCTTGACTGAGCTGTTTCTTTGTACATGCTAATAGCAGATAAATTCATGATTGAGTCGAGTGTCGAATCGACATCCAATTACACGTAGATGCAATTTAGGGACCAAATTGTAAATATGGAAAATAATGAGGACTTCCTTAATTTTAAAGTTATAAATCATTAATTAATCATATTACATGCTTACATGTCCAATTTCGACTCAATCTGATCATCCATACTCATTCAATTGTATACATAACAATACAATGACTAAAATGTAAGAATAAAAGCCAGAATATCAAAATAACTGAATTTCATTCCAGTGGTATCGATACCTGAGCTTGGGTATCGATACCTGGCCTAATTTTCAAAGGGTATCGGTACCCCTATCCCAAGTACCGATACCTGCATAAAAATTCCAAATTCTCAGATTCCAATAGACAAAATTGGTATCGATACCTCATCCCGAGTATTGATACCCTAGCCAAATTATGTGCACCCATATTGATACGACTTCCCGAGTATCGATACCCAAGCTAAATTTTGCCTATTGGTATTGATACTTGGCCTCGAGTATGAATATCCCTGGACTTGTAAAGTTCGATTTAGCTGGTTTTTCATCCAATTAGCAACCCAAATATGTTTCAATCAATCATATACTTGTACCATCAATTCAAATGAGTAAAACATGTCACAAAACATGGCAAACACAACCAAGTAAAACATTATGCAACAACATCCCAAATCTGGAGGCATGATTCCTAAACTCACCCACTCTACATCCAAAACAGGAACCAAGGCATATCACAGCTTAGGCATAAAACAATTGAATTACTAACATCAATCAAAACACGCTAGCATCACAATAGCCCTAGACATAAGCATTGAAGTAACATACTAATGACATGGAAATCAATGAACTTTAAACCATGAGCAATCTCCTATTAAATATACTTCAATCAAACATCAATATGAGCTATCAACCATAACAAACAACATCAGCAACATCGCTGAAAACAATATTACTAATTCCCCCCAAAAGTGGTAAACACATTGCCTTATCAACCGAATTTAACACTAAGTTTTATACTAAAACAATTGCCTCTCCCTTGGATACCTTCTTGCCAAAAAATAGCAGCCCCTTCAACTTTATTGCTCTACATCAAAGGGTAAAATAGGGCGTAAGCACACTTACTTACTAAGGATGTTCTAGAATAAAACATTGATGCACTGTAAAACTCATTTTAAAACCTTGTTACACTTGAGTGACCATATGTCAAAAGTCAAAATAAGCTTTTTCTCACATGTTTCAATAAAGCATATAATGCATAACAACCATATGCATTTAAATCCATTTTATGATTCACATTAAACCTTTTTCTCATATGTTTCCACAAAACATATCATGCATAACATCCATATGCATTTAAATCCATTTCATGATTCAAATAAAACCATTTTCTCATATGTTTCCACAAAAATATCATGCATAAGATCCATATGCATTTAAATTCATTTCATGAATCATTAAAATATCATATATTAGTTTTCACAGATACCCGGACAATCTCACCTATATCTACACATCCATAATAGTGGAACATTATAATTACACATCGGATACATGGATTTCGGTGGTCTCACCTCCACCAAATCTCATACCTTGCCTAGTTAAACCGCAAGGTGCCATCACTTGGGCTGCTTATTTAAACTGCATACCCAAAGTGACAACTAGTAGTTCGAGTAGCCTAGTTAAACCGTTTTTCTTGAAAGACTATGGTGCGATCGACTTGTTTATATTATAGTGTACTTTAACCTTATGGCATGCCAATTATATCCGATAATTTCTTATTACGTCACATAGCCAATATACCACTTTTAAACGCATTTACTTATTGTTTTCAATGCAACTCTCAAAACCATTTCATATGCAAAACCATTTTGCCATAGTCAACCTTTCATTCCTTTTAGGAATAAAATTCAATGCTCATAGGAATTCATTTGCCTCAATATACATTGCATATTACTCTCAAAATCATGCATTTATAGTAAGTAAATTATTTCATGCTTTAAACCAAATCATGAAAACCAAACCATGTTTTAAACCAACATGAATCCGCAAGCTCATAATAAAACCATTAATCAATCGAAGTACGAACCGGTTATGTTTAAGCTTAGTTCAGCTTTTTAGGATTAAACTAAACTCCCATGATCCATTGACTAAACCATTAAAGAGTTTAACGTGAAAAATCACCCACCAATACACTTTGTATTGCTCGACAAAGCAAATTAAGCCTCTGGAATATGACGTACACCACTAGGCAACCTTGCCTCGATTATCCCCTATTTTAAACACATAAAAGCAGAGGAAAAATGTAACACCCTCGACTCGGATGTGACATTTGGGCTTCATGCCTGAAACGCAACCATAAAATTTTGACCTAGTTTAGCCCAATCCACAAATCAATTACTAAAACCCATTTGATTTCAACCCAAAATACATAAAGAATATTTAAAACATATAAATTGGAGCTCCTTTGAAATTACGTAAAAACATTTGACTCGATAATTTTTAAATTCCAAATACAAATTATAATATATAACATACAATAGATTCCTACGAATATATAGCCCAAAGAACTAAGTCCTGTAGTCTGAAGAAACGAGGCGCTGGAATCCTCCACTGATGGTGCTCTTCCAAGAACATGCCAAACCTACTAACCTACGAACGAAAACAACAGTTTCGAACACTGAGCTAACAAAGCTCAGTGGATACACCACCACTCAACCATGCTTCATGCAAATCATAAATAAAGCAATGCAACATGAATGACATCATGGCAAGATAACAATGGCGCCACCATAACCGCTTAAACACATAGCATTATGAACGAATGATCACGCAAACAGCTTATACAAGTACCTCATACATTTGCATAGCATCACACAGATAACACCAACAACATTAAGTAAGGTTCGCATCCACAAAGCATCGGAATCCTACACTTGAGTGAGGCTCGCGTCCACAAAGCATCGGGATCCTACACTACGAGTAAGGCTCGCGTCACAAAGCATCGAGATCCTATACTCTAAGCAAGGCCCGCGTCCACAAAGCATCAGGATCCTATACTCAAGGGGATGAGGCCCGCACCCACAAAGCATCGGGAATCCTACATCCATGCTTGAAATCTCCCATCGAGCATCTTCGAATGAGGCCCGCATCCAAAAAGCATCAGGATCTAACATTCGGGAGTCTTCAAGGTGTTACAACACACTTAGGGTATCCAAATCCCAACAACAAGGTATGACTCGACTATCTAGGCATCCCATCAACACACAGCAAGGACCCTAGTCACCACTCAGCACTCAACTCGACACAAGGGTCTTACCGCACAAAACTCTAACACCCTTACCATCACCTTATGTTTTCTATCAGCTATTATGCCACCCTATTGAACTTGTCTATTTATTAGTATGTTATGAAGGTACACATTAGCCGTTCTCATTAATTTATCTTATTATACAATAAGATTTAACCTTATAGGCGCCCATTCCGCACACAATAAGGGCCCAGATTACCATACAGCATCAATCGATTCACCTTGGATCCCTATGGGTTACCACCTTGCATAGCTTAACCAATATATAACGAGTCATTAGCCATTTATTTCATACACGAGGTTTAAATCTCTATTTCTCAGTTTTAATATTCATTTTACACCTTAACAGACCCCTAGGTACACCCCTATAGGTACCGATACACGAGGTTTAAATCTCTATTTCTCGGTTTTAATATTCATTAGCCTCAAATTATAGAACCCTCAAACGTAACCTCAAAATTCTTGGGCAGATTGCCCAGTGAGTACCGATACTCCTATATGGGTATCGGTACACCCCTATAGGTACCGATACTCATCCATGAGTATCGGCACTCAATTTAGATTCAAAAGACTTGGTACAACAAGTCGTACCGATACGCTAATCCCCCGTATCAATACTCTTTAATGATACTTATCTATCCCGTACAGATCCCAAACCGTACCGGTACCCTTACCCTCGCATACTGGTACGTAAAGCCTCCCTCTGGCAAAGCAACAGTGCGTACCAATACGCCTCAAGCGTACTGATACACAAAGACGCTACTAGAATTCTAATTGACCAAGCGGTACCGATACACGAGAAGTCATACCGGTAATCACCTCATAACTTGTCTCCCTTTTTACTAAGGTGTACCGATACTCAAATAGTGTACCGGTACGCGAGCCTAAATTTTGAACTCTGGGTGCAGATTTTACCTAGAAATCCTACTTAACCTATATGGTTAAGCCCCAAATTACTCCTACAAGTTATGATGATAGTATTAGGTGGATTACTACCGAATTTAGGCAATTACAACAACAATTTCAAGATTTACCATTAACAACCACTCAAGCTTTATCAAAGCCAAAAACACCAAATCGAGCTTCAAAGCTTAACTTCATGATTTCCAAGAAACTATGAGAGTTAGTAGTTTACTAACCTTGAATTAAAGCTGATGAAGAAGCCTCTATGCATCCACTCCCACTCTTCTTCTTCCACCCCCTCAAGACACATTTTTCTCCATTCTCAACAATATTTACCTTGGAGTAAAGATTCTTTGATGCTGATCAAACTTCCCTCTTCAAGCAAAATGAGATTTCCTTCACAAATCTCAAAGATTCAACCTTTAGGTTTTGGTTTTTGGGATGGAAGGTGAGTTTAGATGAAAGAATGAGACAAAAGAAAACACAATGAGATCATCCCCCCTTTTCTGTAGAGAAAAACATAACACCTCCCCTATCCAATTATCCAATTATGAAATTACCCTTTTACTCTCATAACATCTTCTTAACTCAAACCCAAACCATCAACACAAGCCCAACAAACAAGATCAAGCCCAAAAGACTCCTAAGGGCCCAACATCACCACCCAAACGCGAAACCCATGCTTCGGGTCAACTCGACTCCTAGATCCAAAAATCCAGTCGTTACAAAAAATGCATCAATATGCATTCAAACTCACTGCCAAACACAATCCCCTGCATCCTTAACATAAATATTCTGAAACCAAGCAGAAACTATCAAAATCCATCTCAAGCATCATCCACCCAAGACTAATCAACAAACCTACGAATCTAACATCTTATTCTTATCAAAACCCAGCCAAAAATACTTTATAAACATTCTTATACCTCCAGCAATCATTTAACATCATAAACAACCCAAAAACTAACTTCAATCAACCTAGGAAATTACCAATTCCATTATTTTCGAGATTTCTTTTGTAGATCACATCTTATAATATTAATATAAACTTTAAATATTATATACCTTAATCAAGATCACAACAAATCATATCCATAACAAGCCCAATTCACGTCAGCATCCGGAACACCCGCAATTATTGTAACCCACTAGTGGTAAGCATCATCATGCAACAAGGACATAGTCAAGCCCAGCTTACACTCATCATTGCACTCCATCTAACTCAGAATACGCATGGTACTCTTCAACCACTCCTCAGCTATCTTAGGATTCAATCTCCTAAACTCCACACCTTTCAGACTATGAAGACGCTCCAAAGGTAACCTGTGATTAACGACAACAGTAGGCGTCGGTGCTTGCACATGCATTCCAGCTATCACAGCCTGAAAAGCTCCCATTATCGTTTGAATTAATAGTATCATATCACCAAAAAATAGTCCTTGCGGAGCCTGAGGTACGGCCCTAACTCCAACACCAGTATGAGGAATAAGGGAGGAGAAGGTAAAGGATTACGATGAGCCAATCCTTCCTCTTGGTTCTGCCCGTCTCCAGCATTACTAGCATATGATCGCGTCTCATGTCTCAGACCCATACTTACTAAAGCCTAAAGCACACATTTAGAACACAATAAATTCAGGCTAGCATTCGATGAAGAATCCAAGGGAACATTAAAAATCATTTTTAAAACTACGGTAATAGGCAATGTATTCCCAATGATACCCCCAACACAACGACATGCTCAACAATACACTTAGCCATAATGTATAATCAACGAAATAGCAAATTACAAATGACAGTATCACCCAACAATCGCAAACCTGGCTATGATACTATAAATGTAACCCTCTTAACCTGGCCTAAACGCTAGACCGAACCGAGCAAGCTATGTAAGGTTTGTCGAAACAAACTCAGAGAAAATTAACACAAATTGGGTCCATTTTTTCTTTTATCTTGTCTAGATGCATCTTTTAAACCTATGGTGTGCATGCTAATAGCGAATAAATTCATGACTGAGTCGAGCGTCAAATCGACATCCAATTACGTATAGTCGCGATTTAGAGACCAAATTGTAAATCTAGAAAACTGTGAGGAGTTCCTTAATTGTGAAGTTTCCAATCTTCAATTAATCATTTTACATGTTTACATGTCCAATTTTGACTCAATCAAACCATCCATACACATTCAATTACATACATAACAATCCAGTGACTAAAATGTAAGAATAAAAAATAGAACATAAAAATAACTAAATTACCTTTTAGTGGTATCGATACTTGAGCTTCGTTATCGATACCTGGCCTGATTTTCAAAGGGTATTGATACCATCCCGAGTATTGATACATGCATACAAATTCCAAATTCTCAAATTCCAATAGCCAAAACTGATGTCGATACCTCATCCCGAGTACTGATACCCCAACCAAATTATGTGCACCTGTATCGATACGTCTTTCTAAGTATCGACACCCAGGCTAAATTTTGCCTACTAGTATCGATACCTGGCCTCGAGTATCGATACCTTTAGACATGTGATGTCCAATTTAGCTGGTTTTTCATCCAATTAGCAACCTAAATATGTTCCAATCAATCATATACCTGTACCATCAATTCAAAGGGGTAAAACATGTCACAAAACATGGAAAACACATCCAAGTAAAAAATTATGCACCAATATCCCAAATCTAGAGGCATGCTTCCTAAACTCACCTAACTCCACATCTAAAACAGGAATCAAGGCATATCACAGCTTAGGCATAAAACCACTGAATTACTAACATCAATCAAAACATGCTTGCATCACAATGGCCATAGAAATAAGCATTCAAGTAACATACTAATGACATGGAAATCAATGGAATTTAAACCATGAGCAATCTCATATCAAAATACTTTAATTAAACATCAATATGGGCTATCAACCATAGCAAACAACACCAGCAACATCGCTGAAAACTAGATTACAAATCCCCTAAAATATGGTAAACACATTTCCTTATCAACTGAATTTAAAACTAAGTTTCATATTTAAACAATTGCCTCCCCCTTAGATTCCTTCTAGCTAAACAATAGTAGCCCCTTCAACTTTATTACTCTACATCAAAGGGTAGAAAGGCATATCATGTATAATATCCATATGCATTAAAATCCATTTCATGATTCACATAAAACCATTTTCTCATGTGTTTCCACAAAACATATCATGTATAACATCCATATGCATTTAAATTCATTTTATGAATCATTAAAATCTCATATATTGGCTTTCATAGTGACCCAGATAGTCTCACCTCTATCCACACATCCACAATAGTGGAACGTTATAATTACACATCGGATACATGGATCTGGTGGTCTCACCTCTACCAAATCTCATACCTTACCTAGTTAAACTGTAAGGTACCATCACTTGGGCTGCCTAGTTGAACCGTATACCCAAAGTGACAACCCAATAGTTCGAGTCGCCTAGTTAAACTACTTTTCCTCAAGGACTATGGTGCGATCGACTTGTTTATATTATAGCGTACTTTAACCTTATGGCATGCCAATTATATTCGATAATTTCTCATTACGTCACATAGGCAATATACCACTTTTAAACACATTTACTTACTATTTTCAATGCAACTCTCAAAACCATTTCATATGCAAAACCACATTGCCTTAGGCAACCTTTCGTTCCTTTTTAGAAATAAAACTCAATGCTCATAGGAATCCATTTACCTCAATATACATTACATATTACTCTCAAAATCATGCATTTACATTAAGTAAATCATTTCATGCTTTAAACCAAATCATGAAAACCAAACCATGTTTTAACCCAACATGAATCCAAAAGCTCATAATAAAAAAATTAATCAATCGAAGTAAGAACCACTTACGCTTGAGCTTAGTTCAGCTTTTTAGGCTTAAACTAAACTCCCATGATACGTTGACCAAACTATTAAAGAGCTTAATGTGAACACTCATTCACCGATACATTTTGTATTGCTAGCCAAAGCAAATTAAGCCTCCAGAACGTGACGTACACCACAAGGCAACATTGCCTCAATTGTCCTCTATTTTAAAAACATAAAACTAGAGGAAAATGCATCAATATGCATTCAAACTCACTGCCAAATACAATCCCCTGCATCCTTAACATAAACCTTCCGAAACTACCAAAATCCATCTCAAACATCATCCACCCAATACTAATCACAAACCTACAAATCTCCTTTTATTAGAGGAGAGAAATGAAAATCTCCTTTATTAGTTCACTCATTCCTTAACTGGCTTGATTTGAAGAGAAATTCAATGAAGAAATAGAAGTTTGATGAAGAATCATTGTTGAAATCAAATGTAGAATTAAAAAGATGAATCCACTGAATATTTGGAGAGAAAATAGTATTTTGGTTGCAGATAATTTGAAAGAAAATGTTTGGAGAAAGTTAGTTACGTGAGAAAACTATTTGGATTTGTTTTAATTAAAACGAAATAAACTCCTTTTATACCATTTATTAATCCCTTAAAAACCATTTTAAAATAGCCAAAATTAAGGAAAAGGTTTGATAAATTGTAACGCCCCAGTTTTGGGCTTGGATGTTTTAAGGGTTGGTTTGAAGGTCCGGTGGACCGGTATTACAGATTTGAGTCAATTTTGGGAATTAAATCGGATTAAATATTTTTGAAGGTGATAAATTTGGGAAAATATTATAAAATCATTATTAAATATATTAATGCTTGTTGTAAAATCAATTTTGGGAAACGAGTTTTGGAAATAGGACATTTTAGACTAGTGACCAAAATGTAATCTTTGAAAACTATTTTAGTGACTATTTTGAAAAAGGATCAAAACGTTGAATCTTTAAGAAGATAATTATCCTAAATGTTTTATCAGATTTCTCCCTTTAATTAATTATTTTTGAATTGTTTTTAAAAGCTATAATAGTGGAGAGAATTAATAAATCATATTTTAAGCTTTTAACAAAAATCAAGTAGAAAACTTTGTAACTTCTTTCTCTCAATTTCTCTCTAGCCAAACACCATTCCAATTTCAATTTATTCAGGTAAAAATCAAAGGTTTAGAGAGTTTTGATTTCTATTTGATTTCCTAAAGCTTTTCCATCAAATACTTATTATTTCTATCTTGATTTTCATGTTTTACTAAGTAATTAAGGAGAGAAATCATCATTGGAGGTAAGGATTCATTCTTCTCCTCTAATGAGAGGTTTTTTTACAGAAATTCCCATGTTCTTGATCCTTTACAATTGTTTTCTAATGTGTTTTGATAGTTTAATTATTGGAAATTGGTTTAATTGTGTTTTGATTGATGAAATTTGTGGATCTTCGTACTTGTTATGTTTTGCTGGGATATTGATCAGATTAGATCATGTTTTTTGATGTTTAATTGAGTTAATAATTTGGTTTTTACATTGTAATCCCGAAACAAGTTGAATCTCTAATGTTTAAGGTTGTTAATAAAGGGTTTTTGGGGTGATAGTTGAGTTTAATCATTTCTGGAAGTAAAAAGGATGTCGGGAAATGGTGTTTGATGTTAATTGATGATGTTTGATGGGTTGAATCATTATATTATGGCTGAGTTAAGTTTTGGAAGTGTTTGAGGATGATTTCGATATGTTTCTGATGGTTTTTGAGTGGGCAACTTGAGAGTTGCGGGTAATTGCTTGTTGGCAATGGTTAGAATGCATAATGATGCATTTGCTCTCCAGTTTTATGTGGTTAAAATAGGGGATAATCAGGGCGACGAAGCTTGACATTATTTATTGATTGTCGGGAGCTTGATTTGCCTTGGCAACCAAGGCGAGGTGTATCGGTGAGTGGCAACGGTTTTAAAAGTCTTTCAAGGGTTTGAAAGTGTTTTTTGTAGTTTAGGATAAGTTTGAAACACTTACCTAAGCTCGGAAGTAAGTTTCCCTTTTTTTCTCTTTAATATCGGTTTGGATATGAGCAGGTGAAATTCATGTTTTGGTCCTAAACATGGTTTGATTTTACTTACTGTAACTGAATGATTTTGAGTACATATGCAGTGGTTTAAAGGTATATGAAATGCTAGTGAGCATGGGTTTCCATTCTGGTCGGGAATGTGGTATTGCTTTAGGCAATGTGGTACGTGTGTGGTGATTTTTGTTAATGCATTGTAAAACAGTGAGTAAATGGTTTGTAATGATATATTGGCTATGTGACATGGTGAGAAAACATTTGGATATAGTTGGTATGTCATAGGATCAAGTGCACTATAATATGTTTAAAATCGATTGTAGTTAGAGGTCCTTGAGGTAAAGCGGTCGACTACTCGGACTATGACGTTAACACTTGGGTTGAATGGTCGGTTCCTCTTGTTGATGTTAATCTTATGGTTGGCAAGGTTGTTATATCATGCGGTCGGCATGGTATGGGTCTTGATGACAGTCAATCATTAAGGGGGATCTGTGTATCTGATATGTAAGGTTAATAGTCGGTTAACCAATGATTAGCGGTCAGCAAATCAAGGATAATGGTCGACTAACAAGGGTGATCTGTGTACCCGATGTGTAAGGTTAACGGTCAGTTAACCAATGATTAGGAGTCGGCTAATCAAGTATAGTGGTCGACTATTCGGGGTCACTATAATTGCCAATATATGAAAGTTCATGTGTTGAACCTACTTTATAATGCTTTGGGATTTAAGCATGGTTTTGTAATTTAATGCTTTGGGATTTTAGCATGAGATGACTTAATGCTTTGGGATTTAAGCATGTGATTTGTAAATGTTGTTGCATATGGTCGATATGCTTGTTTTGATTGGAATCAATGAAATAGTTTGGACGCAAGCATGGTTTGAAAACAAGTGTTTAGTTTTTAAAGGATTTTAAATGCATCATTGTTATAAGAGCATCCTCATTAATCATTTGTGCTTACACTCTCTTTTTTCTAATGATGCAGAGCATTAAGGCTTGGAGGCAGCAAAGGAAAGATTTAAAGCAATCCAAGACAAAGACTACCTTGAGTATGAACTAGGTTTAAGTTTTCGGTTAATAAGGCAATGTGTTCGCCATAATGTTAGGATTTGTAATTCTATTTTCCCTGGTGTTTAGGCATGGTTAATGCTGTATTTTTGAGGTTGGTTTGTTGTTGATAAGCATGTTAATGGTTATGCTTATGTTTGATGGTAGGTGATGCCTAGGTATGCATCTAGATAGCTTTGATTGATTGGCATGCTTTAATGAGCTTAACAAGTTGATTATGGTATTAAAGGTATGCTAGTATGTTGTTTATGCTAGAAGATGCTCAAATGAGTGTTTTGGTATTTTAGCAAAGTGGTTTAGGGAACATGCCGATAGGTTGAATGCTTTGGAAGTGTATGATTGTTATGGTTGCTAAATTTTGGTGCAAGTATTGGTTTATAACTAGATGGTTGATTGTATGCATGTATTTGGGTTGTTAGGATCCAAAAGCATCTTGATTCGTGTTAAAAACCAGCTCAAAAAGACATTATAGGCCTAGGCGTACCGATACGCTGGGGACCGTATCGGTACAACTAGACAAGTTTTAGCTCTGGGTTTCGGTACGAGTCAGGGTGTATCGGTACGCTCCTTCGCAACTAGATTCTGCTTTTTGGGACAAATCTCGCGTACCGAAACACTAGGTGTCCGTATTGGTATGGTCTTTAAACCTCTTTAACTTGGACTTTAAAGTCAATCAAGCATACCAGTATGGTACACAGCGTATCAAAATAGGGCCATCCAATAATAAACACCGTATCGATATAGTGGCTAGTGTATTGATATGGTGGCTGTTAATTCTGTTATGGCCATGGAAGTTATATTCTGGTTTCTTTAGATTTAGTACTAGAGTCTTGGTTTGACAATTGTGTAAGCTTGAATGGTTGGTTTGAAAAGGAAATTGACTTGTGAGCATGTAGATTGACTAATTGAGGATTGGTAACCCTAATTTCACCAAAGGTCTCATAATTTATCAGATTAGCATTTTGGTCCTTAAATTATAACGTATAAGATTGATTACCTTTCCATGGTCTGTTTCCTATGAATTTCATCCGCTGCGAGCACGAACACTTAGGATTAATATTTTGTATTTAGACAAGATAAAAAAGAAAAAATGGACTAGTTTTTGTAATCTTACTCTGGTCTATTTTGGCAAACCTAATTAGCTCACTCTGTTCGATCGAGCGTCTAGGCCAGGTCGAGGGGGTTATATTTGCTGGTATCAGAGCCAGGTTACAAAAGTTTGGGATATTGTTGTTTGATTGTATGTCATTGTTTGATATGCACTGTGATTGTGAATACGTACGGTGATTTATTTACATCATGTTGGGGTATGAATTGGGAACAAATTGCCTATTACCGAGGTTTTAAAATATTTTATAAGGTTGTCTTGGATTCTTTGCCAAATGCTAGCCTGAATTTAATGTGTTTTGATGCTTTTGTTAGTATGGCTCAACATGAGACTCATTTGACGACTGATAATGCCGAGTCTGGGCAGTATATTGATGATGTAGTGAATCCTCATGTTACCTTACCTCCTCCTCCATTGGTTCCTCCTATTGACGCTGGGGTAGGTGGTGTACCTTAGGCTTTGCAAGGGCAAGTTTTTGGGGATTTAACCTCATTGGTCCAGGCGATAATGGAAGCTTTTTCGGTAGCGGTGGCTAGAGTGCAAGTGTAAGCACCAGCACTTGTTGTGGTGGTCAATCAAGGTTTGTTCTCGGGTACATCTGTGCAAGAGGCGAATGTGGGTGCAGGTAAGATAGTGACTGATGTTGGCTTTTATGGGAAGCAGAATAGGAGGTCTTATGACAAGAGGCATAAGTCAGGTTATAAGCGTGATGGTGGTGGTGGCAATGGTAATCGAGGTGTTCGTATCGTATCTGAGTGTGTGCGTTGTGGTAGACGCCATACGAGTACTTGTTGGGGAAGTAGTATGTGTTACTGGAGGTGTGGGTCATCGAATCATTTAAAGCATGATTATCCTCGTGCTATGAGAGATGCATCAGTTCATGCGGCTGTACCGGCCAGGGGCAGAGGCTATGGAAGAGGTAATTATCTGAGGTGTGAGGATGGTCAAGGGGTTGTGGCTCATGCTATTGCTGTACAACCAAAAAATAGTGAACCAACTCGTGTTTAAGCTTAACTTGAGGGGCTCAATGACACTGATGTGATCGTAGGTACTTTTATCTTGGAATCTCTGTCATTGTTTTCTTTGATTAATTCAGAGCTACTTACTCGTATATCTTAAGTGAGCATGCATTTTTGTTGAATGTTCCTGTTGTGATCTTGGATGTTGGCATAGCAGTTACTGAGAGGGGTGAAGTTTTTTCGCCTGAAAGTCCTTCTTGAGGCTCTAACGCGGTTGGTGTTAGTTGGGTTTTAGATTGTTGTCTGATATGTCTATTGTGAAAGCATCGAATGTGCTGGTGACATTCGAGATGTTGGCGTGTTGGGTAGTCTTTAAATACCTGATTTGGGTAGTGGCCGGAGTGGAGGTGTTATTGTGTATTGTGGTACTGAGAAAGAGTTTTGATCAACATTTGAGGGTTACTAGAGTGTTTTCGATGTGCTAGAGGGAATATTGGTACCGGGAATGTTATAAGTAAGTGTGGATGTTGATCATGCACAGTGCAAAAACACTTATATGTATATTTTTAAATATGTCAGTACATGTATACATCTTTGAGCATGACATGAGAGGTTTTTCATCCATATGCATAGACATCTAGGACGACATATAAGGAAACATGAATACATATGTCCACACTTGCGGATAATTCCTAGGAGGCCGATGAAGTGTTAGTAACTAGTTCTTTTGATGAGATGGTTACTACTAGAAGGTTGTATAGGAGGTGTCCTCTGGTTGTTCAAGATCATAAGTTTACCGCGAATTTAATGAAATTGTCGATACATGGTTTTGATGTCATCCTGGGTATGGATTGGTTATGTGAGCACAAGGCAGTCGTGGATTAAGAATCCAAAACAATTTTTTTGAGGTTAGCTATGATTATGAAGTTGTGGTGGTTGGCAAGAATGTGAAATTCTTGTCCAATGATGTTTCGGCTATACAAGTGGGAAAATTTGATACAAGGAGGCTGTTAAGCTTATTAGGCTATCATGATGATTTCAGAGGTTAAGGGTGTTTGGGTGCGGGACATCTGGGCTGTTTGTGATTATCTGGAAGTTTTTCCTGAAGAGTTGTCGGGTTTACCTCTGGATAAAGGTGGAGTTTGGTATTGAGACGTACGTAGGTACGGTATCGGTGTCTATTGCTCCCTATAGGATGGCACTGAAAGAAGTGAGAGAGTTGAAGACACAGCTTCAGGAGTTGTTGGATCCTGGGTTTGTTCGACCGAGTGTTTCACCTTAGGGTGCTCCGGTTCTTTTTGTGAAAAAAGATGGACGATGTACATGTGCATTGATTACTGGCAGTTGAATAAGTTGACAGTGAAGAACAAGTACCCGTTACCGCAAATTGATGATTCGTTCGATCTGTTTCATAGGGCAACAATGTTTTCTAAAATTAATTTAAGATCGGGGTATTATCGGTTGAAGGTTAAGGATGCAAATGTTTATAAGATGACATTTCGTATGAGGTATGGGTATTATGAGTTCTTAGTGATGCCATTTGGTTTAACGAATTCCCTGACTACTTTCATGGACATGTTGAATAGGGTGTTTCATTAGTACCTTGATCAGTTTGTGGTGGTTTTCATTGATGATATACTCGTGTACTCTCGTACCGAGGAACAATATGATCAACATTTGCAGATTATGTTGCAAGCTCTAAAGGATAATCAGTTGTATGCTAAGTTAAGCAAGTGCGAGTTTTGGCTCAAGAAAGTGATGTTTCTTGGTCATATGGTTTCCATGGAGAGTATCCATGTTGATCCACAGAAAGTTGAGGCTATTCTCAATTGGAAGCAACCTAAGTCAGTGTTTGAGATTTGTAATTTTCTTGGGTTGGCTGGTTACTATTGATGTTTCGTGGAAGGGTTTTCCAGTATGTGGCACCATGGACAAAGTTGTTGCAGAAAAAATGTTCCCTATGTATGGACGGAGAAGTTAAAGGAAGTTTTGACACATGGTCATATGTTGATCTAACCCAAGTCAGGGAAGGAGTTTATGGTTTATAGTGATGCAGCATACGATGGTTTGGGTTGTATGCTGATGCAAAAAGGTAAATTGGTGGCCTATGTATCAAGACAGTTGAAAGTTCACGAGCAAACTATCCAACTCATGATTTGGAACTTGTGGTTGTGGTGTTTGCCTTGAAGTTTTGGAGATCTTATCCTTAAGGAGAGAAGTGTGTTGCTTTTACGAATCATAATAGTTTGAAGTTTTTGGTGTCTCAAAATGATTTGAATCTTAGGTAATGTAGATGGTTAGAGTTGCTTAAGGATTATGACTTGACGATCATGTATCATCTTGGAAAGGCTAATGTGGTTGCAGACGCGTTGAGTCATAAGGTTGCGGTTGAGCTTAGGGTGATGTTGCAAGGTTCAGTGTGACACGGGAAGCTGGTTTGTTGGCTGAATTGCAAGTTAAGCCTACATTGTCACAAATGAGTAAAGCTAAGTAACCGTATGATAATTCTTTAGTTCCTTATGTTAGGGACATAGTGGATGGTAATCAGACGGATTTTTATTTTGATGATGAGGTTTTGTGCTTTAAGTTCGAATCGTGGTGCCGGAAGATTCGGAGTTGAGGCGCACTATTTTGGCAGAGGCACATTCTAGTCCTTTTGCTATGTATCCTGGTAGTACCAAGATGTATCGTGATTTAAGGGAAGTTTACTATTGGGTTTGTTTGAAAAAAGATGTGGCGGAGTTTGTTTTGAAGTGCATGGTGTGTTAGCAGGGTAAGACTGAACATTATTTTCCATCCGAGTTGTTACAACCATTGAGAATTATGGAATAAAAATGGGAGAGAATCACAATGGATTTTGTGTTAGGGTTGCCGTTGGCATCGGCTAAAGAGGATTCCATTTGGGTAATTGTTGATCGGTTTACGAAGTGTGCACATTTTCTGCCAGTGTATATGACATATACCTTGAACAAGTTGGCAGACTCGTATGTTGCTGAGATTGTGTGTTTTCACGGGGTAACTAAGTCCATTATTTCAGGTAGAGATCCGAAGTTTACAACGAGGTTTTAGGAGTGTTTGCATCGAGATTTGGATACGAGATTGAATTTTAGTACTATGTATCATCCTTGGACGGATAGGCAGTCAGAGCATGTTATCTGGGTCTTGGAGGATATGATGAGATATTGTATTATTGAGTTACAAGGAACTTGGGAGAAGCATTTACCTTTGGTTGAGGTTGCTTATAATAATAGCTACCGAGCGAGTATCCAGATGGCACCGTATGAGGTATTATATGGCCGGAGGTGTCGTACGCCCTTGTGTTGGGCTAAGGTAGGGGAAAAGCATGTTTCCTTGCCGCATATGCTGAAAGACACAGATGAAAAGGTAAATCTTGTGTGTGATCGCTTGAAAGCGTCCGCGGATCGGCAAAAATCTTACGCGAATTTGAAGCGTAAGGAGATTGAATATGCGGTTGGTGATCAAGTGTTCTTGAAAGTGTAACTGTGGAAAAAGGTGATGCGGTTCAGACGTTAGGGTAAGCTTAGTCTGAGGTTTATTGGACCAAATGAGATTGTGGAACGTGTTGGTCCTATGGCTTATCGGTTGAGGTTGCTCCCGAGCTTGAGAAAATACATGATATGTTCCATGTATCTATGTTGCAGAGGTATCGGTCAGATCCCTTACATGTTATGCTGGTGGAAATCATTGATTCTAGTAGTAAGGTTCTTCGTGGCAAGATGATAGAACTTGTTAAAGTCTTGTGGCAACATCAAGGTGTTGAGGAAGCCAATTGGGAAAGCAAGGCATATATGCTGGAGCAATTTCCGCATCTTTTTCTTCCAGGTAAATTGTGGGGAAGAAATTTCTTAAGAGGGGGAGAGTTATAACGCCCCAGTTTTGGGCTTGGATGTTTTAAGGGTTGGTATGAAGGTTCGGTGGACTGGTATTAGAGATTCGAGTCGATTTCAGGAATTAAATCGGATTAAATATTTTTGAAGATGATAAAATTGTGGAAAAATATTCGAAAATCATTATTAAATATACTAATGATTGTGGCAAAATCAATTTTGGGAAATGAGTTTTAGAAATCAGACATTTTGGACTAGTGACCAAAATGCAAACTTTAAAAACTGTTTTAGTGACTGTTTTCAAAAATGATCAAAAGTTTGAATCTTTAAGGAGCTAATTATCCTAAATGTTTTATCAGATTCCCCCCTTTAATTAATTATTTTTAAATGGGTTTTAAAAGCTATATTAGTGGAGAGAATTAATAAATCATATTTTAAGCTTTCAACAAAAATCACGTAACAAACTTTGTAACTTCTTTCTCTCAATTTCTCTCAAGCCAAACACCTTTCCAACTTCAATTTCTTCAGGTAAAATCAAAGGTTTAGAGATTTTTTATTTCTATTTGATTTCCTAAAGCTTTTCCATCAAATACTTATTATTTCTATCTTGATTTTTCATGTTTTACTAAGCAATTAAGGGGAGAAATCATCATTGGAGGTAAGGATTCGTTCTTCTCCTCTAATGAAAGGTTCTTTACTGAAATTCCCAATTTCTTGAACCTTTACAATTGTTTTCTAATGTGTTTTGATAGTTTAATTATTGGAAATTGGTTTAATTGTGTTTTGATTGATGAAATTTGTGGATCATCGTACTTGTTTTGTTTTGCTGGGATTTTGACCAGATTAGATCATGATTTTGATGTTTAATTGAGTTAATAATTTGGTTTTAACATTGTAATCCTGAAACAAGTTGAATCTTTAATGTTTAAGGTTGTTAATAAAGTGTTTTGGGGGTGATAGTTGAGTTTAATCATTGCTGGAAGTAAAAGGGATGTTGGGAAAGGGTTTTTAGATGTTAATTGATAATGTTTGATAGGTTGAATCGTTATATTA
Source organism: Hibiscus mutabilis (assembly GCA_019671005.1). Lineage (NCBI taxonomy): Eukaryota > Viridiplantae > Streptophyta > Magnoliopsida > Malvales > Malvaceae > Hibiscus > Hibiscus mutabilis. The sequence continues at coordinate 19,510,623 of CM033755.1, forward strand.
TGGCTGGTTGAGTTTTGGAAGTGTTTGAGGATGATTTCGATATATTTCAGATAGTTTTTTAGTGAGAAACTTGAGAGTTGTGGGTAATTGCTTGTTGGCAATGGTTAGAATGCATAATGATGCATTTTCCCTCTGGTTTTATGTGGTTAAAACAGAGGATAATTAGGGCGGCGAAGCTTGACGTTGTTTGTTGCTTGCCAGGAACTCAATTTGCGTTGGCAAGCAAGGCGAGATGTATCGGTGAGTGGAAACGGTTTTAAAAGTCTTTCAAGGGTTTGAAAGTGTTTTTTTTAGTTTAGGATAAGTCTAGAACACTTACCTAAGCTCAGAAGTAAGTTTCCCTTTTTCTCTTTAATATCGGTTCGGATATGAGCATGCGAAATTCATGTTTTGGTCCTAAACATGGTTTGATTTTACTTACTAAAAATGCATGATTTTGAGTACATATGTAGTGGTTTAAAGGTATATGAAATGCTAGTGAGCATGGGTTTCCATTTCGGTCGGGAATGTTGTATTGCTTTAGGCAGTGTGGTACATGTGTAGTGATTTTTGCTAATGCATTGTAAAACAGTGAGTAAATGGTTTGTAATGATATATTGGCTATGTGACACGGTGAGAAAACATTCAGATATAGTTGGCATGTCATAGGATGAAGTGCACTATAATATTTTTAAAATCGATAGTGGTTAGAGGTCATTGAGGTAAAGTGGTTGGCTACTCGGACTATAACTTTGACACTTGGGTTGAGCGGTCGGTTCCCCTTGTTGATGTTAATCTTGTGGTCGGCAAGGTTGTTATATCCTGCGGTCGGCATGGTATGGGTCCTGATGACGGTCGGTCATTAAGGTGGATCCGTGTATCCGATATGTAAAGTTAATGGTCGGTTAACCAATGATTAGCGATCAGCAAATCAAGGATAGTGGTCGACTATCTGGGGTGATCTGTGTACCTGATGTGTAAAGTTAATGGTCAGTTAACCAATGATTAGCGGTCGGGTAATCAAGGATAGTGGTCGACTATCCGGGGTCACTATAATTGCCAATATATGAAAGTTCATGCGTTGAACATACTTTATAATGCTTTGGGATTTAAGCATGAGATGACTTAATGTTTTGGGATTTAAGCATGTTATTTATAAACGTTTTTGCATATATACGATATGCATGTTTTGATTGGAATCAATGAAATGATTTGGTTGTAAGCATGGTTTGAAAACAAGTGTTTAGTTTCCAAAGGATTTTAAATGCATCATTGTTAGAAGAGCATCATCATTAAGCATGTGTGCTTACGCTCTCTTTTTCCTAATGATGCAGAGCATTAAGATTTAGAGGCATCAAAGGCAAGGCTTAAAGCGATCCAAGACAAGGACTACCTTGAGTATGAACTTGGTTTATGTTTCCGGTTAATAAGGCAATGTGCTCGCCATAATGTTGGAATTTGTAATTCTATTTTCCCTGGTTTTTGGGCATGGTTAATGTTGTATTTTTGAGGTTGGTTTGTTGTTGATAAGCATGTTAATGGTTTTGCATATGTTTGATGGTAGGTGATGCCTAGGTATGCATCTAGATGCTCAAATGAGTGTTTTGGCATTTTGGCAAAGTGGTTATTCTTTGGAAGCGTATGATTGTTATGGTTGCTAAATTTTGGTGCAAGTATTGGATTATGACTTGATGGTTGATTGCATGAATGTATGTGGGTTGTTAGGATCCAAAAGCATCTATATTCGAGTAAAAACCCAGCTCAAAATGACATTACAAGCCCAGGCGCACAGATACGCTAGGGACCGTATCGGTACAGCTAGGCAAGTTTCAACTCTTGGTTTCAGTATGGGTCAGGGTGTTTCGGTACGATCCTTCGCCACTAGATTCTAATTTTTGGGAAAAATCCCATGTAACACCCCTTTTCCCATATCCAACACTGAATACGAGTCAGAGGTATCACAAAACATTCGTAAAACCTTCTACATTTGTAATTCGGTAAAGTTTTGTTTCTTTAAAAAAATATTACAATGTATTTAGTTTTTATTTACAAATCTAGTTATTTACGTAAAGTTTAAAAAAATAATATTTTCATCTTCAAATCGAGTTTATTTTCAGGCAGCAACTTATCAATTTAATTTGTCTTGATATAATTAATAAAACTGCCTAATTTAAAATTCATCCAGATACCAAATAAAAAGCAAATTCTATTAGAGCAGGCATACCCTTTTAATATACATGTCAAGTAGTAAATATCAAACAGTATCAAAAGATATCTTACTGATACTGATGTACCTTTTATTGATTGATGATGTCCGAATAAGCTCCATACTCCAACCATTTCTTTTTCCGTACGTGTAAAACAGTCACACGCTAAGTATTTACTTAGTGAGGAAATAATTTAAATTCAAGTGCAATTGTCATAATATCAATATTAATGATTAACAATGCATATGATCACCTTACCATTACATGCTTGTTAACATAAATCAATATGTATATCAAAGTGATAAGATTAGATCTTACCAATACCGTTGCCATTTCCATCCGTAAGCTTTCAGTGCTTACCAATACCTTTTTCCATTTCTATCTGCAAGCTTTCAAGCTTATCTTCCTGTTTCTTTTTTATTCTTTTCATTTTATTTAGCCCAAGGTATCGAATTAAGAGATTTTATGTACACGAGTCATCCCCCCATACCCAACCTTTCTTGAGTATGTATATTATTTGCACCGTAGTGCTTAGCACCCTATGTGCTTCCGTATACCCAAACCTTGCATGAGTATACCCTCATTGAGTATTAATAAAATTGCACCGTAGTTCTTAACACCCTAAGTGTAGTATGACATGTATGCAATTGCACTCACCTGGGCCATGTATTAGTATGCCTCACTAAGTCCTCTTTGATCCTTTCCTTCATTGTACCTCGAACCTCCCTTGATTCGAACTTAACTTCATAATTCAAATAAGTAAAATATTTGTTAGATCCCAATCTAACAATTTCTTAAACATATTGTCCAATATAATCATTTGAATACAAAATCTCCAAACATTTTCTTTTCTTCCTTGTATTGTTCAAAAACTCATTATGGTCCTAAGTGACCAATTTGAACTTCCATTAACCCTTTTCAATCTTACTAATCAACCATAGATACAAAGTGTATCAATTCTCATTTTCTGGCAGTTTGCAGTACCTCAAAAGATATATTTCTATAAAACAATGTACAACTCAGAATTAGATTTCGTTTGTTCTGAAAGAAACTAGATTCAATAAGCTTTTAAACCATATAAATTAATAGCCCAAATTCAACTTGTACGATTTATGGCGAATTTTCAAAGTCAATTTCCAGTATTGAATTTCAGAACAGCCTGCTATACTGTTTTCTGACCTTTCACCACTTAAAAATTCATATCTTTTTACTCGAAACTCGAAATCAGTTTCCGTTTGTTGGACACTAAACTAGACAAACAAATCTTTACACCGGTATAAAATTCACCTTCTAACCATTTTTGTAGAATTTATGGTGACTTTTCAAAGTTATTGCCATAAACCAGTTTTTCTACACAACTTCTATAAACAACTTCAACTTTTATACTAACTTCTCCTTATTTCTCTACTTTTCAATTTAGTACAATCACTAGATTTAAACCACCAACTCATCACATTCTTCACCAAATAATTATTCACAATAATTCTCCCTAATTTTCCTTATTTACCAAAATAGTCACTAAAATGCAAAGATAAGGATTCAAGCTTCTTAACTTTGCAACTTAGTCCTCAATTCAACATTACTACCTTAATTCCATCATCACAGCTAAAAATCAGATTTAACCCCCCATACAAAACTTCAATTTCAATTTGGTCACTTAACTTTGACAAATTGTCAAAATGGTCACTAATTCAATTCAACATCAATTTGGCATTCTAACTTCATTTTCTTATCTCTAACATCATTAATAACATAAATACACTCCAAATTCTAAAAATTCAGATTTGGTCCATCAACTTTTCAAGTTGCCGAAATGGTCCCTATACAATTTAACTTAGGGTTTTGCTTCTAAACAACAATTCAAGCTTACTAGATCATTATTTCAACATCAAAAACCCTAAATTAAACTTGAATCCATAAACCCTAGTCATCTTCATAATAATCAAAACATGTAAAACTTAAATCCCAACTCAATATCATGATTTTAACATCATACTAGATTGATTTCAACTTGAATTCAATCATGGAATCATAAAAATCTCAAAAGCCCCAACTTGATCCGCAAAACCTAATTTATTTCTCATGTAAAATCCCATCAATCAAGCATGGATTCCATGAATTAATGATATCAAAAGATAGAGCTTGAAGAGTAGAACAACTTTGTAGTTGAAGAGATTACCTGAAAACTGAGTTTCGGGGCTTGAATCAAGCTTGGAAAAAAAATTCTCTTTCTTTCCCTAGACCTCACCTTTGTTGATGAAAAAGATGATCATTTTGTTCATATTTTTACCATTACTTTACACATATATCTATTAAATGAATATTAAATTCATTTAATAGTGAAATTATAATTTTGCCCTTTTTATCCAATGGTTGAGATTGATTTTATCATCAATCAAGGGGCAAGATTTAATCTTCCATTTCCTCTTTCCAAAATTGTCCTTATAACTTTTTAAATATTTCAAAATTACCATTGGGGCCAAATGACCAATTTGCCCTCCAACTAGTCTTTATTTACTAGTTTGTTTCCAAATTGCCATTCCATTACAATCTAACTAAATCTAGTTAGAATTCAACCAACCATAATAAAATATTCTTAAAATAACATTTTATGACTTTTCCATAGCTTTTGGATCAGTCTCCAAAATTTCCATTCGATCCAATATACCGATAAATAATCCTTTACTCAAAAATAAATTGTAAGATTCATCTTGAATCAAACTAAAAATATTTCCAACACTTGGAAATGACTTTTATAACCTTTCTCTATCATATGGCAAAAATTCCAAATTTTCCAGTTTGATCCAAGTATCCGTATTCCGCTTAAACTTTAACTGCAATTTTCCCAATAATCAAAGTATCATATCGAACCAATAATTCCTCATTCGATTCACACCCTTAGGTGATCTATTTATTTATGAAATAAAAACCCTCAGCGTTTGGGAAATTACAACTTTAGTCCCTAAACTTTTCCAAACTTTATACTTTAGCTATAAAATTTTCAAAATTTACATTTTGGTCACTACCTTGGAATTCAACCAAACTTTAAGAATACCTTATTCAATTCACTATCTATCACATGAGACCTTTAAGCCTTAGAAATTTCCTTTCCAAAACCCATAATTAAAGAAATCCTAACTTTTGCATTTCCGTCGTTTTAGTCACTAAGTGACCTTTTAAGATATTATCTTAGTACTAAATGATCCTTAATCAACTTAGTAAATTTTGGGGTATTACATCCCACGTACCGGAACACTAGGTGTCCGTATCGGTACGGTCTTTAAACCTATTTAACTTGGACTTTAAGGTCAATCAATCGTACTGGTAAGGTACACGGTGTATCGAAATAGGGTCATCCAATAATAAACACTTATATAAACACCGTATCGATACGGTGGTTATTAATTCTGTTGTGGCCATGGAAGTTCTATCATGGTTTTGTTCGATTTAGTCCCGAAGTCTTGGTTTGACAATTGTGTAAGCTTGAATGGATGGTTTGAAAAGGAATTGACTTGTAAGCATGTAGATTGACTAATTGAGGATTGGCAACCCTAATTTCACCTAAGGTCTCGTAATTTATCAAATTTGCTTTTTGGTCCTTAAATTGTAACGTGTGAGATTGTTTGCCTTTCTGTGGTTCGTTTCCTATGAATTACATCCGCTACGAGCATGAACACTTAGGATTAATATTTTGCATCTAGACAAGATAAAAAGGAAAAAAAATGGGCCGGTTTTTGTAATCTTCCTCTGATTTGTTTCGGTAAACCTAATGTAGCTCACTTGGTTTGGTCAGACATCTAGGCCGGGTCGAGGGGGTTACAAAAAAATTAGGTTTAATAGCTCCTTAAATATTCTATGTTTTGACCCTTTTACAATTTAGTCACCAAAATAGTTTTGAAAACTTTACATTTTGTTCACCAACCCAAAATGTCTTTTAATATAAATTAATTTCATCAAATTGACAGCTCATATATGTTCAATATATTAATTAAACATTTTAGATACTTTTTGCATATTTTACTTTAGCCAAAAACCATTTTATTAAATTAAACTCCACGAAACTAACTAGAACACTAACCCGTTCATCTGAACCGTCTGACCACCCTAGCTAACTCTTAGGCCCAAATTTGGGGCGTTACGAACTAGATCTACCATGAAGCTTAAGTCACTAGCCTCATTTCCCTATTAATTCATCCTTTTCATGGCCTTAAACCTTTATTGCAAAGAACGAAACTTCTCCTCATACACCTCATCCATATCAGCCTTGATCATGTTCTCTACCACATCCATCATACTTAGATCAGGCACTTCACACTCATAATTTGCCCCCAAATCAACAGGCTGCCTTGCAGATGCCACCACCGGGTGGGCTGCAGATTCCCCAATGGTGTCAATGTAGATTTTCCCCTCAGGATACGTCGTTTCTGTTTGAACCTTAACATGAGTTGTGGTCCCCTCTTGTTCTTCGGTAGGACCATCAAAAACTTTCTCTTTTTCCGGGTAGAGCAGTCATTTGAGCAATAATCGCAGCCTGTGACTATGCAATCTGATCGTTGATGCTCTGTTTAGCTCTATCGAAACGGGTCTCTAAGTCCATCTGACCTTGTTCCAAATTAGCAACTCTACCTTCCATCACTTTAACTTGCAAACGAGTATTGTAATGGTGCAAAATGAGAGCAGTTTGAAATCCAAGTTTCTATCATGGAACTTCCCATAATTAATTTTATTGTTTTATTAATTAATGCATGAAATGTGTCATAAGAATGCACAGACTAAGAACCAACATTAATAATGCGATAGAAATAAATACGAGAATGAATGCAAACAAAGGTGTTGATCCCATGGGTGATCACTTTAGAACAACTTTCATCGACTATAAAAAGGTTCTTATTACAGTATGTTCTTCTATAGATAGGTTGTAACTCTAACTCCTAGTTCCTTGATCACCTTAAGTATTCGAAAGAATCCTGGTCTCTCTTTCGTCTCCAAGGGGATGAATAGACGAAGATCTTTATTTTTCACAGCTAACATCTTCGCAGGCTTGGTCACTTCGTTTGCTTTGACCAATTTCGAATATTCATGTTTTCATCTTCTTCCTTGAGATACCTTCCATTCATGGTGAAAGATTTCTAATTGAGTGATCAATTTGAGAATCAACCCTTTATGCCATGTAATGTAAATGCAAAAAGAAAAAAACGAAACACTAAAATAAATAAGTTAGTACTGGATAAAATAAATGAAATGATATAGAAGAAAAAAATAAACAAACAAAGCATCAAACAAAATAACCCTATTTGCATACCATCTAAGACACATAGGTTATTTGCATGGCTCTAAGAGGGGTGGGTTTTCTATGTTCTCCACATGCAGTTTTGGTACTAAAAGGCTACCCAAATTCTCCTCGTTGTCCCCTACTAAGGATAGCAAGGCCCCCAATCATCACCCATTATAGGCTCCTTTCAATCGAGTTCAATTCGGGGGGACCCATTTACTATGTCCATATGGGGAAATATTATTCCCACGAAAACATAGGGTACTCAAGCCCCGAAGGTACTTGCTAGGCCCATACGGAGGAACAATATCTCCATGAAAGCACTAGCGTTCCCCCCACTTAAACGGACGAGTTTATATGATAGATTTTAAATGCGTTCAAAATAAACTTACATTTATAAACTAATAATAACTTAATTGTCACTTTGACTTGCAACTTCCGATATTATTAAAGTGGTAATTTTTGTTGGTTTGACTCTCTTTTTTGAAAAAAAAATTAGTCCCCAGCGGAGTCGCCATGCTGTAGCGACGTTTTTTTTAAATCGAAAGGAGTTTCCTGCTTTTTCTTAAAAATTTGATTTGGGGAATTTTTTTAAAAATCACATTTTGAAATAAAACTGGAGTCGCCACCAGTCACTTGGGTTATGTAGACCAAACACTAAAAATAACCAGAGATTCTCACTTTTTGAGGTTCAGGAGTTGGTTACGTGTAGAGAAGGGTTCGTGCGCTAACCACGCCCAAACTTGGTACCAAATTGATTACCATTCTTTATGAATATCAGATTTTGCGAGTTAAAGTGACATTTAAATTAGAATTTGGTTATATATGCAAGTTCATTATAAAGGGCTCTGGTGTTCGAGGAATAAACAAAAACCACCTCATACTTCTTAGGTACTGGCACCGTATTAACAGTTTATATCCTGAATGCAACATAAACATGACAAATATGAAAGCTTGAATAGAAGAGAGAACTAAATGACAATACCATAAGAGAAATAAAATCCCATATCAAAAATATCATGGCATCATACTATATACATATAAATACTGTAATATCCCAAATTCTGGCTAGTGACTAAATTGTAAAATTTGATAGTTTAGGGGGTTAAAGTATAAACTTTGGAAAAGTTTGGGGACTAAAGTCTAAATATCCCCAACAAGTAATTTTATTCAGTATAAGAGTGAATCGGATCGAAATAGGTATCTTGATATCGGTTTTAAGAATTAAGATGCAGAAAAAGTACCGAATTTGGATCGAATAAAATTATTAAGCGTGCTCAGGCCAGAGAAATACAAGGATGGGTGACCTTTGGAAAGGTCCCATAAAAATGTTTCTGATCGATAATTTGGACTTAGTAAGAGTAAAGAATATTCGTATGGATTTACGATAAAGGATTTCTAAGAGAATTTCTACTCTTTGAAGATTTTCGATAATTATTGGGATAATAGACTGAGTTAAGAAAATTCAGTATAAGACTTTAGGAAAGTGAATTTTTTATAAGATGATAGTTTTCATTTTCCGAATATGGAATTTTTGGAATAAATTTGATAGCTCGATAAAGCTGAAATTGCAGTAAAAGTATTTTATGAATATCGAGAAATCAGATCGAACTATAATTCCGAGACTGATCCAAAAGCCATAGAAAAGTCATAAAATACTAATTTGTGAATATTTTATCATTGATGGTTGGATTCCAACTAAACTTAGTTGAATTTTTACAAGAATGGCAAACTAGTTGGAGGGCAAATTAGTCATTTTGCCTCAATGGCATTTTTGAAATATTTAAAAAGTTACAATGGTAATTTTGGAAGAAAAAATGGAAGAGTAAATCTTGGCTCTTGATTAATGATAAGATCAATCTCAACCATTGGATTAAAAGGGCATTTTAGTAATTTCACTATCTAAATGAATTTAAAATTCATTTATACAAGACAAGTGGCCAAATTGGATGAAAAACAAAAGATGAAGACCATTCTTCATCCTCAAATTTCGAAATATGAGGGGGGGTAAGAAAGAAAAATGGAGAAAAAAATTTTGAGTTCGATTCAAGCCCCGAAACTCGATTTTCAAGTAATCTCATCAACTACAAAGTTGTTGTACTCTTCAAGCTCTATCTTTTGTTATCAATAATTCATGGAATCCATGCTTGATTGATGATAATTTTTCATTAGAATAAATTAGGGTTTATGGAAAAAGTTTGGGGCTTTTGGAATTTTATGATTTCATGATGAAATTCAAGTTGAAATCAAGCTAGTATAATGTTAAAATCATGTTATTGAATTGAGATTTAAACCCTACATATTTTACTTTGTATGAAAATAATTCATGGAAAAATTTAGGGTTTGTGATGTTGAATTAATGATTTAGTAAGCTTGAATTGTTGTTTGGAAGCAAGACCCTAAATTAAAGGTATAGGGAACATTTCATAAATTCTAGAAGTTAGAGGACTAATCTGATATTTATGATTTGAAGTGTATTTATGTTATTAATGATGATGAAGATGTGAAATTGATGTTAGAATGCTAAACTGATGTAGAATCGAGTTAGTGACCATTTTGACAATTTGTCAAAATTAAGTGACCAATTTGGCAAGGAAGTTTTGGATAAGGACTGAATCTAATTTTAGTTGAAATAATAAGAATTCAAGTAGTAATGTTGATTTGAGGACTAATTTGCAAAGTTAAGAAGTTTGGATCCTTACCTTTGCATTATTAGTGACCATTCGATAAAGAAGGAAAATTAGAGGAATTATTTTTGAATAATTATTTGATAAAGAAAGTGATACATTAGTTGTTTGAATCAATTAAGGGGACCAAATTGACAAATAGCAAAGTAAGGAGAAATTAGTATAAAGTTTGAAGTTATTTATGGAAGTTGTGTAGGAAAACTAGATTTGGCAGTAAGTTTGAAAATTCACCATAAATTCTAAAAAAATGGTTAGATGGTGAATTGTATACCTATGTAAATATTTATTCATCTAGTTTCGTTTAAAACAAACAGTGATTGATTTCGATTCATATATCAAAAGATATGAATTTTTAAGTAATGAAAGGTCATAAAACAAACTAGCAGTCTGTTCCGAAATTCAATACTGGAATTTGACTTTGAAAATTTGCCATAAATCGTACAAATTGAATCTGGTTTATTAGTTTATATGGTTGAAAATCTTATCAAATCTAGTTTCGTTTCCAACAAACGGAAACTGATTTCGAGTTCCGAGTTAAAAGATATTAATTTTTAATCCAATGAAGGTTAAAAAAATTACAGAACAGTTTCTGTTAGGACAGCCCTGTAAACAGGAGTTTGATGAATTTTCATAATTTTGTATATTTTATTAAATTATGTGGCTTATATCGTTAGAACCGTTACCGAGTCTAGTTTCTACGGTACAAAGGATATTAAGATTCAACATGTATTCTGCTCTGTAGAAGTAAATCTTGGATTGTAGTGCAAGTTGACAGAAAATGGAAATTGAGACCATTTGTGTCTAATGTTGGTTAGAAAGCTTGGAGGAATTATTTGAAGATCAAAATGGTCATTAGGGACCAAAAATGAGTTTGTGAACAGTATAAGGAAGTAAATAAATTTATGGAAAAAAATTATGTTGAATGATTAAATAGCTTATTGAAATATTGTTAGAAGTGAATCTAACAAATGTTTATTTATATTCATGTGATGAATGAAGCTAAATCCGAATAAAAATGACGTTCAAGGTACTGTGAAGGAAAGGATCGAGTAGAATTTAGAGAGGCATGTTAATTAATTGGCCCGTATGAGTGCATTTCTATATGTATGTTATGTATAAAAAAAGGGGGAGACTTGGGATAAGTCAACCCAAAATTTATAAATTTTACTACATAATAAATTGATCTGATGCATGATTCAATAATGGCAATCTTTGATATAATACGAGGTATGATTTTCTATTCTGCATAATGATGATTTATGATTACCATGAACAATTATGATGAAATATGAAATATGAATTTACTATCTATATGATTGATGATAATTGATTGGTAATGAAAGAAATGCCCAAGTATTGTGTATGGGAGTCCATGGTATAGTTGGCATGCCATAGAGTCTTTAGCAGCTGCACCCTCATGTTATCAAATATATATTGTGACAAAATGATTATGTCACATGCACCCTAGGGATCCACGCCCACTGTGCCCGAGTGCACTGTCGAGGTGCTTCATGTTTATGGGGAGCATAGAGCACCACGAGTACGTACTCATCTTCACGTTCACGTTAGACACTACGGTATCATTTCAAGATGACTCCCATACCTCAATCTCATATAATATACTTTGGGCTATGTTCAAGAATATGATATGCAAATGATGGCATAAAGAAAGCATTACTATGTTCAAGTACATGATATGCAAATGATGGCATAATGAAAGTATGACTATGTTAAGGTATATGATATGCAAATGATTACATGATGAGAACATGACCATGATAAAGTATATGTTATGCAAATGATTGCATGATGAAAGCATGACTGTGTCAAGTTATATGTTATGTAAACGATTACATGATGAAAGCAAGAATATGTTAAAAGACATGTTATGCAAATGCTTACATGATAATAATAGAATGTTGAAAGCATGGCTATGATAAAAATTAAGCTATATAAATGACTAATTGATGATCATGAAATATCGATTGCATGTTTTTATGACAAAACTGATAGATGACATGAATTATGATTGAAAACATGTCTATGTTAAAAAATATGTTGAGCATATGATTACTTGATGAATATAGAATGTTGAAAATGTGACTATGTTAAAGAATATGACATGCACATGAATACTTGATGATTATGGAATTATGGTAGTATGATTCTATGTTAGGTAGATTAATGATATAAATCATATTTGGACATGTTTGCCATTTTACAAAACATGTAATGCACTTTTCATATGATATATTGTAATGCATTATTTCATGTTTAGATAAATAAGATTAATTTCCTCGCTAAGTTCGTACTTAGCGTGTGCTTTATTTCACACGTAGGTTCTCCAAAAATAGACTAACAAGGAGGAGCTGTTAATTGGGAAGATCAAGTTACTATCTCTAAGTACAGTACGTACAACTTTAACGTAATTTGATAGACTAGTGGGCATGTAATATTTTAAGTGGGTAAACTGTTTTGTAAGTCTAAGTTTATAACATATTTATACATTGTTATGGAAGAGTGGACTTATAGAAATGATTTTCTATTAATAACTATGAATTTTGACGTAGTTAAATGTTGTTTAACCCTATTCGCGTAAAAATTTGAAAATCAAGAAAGGGTCTAGGCAGTGTACATAGTTTTCACCCTGAATTATATTTTTATTTCAACAACTCAATTATGAATTTTATAAATCAATTCGGGGTCAAAACTAGCTGCAATAGACTGACATAGTTTTAATTTAAAACCGAAAAAGGTTTAAACTACAAGATGAATTTTGGTAAAAAAAAGAAAAATATTTTACAAGTCAAAATTTCTTTCAATGACTTTGTAACATCTTTAATGTATATTTAGCTTACGAGTATACGTTAAGGGTGTTATATTTATTGGTATTAGAGCTACATGTTTAGCCGATTCTGTAGGCTAAACCAAGTTTAGTATGATTTGATGTTAAATACATGCCCCTAGGATGTTATGTCACTGACGTACTATTGTGTAACTTGATTATGCTCCTCAATAACATGAATAAGTTATAGTAAAAATAAGTAATGTCAAGTATTGTTGGACTGTGTTAGACATCTGATAATTGAGACCAAAAGGAGGTCTAAAGAAGAAGTAATGAAATACAGAATGTTCCACCTCTAGCTCCTACCCCAGCTAAGCCACCTACGTGGTAGGGAGCTCCAGCATAAGAATATCGAACCTTAGTACGAGCCCTAAAAAGCTATGGTTAAAAAAATTCAAACCCTAATGCCTGTATCAATCTGGAACCTACACCAGTAAAGGCATCGACTGCTAAGGAGCTTAAGAAGTTCGGAGCTCCTGAATTTCATGTAGAAGGTGGTCTGATGGCTGCCAATTTATGGCTCTATGATGTTAAAGTCACGCTAGAGGAATCAAATTGTACAAATGCTGAAAAGTTAGAAAAGCTGCATCCTTATTAAGGGAACATGCTTATATTTGATGGTCCGAGGCCACAAAATAATACCTATTGAGAAAGTAACTTGGACATTCTAAAAAGTGTTTAGAGTCAAGTATGTTGGCGACTGTTGCGCGTAATAAGTGCTCCGCAATTATGCAAGTGTACACGTCGCAAGTTATAGTATAAAAGATATCGTCTCCACAGGGATTGGTGCCACTTCAAGAATCTAATCTCTTGCACTGTAAAAAGTAAAAGAGCACAAGTAGAAGATTGTAGGAGTTTAACTAATAAACTAAACTAGAAAGCAAATAAGTAAAAGAAGATGTAATCAAATGAGAGAGAATAGGCCATGTTATCGTGAGTTGAGGTGTGATAGCCGATTGGATCATCTTGGTAAAAAAGTGCAAGGGCAACTCAGTTGTCGTGGCAACATGCATAGTGGGGTTGCCTTGGCAACTAATTGATGGTTGCCTGGGCAACTACTTGGGTGGCTGGGTAGCAACTTCAAGGTTTGGCGGAGCGTTCTTCAATGGTTTCTTCTTATCCCTAAGTCGAAACTCTAGCTACTTGTGCATGCCTTGATAATACATCCCTGCGTGAATCAAGGGTGAACAAGAACCAATCTTGCGCTCCTCTTAGCCATTGAAATCCTTAACTTATTCCTAAGCCGGATTAATCTTCACCATCAATATATTGAATAAAGACCATACTCATTCATTTCTTGAATCTAACTCTCCCGATATTAGATAAATAGATGAAGTTACGAGATCCTCTCCCAATTCACTCGCAAACAAGAATAAGAACCAAGAATTAATAAACCTTGAATAGAAAGTGCAAACTCTTATTACATAAACAAAATCCAATTGTTTCTCACAACCACAAAACACAATAACCATAGCCAAATAGATTTAGTTCATGGCTAGGTTCCAAAGAAACACAAGATAAAGAATTCCTAGCATAAACCTAATTGAACAAGAAAGAAAAAGATGAAGAATGGATGGAGCTTTGTCGAAATCTCCCTTGTCCTTGATCTTGTCAAAATTTCTCTCATCTCTTTCCCTTTGGAGTTGACGGCATGGCCTTCAATTTATAGGGCTAGGTCAAAGTCTGTTTTGAGGAGGAAGTTTAGTTGAAATTAAATTATCTTTAAAGAATATAATTCTTTATTATATTTAAATTCCTTCTAGAACTTCTCTTATCTTATTGGGATTTTATTTCTCTTTAACCTCTTCATGGAAATCAAACTCCTTTGGGATTTAGCTTTGCTCCACATCATCTTGGGCTTATCTAGTCATTAATTTTGACTACCGTATCATCTTATTCCTTGTCGAAAATTGCCCTGGCAACTAGCTCGACATCTCCTTCATGCATTGCTCTGGCAACTAGCTCGACATCTCCTTCATGTATTGCCCTGGCAACTGGTTCTAGCCTTTCTTTGGCAAGTGATTCTTCACATACACACAAAACACACCAAATCAACATATTTTCCCACAAAAATCACCAAGTTATGTAAACAAGCTCAACGATGGAAAGAAACATGAATTAATGCATGAATGACTAATTATGCAACTAATATGAGCCTAAGTCTAACAATAATATAAGTAAAAAGGGTAATAATAATAGTACTTTTGAACACTTATCACACCCCAAAACTTGAACTATTGCTT
Organism: Hibiscus mutabilis; assembly: GCA_019671005.1. Taxonomy (NCBI): domain Eukaryota; kingdom Viridiplantae; phylum Streptophyta; class Magnoliopsida; order Malvales; family Malvaceae; genus Hibiscus; species Hibiscus mutabilis. The sequence continues at coordinate 19,525,856 of CM033755.1, forward strand.
GTCCTCAAGCAATACAAACTAACAATTACCTACCAAGACTTTAATCATCAAAGACATGCTTCAAACTTGAATTCAAACCTCGGAACCGTGGCACAAAGTATGATCACCTTTTAATTTTCAGATAGCACAAAAATTACCCGGAACCAAACTATAATGCTCGTGACAATATGTGTGTGTAGTTGTGTACAAGTTGATTTTCAAGATTCTATGTGAACAATAGGCTTTTATCAATTTAATTACTGGGGCATTTATTTTTATTTTCACTAGAGCCAATTTTGGGCACCTCTAGCGATTATTTAATGTGCATTAACTACTAGAGCTAGTTTCGAGCACCTCTAGCAAGAAATTAACTTTTAATTTTCAATTTTTAATTTACCCAAATTTTAAGCAACCTAAGTTCACTAAGTTTCTTTCAATCAACAAGCCACAACCGTGTAAAAAAATCAGCATCATAGTAAAATTCTAAGTTCTTTTCATGCAATCCTAAAATTAAAGGTTCATTCAATTAAGTGCAGTGGCAAAAATTCATCATTGGATATTCAAAAAGTCTTAAGCAATTAAATCCAATTAAAGGCATGGCAAGTAATATATGCAACCTCTATGTGATTGTTAAAGATGAATGCAACTAAACATGAAACTAACTAGAAACCAACACCCCCCAAACTAGAGAGAAGCATTGTCCTCAATGCATGTAAAAGTGAAACAAAATTTAAAAGAAACTAAATGAAATGAGTTAGTCGGAGAGGTCGTCACCTCAAGTGATAAGTTTTCTTCGTACCGTTTGCTTGATTCATTTTCCGATCGGTGGTTGAATGCTTGCGGTTGGTACCGCGTGAATAACATTGCTTTGATTTGATCCATGTTTGCCGAGGAAGGTTCACTTGCCTAGGCATCAGTAGTTGCTGATGCCATTTTTGTTGCCTGGGCATCGCCAGTTTCTGTTGCCCTGGCAACTGCTGAGGTAGTTATCAGGGCGGTTGTCGTGTGCAAGTAGTCGACAGTGAATTTCCTTAGCATGGTGGTTGTGAGTCTTGTTGTGGAAAAGAAAAGAAAACAAAGAAAACCTAGAAACTAAAGATAATGAAGAAAAATAAAATAAAATATCTCCTAAAAATAAAAATGAAAATAAAAAGAAAAGGAAAAAAATATTGAAAGAAGAGCATGCTCATGCATCTCCTAAGGTGACCACTTCTTTGTTACGTTCCACATGGGCACCGTTGTAGTGCTTCAATCTTTGTCCGTTGACTTTGAATTCATGTTTGTCAGTGATGGACTTGATTATCATGGAACCATGAGATAATGGTTTGCCAACTTCGAATGGTCCTGACCATCTTGATTTTAGTTTTCCCGGGAAATGTTTTAGCCGAGAATTGAATAAGAGAACTAGTTGCCCTGGCATGAATTGTCGCGACAATAGTTTCTTGTCATGCCATTGCTTTGTTTTCTCCTTGTAGATTCGTGCATTGTTATAGGCGAGTGCACGGAATTCTTCAATCTCGTTGAGGTCCAACAAACGCTTTTGTCCAGTACTTTCCCAATCCATATTCACGATCTTGATTTCCCAATATGCCTTGTGTTCGATTTCCACCGGTAGATGGCATGTTTTGCCATAGACAAGTCACAAGGGAGACATACCTAAGGGTGTTTTGAATGCAGTGCGATATGCCCAAAGTGCGTCATCTAGTCTTACTGACCAGTCATTCCTAGAGGGATTTACAACTTTCTCGAGTATACCTTTCAATTCTCGGTTGGAAATTTTTGCTTACCCATTGGTTTGTGGGTGATATGCCGTGGCAATCTTGTGAGCTACACCAAAGCGTTGCAGCATCTTGGTGATAAGTCTACTGTCAAAGTGCTTTCCTTCATCACTGATAATTGCTCTCGACATCCCAAACCGTGTAAATATATTTTTTTTGCAAGAATCGTTGCACGGTCTTGGAATCGTTATTGGGAACTGCAGCTGCCTCAACCCATTTAGACACGTAGTCAATGGCAAGTAGAATATAGAGGTTGCCGAATGAAGATGGGAAAGGTCCCATAAAATCGATCCCCTACACATCAAACAATTCTACCTCGATGATGTTTTAGAGCGGCTTCTCATGTCGTCTAGAGATATTGCTCGTCCTCTGGCAACGATCACATTGCTTGTAAAACTCATGGGCATCTTTGTACAGTGTTGGCCAATACAAACCGGATTGCAAAACTTTTGCCGCGGTATGTGTTCTTCCAAAATGTCCTCCATAGGGTGAAGAATGGCATTGCTGGAGTACATTCTGCTGCTCTTCTTCTGGGACACATCGGCGTATAACCTGGTCTGCACATTGTTTAAACAAAAGAGGCTCGTCCCAAAAGTAATGCTTAGCATCATGGCGAAACCGCTTCTTCCCTTGGTGAGTAAGGCCATGAGGTAAAATACAACAAATAAGGAAATTAACTAAATTCGCGTACCAGGGTATTGCCGAGGCATGTGTTGCCGTGGCAACTGCTTCCATGGTTTCCAAGGTGTGCGCGTCTAGAGTTGCTGCGGTATGCGCGTCAAGGGTTGTCATGGTATGCGCGTCAAGGGTTATCGGGGCGTGCGCATCCATAGTTGTCACGACATACGCGTCAATGGTTGTCGAGGCGTCAGGGGTTGCTGAGGCATGTGCATCCATGGTTGCCGAGGCGTGCGCATCTAGAGTTGTCGAGGCGTCGAGGGTTGCCGAGGCATGTGCATCCATGGTTGCCGAGGCGTCAGGGGTTGCCGAGGCATGTGCATCCATGGTTGTCGAGGCAACTAACAGTTGCTCATCAGGGAATGCATCGCATATCTCTAAATCTGCGTCCTCCTTCCCATTGCGTTCTAAGCGTGATAAGTGATCGGCCACTTGATTTTCTGTTCCTTTTTCTGTCCTTAATTTTAATGCCAAACTCTTGTAAAAGCAATATCAAACGAATCAAACGAGGTTTGGCATCCTTTTTAGCAAATAGATACTTAATTTCTGAATGGTCTGTATGAACAATTACATTTGTACCAATCATATAGGATCGGAACTTGGCAAATGCGAAAACTACTGCTAGTAACTCTTTCTCCGTTGTTGTGTAATTCACTTGAGCACTATTAAAAGTTTTACTAGCATAGTATATCACATGAAAGGTCTTATCTATGCGTTGACCTAGGACTGCTCCTACCGTGAATTCACTTGCATCACACATGAGCTCAAAAGGTAGCGTCCAATCTGGTGGAACGACAATAGGTGCCGAGGCAAGCTTTTCCTTTAGGGTTTTGAATGCTTGGGGCGCAAGAATCATCAAAATTGAAGACTTTATCCTGTTCAATCAAATTGCACAAGGGTTTTGTAATTTTAGAAAAAATATGAATGAACCTCCTGTAAAAACCAGCATGTCCAAGAAAGCTTCAGATTCCTTTAACCGAACTTGGTGGGGGTAATCTCTCGATCACGTCCACCTTGGCTTTGTCTACTTCAATTCCCTTGGATGAAATCTTGTGGCCGAGCACTATTCCTTTATCTACCATAAAATGGCACTTCTCCCAATTAAGGACTAAATCAGTTTCTTCACATCTTGCCAACACCTTCTCTAAATTGCCGAGGCAACTGTTGAAGTCATTACCAAAAATAGAAAAATCATCCATGAAGATCTCAAGGAAGTCTTTGACCATATCTGAAAAGAGTGCCATCATCCATCTTTGGAAGGTTGACGGGATGTTACACAATCTGAACGGCATCCTTCTAAAAGCATAAGTACCGTATGGGCATGTGAAGGTTGTCTTTTCTTGATCTTCTGGTGCTATGGCAATTTGATTGTAACCTGAATAACCATCAAGAAAATAATAAAAGGGTTTACCTGCAAGACGGTCAAGCATTTGATCAATAAAGGGTAATGGGAAGTGATCTTTCCTAGTGGCTTTGTTTAGCTTTCTATAATCCATACAAACCCTCCAACCGGTCACAGTCCTGGTTGGAATGAGTTCATTGTTTTCATTACTTACCACCGTTATACCTCCTTTTTTTCGGTACATATTGTACCATACTTACCCATGTACTATCAGAGATAGGGTATATGATGTCGGCATCGAGCCACTTAATGATTTTTTTCATTACAACCCCTTTCATGGCATGATTCAATCTCCTCTGGGCCTCAATCGAAGGTTTGTGATCATCTTCCAACAAAATCTTGTGCATGCACAGTGCCAGGCTAATTCCTTTCAAGTCGGCAATTGTCCACCCTATTGTCTTCTTGTGTAGCATCAACATTTTGATCAGCTTATTTTCCTACTCAGGCTGTAACTTAGAGGAAATAATTACAGGCAATGTATTGTCGGCTCCTAAGTAAGCATATTTTAGTTGCTTTGGCAACTGTTTCAACTCAAGAATCGGTGGTTGTTCAAAAGAGGACTTTTCGAGCTTACCTTCATTACCTGAGTAATCTAGTGGTTCAAAGTATGTACCTGGTCGATTGACTAACCAATTTGCCTTTTCTTGTTGTTCCTCATCGATCGGTTCTTCATACTCTTCAGGTTCCTCTTGATCAGCAATGTAGTTGCCGAGGCAACTAAATTCCTCACCGAAGTTAAACTCTGCCTTGGCATGAACAAGTTGGCATTCTTCTGGATCATCGGCATGCCTTAGGGTTTGGAACATATTTAGTTTAACTTGCTGGTCATTCACCCTCATTGTGAGTTCTCCCTGTTGCTAGAAAGGGTCTCCCGAGAATGATAGGTGCATGTTCATCTGCTTCACAATCCAAAACAATAAAGTTAGCGGGAAAAATAAATTTATCAACTTTTACCAGTATGTCTTCGATTTTTCCCTCTGGATGCACATAGGATCTGTCGGCTAGCTGTAGCATAACTACTGTAGGTATTGCCTTCCCGATTCCTATTTTATGGAAAACCGATTTAGGCATCAAGTTTATGCTTGCTCCAAGGTCGCATAATGCTTTCCCGACATAGTAGTTTCTGATGGAACAAGGTATTGTGAAACTTCCGGGATCCTTCAACTTGGGTGGCCTGCGATTGTGCAATATGGCCATGCATCCCTCTGTTGCGACAACTGTTTCAAACTTGGCATAGTTCGGCATTTGTTCAATCGCCTCAACCAATGGCAAGTTGATCTGGACTTGCTTTAGAATGTCAATAAACTTCTTGAATTGATATTCTTGCTTTTGTCGCTTCAACCTCTGTGGGAATGATGGTGGAAGTCAGATATCTTTGATCCTTTCATTGGTCTAGAAACTGATTGATGGCATTGCCAGGGCAACTAGAGTTGCCGAGGCATTGTCAACTGGGGTTTCCGTAGTGTGCATATCGTTGGTTGTCGAGGCATCCTTATCGTCGATCACTGAGACATGCTTATCGATGGTTGCCGCGGCAATTCCTGGTTCAGCATATGAGGTTTTGCCACTGGGTTCGTTTTGATCTTTTTGTGGAGTTTTGTTTGATGAGCGAGCTTGAGCCTCTTTAAGTTGTTGGCCACTTCTAGTGGTGATCGCCTTACATTGCTCATAGCCTCTTGCGACTTCAGTATCGCTAGGTAAACCTCCTTGTGGTCTAGTATTCAGGTTTTGAGCAAATTTTCAATGATTTGATTGCCGCCTCTTGGTTTTGTAATCTCATCTCGGTCCTGTTAATAAAAGCATCGGTTCTTTTTATGAAGTTACTATTCTCAGCCATATAAGATTCAGTTTTCAACATAAAAACATTGAGAGAATTTTCCAAAGAACTAGATGCTGTCGGTTGTTGCTGCGGCAACTGTTGCCATGGCATATTCTGCTGGAATCCCAATGCTTGTGCATTCTGATTGTTCTGGTTTAGAGCATTGTTGGGATTACTCCACGAAAAATTCGGGTGCTTCTTCCAAGCTGGATTATATGTGTTGGACATCACATTGTTGTTCCGGTTGTAATTCCCCACATAAAAGCTGGATTTCATATTCTGCATACATTCAGAAGAATCATGGTTACCACCACATAACTCACAAAAGGAATCCATTACCTTGACCTCCTGTGTGTTGTTTGGTTTTTGCATGTTCTGGACCATCTTAGTTGGAGTAGCCAATTGTGCCGAAATTGAGTCTGATGATCCAAGTTCATGTATTGTGGCTTGGCGTCTAACTCCTCATCTTCTAGCATAGTGGAATTGATAATCATTCTTGGCAAGCCTGTTTAGAATTTGCATTGCTTCCTCCGGTGACTTATCTAGGAGTATGCAGTTTTCCGAGGCATCTAGCATCAACCTTGTTGGTGTATTCATAGCATTGTAAAACATTGTTACTTGTGTCCACATTGGGAATCCGTTTAGGGGGCATTTGTGTAAAAGTTTTCTATATCGCTCCCAAGCCTCGTACATGGATTCATCATCTGCCTGTCGAAAAGAAGTAATTTCTTTATGAAGCCTATCAATCAAATTTGTAGGATTAAATCGAGCAAGGAAATCAGGACAAAGATCGGTCCAAGATCCTATTGATCCAGCAGGAATACTATTCAACCATGCTTTCGCCCTATCCCTCAGTGAATAGGGGAATAATCTTAGTCGCAAAAAAATTGGGGGTGACTCCTTGTATTTTGAATGAGTTACAAATCTCGAGGAAAGATTTAACATGTTGCCGTGCATCTTCAGTTGCTGAGCCGCCAAATTGACCAATTGTGTTGATCATATTAAACATCACCGGTTTCAACTCAAAGTGGTCGGCTTCAATTTTAGGTGTGACAACTCCTGGATTAAGTCCATCAAGATCTTCTTCAAGATAGTCTCGAATAGTTCTGTTTCGTGGAAGAATCACTCCTCCTCCTGCTGCTGGAACATCTTGATTCATATTGACGTCTTGATTAGCCATTGCTACTCTTAACCTTCGTCTAATTCTTTGCAAGGTTCGTTTGATTTCTGGATCAAAGGGATATTATGGTGTAATCGGTCTTGCCCTGGTCATATACCAATGCAAAACCAAAGTTTGTTAGTCCTTTCAATCTTAAACAAGAAAAATAAAAAGTGCAATAAAATAAAAACAAAGTTTCTATTGCCAATCCCCGGCAACGACGCCAAAAACTTGTTGCGAGTAATAAGTGCTCCGCAATTGTGTAAGTGTACACGTCGCAAGTTATAGTATAAAATATATCATCTCCACAGGGATTGATGCCACTTCAAGAATCTAATCTCTTGCACTGTAAAAACTAAAAGAACACAAGTAGAAGATTGTAGGAGTTTAACTAATCAACTAAACTAGAAAGCAAATAAGTAAAAGAAGATGTAATCAAATGAGAGAGAATGGGCCAGGTTATCGTGAGTTGAGGTGTGATAGCCGATTGGATCGTGTTGATAAAAGAGTGCAAGGGCAACTCAGTTGTCGTGGCAACTTGCACAGTAGGGTTGCCTTGGCAACTAATCGATGGTTGCCTGGGCGACTAGCTGGGCAGGAACTTCAAGGTTCGGTGGAGCGTTCTTCATTGGTTTCTTCTTATCCCTAAGTTGAAACTCTAGATATTTGTACATGCCTTGTTAATACATCCCTTAGTGAATCAAGGGCGAACAAGAACCAATCTTACACTCCTCTTAGCTGTTGAAATCCTTAACTTATTCCTAAGCCGGATTAGTCTTCACCATCAATAGATTGAATAAAGACCATACTCATTCGTTTCTTGAATCTAACTCTCCCGATATTAGATAAATAAATGAAGTTACGAGATCCTCTCCCAATTCACTCGCAAACAAGAATAAGAACCAAGAATGAATAAACCTTGAATAGAAAGTGCAAACTCTTATTACCTAAACAAAAATCCAATTGTTTCTCACAACCACAAAACACAATAACCATAGCCAAATAGATTTAGTTCATGGCTAGGTTCCAAAGAAACACAAGATAAAGAATTCCTAGCATAAACCTAATTCAACAAGAAAGAAAAAGATGAAGAATGGATGGAGCTTTGTCGAAATCTCCCTTTTCCCTTGATCTTGTTGAAAATTCTCTCATCTCTCTCCCTTTGGAGTTGATGGCATGGCCTTCAATTTATAGGGCTAGGTCAAAGTCTTTTTTGAGGAGGAAGTTTAGTTGGAATTAAATTATCTTTAAAGAATATAATTCTTTATTATATTTAAATTCCTTCTAGAAGTTCTCCTATCTTCTTGGGATTTTATTTCTCTTTAACCTCTTCATGGAAATCAAACTCCTTTGGGATTTAGCTTTGCTCCACGTCATCTTGGGCTTATCTAGTCATTAATTTCGACTACCATATCATCTTATTCCTTGTCAAAAATTGCCCTGGCAACTAGCTCGGCATTTCCTTCATGCATTGCCCTGGCAACTAGCTCGACATCTCCTTCGTGCATTGCCCTGGAAACTGGTTCTAGCCTTGCTTTGGCAAGTGATTCTGCACATACACACAAAACACACCAAAGCAGCATCTTTTCCCACAAAAATCACCAAGTTATGTAATCAAGCTCAACGATGGAAATAAACATGAATTAATGCATGAATGACTAATTATGCAACTAATATGAGCCCAAGTCTAACAATAATATGAGTAAAAAGGGTAATAAAAATAGTACTTTTGAACACTTATCAGTGACCAGTTTAATAAAGAGATGTTATAGTAGTTTCAAAGTTTGAAACAAAGTACTCGTACTGTCTACGGTATGAGTTGGATTTTAATGGATTAATCGGTATACAATTGATTTGACACCGACTGAGAAGTCCCTATGAGAATGGTTTATTGAGGGACTTAACCCGAGGCCTAAAGAGTAATTCTCAAGTATGAGTTTCTCGATTTACTAGGATGCTATAATGAGAGCAAAGGCTATGGAGAAAGCCTATAATTACTTTAATTGATCCGGGTTCAACTCAATTGTATATTGGTATTAAGATAGTAGTACAAAGAAAGATTCTTAAGGAAAACTATTTATAGTAATGTGATTCCTAGTAACCCACTTGGACATAGTGCATGGGTGACTGGAATATGTAAGAAATGTGTGTTAGTGATTTAAGGAATTGAGTTCTTGGCAAGCTTATTAGAGCTTTTATTTCGCAAACTTGAGATTATTTTTGAAATAAACTAGTTGTATGCATATGATGCAGAGGTGAAATGTAAAAAAATGTTCGTACTTCAAGGACCTGATGGTTCTGAAGCAATCATTATGGAAGAAAGAACCGACTGTTTAGAGTCAGTGATTTCTTTAATAACAACTTAAAGATTGTAATGCAATGGATGTGAGGTATATTTAATTTATATGGTGGGTATACAATTATCAACTAAGAAAATTGAAGGCATCCTGGCTATAAAGGTAAATTGTACAAGAAAGATTATTTCTTTAAGGAGACATCAGTGTTACTAGATGTCAACTATAAGGTTTAAAAGACAAGAAATCTGGAATAAAAATATGATGAAAGTGATATTTGAGTACATACTGAACAAGATTGGAAGTCTAATACCGATAAAGAGTATTGAACTCTTAACCAAAGAGTATTTAAAGAAGTCAACTAAGAGGTTAATTCTACCTGAATAGTTGATAGCAGAGCGGGCTGAAGTGTAATGGATAAGCTAAGATATCTTTTCAGAAAGGTTTTGATAAAGACAATCAGTAATAATAAGATGATGAGTATAACAAGCATTAAAATGATGTGAATTGATAGAAGAAGGTTTTCTAATGGTCTAAGTGATCAAGTATTAGAAGATATTATAAAGATACCAATTCGATAATTTGAAGTGAAATTAAGATAAGTTGGTTATCTATGCACAAGGTAAAAGCGATTATAAGAAGAAATGTTTAAATTTTTAAAAGGAATTAGTTCCTTAATGAAGTCAAAGGAAGAGTGTTTAGTTGAAGATTGTTTCAGATAATTGGAATTTCCATAGAAATGTTTCTAGACAAGAACAAGAGTCTCGGATCACAAGGGTTATAAAGATACCCGTAGCAGTAACAATGAAATCAAGTATGAACTTTTTTCTGATTTTTACCTAGATTGAGCTACTAGTGCAGTAGGGGGCTCAACTACAAGAACAAGAAGTACCTAAGAGGTTGTACCCTTCGCCAACTGTATATAATAAAGCATTGGTGGTTTAAATGTTTAAGCAGTTGAAAGCCTTAAATGTCAGAGCAACAAGGAACTTATGATTGTTTATTTGAAAACAAAGGATGATTTGTATAGGTCAAAAAGGGAAGACTTAGTTTTAGAACTGTTATACCTCAAGGAAATGTGAAAGAGTTGGACCAATAGTATATTAATGGGTCTTATCTCTAGAAGTGAGCAAAAGTCTATAGTATATGTACTTATGTTTTGGGGGCATTGACTAAATTATTTACATGTCATCACTCCTGAATAAATTGAGATGCAATTAGATTTGATACATGAAGAGGGGTTAGTAGAAATATTGGTTTATGGAATTACAGAAATAAGGAATAAAAAATTTCATTGATTGAAGTTTCGAGGAAAAATTTCAAGGGCGAATAAGCCAATTGGGAGGCTGAGAAGAAAATAGGGAAGTAATATCCGTAAATGTTTGGAACAGGTACACATTGAAAATTCGAGGATGAATTTTCTTAAGGGGGAGGAATTGTAATATCCCAAATTTTGCTAGTGATTAAATTGTAAATTTTGAAAGTTTAAGGGGTCAAAGTATAAACTTTGGAAAAATTTAGGGACTAAAATTTAAATTTTCCCAACAAGTAATTTTATTCACTATAAGAGTGAATCGGATCAAAATAGGTACCTTGATATCGATTTTAAGAATTAAGATGCAAAAAAAGGTACCAAATTTGGATCAAATGAAATTGTTAAGCGTGCTCAGGCCAGAGAAATACAAGGATGGGTGATCTTCGGGAAGGTCCCATAAAACTGTTTCTGATTGATAATTTGGACTCAGTAAGAGTAAAGAATATTCGTATGAATTTACGATAAAGGATTTCTAAGAGAAATTCTACTCTTTGAAGATTTTTTATAATTATTGGGATAATAGACCGAGTTAAGAAAATTTAGTCTAAGACTTTAGGAAAGGAAATTTTTTATAAGATGATAGTGTTCATTTTACGAATATGGAAATATGAAATTTTTGGAATAAATTCGATAGCTCAATAATGGTGAAATCGCAGAATAAGTATTTTATGAATATTGGGAAATCGGATCAAACTGAAATTTCAGAGGCTGATCCAAAATCCATGGAAAAGTCATAAAATACTATTTTATGAATATTTTATTATTGTTGGTTGGATTCCAACTAGACTTAGTTGAATTTTTACAAGAATGGCAAACTAGTAAATAAAAACTAGTTGGAGGGCAAATTGGTCATTTTGCCCCAATGGTATTTTTGAAATATTTAAAAAGTTACAAGGATAATTTTTGAAGAAGAAAATGGAAGAGTAAATCTTGGCCCTTGATTAATGATAAGATCAATCTCAACCATTGGATTAAAAAGGTATTTTAGTAATTTCATTATCTAAATGAATTTAAAATTCATTTATACAAGGCAAGTGGCCAAATTGGATGAAAAATAAAAGATGAAGACCATTCTTCATACTCAAATTTTAAAATATGAGGGGGAGAAAGAAAGAAAAATGGAGAAAAGTTTTCCAAGTTTGATTCAAGCCCCGAAACTCGATTTTTAGGTAATCTCATCAACTACAAAGTTGTTCTACTCTTGAAGCTCTATATTTTGATATCAATAATTCATGGAATCCTTGCTTGATTGATGAGAATTTTGCATGAGAATAAATTAGGGTTTATGGAAAAAGTTTGGGGCTTTTGGAATTTTATGATGTCATGATGAAATTCAAGTTGAAATCAAGCTAGTATAATGTTAAAATCATGTTATTGAGTTGAGATTTAAACACTACATATTTTAGTTTGTATGAAGATAATTAGGGTTTATGGATTCAAGTTTAATTTAGGGCTTGTGATGTTGAATTAATGATTTAGTAAGCTTGAATTGTTGTTTGGAAGCAAGACCCTAAATTAAAGGTATAAGGACCATTTCAAAAATTCTAAAAGTTAGAGGACTAATATGATTTTTATGATTTGAAGTGTATTTATTTTATTAATGATGATGGAGATGTGAAATTGATGTTAGAATGCTAAACTGATGTAGAATCGAGTTAGTGACCATTTTGACAATTTGTCAAAATTAAGTGATCATTTCGGAAAGGAAGTTTTGAATAAGGACTGGATCTTATTTTAGTTGAAATAATAAGAATTCAAGTAGTAATGTTTATTTGAGGACTAATTTGCAAAGTTAAGAGGTTTGGATCCTTACCTTTGCATTATTAGTGCCCATTCGATAAATAAGGAAAACTAGAGGGAGTTATTTTTGAATAATTATTTGATGAAGAAAGTGATACATTAGTGGTTTGAATCAATTAAGGGGACCAAATTGACAAATAGCAAAGTAAGGAGAAATTAGTATAAATTTTGAAGTTATTTATGGAAGTTGTGTAGGAAAACTGGATTTGGCAGTAAGTTTGAAAATTCACCATAAATTTTACAAAAATGGTTAGATGGTGAATTTTATATCTATGTAAAGATTTATTCGTCTAGTTTCGTTTAAAACAAACGGTGATTGATTTCGATTCATATATCAAAAGATATGAATTTTTAAGTGATGGAAGGTCAGAAAACAAAATAGTAGTCTGTTCTGAAATTCAATACTAGAATTTGACTTTAAAAATTTGCCATAAATCGTTCAAATTGAATCTGGGTTACTAGTTTATATGGTTGAAAAGCTTATCAAATCTAGTTTCGTTTCCAGCAAACGGAAACTTATTTCGAGTTCCGAGTTAAAAGATATTAATTTTCAATCGAATAAAGGTAAAAAATATTATAGAATAGTTTCTGTCATGATAGCCCTGTAAACGGGAGTTTGATGAATTTTCATAATTTTTGTAGATTTTATTAAATTATGTGGCTTATACCGTTAGAACCGTTATCAAATCTAGTTTCTATGGTATTAAGGAGATTAAGGTTCAGTAGTATTCTGCTCTGTAGAAGTAAATCTTTGATGGTAGTGCAAGTTGACAGAAAATGGAAATTGAGACAATTTGTGTCTAATGTTGGTTAGCAAGTTTGGAGGAATTATTTGAAGATCAAAATGGTCATTATGGTCCAAAAATGAGTTTGTGAACAGTATAAGGAAGGAAAAAAATTTATGGAAAAAAATTTTATGTTGAATGATTAAATAGCTTAATTGAAATATTGTTAGAAGTGAATCTAACAAATGTTTATTTATATTCATGTGATAAATGAAGCTAAATCCAATAAAAAGGAGGTTCGAGGAACTGTGAAGGAGAGGATCGAGTAAAATTTAGTAAGTCATGTTAATTAATTGGCCCAGGTGAGTGCATTTCTATATGTATGCTATGTATAAAAAAGAGGGGAGACTTGGGATAAGTCAACCCAAAATTTATAAATGTTACCGCATAATAAATTGATCCGATGCATGATTCAATAATGGCAAGCTTCGATATAATATGAGGTATGATTTGCTATTCTACATAATGATGATTTATGATGACCATGAACAATTATGATGAAATATGAAATATGAATTTTCTATCTATATGACTGATGATAATTGATTGGTATGAAAGAAATGTCCAAGTATTGTGTATGAGAGTCCATGGTATAGTTGGGATGCCATAGAGTCTTTAGCAGTTGCACCCTCATGTTCATGTTATCAAACAGATATTTTGAGAAAATGATTGTGTCACACGCACCCTGGGGATCCACGCCCACTGTGCCCGAGTGCACTGTCGAGGTGCTTCATGTTTTATGGGGAGCAAAGAGCGTCCCTGAGTACGTACTCATCTTCACGTTCGACACTACGGTGTCTTTTCAAGATAACTCATGTACCTCGATCTCATATAATATACTTTGAGCTATGTTCAAGAATGTGATATGCAAATGATGGCATAAAGAAAGCATTACTATGTTCAAGTACATGATATGCAAATGATGGCATAATGAAAGTATGACTATGTTAAGGTATATGATAGGCAAATGATTGCATGATAAGAACATGACCTTGATAAAGTATATGTTATGCAAATGATTGCATGATGAAAACATGATTGTGTCAAGGTATATGTTATGTAAACGATTACATGATGAAAGCAAGAATATGTTAAAAGACATGTTATGCAAATGCTTACATGATAATACTATAACGTTGAAAGCATGGCTATGATAAAAATTACGTTATGTAAATGACTAATTGATGATCATGAAATATTGATTGCATGTTTCTATGACAAAACTGATAGTTGACATGAATTATGATTGAAAATATGTCTATGTTAAAAAATATGTTGAGCATATGATTACTTGATGAATACAGAATGTTGAAAATATGACCATGTTAAAGAATATGACATGCATACTTGATGATTATGGAATAATTATAGTATGATTCTATGTTAGGTAGATTAATGATATAAATCATATTTGGACATGCTTCCCATTTTACAAAACATGTACTGCACTTTTCATATGATATACTGTAATGCATTATTTCATGTTTAGATAAATGAGATTAATTGTCTCATTAAGTTTGTACTTAGCGTGTGTTTTATTTCACATGTAGGTTCTCCGAAAATAGACTAACAAGGATGAGCAGTTAATTGGGAAGATCAAGTTACTATATGTAAGTACAGTACATACAACTTTAACGTAATTTGATAGACTAGTGGGCATGTAATATTTTAAGTGGGTAAACTGTTTTGTAAGTCTAAGTTTATAACGTATTTATACATTGTCATTGAAGTATAGACTTAGAGAAATGATTTTCTATTAATAACTATGAATTTTGACTTAGTTAAATGTTGTTTAACCCTGATCGCGTAAAAAATTGAAAATCAAGAAAGGGTCTAGGCAGTGTACATAGTTTTCACCCTGAATTATATTTTTATTTCAACAACTCAATTATGAATTTTATAAATCAATTCAGGGTCAAAACTAGTTGCAATAGACTGACATAGTTTTAATTCAAAACCGAAAAAGGGTTAAACTGCAAGATGAATTTTGGTATAAAAAAGAAAAATATTTTACAAGTCAAAATTTCTTTCAATGACTCCGTAACATCTTTAATGTATATTCGGCTTACGAGTGTCGTTTCCACCTATAGAACCCTTGGGTAACTCTCGATTCTTTTCCTAGCTTAGGCCCTTACCAATCGAAACCCACAAACCCCAACTTAGAAAAAAGACAAATGGCTACCTTCCGACGACAAATTTGGTGACTGACAGTGGCACCGATTTTAAACAAAGACACTCTAAACGACGGGTAAGTCTTTCCTCTTTCAAAAATGTTTATTTTTTAACCTAAATATGCTCTCTGAAATTTTTTTCATCCTTTAAAATCTGTGCACTAATTTTTTGTGGCTGCCGAATTCTCCTTGCCCTCCTATTTTCCTTTTTTAAAAAATCCCCTTAATTGATGCAGAAGTTGTATGATTTGAAGGGATGAGGGAAGTGGGTGGTTGTCTGCACATTCTTTCATTAATGGGTCCAAATTTTATGGGAATTGTTGGCTAGCGAATGTGAGGCTATTGCAAGGTTGGTGTAGGGAAATGGGTGATGCTTGTCGAATAGTGATACACTTTAAACCAAGTATACTCGTTGAATCAAGTAATAAAGTGATGAGTAAAGTGTTGAACCAGGAGGATTGGATCAAAAACTACAAAATTATTGAACTTAAGAATGTGTTTGCCAGTACTAGATGGTGGTGGTTTATCAACACTAAAAACAATTAAAGTAAAGATAGCTATGATTAAGACGAACAAATGTTGTGGCAAATAATAGATAGTTATGGAAGTTGGGATTATCGCTAAGGATATATGCTTGATTACTTATTTCAATATTATAGCAACTGAAAATACATGTCTGCGTAAACTATTGAAGTCTTTATCTACTCTACAGAATTTTCTAAAGAACTTCTGACTCTTTCGATGCCTAGAAGTTAATAATAGTGAAGCTTAGGTAATCATGTCTGCGTGAACCCTAACAACCCTACTATTTGTTAAGAACTCACTTTTAGTCATTGAAATCCTAAACTTATGACTAAGCCGGATTAAGACTAAGTTAATAGCTCTGCCACACTGTTCACGTGTGTATCACCTAACTCTCTCGATATTAAGCCACGAATCAATAGTTAAAAGGCCTCTCTCGATAGCTCTTACAATAACCACGCATGAAGAATAATGAACATAACAGATAAAGGGAAAATGGCTATAACATTAAAATAAAAGTAATCAAAACATAAAATCCTGGGAAGCAATTGATAAGTGTTCAAAAGTATTATTTCTATTACCGTTTTTACTCATATTATTGTTAGACTTATGCTCATATTAGTTGCATAATTAGTCATTCATGCATTAATTCATGTTTCTTTCCACCGTTGAGATTGATTACATAACTTGGTGATTTTTGTGGAAAAAGATGCTGCTTTGGTGTGCTTTTGTGTGTGTGCAGAATCACTTGCCTAAACAAGGCTAGAACTAGTTGCCAGGGCAATGCATAAACAAGGCTAGAACTAGTTGCCAGGGCAATGCATGAAAGAGATGTCGAGCTAGTTGCCAAGGCAATTTTCGACAAGGAATAAGATGATATGGTAGTCAAAATCGATGACTAGATAAGCCCAAGATAACGTGGAGCAAAGCTAAATCCCAAAGGAGTTTGATTTCCATGAAGAGGTCAAAGAGAAATTAAATCCCAATAAGATAGAAGAAGTTCTAGAAGGAATTTAAATATAATAAATAATTATATTCTTTAAAGATAATTTAATTCCAACTAATCTTCCTCTTAAAAAAGACTTTGACCTAGCCCTATAAATAGATCACCAAGCCGTCAACTCCAAGAGAGAGAGGGGAGAGGAATTTCGAGAACTCCAAATGGGAGAGAGGAGAGAATTTTCGACAAGACCAAGGGCAAGGGAGATTTCGACAAAGCTCCATCCATTCTTCATCTTTTTGTTTCTTGTTCAATTAGGTTTATGCTAGGAATTCTTTGTCTTGTGTTTCTTTGGAACCTAGCCATGAACTAAATCTATTTGGCTATGGTTATTGTGTTTTGTGGTTGTGAGAAACAATTGGATTTTGTTTAGGTAATAAGAGTTTGCACTTTCTATTCAAGGTTTATTCATTCTTGGTTCTTATTCTTGTTTGCGAGTGAATTGGGAGAGGATTTCATAACTTCATCTATTTATCTAATATCAGGAGAGTTAGATTCAAGAAACGAATGAGTATGGTCTTTATTCAATCTATTGATGGTGAAGATTAATCCGGCTTAGGAATAAGTTAAGGATTTCAATGGCTAAGAGGAGCGCAAGATTGGTTGTTGTTCACCCTTGATTCACGCAGGGATGTATTATCAAGGCATGCACAAGTAGCTAGAGTTTCGACTTAGGGATAAGAAGAAACCATTGAAGAATGCTCCGCCGAACCTTGAAGTTCCTGCCCAGACGCCCAAGTAGTTTCCCAGCTAGTCGCCTAGGCAACCACTATTAGTTGCCAAGGCAACCCCACTGTGCAAGTTGCTATGGCAACTGAGTTGCCCTTGCACTCTTTTACCAAGACGATCCAATCGGCTATCACACCTCAACTCATGATAACCTGGCCTATTCTCTCTCATTCAATTACATCTTCTTTTACTTATTTGCTTTCTAGTTTAGTTGTTAGTTAAAACTCCTACAATCACCTACTTGTGTTTTTACTTTTTACAGTGCAAGAGATTAGATTCTTGAAGTGGCACCAATCCCTGTGGAGACGATATCTTTTATACTTTAACTTGCGACGTGTACACTTGCACAATTGTGGAGCACTTATTACGCGCAACAAGTTTTTGGCGCCGCTGCTAGGGATTGGCAATAGCAACTTTGTTTTTATTTTCTTGCACTTTTTATTTTTCTTGTTTAAGATTCAAATGGCTAACAAACTTTGGTTTTGCATTGGTATATGACCAGGGCGAGACCGATTACACCAGAATATCCCTTTGATCCAGAAATCAACGAACCTTGCAAAGACTTAGATGAAGGTTAAGAGTACCAATGGCTAATCAAGACGACAACATGAATCAAGATGTTCCAGCAGGAGGAGGAGTGATTCTTGCACGAAACAAAACTATTTGAGACTATCTTGAAGAAGATCTTTAAGGACTTAATCCAGGAGTTGTTACACCTGAAATTGAAGCCGGCCACTTTGAGTTGAAACCGGTGATGTTTAATATGATCAACACAATTGGTCAATTTGGCGGCCCAGCAACTGAAGATGCACGACAACATCTTAAATCTTTCCTCAAGATTTGCAACTCATTCAAAATACAAGGAGTCACCCCCGATGTTTTAGGACTAAGATTATTCCCCTATTCACTTAGAGATAGGGCGAAAGCATGGTTGAATAGTATTTCTGCCAGATCAATAGTATCTTGGACCGATCTTTGTCGTGATTTCCTTGCTCCATTTAATACTACAAATTTGACTGATAGGCTTCGTAACGAAATTACTTCTTTTTGGAAGGCAAATGATGAATCCATGTACGAGGCTTGGGAGCTATATAGAGAATTTCTACACAAATGCCCCCTACACAGATTCCCAATGTGGACACAAGTAACAATGTTTTACAACACTGTGAATACACCAACAAAGATGATGCTAGATGCCTCGGCAAATGACATACTCCTAGATAAGTCGCCGGAGGATGCAATGCAAATTCTAAACAGGCTTGCCAAGAATGATTATCAATTCCCATCTGCTAGAAGAGGAGGAGTTAGATGCCAAGCAACAATACATGAACTAGGGTCATCAGACTTAATTTCAGCACAATTGGCCACTCTAACCAAGATGGTCCAGAACATGCAGAAACCAAACAACACACAGGAGGTCAAGGTAATGGATTCCTTTTGTGAGTTATGTGGTGGTAACCATGATTCTTCTGAATGTATGCAGAATCCAGCTTTTATGTGGGGAATTACAATTGGAACAACAATGTGATGTCCAATACATATAATCCAGCCTGGAAAAAGCACCCAGATTTTTCATGGAATAATCCCAACAATGCTCTAAACCAGAACAATCAGAATGCACAAGCATCGGGATTCCAGCAAAACATGTCACGACAACAGTTTCTGCAACAACAACCGACAACATCTAGTTCTTTGGAAAATTCTCTCAATGCTTTTATGTTGAAAACTGAATCTTATATGGCTAAGAATAGTAACATCATAAAAAGAATTGATGCTTTTATTAACAGGACCGAGATGAGATTACAAAACCAAGAGGCGGCAATCAAATCATTGGAAAATCAAGTTGAACAATTTGCTCAAAACCTGAATACTAGACCACAATGAGGTTTACCTAGCGATACTAAAGTCGCAAGAGGAACTGGCCATGAGCAATGTAAGGCGATCAAAACTAGAAGTGGCCAACAACTTAAAGAGGCTCAAGCTCGTTCATGAAACAAAACTCCACAAAAAGAACAAGACGAACTCAGCGACAAAGCCTCAGATGCTGAACCAGGAATTGTCGCGGCAACCAGCGATAAGCATGCCTCAGCAACCAACGATAGGCACGCCATGGAGACCCCAGTTGACGATGCCTCGGTAACTCTAGTAACCCCAGCAATGCCATCAATCAGGTTCCAGACCAATGAAAGGATCGAAGATATCCGACTTCCACCACCATTCCCACAAAGGTTGAAGCGACAAAAGCAAGAATATCAATTCAAGAAGTTTCTCGATATCCTTAAGCTAGTCCACATCATCTTGCCATTGGTTGAAGTAATTGAACAAATGCTGAACTATGCCAAGATTCTTAAAGACATTGTGTCCAAGAGAACAAGGCTAGGAGAGTTTGAAACAGTTGTCGAAATAGAGGGATGCATGGCCATGTTGCACAATCGCATGCCACCCAAGTTGAAGGATCCCGAAAGTTTCACAATACCTTGTTCCATCGGGGAACCACTATGTCGAGAAAGCATTATGTGACCTTGGAGCAAGCATAAACTTGATTCCTAAATTGGTTTTCCAAAAACTAGGAACCGGGAAGGCAAGACCTACAACAGTTATGCTACAGCTAGCCGACAGATCCTATGTGCATCCAGAGGGAAAAATCGAAGACATACTGGTAAAAGTTGATAAATTTATTTTTCCCGCTGACTTTATTGTTTTGGATTATGAAGCAGATGAACATGCACCTATCATTCTCGGGAGACCCTTCCTAGCAACGAGGAGAACCTTGATCGATGTTGAAAAGGGAGAGCTCACAATGAGGGTGAATGACCAGCAAGTTAAACTAAATGTGTTCCAAACACTAAGGCATGCTGATGATCCGGAAGAGTGCCAACTACTTCATGCCACGACGGAGTTTAACTTCGACGAGGAATTTAGTTGTCTCGGCAACTACATTGCCGATCAAGAGGAACTTGAGGAGTATGAAGAACCGATCCATGAAGAAACAAAAAGAGGCAAATTGGTTAGTCAATCGACCAGGTACATACTTTGAACCACTGGATTACTCAAGTAAGGAAGGTAAGCTCGAAAAGCCCTCTATTGAACAACCACCAATTCTTGAGCTGAAACAGTTGCCAGAGCAACTAAAATATGCTTACTTGGGAACCGATAAAATATTGCTTGTATTTATTTCCTCTAATTTACAACCTAAGCAGGAAAAGTAGGTGATCAAAATGTTGATGCTACACAAGAAGGCAATAGGGTGGACAATTGCTGACTTGAAGGGAATTAGCCTGACAGTGTGCATGCATAAGATTTTACTGGAAGATTATCACAAACCTTCGATTGAGGCCCAGAAGAGACTGAATCATGTCATGAAAGGGGTTGTAATGAAAGAAATCATCAAGTGGCTTGACACCGGCATCATATACCCTATATTTGATAGTACATGGGTAAGTCTGGTACAATGTATACCAAAAAAAAGGAGGTATAACGGTGGTAAGTAATGAAAAAAATGAACTCATTCTAACCAGGACTGTGACCGGTTGGAGGGTTTGTATGGATTATCGAAAGCTAAACAAAGGCACTAGGAAAGGTCATTTCCCATTGCCCTTTATTGATCAAATGCTTGACCGTCTTGCAGGTAAACCCTTTTATTGTTTTCTTGATGGTTATTCAGGTTACAATCAAATTGCCATAGCACCAGAAGATCAAGAAAAGACAACCTTCACATGCCCATACGGTACTTATGTTTTCTGAAGGATGTCGTTCAGATTGTGTAACGCCCCGACAACCTTCCAAAGATGTATGATGGCACTCTTTTCAGATATGGTTGAAGACTTCCTTGAGATCTTCATGGATGATTTTTCCGTTTTTGGTAATGACTTCGACAGTTGCCTCGGCAATTTAGAGAAGGTGTTGGAAAGATGTGAAGAAACCGATTTAGTCCTTAATTGAGAGAAGTGGCATTTTATTGTAGATGAAGGAACAGTGCTTGGCCACAAGATTTCATCCAAGGGAATTGAAGTAGACAAAGCCAAGGTGGACATGATCGAGAGATTACCCCCACCAAGTTCGGTTAAAGGAATCCGAAGCTTTCTTGGACATGCAGGTTTTTACAGGAGGTTCATTCATAATTTTTCTAAGATTACTAAACCCTTGTGCAATTTGCTTGAACAGGATAAAGTCTTCAATTTTGATGATTCTTGCGCCCAAGCATTCGAAACCCTAAAGGAAAAGTTTGCCTTGGCACCCATTGTCGTTCCACCCGATTGGACGCTACCTTTTGAGCTCATGTGTGATGCAAGTAATTTTGCGGTAGGAGTAGTCCTAGGCCAACGCACAGGTAAGACCTTTCATGTGATATACTACGCTAGTAAAACTCTTAATAGTGCTCAAGTGAACTATACAACAACGGAGAAAGAGTTACTAGTCGTAATTTTCGCATTTGACAAGTTCTGATCCTATTTGATTGGTACAAAGGTAATTGTTCATACGGACCATTCGACAATTAAGTATATATTTGCTAAAAAAGATGCCAAACCTCGTTTGATTCGTTGGATATTGTTTTTATATGAGTTTGATATTGAAATTAAGGACAGGAAAGGAACAGAAAATCAAGTGGCCGATTAATTATCACATTTAAAAGGCAATAGGGAGAAGCACACGGATTTAGAAATATGAGATGCATTCCCGGATGAGCAACTTTTAGGTGCCTCGGCAACCATGGATGCGCACGCTTCGGCAACCCTTGACGCCTCGGCAACCATGGATGCGCATGCCTCGGTAACCCTTGACGCGCATGCCGCGGCAACTCTAGACGCGCACACCTTGGCAACCATAGAAGTAGTTGCCACGGCAACACATGCCTCGGTAATACCCTGGTACGCGGATTTAGTTAATTTCTTTGTTTGTGGTATTTTACCTTATGGCCTTACTCACCAAGGGAAGAATCGGTTCTGCCATGATGCTAAGCATTACTTTTGGGACGAGCCTCTTTTGTTTAAACAATGTGCAGATCAGGTTATACGCCGATGTGTCCCTGAAGAAGAGCAGCAGAATGTACTCTGGCAATGTCATTCTTCACCCTATGGAGGACATTTTGGAGGAACACGTACCGCAGCCAAAGTTTTGCAATCCGGTTTGTATTGGCTAACATTGTACAAAGATGCCCAAGAGTTTTACAAGCAATGTGATAGTTGCCTGAGGACGGGCAATATCTCTAGATGACATGAGATGCCGCTCCAAAACATCATCGAGGTGGAATTGTTTGATATGTGGGGGATCGATTTTATGGGACCTTTTCCCATCTTCATTCGGTAACCTCTACATTCTACTTGCCGTTGAATATGTATCTAAATGGGTTGAGGCAGTTGCTGTTCCCAACAACGATTCCAAGACCGTGCAATGATTCTTGTAGAAAAATATATTTACATGGTTTGGGATGCCGAGAGCAATTATCAGTGATGAAGGCAATCATTTTGATAATAGACTTATTGCCAAGATGTTGCAACGCTTCGGTGTGTCACACAAAATTACCACGGCATATCACCCACAAACCAATGGGCAAGCAAAAATTTCCAACCGGGAATTGAAGGGTATACTCGAGAAAGTTGTAAATCCATCTAGGAAGGATTGGTCAGTAAGACTAGATGACTCACTTTGGGCATAACGCACTGCATTCAAAACACCCTTAGGTATGTCTCCCTTCTGACTTGTCTATGGAAAAACATGCCATGTACCGGTGGAAATCGAACACAAGGCATATTGCGCAATCAAGACCGTGAATATGGATTGGGAAAGTGTCGGGCAAAAGTGTTTGTTGGACCTTAACGAGATAGAAGAATTATGTGCACTTGCTTATAACAATGCATGAATCTACAAGGAGAAAACAAAGCAATGGCATGACAAGAAGCTATTGTCGCGGCAATTCATGCCAGGGCAACTAGTTCTCTTATTCAATTCTCGGCTAAAACTTTTCCTAGGAAAACTAAAATCAAGATGGTCGGGACCATTCGAAGTTGTCAAACCATTCTCCCATGGTGCCATGATAATTAAGTCCATCACTGACGAACATGAATTCAAAGTTAATGGACAAAGATTAAAGCACTACAATGGTGCCCATGTGGAACGTAATAAAGAAGTGGTCACCTTAGGAGATGCATGAGCATGCTCTCCTTTCGATATTTTTTTTATTTTTTTTATTTTTATTTTTTTATCTCGAACTAGTTATTTTTTCGGTTATTTGTTCTTTTTAGGTTAGATTTATTTAATTTCTTTAAGATTAGAACTACATCTTTCTTTCATATTTATCTTTTTAAGTTTAATAATTTCTTTACACATCTTTATTTATTTTCTTTTATTAGTTTATCTTTAATTTTAATCCTTATTTTATTTGTTTTTGAATTGTAGGAAAAAGAGTTCAAGATAAAAGAGGAATTTTGATTCAAGAAGGAAACTTCTTCAACAAGGAAATTAATGGACTGAATCTAAGGCTTATATAAAGCCTCCAACTTACCCTAAATAAACCCCCTAGCCGTCACCCTTCCCCTAAATCGAAACCCCTTTCTTCTTTATTCCAAAATTAATCCCACCCACCATATTTACTACCTATCTTTTCTATATAACCCATCACCCTTAACTTGCAAGAAACCTATTCCTACTTTTCAATCTTGCAACTCTTTAGTTTCTTCCTTTTCTTTGTTTTTACCAAACTCACAACCAAGATCATCCATGGCATCCAAAATTGAATTTTTGGTTCATCGAAGTTCCTCCAAAGAACCAAGATACAAGAAGTTTGCTACACCGGTGGTTCAAGAAAGATTTCACTCCAAGTTTGAAAACTGGAAGATTGGCAAAGAACAAGGCTTTGAATACTCCAACTCTCATCAAGATTTTGGCCTTGAACCATTCATCTTCGAAAGGATTGCACATCAAAAGTGGTAAATCTTTTGCCATCAATCGAAACCGAGTAACATCTCATAGGTAAGAGAATTCTATGCTCACTCACCTAACCCAGATAATCCTTATGTTTTTGTTCGTGACAAGGCTATACTCATAAGCCCCGAAAACATCAACACCTTTTACGGGCTCTACATTGAGAAGGACGAGCATCAAGCCTTTGTTGATCAACTCACGCCCAAGCAACTCGACAAGGTGCTTCAAGAGCTCACTCTACTAGGAACTCATTGGAACGATGGTAAATACAAGGGCACGGTAAATCACCTTCGACTTAAACCTGAGGCAAAATTATGGAATAAGTTTGTTAAAACTTCTTTAATGCCTACAATACACAATACCATCGTTGATACACCTCGTCTTTTACTCATACATTCTATCTTGCATGATCGCATCATTAACATTGGAAAAATTAATGAGATTTTTGTTTGTAGCTCTAAAGATAAGGGTTTTCTTTTCTTCCCTTGCTTAATTTCCAATCTTTGCAAGGAGATGCATGTTCTAAGTGAGTCCACTGATGAAAAGGCCCTACCAAAGTTCGGTTGGAATCGAGCACAAATCTGAAAGCTAATGGGAGAGGCACCGGTAAAATCCCCGACGCCTTCAATTATTGCGAAAACTCTTGCCGCCTCTGCAACTCCTAATATCCAAGCAACTGATGCCCGGGAAACTCGGACAGCAGCCCCGGGACAACTTGAAGCACTCTTACAACCGTTGGTGAACCGCCTTAGGCAAATTGAAGATCGACAACTAATGTTCATGCGGTACATGAAGGATCACAACAATGCCATTACCCAAGTCATCCTGGAAAAGTACCCGGACAGTCGCGTGTCGTTCCCAATCTTTCCTATCGAGATCCTTGCCACGGCAACCAATGAAGCAGTCACCACGGCAACCGTAACAGATGATGTCGCGACAACCTACACCGCGTCTGCCCAAGCAGATGCCACAGCAACCAACACTGAAGATGCCACGGCAACCAAAGCTAAAGACGCCCTAGCAACCACTACAAAAGCCAAAGGTAAAGCACCTATGCCCGAATCAACTCGTATTGAATCATTGTCTGATTTTTTAGATTCGGACGAGTAATCCATTGCACCAACAAAGACTGCACCAATCGAATCCTCCAAGCCCAAGCGAAAAGCCAATAACATTGATGAAGAGGACGATGAGGATAACCCCGCACGAGGATCGATTCCACCATCGACAACAAGGAAGCAACCACCGCGTTCAAGCAAAAGAATCAAGACACTGACCAAAAGGAAACTAATCATCCACGACGGTGAACTCTCAGAGTACTTCCTCGTTTGCATTTTACTTTTCTTTATTTTTATTTTTCTTTGTTGCATGCATTGAGGACAATGCCTCACTCGAGTTTGGCGGGGATTGTTATTAGTTAGTTACCATGTTTAGTTGCATTCAACTTAAGTATTGCATTTAGGATACATAAATTGCTTTCCATGCCTTTAGTTGGAACAAGAATTGCCTAGATTTGATGAATATCCGATGATGACTTTGCCAATGTACTTAGTTGATAGAACTTTTTATTCTAGGATAAACATGGAAACACTTAGAATCGTACTATAATGCTAAACTTGATGAAACATTGTTGTGGCTTGATTGATTTAAGGAATTCTAGCGAACTTAGGTTGATAGTTAAAAAGTTAGGGGATTAGAATAAAAAATTGGATGAATGCTAGAGGTGCCCAAAATTGGCTCTAGTATGCACTAAAAATTGATCACTAGAGGTGCCCGAAATTGGCTCTAGTATGTGCTAAAAATTGATCGCTAGAGGTACCGAAACTGGCTCTAGTCGAATAAATTAATTAGCTTAAGAAAACTAAAAACAAAACACTAGAGGTGCCTGAAACCTGCTCTAGTTAAAACATGTTAAAAGAATCCAATGAAGTAATTTGAAAACCTCTTGTTTGCATAGAATCCGAAAAATCAACTTGAAACAACTACGCACACACTCACAAGCATTATAGTTTGATTCCGAGTAACTCCTAAAGTTTTCTGCAAAATGAAAAGCCAATCATACTTTGTGCCACGATTCTGAGAATTGAAATCAAGTTCAAAGCTAAGTTTGTGAAAATTAAAGTCTTGGTGGGTAATTATTAGTATGCATTGCTTGAGGACAAGCAATAGTTCGAGTTTAGGGGTGTGATAAGTGTTCAAAAGTACTATTTCTATTACCCCTTTTACTCATATTATTGTTAGACTTAGGCTCATATTAGTTGCATAATTAGTCATTCATGCATTAATTCATGTTTCTTTCCATCGTTGAGCTTGATTACATAACTTGGTGATTTTTGTGGAAAAAAATGCTGCTTTGGTGTGCTTTTGTGTGTGTGCAGAATCACTTGCCTAAACAAGGCTAGAACTAGTTTCCAGGGCAATGCATGAAGGAGATGCCGAGCTAGTTGCCAAGTCAATTTTCGACAAGGAATAAGATGATATGGTAGTCAAAATCGATGACTATATAAGCCCGAAATAACGTGGAGCAAAGCTAAATCCCAAAGGAGTTTGATTTCCATGAAGAGGTCAAAGAGAAATTAAATCCCAAGAAGATAGGAGAAGTTCTAGAAGGAATTTAAATATATTAAAGAATTATATTCTTTAAAGATAATTTAATTCCAACTAAACTTCCTCCTCAAAAAAGACTTTGACCTAGCCCTATAAATAGATCACCATGCTGTCAACTCCAAGAGAGAGAGGGGAGAGGAATTTCGACAACTCCAAGGGGGAGAGAGGAGAGAATTTTTGACAAGATCAAGGGCAAGGGAGATTTCGACAAAGCTCCATCCATTCTTCATCTTTTTCTTTCTTGTTCAATTAGGTTTATGCTAGGAATTCTTTATTTTGTGTTTCTTTGGAACCTAGCCATGAACTAAATCTATTTGGCTATGGTTATTGTGTTTTGTGGCTGTGAGAAACAATTGGATTTTGTTTAGGTAATAAGAGTTTGCACTTTCTATTCAAGGTTTATTCATTCTTGGTTCTTATTCTTGTTTGCTAGTGAATTGGGAGAGGATCTTATAACTTTATCTATTTATCTAATATCGGGAGAGTTAGATTCAAGAAACGAATGAGTATGGTCTTTATTCAATCCATTGATGGTGAAGATTAATCCGGCTTAGGAATAAGTTAAGGATTTCAACGGCTAGGAGGAGCGCAAGATTGGTTGTTGTTCACCCTTGATTCACACAGGGATATATTATCAAGGCATGCACAAGTAGCTAGATTTTTGACTTAGGGATAAGGAGAAACCATTGAAGAACGCTCCGCCGAACCTTGAAGTTGCTGCCCAGACGCCCAAGTAGTTGCCCAGCTAGTCGCCCAGGCAACCATCGATTAGTTGCCAAGGCAACCCCGCTGTGCAAGTTACCCTTGCACTCTTTTCCAAGACGTTCCAATCAGCTATCACACCTCAACTCACGATAACCTGGCCTATTCTCTCTCATTCAATTACATCTTCTTTTACTTATTTGCTTTCTAGTTTAGTTGTTAGTTAAAACTCCTACAATCACCTACTTGTGTTTTTACTTTTTACAGTGCAAGAGATTAGATTCTTGAAGTGGCACCAATCCCTGTGGAGACGATATCTTTTATACTATAACTTGCGACGTGTACACTTGCACAATTGCGGAGCACTTATTACGTGCAACAGCAATAATTCCAACTATAGTATTTAGCTCATGTCTGAGCCTAAAACATCCATAACAAAAATATTAAGGTACGATAGTTTATCAAGCAAGGAAAAGAAAAGAGCCGATCGTCCTAGACAAACTCCCTCTGTGCCATCCAATTGTTGCTGCAGGTTTCCCACTCCGTCGGCCTCTCTCGATAGTGTTTGTCGTGGGGAGGTTTCTCTAGCTTTCACTCTGGTGGTTCTCTGTAAGCTTTAGACTAGGACCGTTGTCTATAATCTCGCTCTCCTCTTGATGTAGTGTCCAAGTCTACCTTATATAGGCGGTGAAACTAGGGTTTAAGAACCCTAAAGTGATTGCAACTTTATTAAAAAAGGCTATTGATTTCCCTCTATACTAAATGTTCTGTATCAGGGAGAAAGTCCACATAGGCAAAATTAGATTTATCTCCAACTCTTTTTGCCTCGTCAGCTCCATCCATGCAATATTCTACTCAGCCGCTCCAATATTCCTCCAGCATCCTTCAGTATCCTGCACATGCACCACAAAGCACCACCTTTTCCCATAAAAACCACCAATATATATAACAATTAAGCTCAAGTGGTGTAACTCCCTATCTACATCCAAACTATATGCAATCTATCCTTAACGTAACTATATGAGCTTGAAAACACGCAAAAGATAAGCAAAATGGGCATACAAACTAGGATAAATATGCACTCGTCAATGGGTAGCAATATGGTGGCTGTAGAAGAGCAGTTAGGGTTAAAGGTATGGCTTAGGTATTAGGAATGTGATAGGAAATTTGGTGTTGTTATTAGTTGGGGTTTATTATTAGTTTGGGGTTTCGATTTAGGGTAAAAATGTTTGGGTTGTGGGTTTTATTGGGCTATTGGATAAATGGGCCTGAACAAAAATGGGTCATTACATTATGCTCATACATGAGGATTAAAGTTTGATTTCTCAATTTTTACTATTTATTTCACCAACTTAGAAGCTTATTAGGCCATTGATCTTGAATTATCAGCCCATCAAATCCAAACTCAACTTTTATGGGCAAATTGCCCAGGCGGTACTGATACTCAATCATGCGTATAGATACGACTATAAAATCAACTAGGGTATCGATACGCCTATACGTGTATCGATACCTAGAATGGCTATTGGGATTTCATTTAGCCCTCTCGTACCGATACGGTACCCCTTTGGTACAGTACTTACATCGTATCGATACAAAATTAGCTCACTAGACTTTTTTTCTCTTCGCGTATCAGTATTGGGCTGACCCGTACCTATATACCCTTGAATTTTGTACCGATACGGGTTGAATTTTGTATTGATACCCCTCTCATAGTTCATCTTTGATGAATAGTATTCTTAAAACCCAAAACACTAGGGTACCAGTACTGCCTCCCTGAGTACCGATATCGAAGCCTGGAAAGCCACTTTCCAAGCCCCTAAAACTCAACCATTAACCTCATAACTCGATCCTACATCTTATGGGAGTATTTAGGGTGGTTTACTACCAATTTTACAAGTTTTTAACACTTAATATGAGTTTTACCATTAAAGAGGGTCTCAAGCATTTAACACCCAAAAACAACCATGCATATCAAATCAAGCAAACAAGGCATCATCCTTAGGATGTGCATGAAACTAAGGAGTTAGTAGTGTGCTAACCTTGATCCTAAAGCTGGAAACGAAGCTCCTAAGCCAAACTCTTCAAGCCTTCTTCTTCCCAAGCTCTTTGGAAGATCCCTCAACCTCTTTCACTACACAAAGAGTTGTAAATCGAGTTACAACTTTGCAGGGAGTTGATAAATAACTATAACATCAACCTAAGACTGGAAAAACGAGGTTAAATCTCTGAAATGAGACAAAGCTTGGTTAAAAAGAATGTTGAGCTGGTATTTGACTATGGTGCAAAGGATAATGACCAATTGAATGTCCAAATGCCCTAGCTTGAAGATACACCTAACGTGACTAAAGTGAAGCTTGCAAGTAACCATGTAGTCTTGGTGGATTTTGTTGCGTTATCAATGGGAAACCAAGAGAAATTTCGAAGAGCATGTCATGCTTGGAACCTTGAGGACAAGGTTCTGTTTGGAGACGGGAGTAATGTTATGAATCAGGAATTGAGGGAATGCTATGAAATACCTAAAGAGGACCACCTGAATTAGTTATATTTTATATTAATTATATTTCAGTATTGTTAGTATAAATAGACTAAGTGACTAGAAGGAAAGGCATATGAAAATTCTAAACATTGGTTGTAGTTATTTTCCTCTCTATTCAGGTTTAGTGTTCATTACTGAAACATATCTTCTTCATTTTAACTCCTTCCTATATTTCTTCTACTGTTATTACTTGATATTGTAGTGACGTTCGCTACAACAACCCAAATTAATGATTAAAAATAAGGGTTTAGAGATGAGTCTAGGATTTGTAGAGGATAGAGAATTTTGATATTAATATTTTAAACTCTAACTTAGTTTTAAAACATGGTTAATTGCATGTCGAGCTCCTGAAAAAATTTCAATATTTATTTAAAAATTAATGAAGTGTAGCATTAGTGGTGTATAACGGAGTAAATCGCATGTTCTAGAATTTTTGAATTCAATATCATATATATATATATATAATACATTTTGTGCGAAGTGTTTAAAATAATTTACTGCACAATAAACTTATTTAGGTTACAGCTTGCTTCAAGTCTATGTACTTTCTACAAATTTAAAGTTTTGTCATTCTACTTCTATTTTGGCGAATATAGTCTCAATTAAAATTGAATTATTTGTTAGTACCAAAAAACTGAATTATTGTTATAACCTTTTATATATATATATATATTGATTTAAGCGTAGATTTTGAATCAAAACGATCACTATGTTATGTGACAACAAATAGAAGCATAGGCTTAAAAATATATACATTAAAAAAGAAAACATTTGCGAAAACTAAATCATGAAATGAAAACTGACGGGGCGTTATAGGACTTATATAGCAGCTTTAGGTCATTCGTTCGAATACCCAGTAATGTGTATTAGTAGTTTTATTCAATGATTTTGTGAAAGTGTAAAAAAACAAAAATATATTTACAATAATATTTATTGTACTTTGTTCCATTCCTAGACATTTCTTTGTAACATGGTTAATGGTGTTGGATAGACTGCTAACAAGGAGGAAGATGCTGGGTTGGGGCTGTCAAGTTAATCCAATGTGCTTTTTGTGTGGCGTCGAGGTGAAAACGAGGTGTCATCTTTTTGCTGAGTGTAGCTTCTCGACTCAGTTGTGGGGGCTTGTCTTTCAGAATTGTAGTGTCTTGGATTCATTTCTCTCTTGGAATGAGGTCTTGAATTAGATTCTTCAAAATGCAAAGGGTAAATTCTTGAGGGTGTAGTCACCTAATTTTATCCGACTCTCATTTTAATTTTATTATTTTTATGTATATACGTATTATTATTAAACTCGGTAAGCAAAAAATATATACTCTATGTCCCACTCAATGTCTTTTTTGTGTTTTGAAATTGTCCTACTTAAAATGTCTCATTGAAAAAATCAACAACTTTTATAAGGCACATTTCCCTTTATACCCTTTTTTAGTTTCCCAACAAAACAAAATTCAACTTTTTAAGGATAAAATTGTCGTTTCAATTATTTTACATCATCTTTCTTACACAATTTTTTCCTTCTTAAAACTGTGTGAAAAGTCAACAATGGACAAAATAAATGGGACGGGGGAGTATATAAAAGGAGTTCATTAAAAAATAAAAAATCCATATACATAAATAAAGGCCAATTCAGCCCATTTTGTTTATATATATATATTATTTTTATTTTTAATTATATAATTATTAATTTATTTCTTGTAGATCACACAAGATCTTAATCATATCAAATATGGGAAGATTACAAGAGATCTTGTCCAGCAAGTATAGAAAGTCAATTGATGCGCAAGGAATTATCACTGTGGACTCACGAAAAATTTCCAATAGGATCCAAGCATTTTTGGGTCAGGATGTCTTATTATGTATTGACCGTCTTTCAGTTACATTTCCAACGCTTCATGAAATGCCTCAATTGGACATCGGGAGCTCAAGGTATGTTCGTTTTACTGAAGACAGCGAGTGTAGAAAATTGGATATGGGTTCACTACATAAATTCGATTTAATTATGAATTTTCAATTATTTTATTGAATATTTGTAATTAAATACAAGCTTAGACATTTCTCTATTTGTTTTAACACATTTAGGATCAAATTGAATGTAAGGAAAGTGGTTTGAGGCCCTAGTAAAGACTTTATTCGCTTTCTAAATGTATTTAGCACAAACAGGGAATATGCTTTTACGGTTTTTGATTTTAGGGTTTCTCAAAGCCTATAAATAGGTTTCATGCCATTGTAATTGAGATCACACCTCACACACCACACCACACAAAACAACACATGTACACTGAATTCAAGAGCAATACAAGTCATAGTGATTTTTGGAGGTATTCTACCCAAACGTTGTTTCTTTATATTTTTATTTTCATTTTTTCCTTTGTTACTTGGTTTCGAATAAGGAGGAAAATGGGTATGGGTTCTTAATTAAAGCCCATGGAGGATCCATCGTCGCCGAGGGTTAGAACCGGCGCCATCAGTAGGGAAGGGGCAACAGTAGTGGCGTGCCGTCGGTGAGCGATGAGCGGCATCCAGGTGCAGTGACAACATCCGTGATGTAGAACGGTTTGTGGTTTGACCCGTACCCCACCTTTGACAAGCTCATGCTTTGATCCCACTGTTTGCAATTTCTTCACTCTAATCCCTCTTTATTTTTAATTTAATTCTTTAATTATTGCTCCATGCACTTTAACCTTTTGTTGTTCATGTTTATTGTATTGTCCAATTTATCCATCTTTTATGCAATTTGACTTATTAAAATATTAGGGTAAATAAACTTTATGATAATTAATATTGTGTTTTTACTTGTAATAAAAGCTTATAGAATAATTTAAAATAAACACTTTTAGGTTAGTTTCCCTGATAAATGACTTAAATATTTTGTCTTGTTGTAGGATTAGTTAATCAAAAATAAAATTTAATTATAAATGCCTTGGGTTTAAATTCCTAAAATAATTTTCCTTTTAATACTTAACTTGGTAAGTGGTTTAAAGTAAGATAATACATTCCCTTAATTGTAAGTAATTAAATAAAATCATTTAGGTAATATTTTAGAAAGATAACTAATTTATTTTCCCTTAATTGTAAATAATGGTAAATAAAACTAACTTGGTAATTCTTTTTAAAATAAAGAGTAAATAATCCGTTCTCCTTAATTGTAAATAAAACCCAATAGTTTCTTTAATTGAAAGCATTTAATCAAAGCCTTTAAGATTAGCTTCCTTAAATACTAATTAACCTTAAGAAAATCGCCCATAAAATTAAAAAGAATATAAAATTCCATTTAAAAAAATTATTGCATCACGAAAAACATAATATTTTCTCAAGTAAGGTTGATTCAGTTTTCCCATAGCAGTTGGGGAACGGTTGAAACTCCTATGCGAGACTATATTTTCAAATTTTAGGGATTAATGCCTTAACCCCTTTGCGTCTAAATTTGACCTGGGTTTCCTCAGTCGTGAGTGAATTTGGGTCACTTTTAGAACTTTGCGGATTTTTACATTAATCATTACACGCATTTATCTGGGTTACCATGGAAAATATTAGTGATCAAGTAAGCGTCGTTTTGCTAGCGTGATAGGGTGCTAATCCTTCCATACACGTAACCATGCCCTCGAACCCTTGAGATTTCGTAATTTCTAGTTTGCTTTTTAGGTTTTTGGTCCGTCTAATATAATAAAAGGGACCGGTGGTGACTCCATTATCAGAACTTGGCGATTCCCCTGGGATATTTTTAAGAGGGTACAACTTTTACTTGATCACGAGTTATTTTCTTTAGTAATCCATTGCATTGTGTGCATTTTTGGTGCTTTTAACTGTCATTGCATCATAACTTAAGCCTTCTACCCTGGCTTTATTAAACTTAAGTGGAAGAAAATAGCTATACCTTCATGAGTAACCCTCCTCATGGGCTAGTGAAAGCCTTCCGAGGTCTAGAGTACTTATGCTTTCGTGAGTAACTCTCTACATGGGCATAGCGGAAATGCATCCCTTCGAACCGTGTTCGTTCTACAAGCATGTAATGGGCCAGGATCGAACATCTTATACACCTTAGTAGAGGGTAAGGGTAGTTCGAGAACCTTTGTTAGATCTAAACCCGCTTGTATGCTTGACATTAGAAAACCCACCCTATTAGAGCCATGTGAAAAGTCGTAGGGTTCATTTTTTGTATTATTTATATGTTTTCTATAATTATTTCTTGTATTTATGTTTATTTCTATCATGTACTATAACGCCCGGAATTTGGGCCTAGGAGTTAGCTAGGTAGATTAGACGGTTCGGGTGAACTGGGTTAGTCGGTTTAATCTTGTTTTGGAAAGTAAATTGTAATAAATATTTTTAACACAAAATAAAATATGAAAAAATGGTGAAAATACTTAATTATTATTTTAAGGGTTTTGATAAACTCAATTTGATAAAATAAGGTTTGAATTATGGACATTTTGTCCTAGAGACTAAAATGTAAAGTTTGAAAACTATTTTAGGTGATTAAATCGTAAAAGGGTCAAAACTTAGAATCTTTAGGGAGCTATTAAGCCAATTGGTTTTATCAGACTTTTTTCTTAATTTGGCTATTTTAAAATGTTTTTAAAAGGATTTAGTGAAAAGGATTAAAAGAGTTTTAATTAGTTTGTTTATAATTAGTCAAATCATTTTCTCACGTAACTACTTTTTCTCTCAATCTTTTCTCTCAAATTATTAGAAGCCAACTATCTTTTCTTTTCTAAAAATCTCATGAATCAATCTTTTCAATCTTACTTTTGATTTCAACACTTGATTCCTTTGTTCTACTTTGGATATTTTATTTCTAGTTTGGAGATTTCATCTAAATCAAGCCAATTAAGGGAGGAGTCAACCATTAGAGGTGATTTTCATTTCTCTCCTATAATAAAAGGTTCTTTATTAAAATCCCCAAGTTCTTGATCCTTTGGAATCGATTTATGTCATGTTTTATTGATTAAATCAAGATTTAATGGTTTAATGTTAATTTTGTTAAGAAATTTGTTGAGTTTGGTTATTGATCTGAATGATCGCAATCTTGATTGATTTGGATCATGATTAAAGTGTATTTTGATGATATTTAATGGGATTTATAAAAGGAAACCCGAAACTAGTTGAATTCCTAATTTTCTAGGTTGTGAATAGTTAGTTTTTGAGGTGTTTGGGGTGTTAAGATACTGCTGGAGGTATAAGATGAAGTTGCAAGTGTTTTTAGATGTTAATTGATGTTGATTAGATGTTCAAATTGTTGTCTTATGGATAGGCTTTTGTTTAGGTTGTGTTTGGTGATGTTTTTGGTTGTTTTAAGGAGGCGTTTTATGGTTTTTGGTGAGGCAATGTTGGGAATTGATGTTGCTGGGATTATGGATGCATAATGATGCATTAATCCTCAATTATGATGTAAATAAAACAAAGGAGATTAATCCTACTGTGATTGATGAAAGTTTAGAAGCGTCGGACGCTTGATTTCACATCGGTAAGTGAAACTTTGTGCCGTCGGTGAATGGAAATGAGATTTACAGCCTTGTAAAGGTTTGAAAGTGATTTTTGGGAGTTTAGATTAAGCTTGAAATGCTTTTCTAAGCCCAAAAGTAAGTATTATACGATTACGCTATCAATTTCAGTTTGGCAAAGTTGATTTTCTCATGCCTATGTTTATGATTTGATACCTATTGTTATATGCATGGTTTGTTGCATTGGAAATTGGTTTAAACGATGTATATGAAAAAATAGTGAGGTATCATATTTAATATGGAATATATTGGCAAGTGACAATGATTAAATATTATCGGATACAGTTGGCATGCCCTAGGTTTTAAAGTGAAATATAATAAGTCGCCTCATGTGTGTCGAGGGATTGTGATTGTACCGTATTCTCCACCATGGGTACCTCAGCGATCGAGGGGTTGTGATTGTACCATTTTCTCCCGTTGATGGGTATTATACATTGTAACCGTCTAGGGGTTTATTATACCGTTTGCTCTGATTAAATGTATGGTTAAGTGTTCTATGGAACCACTTATGAAATTCATGTATCCAATCTGTTTTTATAAAGGAAATAATTGGTTTTTGTGTCACTTTAATGCCAATATATGAACTATTGTATCATGATAGAGGATTTATGTTTGTATAATGTGATTTATACATGTTTTGCTCTTTAAGCTTTGCTATTGGATGAATAAACATGTGAAGGCTTAAAATGAGGTTTTCATATGGGATTATGCATGAGATCCATGATACATGTTTTGCATATGGTTTAATATGCAAGCTTTGGAAAGGTAAAATGGGCATGAGATGTTTTACCATGAAGTTGAAAATGTGGTTTGAATCAAATGGTTTTAAATGCATTGATGAGTGTTTTTAGAGCGTCCCTCACTAGGCATTATATGCTTACGCTATCCTTTCTCATCATTGCAGTGATGTGAGTTTTTGGGGCAGCAAGCGAGCAAGTAGGAATCCAATAATCGATTTACTTTAAGTATGGTTTTAATAAATGAATTTGTAGTAATAAAGGGATATGTGACCAAGTTGTAATTGGGATGGTTGTTTGCTTACTCCCTATTTTGAACATGTTCTATTTGGTATTTTGGATTTGTATGAGGTTATATGGTTTGATTTTTGTGTTTGGGATGAGAATTGCATGCTTGGGTAGAGACCGTGCTTATAGGTTTTCTTGATTGATTTGCTTTGGATTGAATGTTCATCTAGCATGCTTGGTTGGTTGTGGAAAAGATGTTAAATATGCTATATGATGTTTGTTTGATAATTGAAGCATGTTAGATTGAGCCTAAGTATCATACATTTGGCCAAGAGATCATTACAGTCCCAATCGTACCGATATTGGTTCCCTGTGGATCGGTACGTAGGGCCTGATATGGCTCAAGTTGGGGAAAATAACAAAAGGGTATTGGTACGAGTAACTAGCGTATCGGTACGCCCTTGAGAAAGTTTATACTAGGATCGGTACACGGGGTACCGTATCCGTACGGGTTTTAACTACTAGAATCCTCAGTTTTGAAATATAGTAATGGGTAACGATATTTGCAAGCCATGTGGACTCGTAACAATACCGTTTAAGCTTGTATCGTTACAGGATTAGTTAATTCTGGTGTTTTCATGCTATATTCTGGATTTTTAGCAAATTCGTCACTATTTTTGTAATGATCAAGTACTGATGCTATTGTGATCCAATTTTGATGCAAATTTACACAGAGCCATGTAATAAAACTAATTAAGGGATGGTAACATAAATTTGTAATTTAAACCTTTAATTAATAGAATTCACATTTTGGTCCCTAATGTGTTAAGTCTTGTAAATCGAATGCTTGATTCGTCCTTTATTGTTGTAAATCATACCTTAGGGTTAATTAAGCATCTAGGCAAGATAAAAAGGAAAAAAGGGCTGGTTTAGGTTATTAGTTTGGGTTTGCTCACAAACCTAATGTGACATCCTTGATTCAGTCTTGATGGCTAGGCCGGGTCAAGGGGGTTATATTTGGTGGTATCAGAGATAAGTTTGTCAAAGTTGGGAGGTAAGTTGTATTTTTTTTGAGAGGTTGTTGATTGTTGTATGATATATACAGTGTTTGATTATATGATTTTATGACTGAAGTATGATATGTTAGGGTAAAATCTTAGGGACACATTGCCTTGTTACTACAATTGTAAAAGGATTTTGTGAACATCTTGGATCCTTGCTTGAAGCTAGCCTAATTATGTTTTTGGTTGTATTTTCATGCTATAGATACATATTTTGAGTATACCACTGAGATGAGAGCTTAGGTCGAATACGAATAATGCTGCTGGTGGGCAGGGAGTTGAGGGTAAGATAGTGCATCCCGATGGGTTGCCTCCTCCTCTTCCTAACCCTCCAGCTAGAGTGCATGTGGGGCAAGTGTCGCCAATTCTACCTGTTCTAGTCTTTGGGGATATGATGTCATTAAGTCAGGCTATGACTGGAGCTTTTCAAGCAGCTGTGGCTGGAATGCATGTTCAGGCACCAATACTGGCAATAGTCGTTAATCCAAGACTTCTGTTAGAGTATTTGCGTAGTTTGGGAGGTACTGGGTTCAAAGGTTTAGCTCTTAAGGTAGTTGAAGAGTGGTTTGTGAGTTCCGAGAGGATTCTTGGTCAGATACAGTGCATGGATGTGTGTAAGTTGGGTTGCATTGTATCCCTACTTTAGAGAGATGCCTATAGTTAGTGGAGTACCACTATAGCATGAATGACACCCAAGATGTGACTTGGGAATTCTTCTGTGCTACTTTTCCGATGAAGTATTTGGGTACTCAGTAGCAGGATAAGAAGAAGCGTGAGTTCATGTCTTTGTTTTAAGGCAATATTTCTGTTTCAGAGTATGAAGTTCAGTTTGTTCGATTGAGCCAATATGCACATGATTTGGTTCTTGATGATCGACAATGATGTGGTCATTTCTGATATAGTTTGGTCAAGGAGGTTAAGACCTATATGTTGGCTTCAAACTATACTGATTTTAATGTCTTGGTTAGCCGAGCCAAGTATATTGAACAGAATTTGGGTTTGTCTTCTCGTTCTGAGGGCTCAAGTTCTGACAAAAGAGTTACGAAATTAGATATTGGTGTTGGTTGATTCAAGAAGAATTGAGATAGGAAGTATCATCCTAATTAGAGACATGGTAGGGGTAATGTCGAACGTGGATAGTAGGGTTAGAACACCTATGCTGGAGTACCCTGAGTGTAGGCGTTATGGGAAATGTCATCCGAAAAAGTGTTAGGGTACACATAATACATGTTGGAGTTATGGTTCGTGGGATTATTTGAGATGTGATTGTCCACAGATGGATAAGGATGGATAGGCTCATGCACTTGTTATTGCACCATAGAGAGGTTGTGGTCATGGTCGAGGTAATTTCTAGCGTCGGTAGGAAGGTCAGAGGATTGTTGCTCATACAATGGCTATTCAACCTGAGGGTGGTGGACCTATGAGAATCTATGCATATCGCGAGGGAAGAAATAACACATATGTGATTACAGGTAGTTTTACTTTCCAGTCTATGTCTTTATTTTCTTTGAAAGATTATGGTTCCACACATCGAACAAGCACTTTTGCTTGATATACCTGTAGAAATGTTAGATGCAGGCATGCAAGTAACTAGTTCTTTTGGAGAAATAGTAGTTGCTCGGAGGTTGTTTAGGAGATGTCATTTGATGGTTCAAGGTCATGTGTTTGCGGTTGATATGATGGAGTTGTCGTTTCATAGTTTTGATGTAATCCTGGGTATGGATTGGTTGACTGAGTATAGGGCTGTAGTCGATTTCAAAATCAAGGGAGTTTTATTGAAACTTGCTAATGATTATGAGGTGATGGTTATGGGGGAGAATGTTAAATTCTTGTCCAATGTGGTTTCAGCTTTAGAAGCGCAGAAGTTGTTAGAGCTTGGGTATCAAGCATATTTGGCTTATGTTATAAACCCAAAAATATAGAAGGTGTGTGTTCAAAATATCCGCAACGTTTGTGATTTTCTGGGAGTGTTTCCAGAGGAGTTGCCTGGGTTACCACCGGATAGGGAAGTAGAGCTTTGTATTAAGACTTATGCGGATACAACTCCGGTGTCGATTGCTCTATATCGCATGGCACCTAAAGAATTGAAGGAGTTGAAGATGCAACTTCAGGATTTGTTGGATCATGGTTTGATCCGACCAAGTGTTTCACCATGAGGAGCACTAATGTTGTTTGTGAAAAAGAAGGATGGCACAATACGAATGTGCATTGTTAATCGGCAACTAAACAAGTTGACAATTAAGAATAAGTATTTTTTCCACGATTTGACAATTTGTTCGATCAATTTCGAAATTCTATAGTGTTTTCCAAGATTGATTTGAGGTCTGGATATTATCAATTAAGGGTAAAGGATAAGAATGTGCTAAAAGCTACTTTTCACACACGTTATGGCATTATGAGTTTTTAGTGATGCCTTTTGGGTTAACGAATAAACCTGCTACTTTCATGGATATGATGAATTGGGTATTCTATGAATATTTAGATCAATTTATGGTTATGTTCATTGATGATATCCTTGTGTACTCTCGTACCGAGGAAGAACATGATCGACATTTGCGGATTGTGTTGTAAGCTTTGCTAGA
This sequence comes from Hibiscus mutabilis, assembly GCA_019671005.1. Classification (NCBI taxonomy): domain Eukaryota; kingdom Viridiplantae; phylum Streptophyta; class Magnoliopsida; order Malvales; family Malvaceae; genus Hibiscus; species Hibiscus mutabilis. Next base: position 19,566,162 of record CM033755.1, read on the forward strand.
TAATCAGATATATGCCAAGTTGAGCAAGTGTGAATTTTGGTTAAAGGAAGTAATTTTCCTTGGACATGTTATGTCGGCATAAGGTATTCGTGTGAATCCGTAAAAGATTGAGTTCATGGTGAGTCGGAAGCCACCAAAGTCTGTGCTGGAGGTTCGTAGTTTTCTCAGTTGGTAAGACATTATCATCATTTTGTAGATGGTTTCTCGAAGTTTGTTGCTCCATTGACTAAGTTGTTTTAAAAGAATGTTCATTTTGAGTGGACGGAGAGTAGACAATAAGCTTTTGAGAAGTTGAAGGAGGCTTTGACGCGAGTTCCGGTCTTGATTCAACCTGAACCAGGTAAAGGGCTTGTTGTTTATAGTGATGCATCCTATGATGGTTTTGGGTGTGTGTTAATGCAAGACGGGAAAGTTGTGGCTTATGCATCTAGACAGTTGAAGGTGCACGAGCATAATTATCCTATGCATGATTTAGAGCTTGTCGTAGTAGTGTTTGCATTGATGATTTGGAGACATTATCTTTATGGCGAGAAGTGTGTTGTGTACACGAATCACAAGAGTTTGATGTATTTGATGTTAGAAAAGGAGTTGAATCTTAGGCAACGTCAATGGTTGGAGTTACTTAAGGATTATAATTTGACGATTGAGTACCAACCTTGTAAGGCTAATGTGGTAGCCGATGCCTTGAGTATGAAGGTTGTGGTGGAGTTGAGGGCAATGTTTGCGTAGTTAAGTGTGACATGTGATGGAGGTCTATTGACTGAGTTGTAGGTGAAACCATCATTGGTATAGTTGATCAAGAAAAGGCAACCATACAATGATTCGTTGGTTCCACATGTTAAGAATGTTATGAAAGGTAATCCGAAGGATTTTTTGTTTTAATGATGATGATGTCTTGTGTTTTAAGGGTCAAATAGTTGTGTCGAGCAATGTTGTTTTGAGGTGTACTATCTTAACAAAGGCTCATTCTAGTCCTTTTCTTATGCATCTGGGTAATACGAAGATGTACCGAGTTTTAAAGGAGGAGTACTATTAGGTAGGCTTGAAGAAAGATATAGCAGAGTTTGTTGCCCGATATATGGTTTGTTAGCGTGATAAGGCTGAGCATCAGTTTCTTTCTGGTTTGTTTCAACCATTAAGAATTTCAAAATAAAAGTGAGAGAGAATTACCATGGATTTTGTGACAGGTTTGCCTGTGACACCGTCAAGGAAGAATTTTGTTTGGGTAATTTTGGATAGATTTACGAAGTGTGAACAATTTCTGGCAGTACATATGACGTATACGTTGGATAGGTTGGCGGATATGTATATTGCTGAGATTGTGAGGTTGCATGGGGTACCTAAGTCTATCATGTTAGATAGGTATCCGCGTTTTACATCATGGTCTTAGGAGTGTTTCCATAGAGCTTTGGGTACACAGTTAAATTTTAGTACTTCGTTTCATCCTTAGTTGGATGTCCAGTCTGAACATGTTATCCAAGTGTTAGAGGATATATTGCGGTGTTGCAACATTGATTTTCAAGGAATGTAGGAGAAGCAACTACCGTTGGTAGAGTTTTCTTATAACAATAGTTATTAAGCAAGCATTCAAATGGCTCCGTATGAGGCATTATATGGTATGAGGTGTTGTACGCCGCTTTGTTGGGCTGAGGTAGGTGAGAAGTATGTTTTTCTGCCTGATGTGTTAAGAGAAACCAATGAGAGAGTGAAGCTAATCAGTGATCGGTTGAAAGTGGCTTCGGATAAGCAAAAATCTTACGCTGATTTGAAGCGTAGGTAGATTAAGTTTATGGTTGGTGATAAAATGTTTCTAAAAGTTTCACCTTAGAAGAAGGTGATGAGGTTTGGACGAAAGTGTAAGTTGATTCCGAGATTCATTGGGCCTTATGAGGTGTTATACAATGTTGGTCCAGTCACTTATAGGTTAAGGTTAACCGCAAAGTTGGAAAAGATACATGATGTTTTCCATGTATTGATGCTTCGGAGGTACAGATCGGACCCATTGCATGTGATGCCTGTTGAAGAGATTGAATTTAATCTAGATTTGACCTATGATGAGGAACCGATGAAAATCTTGGATTCTAGTAGTAAGGTTCTTCGTGGGAAGACCGTTGAGTTGGCAAAAGTGTTTTGACGACATCGAGGTGTCGAGGAAGCCACGTGGGAAGTAAGGAGGACATGAAAAAGCAATTCCCTTACCTTTTTCCCTCAGATAAATTTCGAGGAAAAATTTATTAAGTGGGGGAGAGTTGTAATGCCCCGAATTTGGACCTAGGAGTTAGCTAGGTAGATTAGACGGTTCGGGTGAACTGGATTAGTCAGTTAGATTTAGTTTTGAGAATTAAATCGTAATAAATATTTTTAACATGAAATAAAATATGGAAAATAGTGAAAATGCTTAATTATTATTTTAAGGGTTTTGATAAACTCAATTTGATAAAATAAGGTTTGAATTATGGACATTTTGTCCTAGTGACTAAAATGTAAAGTTTGAAAAGTGTTTTTGGTGACTAAATCGTAAAAGGGTCAAAACTTGGAATCTTTAGGGAGCTTTTAATCCAATTAGCTTTATTAGAATTTTTCCTTAATTTGGCTATTTTAAAAGGATTTAATAAAAGGGATTAAAAGAGTTTAATTAGTTTGTTTTTAATTAGCCAAATCATTTTCTCACCTAACTACTTTTTCTCCCAATCTTTTCTCTCAAATTATCAGCAGCTAAACTATCTTTTCTTTTCTAAAAATCTTATCAATCAATCTTTTTAATCTTACTTTTGATTTCAACACTTGATTTCTTTGTTCTACTTTGGATATTCTATTTCTACTTTGGAGATTTCATCAAAATCAAGCTAATTGAGGGAGGAGTCTACCATTATAGGTGATTTTCATTTCTCTCTTCTAATAAATGGTTCTTTATTAAAATTCCCAAGTTCTATATCCTTTGGAATCGATTTATGTTATGTTTTAATGATTAAACCACGATTTAATGGTTTAATGTTAATTTTGTTAAGAAATTCATTGAGTTTGGTTATTGACTTGAATCATTACGATCTTGATTGTTTTGGTAAAGTGTATTTTGATGATATTTAATGGGATTTATAAAAGGAAACCCGATACTAGTTGAATTGCTAATTTTCTAGGTTGTAAATAGTTGGTTTTTGAGGTGTTTGTGGTGTTAAGATGTTGTTGGAGGTATAAGATAAAGTTGCAAGTGTTTTTAGATGTTAATTGATGTTGATTAGATGTTCAGGTCATTGGCTTATGGCTGGGCTTTGTTTAGGTTGTGTTTGGTGATGTCGTCGATTGTTTTAAGGAGGTGTTTTATGGTTTTTGGTGAGGCGATGTTGGGAACTGATGTTGTTGGGATTATGGATGCATAATGATGCATTAATCCTTTATTATGATGTGAGTAAAATAGGGTTGATCGATCCTACAATGATTGACGAAGGTTTGAAAGCGTTGGACGCTTTATTTCACATCGGCAAGTGAAGCTTTGTGTTGTCGCTGAGTGGAAACACGATTTACAACCTTTTAAAGGTTTAAATGTGATTTTTGGGAGTTTAGATTAAGCTTGAAATGCTTGTCTAAGCTTGGAAGTAAGTATTAGACGATTACGCTCTCAATTTTGGTTTGGCAAAGTTAATTTTCTCATGCCTATGTTTATGATTGATACCTACTATTATATACATGTTTTGGAAATGAATTGTGATACAAATGATAGTGTATTGATGATATTTGAGCATGGTAAATGCTTTATGAAAAGTATTTCGATGTTATGAAATACATGGTTTGTTGCATTGGAAATTAGTTTAAATGATGCATATGAAAAAAAATAGTGAGATATCATGTTTAATATAGAATATATTGGCAAGTGACAATGATTAAATGTTATCGGATATAGTTGGCATGACGTAGGGTTTAAAGTGAACTACAATAAGTTGTCTCATGTGCGTCGAGGGGTTGTGTTGTACTGTATTCTCCACCATGGGTACCTCAGCGATCAAGGGGTTGTGATTATACCATTTTCTCCCCTCTGATGGGTATTATACATTGTAACCGTCAAGGGGTTTATTGTACCTTTTTCTCTGGTTAAATGTGTGGTAAAGTGGTCTAAGGAACCACTTGTGAAATCCGTGTATCTAATGTGTTTTGATAAAGGAAAAAATTGGTTTTTGGGCACTTTAATGCCAAAATATGAACTAATATATCATGATGGAGGATTTATGTTTGTATAATGTGATTTATACACTTTTTTCTCTTTAAGCTTTGCTATTGGATGGATAAGCATGTGAAGGCTTAAATTGAGATTTTTCGTATGAGATTATGCATGGGATCCATGATACATGTTTTACATATGGTTTAGTAAGCATGTTTTGGAAAGTTAAAAAGGGTATGAGATGTTTTAGCATGAAGCTGAAAATGTGGTTTGACTCAAATGGTTTTAAATGCACTGATGAGTGTTTTTAGAGTGTGCCCCACTCGACGTTATATGCTTACACTCTCCTTTCTCATCATTGCAATGAAGTGGGTTTCTAGGGCAGCAAGCAAGCAAGGAGAAATCCAAGAATCTATTTACTTCAAGTATGGTTTTAATAAATGAATTTGTAGTAACAAAGGGAAATATGACCAAGCTATAATTGGGAGGGTTGTTTACTTACTCCCTGTTTTGGACATGTTCTATTTGGTATTTTGGACTTGTATGAGGCAATATAGTTCGATTTGTCAGTTTGGGATGGGAATTGCATGCTTAGGTTGAGACCGTGCTTATAGGTTTTCTTGATTGATTGGCTTTGGATTGAATGTTCATCTAGCATGGTTGGATGGTTGTGGAAATAATGTTAAATATGTTATATGATGTTTTTTTATGATTGAAGCATGTTAGACTGAGCCTAAGTGTCATACTTTTGGTCAAAAGGTCTGATATGGCTCAATTTGGGAAAATAACAAAGGGGTATTGGTACGAGTAGCCGCCGTATCGGTAAGCCCTTGAGAAAGTTTATACTGGGATCAGTACAAAGGGCATCATATCGGTTACGAGTTTTAGCTACTGGAATCCTTAGTTTTGAAATATAGCAATGGATATCGAAACTTGACCAAACGTACCAATACAGGCAAGCCACGTGGACTCGTACCGATACTTTTTAAACCTATATCGATACGGGGTTACTTAATTCTGGTGTTTTTATGTTGTATTCTTGATTCTTTGCAAATTGGTCACTACTTTTGTAATGCTTAATTAATGATGCTATTGTGATCCAATTTTGATGCAAATTCACACAGAGGCACATAATGAAACTAATTAAGGGATGGTAACATAAATTTTTAATTTAGTCCTTTAATTAATAGAATTTACATTTTGGTCCCTAAAGTGCTAAGTCTTACAAATCGAATGCTTGATTTGTCGGTCGCTGTTATACATCATACCTTAGGGTTAATTAACCATCTAGGCAAGATAAAAAGGAAAAAGGACCACTTTAGGTTATTAGTTTGGGTTTGCTTCGACAAACCTAATGTGACGTCCATGATTCGATCTTGGTGGCTAGGCCGGGTTAAGGGGTTACATGTACTGATGCTTTTCTTGCCTTATTTGTATTTTAAAGAGCATATATCACATTGTATTTTGTTGGTATATTGAAACACTAGTCAGTCAGCGATCATGAGTGTTCGGGTTGCATTATCTGATTTTGGGTCCCTTGTTCGAACATCGATATAAAAAATGAGTCCTTGAGCTTCAATGCCAACACGGAGATAGTGTGCAGAAGAAAAGTAGCTTAAATTTGCCGAAGCATGTGCATACGGGTTTGCCTCACTGCCATCTATCAGGACTAGTTACTGTTTGGGAGAGCTTAGAAGCCTAAGATTAAGCCATATTCGCTGAAAGTATAGAGACATAGCCCTTCTACTTGGTATCCGGCCTATCGTTTCTTCGTCTTCAATCAGGAAGACATGACCCCCACCATAGAAGAGTACATGGTCTTGCTGCGCCTAGAGTTAGAAAAGCCCGACAAGATATGTTGGAAAGAGAATAATTCTAGTTATTGGAATAAATTTGCCAAGCTTACCGGTCTAGACGTGAATGAGGTAGATGTCCATTTTGCAGAAAAGAACAAAAGCCCTTGTTTCACTTGGGAGTTCATTTATGCCTAGATCATGAAGGACGTAAAGAACGGAACGGTCCTGGATTTGCTTGCCTTGGCCATCTATGGGTTATTGATCTTCCACAAGGTCTTGGGACATGTTAAACTAACCTTAGTTGACTTGCAAGCCCAAAAGAATGTAAATCCTATTCCAGCAATTTTGGCGAAAACTTTTAGGTCCCTGAACTTTTGCCAAACCCGACAAATAGGGCGTTTCACCGGTTGTTCACAACTCCTTTACATATGTTTATACAATCATTTCTAGGAGAATGAGAAGATAAGCAAACACCTGAAGTCCACAGACTTGGTACCTGTAACCCCTTTTGCCTGGCCTAGCCAAAACTGAACTAAAAGGATCACATTAGGTTTGCCAAAGAAAACCCAAGCTAATAGCCTAAACTGCCCTATTTTTTCCTTTTTTATCTTGACTAAATTCATCAAATTAATTCATATGGTCGGCATGCTTCAGAGGAAATGTTACATTGAAATAAGATTTCAAAACGGGGTTCAATTGCTCAAAAATGCACATTAGGGACCAAAATATAATTTTCACAAATTATATGGTCTTTATTAACATTTAGGCTACCAATCCTTTATTAGTCCAATTTCATACTCACATGTTAAATTCCAGCTCAAAACAATCATTCTAGCTCATTCAATTTCATACATAACATTCAAGGACTAAACTGCAAGATTTCCAAACTTCAGCAAACTGATATGCACAAAATCAGCGAGGCATAAGCCTGTGCCGATGCTGCTTAATGAGCATAATGGCTACTCGTACCGATACACGTATATTCGTATCAATATGATGTGTTGACCCATCCATGCCGATATGGGCTTGACCCCATACCGATCCCCCTTGTGTTTCTCAAAAACTCAGAATTCTAGTGACCAGAACGCCTATCGATACAGTACCCCGCGTATTGGTACGACTCTTTAAAATTGAAAGGATCATACCAATATTAAAACCCTTGTACCGATATTAGTACAAATTTTCCTCAAGGTGTACCGATACGGTGGCTAGGTGTACCGATACCCTTTGTTAATTTTCAATGGATTGAGCCTTCACAGACCTCGCGTACCGATCCTTGGGTACCCGTACCGGTACGCGAAGGCCTTTAACGACCCTTAGGTCCAACATATGACACTTTGGCTCAATCTAAACTCATTCAACACCTAATTAAACATCATATATCATCAAGAACATGCTTATCACGAACATATCAACATATTAAACAAGTCTAACAAGCCTAGCACTAGCATTCACATAATCTATAGGCATGTTCCCTACTCAATAAGAAAAAAAACCTCAAACCAACCTCAAACTGGTATAAATGGCCAATTACACATCCAAAACATCAACATAAACTTGCACAACTAGGGAGTTTAGCAACGCTCCCAAACAACAAATGACCACATTGCCTTTATTACTACAAGTCTAAATCAAGTCATACTTTCATAAATCCCAAGTCCTTATTTTTTTGCTTGCACGCTGCCTTTAACCTTTAATTTTCTGCATTGATGGAAAAAGAGAGCTTAAGCACACTAGGCTTAGTGAGTAATGCTCAAAGACCAACCACCATCAATGCATTTTAAATCATTTAACAATCCTTTTGAAAAACCACTTTCCAAAACACTTTGCAAACATTGTTTTAACATCATGCCTTACCAAACCATGCACTTCACATTTCCAAGACAACATATTAAACCATATGCAACTTGTATCATGAATTCAATAGCAAAGACCCATTTGCTACCCTCAATTTAACCTTTCTCATGCAAACTACCAATTCAAGGATTAAAGTGTAAAACATGTTTACATAAACATTAAACAACATAATCTATCTCATGATACATCATCAATTATATTGGCTTACAAGTGACCATTAACCAAATTCCACTTTTCAAAACACAACATCGGATACACGAATTCAACAAGTGTGCCCAACACTTCATGCCATCACAACTGGAATTAAAGGTACATTTACAGCCTGGTACAATCACAACCCCATCCTTCGGTTGGATGTATAACCCACTAACGATAGTCTTCGGTACAAAGATCAAAACCCCTCGACCGTTAGGGTACTTGGATAGAGTTTACGGTACACTAGATCAAAACCCCTCAACATCTAAGGTGACTTTTTGTAGTGCACTATCAATCCTATGGCCGGCCAACTATATCCGATAACATTTTTGAAACCTTTTCATACCATCACTTGCCAATATAATTCGTTTCATTAACATCAAATCATTATTTTCATATGCAACTTCAAAATCATTTATCCAATGCATCATCCACGCGTTAATCAATGTTCAAAAAAATTATCAAAACATGCATTAACTCACAATACACCATCATCATTATTTAACCAATTTCTAGCATTGAATCATGCTTAAAACATGCATATATAGTGAGTAATCAATTCATTAAAACAAGTGCATAAAAAACCGATTGTCAAACCGAGTTTGAGAGAGAATTTATCCTTTACTTACTTTTAAGCTTAGACTAGCATTTCAAGCTTGATCTAAACCCCCAGACACAACTTTCAAATCTTTGAAAAGCTGTAAAACACGTTCTCACTCACCGACACGCAAAGCCTTGCTTACCGATATAGTAAACACGCCTCCACAGCTTCTGAAACGTCCATTCAAGCTTGAAGACCAACTTCCTATATTTTATCCACACAAAATAGAGGATTCAATACATCAAAAGGCATTCAACAGCCCAACAACATAAATTCACATAAATCCTCATCATCTACTACACAATTTCCCTCCACAACAACCGAAATCAGCATCAAACATCTTCCAAACTTACCTAGCCAAAACCTAACATATTAACACATCAATTAACATCTAAAAACAAAATAAGAACAACAACAACAACAACAACAACAACAACAACGACAACCTTATACCTCCAACATTCATCAAACCTCTACAACACCTCAAAAACTCACAACTAACAACCTAGAAAATTAGAGATTCACTTAGTTTGGGGGTTACAAGGCTAAAGCCCACTTATTAACATTATTAAACATCAAAATCATGATTAGAATCAATCAAGAACTCAGCAAAATAGAGTCTATACGAAAATCCATCAATCCAATTAATTGAACCTTGATTTAACCAATTTTACATTATTTAATCATCAAATTAAGTTAGAAAACATATGTAAAGGATCAATAACTTGGGAATTTCAATAAAGAACCTTATATTAGAGGATAAGAACGAAGCTCACCTCTAAACTTGTCTTTCCTCTTAATTGGATGAATTTACTAGAGAAAACAAGATTAAATCAAATAAGTTTTGTTAGGAAACTATTGAAGATCCGTTTGAAATCAAAAGAATGTTGAAATCAAGTATTTACCTGAGAAAATAGAAGTGGAAAAGAGTGTTTGACTGGAGAGAATTTGAGAGAAAAGTTTTTGATGAAAAGTTAGTTACGTTAAATTTTCTTTTAAACTAATTATGAAATTAATCTCCCCAAACCTTTTTTATCCCACTAAAAACCTTTTTAAAATAACCAATTAAAAGAGAAAACCTGGTATTAGACTTTGGCCAAATAGCTCCTTAAAGATTTTAAGTTTTGACCATTTTACAAAACTGTCACTACAAACAATTTTAAAACTTTACATTTTAGTCAATAACCAAAATGTCACTTTTCGAAACCTTTTTTTGTAAAATTGAATTTACCAAATTAATTTACATATTTAATAATAATTTTAGAACATTTTTCTATATTTTTCTCTTATCCAAAAATATTAATTTCAAATTAAATCTCAAAACTGACTCGAATCCTCTAGTCTGATCCATCAGGCTGTCTAATTAACCTAGAAAACTCTTAGGCCCCAAACCAGGTAGTTACAACTCTCCCCCTTAAGAAATTTTGTCCTCAAAATTTCCTGATGGAACCAGATGCGAAAACTTCTCTAACATGTCTGACTTACTCTCCCACGTGGCCTCCTCAACACCGCAATGTCGCCACAACACCTTAACAAGCTCAATCATCTTGCCATGAAGAACTTTACTATTGGAGTAAAGGATCTCCACTGTGTCTTCATCATAAGACAAATATGATCGTCACTCAACATCCTCAACTGGCATCACATGCGACGGATCTGAATGATACATCTGCGACATGGATACATGAAACACATCATGAACTTTCTCTAACTCAGGAGGCAACCTCAACCGATAAGCCACAAGACCTATACATTCCAACACCACATATGGTCCAATAAACCTCAGACTCAACTTTACTTTACGCCCAAAGTGCATCACCTTCTTCCAAGGTGAGATTTTCAAGAATACTTTTTCACCAACCGCGTACTCAACATGTCTACGCTTCAAATTCACGTAAGATTTCTACCTATCTGAGGCCGCTTTCAAACGATCACAAATAAGCTTCACTTTCTCATCCGTGTCTTTCAACACATCAGGCATGAAAACATACTTTTCCCCAACCTCAGCCTAACACAAGGGTGTATGACACTTCCTGCCATACAAGGCTTCATAAGGTTCCATCCTTATACTTGCATGATAGCTATTATTGTACGCAAACTCTATCAAAGGCAATTGCCTTTCCCAAGTTCTTTGGAACTCAATGATGCAACATCTCAGCATATCCTCCAAAATCTAAATCACATTCTTAGACTGACCATCCGTCTGAGGATGATACGAAGTACTGGAATTTAAGCGAGTACCTACAGCTCGATGCAAACATTCTTAAAACCTCATTGTAAATTGTGGATCCCTATCTGAAATAATCGACTTGGGCATCTCGTACAACCTCACAATTTCAACAACATAAAGTTTCGCCAACCTATCCAAAGTATACGTCGTATGCAGTGGCAGAAAATGTGCATACTTCGTAAACCGATCAAAAATCACCCAAATAGAATCATTTTTATTTGGTGTCAAAGGCAACCCTGACACAAAGTCCATGGTGTTCCTCTACCATTTACACTCCAAAATTCTCAACAGTTGCAACAACCCAGAAGAAAACTCGTGTTCAGCCTTCACACACTGACATACCATACATCTAGCAACAACATAATCCGCATCCTTTGTCAAACCCACCCAATAGTACCTTTCTTTTAGATCTCGATACATCTTGGTACTATTGGGATGTATAGCAAAAGAACTAACATGTGCCTCGGTCAAAATCATCCACCTCAACTCCACATCACTAGGTACCACTATGCAATCATTAAAACACAACACTCCATCACCATTAAAGTGGAAATCCATAGGATTTCCATCCATGATGTCCTTGACATGCGATACCAATGCCTCATCATAAGCTTACTTTTCCTTAATCAACTACGACAAAGATGGCTTTACTTGCAACTCGACCAACAAACCTCCATTGTAACGCCTCGGTTTTATGGCTTAGCGATTTAGGGGGTTTAGTAGACGGTTTGATGGACCAGAGTAGAGATTCGAGTCAGTTTTGGGATCGTATATTTTTGGTGTTGGACAAATTATGGAAAATGCTTAAAAATCATTATGAATTATTTATTTAATAATGGTGGAATCAATTTTGAAAAACGAGTTTAGAAAGATGGACATTTTGGTTAGTGACCAAAATGAAAGTTTTGAAAACTGTGATTTTCTCGTGACTAAAATGAAAAGGTTCAAATATTTAGAATCTTTAAGGAGCTATTTTACCAATTGGTTTCTGATGATTTCTCCCTTGATTTGACTTATTTTAACATGTGGTTTAATTAATAATTAAAGAGGATTTTGTTAAAAAGTTAGTTATCTTTTCCAAGACAAAAATCACGTCATTTTCTCTCAACTTGTTCTCTCTATTCTCTCCTCAGCCAAACACTCAGTTTTCATCAAATTTCTAGAGGTGTGGTGATTTCTAACTTGATTTTATTATATCAAATTGTTTTATAAAGATTGTTTATACAAAATCTTACAATAATCTTGTGTTTTCTTAGCTTTTCACAAATCAATTGAGGGAGAAACTTCACAATACGGGTAAGTTCTGAGATCTCCTCTATTGTATGGTTCTTTATTGAAATTCCCAAGCATTTGATCCTTGTTTTTGTTTTTCTAATCTATTTTGATGATTTTCCAATGTTTAATTGAGTTATTTGGGGAAAATGAGTTGATTCGCGAATTGGATCTGATTTCCAGTAAGTAAGGTTGCTTTGATCCGTATTTTGGATGTTTAATAATGTTGACAAGTGATTTTTATCAATGGAATCCCAAAACTTAAGAATCTCTATTTGTTTAGGTTGTTAGTTTTGAGGTTTTGTGGTGTTTCTTTGGTTGTAAGGTTGCTGGAGGTGGTAGGTTGTTTTGAATCTATTTTTAGATGTGTTTTGGTGTTAAAAATGATGTTAGTTTGATAGATGTTGGCTGGGTTGTGAATCGAAGTGTTTTGGTTATGTTTTCGGTTGTTGTGGAGGGTTAATTGTGAAGGTGCTATGGGAATCCGAGAAGGATTGTAGTTGTTGTGTTTAGAATGCATTATGATGCATTAATCCTCTGTTGTTTTGTTGTATAAACATGGGAGGTTGATTCGAAAATGATTGGAGAAGCGTTGGAGGCTTCAGATTCATAATTTTGAGTCGACTAATTGAGGTTTCGCGTATCGGTGAGTGGAAATGTGGTTTAAAGCATTTTTGATGTTTTAGGAACAGAGTTTTGGGAGTTAAGGTAGAGCTTGAAACGCTTACCTAGACTCGAAAGTAAGTATAAAGTGGTTTTACTCTCTCAGTCGTGCTTGTTCGAATGATTTTATGCACTTGGTTTTAATGTTCAAGTACCTACTGTTTAAGCATGTTTTAAAGTATTTGATATACTGTTTTTAAGCATGAAATGCTGAAGGATGCACATGGTAAGTGATCCTTGTAAGTATGTAGTTTATACTTGTCTTTAAAGCATGTGATGTTGCTTTGGAAAAATGGTTTGGTGAATGCTTATTAAAACAGTGAGGTAAATGGTTAATTATATTGGCAAGTGATGTGGTTTTAAAATTGTTATCGGATATAGTTGGTCGGCCATAGGATTGATTGAACTGTAAATAAGTCGCCTTGGATGTTGAGGGGTTTATACGGTGTACCGAATACTCCATCCAAGTACCCTAACGGTAGAGGGGTTAAACAATACCAAATACTCATGTTAGTGGATTAAGCGTCTAACCGATAATTGCGGTGGATGTCCCCGTGGGTTGTTATGGTACCCGGTTGTTATTATACGTGGTTGTTAATGTACCACAATTGTGATTGTATCGATATTCCAGTTGAGATGGGTTGAAGTGTTGGGTTAACACTTGTTGAATCCGTGTATCCGGTGAACTCTTTTGTTAAAGGACTTGTTTAATAATAACTTGAAAGCCAATATAATTGTTAATGTATCATTGAAATGTTTTGTTGTATAATGTGATTTATACATGTTTCTCCTTAAGCTTTGCATTTGGTAGTAATGCATGGGAAGGTTTAACTGGAGCATTAGCAATGTGACTTGTTGTTGAATAACGATACATGTAGCATATGGTTGAATATATTGGATTAAATGATATAAAGTGCATCTTTAAAAAGGGGCATGATGATGTTTTAAAGGATGATATTATGAAAATGGTTTTAAATGCATTGATGGTGTTTGTTTTAGAGCTTTCCTCACTAAGCCTTGTGTGCTTACGCTCTCATTGTCTATCAATGCAGATAATTGAGGTCTTGGAAGGCAGAAAGAAGCAAGGGGATCTTGGCAAGACTTGTTTCTAAAGTATGTTAGAGACTAGACTATAATGAATAAGGGCAATGGGGTACTTGTTGTGTTTTGGGAGATGTTTTGTGGAACTCCCTGTTTAAGCAAGTTTCTTTAGTTGATTTTGGGTTGTAAATGGTCTTTAAGGATTGTTTTTGGTGCTAGTTTAGGTTTTTGTATGTTGGTTGGATGCATATTATGAAGCATGCCTATAGATTTCCTCTTTGACGCGTGAATCCTTGTTGTGTTGTTAGTTAGCATGAGATATGTTTGACATGTTAGTATTGTGCTTAAAGAATGTTGGAGTTGTTTCAGTATGCTTTTGGGATGCAAAATCAACCAAATGTGACATTTCAGGCCCAGGCGTATCGATAAGCGGGGGACCGTATCGGTACGGCTAGGAAATTTCAGGCTGGTGGGATCGGTACGGGTCTGGTGCATTTTGATATGCCTAGGAAAATTTTGCCTAGCGTACCGGTATGGGGATGGGCATTTCGATAAGAGTTTTAGCCTCTGGAATTCACTTTTGCAACTTGAACCCGCATATCGAAACACCTGAGAAACTGTATCGGTACGGTTTAAAATATTTCAAAAGTTCTGTAATTCAGTTAGGCGTATATACACGGCTTGGAGGTGTATCGAAATGGTGTGTTTCGAACTATATCGATACATTCTTACCCGTTTCGATACGGATGACCGTTTCTCAAGTGAATGTCACCTTTGGGCAATTTTGCTTTCTTTGCATTTTAGTCCCTAATTCTTACTGATTCAATTATACATAGTAGGATGATCAATTAGAGCTAAAATTTGAGATGGAAGTTTGGAACCTGACTAATTAAAGATTGGTAACTTAAAAATGAATTTTAATCAGCAAATTTTATGTGTTTGCATTTTGGTCCCTAGCTTGCAAATGTGATCAATTAGATGTCAAATTGATGCCCGATTGAGTTGGGGTTGCACTTGATGTCTGTATGAACATGTAGGGTTAATAATTGGCATCTAGAAAAAATTGGACCGGGTTTGGTTGTATCTCTGCGGTTTGCTACGGTAAACCTAATGTAGCCTTCTTGGTTCGGTTAGGCGTCAAGGCCGAGTCAAGGGGGTTATATTTGGTGGTATCAGAGCCAGGTTTGGTTCGTTTGGGAGGTTGTTGTGTTGTTGTCGTGAGTTATGCTCTGTTGTATGATGTGTACGGTGATTATGGTATGTACGCTGGTTGATATGTACAGTGATTGATATATGAATGTTGATTGTTGTATGCTATGTTGGGGATATTTTGGGGTACCCATTGCCTTACTATTATAGTCTAGAAAGTTTTGATTTTTGAAATAAAAGTCTTGGATCCTTGCTTGAGCCTGGCCTGACTGTTTTGTTTTGAAATGATTTTCATGCCTTAGATATATTTTAGCACAATGGGACCGAGGAGAGAGTTGCAATCTAGCGCGATTGCTGTTGCTGCTGGGCAGGATGATCAAGGAGAAGATATGCCTCCTAGAGGGTTGCCACCGCCCCCACCTAATCCACCTGAGGGAGTTGAGCAAGTACCACATGTGCCAGCTGGGCCAGGGATGGGTGATATAGCACCGTTGATACAAGCCATGGCTGGTACTTTTCAGGCAGTAGTTGTGGGTGTTCGTGTGCCAGCAGCACCAGTTGAGGGGAAAGGTTTGCCGCTTGAGCGTCTTCGTAGTTTGGGTGGAGTTGAGTTCCGAGGGTTGGTTGGCCAGTACTGAGAGGATGATGAAGGATAAGTTATGCCTCCTGGAGGGTTACCACCGCCCCCACCTAATCCACCTGAGGGAGTTGAGCAAGTACCACATGTTCCAGCTGGGCCAGGGATGGGTGATATAGCACTGTTGATACAAGCCATGACTGGTACTTTTCAGGCAGTAGTTGTGGGTGTTCGTGTGCCAGTAGCACCGATTGAGGGGAAAGGTTTGCCGCTTGAGCGTCTTCGTAGTTTGGGTGGAGTTGAGTTTCGAGGGTTGTCACTTGAGGCTTCAGAGGGTTGGTTGGCCAGTACTGAGAGGATACTGGGCCAGATGGGGTGTACCGATGCTCGTAAGCTGGGTTGTGTTGCTTCCCTGCTGCAGGGTTATGCTTATTCATGGTGGACTACCACAATATCCAGTATGGCAACGGATGATGTGACCTGGGAGTTCTTCTGTGAAGCATTACTGAAGAAGTTTTTAGGAGTCCGATATCAGGGCGAGAAGAAGCATGAGTTTATGGCTTTGGTGCAAAGTAGTATGTCTGTTGCGGAGTATGAGGTGCAGTTCATGAGGTTGAGTCGGTATCCACCTGAGTTGGTTTCTGACGAATGTACTCGATGTGATCATTTCTGATATGGGCTTATGCAGGATGTTAAGACATACATGCTTGATGCTGATTATGCCGACTTTGATGTGTTGGTTTCACAAGCTAAGGATGTGGAGCAGAATTTGGGTTTGGCATCTAGATTGCGAGGTTCTAGCTCGGGTAAGAGAGTTGTTGATTCGGGTTATAGCGGTGGTCAGGCCAAGAGACATCATGACATGAGGTTTCGCCCGTAGCCGAGGCATGGCGGAGGTGTTTTGGGACGTGGAATCCAGGGTCAGGGTGCCCAGGTTAGAGCATCGTTCAGCGCTTATTGGGTTTGTGGATCACGAGATCATTTGAGGCGAGATTGCCCGCGTTTGGTCAGGGAGGGTCAGGCACCCGCGCCTGTGGTGGCTAATGCTTGTTAGAGTTGTGGGTCAGGCACCATCAGAGGAGTGATTGTCCGTTGTTGGCCCGAGGTGGGCAAGGTGTTGCACCTGTTGTTGCTCTGCAGTGTGGTTGTGGTCATGGCCGTGGACCGTTTTAGCATCAAGATGGTGGACAGAGGACTGTAACTCACATTATTGCTATCCAGCCTAAGGGAGGTGGACCGGCTAGGGTGTATGCGCACCGCGAGGGTTGCAATGACACTGATGTGATTGTAGGTACTTTTATCCTACAGTCTTTGTCGTTGTATTTGTTAGTTGATTCTGGTTCTACTCATTCATATATTTTGAGTAAGCATGCTGAGTTGCTTGATATATCTGTTGAAATCTTCAATGTGGGTGTTAGAGTGACTAGTTCTCTTGGGGAGACAGTCGTGGTTAGGAGGTTGTATCGTAGGTGTCCGCTGATGGTCCAGGGATATGTGTTTGTCGTGGACTTGATGGAGTTACCATTCTATGGTTTTGATGTGATTCTAGGTATGAATTGGTTGACCGAACATCGACCTGTTGTGGATTTTGAGACCAAACGGATATCTTTGAGGTTGTCGGATGATTATGAGGTGGTGGTTGTTGGCGAGAATGCCAAGTTTTTATCTAGTGTTGTTTCGGCATTGGAAGCAAGTCAAATGTTGGATTCGAGATGTCAGGCTTATTTGGCCTATGTTATGAATCCTAGATCGAAAGAGTTGAGGGTACCGGATGTTTGCACCGTGTGTGAGTTTTCGGGTGTTTTTTTGGAGGAATTACCAGGGTTGCCACCCGACCGTGAGGTAGAGTTTGGCATCGAGGTCTTTGTGGGTATAGTACCGGTATCCATTGCTTTGTTTTGCATGGCTCCAAAGGAATTGAAGGAGATGAAAACGCAGTTGCAGGAGTTGCTTGACCATGGGTTCATTAGACCCAGTATTTTGCTGTGGGGAGCACCGGTACTATTTGTTAAGAAGAAAGATGGTACGTTACGGATGTGTATAGATTACCGGCAGCTAAATAAGATGACAATAAAGAACAAGTATCCCTTACCGCAGATAAATGACCTATTTGATCAGTTCAGGGGATCTTTGGTGTTTTCTAAGATAAATTTGAGGTCAGGGTACTATCAGTTAAAGGTAAAAATGGTGGATGTGCCCAAAATAGCCTTTCGTACGAGGTACGAGCATTACGAGTTTCTTGTGATGTCGTTTGGTTTGACCAATGCTCCAGCTGTTTTTATGGACATGATGAAGCGTGTGTTTCATGAGTTTTTGGATTAGTTTGTGGTTGTGTTTATTGATGATATCCTTGTGTACTCTGGCACTGAGGAGGATCATGATAGATATTTGAGAATTGTTCTTCAGACGTTGTTGGCTAATCAGCTTTATGCTAAGTTAAGCAAATGTGAGTTCTGGCTCCAGTTTTTCTTTTGGGTTGTAAATGGTGTTTAAGGGTTGTTTTTGGTGTTGGTTTACCTTTTGGTATATTGGTTGGATGTATATTAAAAAGCATGCCTATAGATTTCCTCTTTGACGCATGAATCCATGTTGTGTTGTTAGATATGTGTTGCTAGTTAGCATGAGATATGTTTGACATGTTAGTATTCTGCTTAAAGCATGTTGGAGTTGTTTGAGTATGCTTTTGGGATGAAAAATCAGCCAAATGTGACATTTCAGGCTCAGGCGTACAGATACGCGGGGGACCGTATCGGTACAGCTAGGCAATTTTAGGCTGGTGGGATTGGTACGGGTCTGGTGCGTTTTGATATGCCTAGGCAAATTTGGCCTGGTGTACTGGTACGGGAATGGGCATTTCGATACGAGTTTTAGCCTCTGGAATTCACTTTTGCAACTTGAACCCGCGTATCGAAACACTTAAGAAACTGTATCGTTACGGTTTAAAATATTTCAAAAGTTCGATAATTCAGTTAGGCGTATCGATACAGCTTGGTGGTGTCTCAAAACAATATGTTTCAAACCGTATCGATACGGGCTTACCCGTTTCGATACGGATGACCGTTTCTCAAGTGAGTGTCACCTTTGGGCAGTTTTGCTTTCTTTGCATTTTAGTCCCTAATTCTTGTGAATGCAATTATACATGGTAGGATGATCGGTTTGAGCTAAAGTTTGAGATGGAAGTTTGGAACCTGACTAATTAAAGATTGGTCACTTAAAAATGAATTTTAATCAGCAAATTTTTTGTGTTTGCATTTTGGTCCCTAGCTTGCAAATGTTATCAATTGGATGTCAAATTGATGCCCGATTGAGTTGGGGTTGCACTTGATGTATGTATGAACATGTAGGGTTAATAATTGGCATCTAAAAAAATGGACCAGGTTTGGTTGTATCTCATCGGTTTGCTACGACAAACCTAATATAGCCTTATTGGTTCGGTTAGGTGTCTAGGCCGGGTCAAGGGGGTTACATCCATCACGGGTCACACTCAACCTGCAAACATGACCCTCAACTCCACAATAGCTTTTCCAATCAAAGCATCGACCATAACATTTGCCTTTCCTGGATGATACTCAATTATCAAATTATAATCCTTAAGAAACTCCAACCACCTACGTTGCCTAAGATTCAACTCCTTTTGCGACATCAAATACTTCAAACTCATATGATCCGTGTATATAATACACTTCTCACCGTAAATTTAATGTCTCCAAATCTTCAACACAAACACCACCACAGCAAGCTCGAGATCATGCGTAGGGTAGCGCACTGATAAGTGTTCAAAAGTACTATTTTTATTACCCTTTTTACTCATATTATTGTTAGACTTAAGCTCATAATAGTTGCATAATTAGTCATTCATGCATTAATTCATGTTTCTTTCCACCGTTGAGCTTGATTACATAACTTGGTGATTTTTGTGGAAAAAGATGCTGCTTTGGTGTGTTTTTGTGTGTGTATGTGCAGGATCACTTGCCAAAGCAATGTTGAGCTAGTTGCCAGGGTAATGCATGAAGGAGACGCCGAGCCAGTTGCCATGGCATTTGTCGACAAAGAAAAAATGCAATAGGGATGTCGAAATTAATGACTTTACAAGCCCAAGATGACATGGAGCAAGGCCCAAGCCCAAAGGAATTTGATTGCCATGCAGAGATTAAAGAAGAATTAAATTCCAAGAAGATAGGAGAAGTTCTAATAGGAATAAAATTATAATAAAGAATTATATTCTTTAAAGATAATTTAATTCCAACTCAAACTCCTCCTCAAAGAAGGATTTGGCCTAGCCCTATAAATAGCAAGGAGATTTCGACAATCCAAAAAGAGAGAGCAGGGGGAAATTTCGACAAAGAGAGCATTAGGGAATTTCGACTTCTTCTTCTTCTTTGCTTCTATTAGATTCATGGTTTGGGGATTATTCTTTGTATATCTTTTGAACCCAACCATGAACTAACTTGATCGGTATGGTTATTGTGTTTTGTGGTTGTGAGAAACTATTGGTTTTTGTTTAGGTAATAAGAGTTTGTACTTTTCTATTTCAAGGTTTATTCATTCTTGATTCTTATTATTGTTTTGCAGTGAATTGGGAGAGGATCTCGTGATTTCATCCATTTATCTAATATCGGGAGAGTTAGATTCAAGAAACGAATGAATATGATCTTTATTCAATCCAATGATGGTGAAGATTAATCCGCCTTAGGAATAAGTTAAGGATTTCAACGGCTAAGAGGAGTGCAAGATTGGTTGTTGTTCACCCTTGATTCACGCAGGATGTATTATCAAGGCATGCACAAGTAGCTAGAGTTTCGACTTAGGGATAAGAAGAAACCATTGAAGAACGCTCCGCCGAACCTTGAAGTTGCTGCCCGATCGCCCAAGTAGTTGCCCAACTAGTCGCCCCAGGCAACCATCAATTAGTTGCCAAGGCAACCCCGTTGTGCAAGTCGCCACGGCAATCGAGTTGCCCGTGCACTCTTTACCAAGACAATCCAATCGGCTATCACACCTCAACTCACGATAACCTAGCCTATCTCTCTCAATCGATCTCATCTTTTCTTTTACTTTATTGCTTTCTAGTTTAGTTATTAGTTAAACTCCTTTAATCCTTTAATTGTGTTTTTACTTTTTCACGGTGCGAGTAACTTAAGCAAAGTGGCCCAAACCAATCCCTGTGGAGACGATACTCGATACTCATATCACTTTATTACTTGCGACGTGTATACTTGCACAATTGCGTAGCACTTATCACACGCAACACGCACCTTCAACTACCTCGATGCATAAGCTACAACTTTTCCACTTTGCATCAACACACACCCCAAACCAATATAGGATGTGTCGTAGTATACAACAAACTCTTTCCCTGACTCAGGTTGAATCAAGATTGGAGCTTGTGTCAAAGCTTCCTTCAACTTTTCAAAAGCTTGTTGTCTAGCTTCCGTCCACTCGAACCGTGTATCCTTTTGCAACAACTTAGTTAACGGAGCAGCAACCCTTGAGAACCCATCCACAAAACGTCGATAATAACCGGCCAACCCTAAGAAACTATGGACTTTCGTTACAGACTTAGGTTGTTTCTAACTCACAACCGCCTCAACCTTTTTCAGATCCACCCGTATACCTTTTGCAGAACAACATGGCCAAGAAAAACCATTTCTTTAATCCAAAACTCACACTTGCCCAACTTGGCATAAAGCTGGAACACCCAATTCATCATGTCTATGAATTTTGAAGGCGTATTCGTCAACCCAAACGGCATCACCAAGAACTCAAAATGCCCATATACCTCGTATGAAAAGTATCTTCGGTATATCTCTATCCTTAACTTTCAACTGATAGTATCCAGGTCTCAAATCAATCTTGGAAAATACAATAGCACCTTAGAACTGATCGAACAGATCATCAATTCACGACAAATGATACTTATTCTTAATCGTCAACTTGTTTAGTTTCTGATAGTCAATGCACATCCTCAAAGTGCCATCCTCTTTTTCACAAACAACACTGGTGCTCCTCATGGCAAACCACTAGGTCGGATGAAACCACGGTCTAACAGAGTTACGTCTTTAACTCTTTCAACTCCTTTGGTGCCATACAATATGGTGCAATCGACACCGAAGCCGTATCAGCATACGTCTCAATACAAAACTCTACCTCTCTATCTGTTGGCAATCCAGGCAACTCCTTCGGAAACATACCAAGAAAATCACAAATAGTATGGATATCCCTAGTCCGCACTTTTTCTATATTCAGATTCATAACATAGACCAGATATGCTTGACACCCACACTCTAGCAACTTTTGCGCTTCCAAGGCCGAAACCATATTGGATAAAAACTTGACATTCTCACCCACGACAACCACTTCATAATCATCAACAAGTTTCAATAAAACTCTCTTGGTCTCAAAATTGACCACAGCCCGATGCTCGAACAATTAATCCATGCCCAAAATTACATCGAAACCATGAAACAAAAGCTCCATCAAATCATCCACAAACACAAGACCTTAAACCATCAGAGGACATCTCTGATACAACCTTCTCTTAACATGCAAAAAGAATGACACATTTTAAGTGAAAATGTTTGATTTTTAGATGTTTATAAGTTAATTATTTGTTGTTCAAGAGGATAATATAATAATATTTTTTTCTATTAAGGTAATTTTTTGGAAGAAAAAAAATTATATCTCTTACCGATTATAAACTAAGGGCAGTATTTTAAAAATTGCACAGGGCCCCTATAATCTTTGAACCGCCCCTGCTAGTTGGAGCTTGAAAGCTTTGGTCCCGATGGTATCAAAGTGGCAGAAATAAACTGCATAAAGATATGGCATGCGATGACATGCCACTTTCTTTGGAGATTTAATCTCCCGAGGAGATTCTAAAATTGTGTATTTTTTTTTGTTGAAAGATGGATTGTATTTCATTTGCCATAAATGGCGTCATCAATTACAAAGTTAGCAATACAATCCGGAAATTCATATGAGAAAGTAAAAAGCTCAATACAATTTATGCCCCAAAGTGCAAGTGAGTGAGCGACCCTATTTGCTTCTCAGCCTATATGTGTGACCTTATAGTTGTTGCGTTCGGCCAGTATGACATGCGCTTCGGTTAAGTATGCTGTTGTGATCGACCTATCAAGTGACGTAGTGTTCAGCTTGTTAACCACTGCCATAGAATCTCCTTCAATTAAGGCATTTGGCCAATCATTTTCTACTGCCATCTTGAGGCCCAAAGAGTAGGCGCAAGCTTCAGCAGTTTCAGCAGTGTGCACCCCTTGTAGCTTATGGGCTCTCGCATCAAGGACTAGTCCATGCGAGTTTCGGGCCACTATTCCAATTGAGGCTGCCCCCGAGTTTGGCATGAATGCTGCATCAACATTTACCTTGATGGTACCCTCAAGTGGACAAGACCATCTTTTAGCACGACTGCAAGGGACATGATTACTTATGGGCTCCTGGGCTGCTTTGTAATCCGAAGCTAAAACCTGCACATAATCAACAACAGCTCGAATCGGGAGAACCTTGTTCTCGTGGGTTAATTTGTTTCTCTGATTCCATAGGTTCCACAGAAGAATGAGAAGTGTGAACTTTTCCTTGTCAAGGTTCTTCAGTGCTTCTTCCAGCCAGACCTTGCAACTCGAGAACTGACCATTTGGCAAGGATATCGATAGCTAGCAAAGATCAAAGGCTTCTCTGAGGGTTGGGCATTTCCGAAAGGCATGAAGGCAAGATTCAATGTCATTGTTACACATTTTACAAGTACCAGGGTCCAGCCCAGCCGCTTTAAGTTTGTAGCCCAAAGGGAGGGCTTCATGACACAATCTCCACCCAAACAGTCGAATTTTGGGCAAAGTGGGAAGCTTTGCCATTGCCTTCCAAATTGTCGAGGAGTCATTGTGGAAGATTGGGGTTGTCATTGTGGGTTGCCTTGTGCTTAAGAACTTGAAATCAACCACGAGGCCAAACACTTTGCTTAGAAAACTATTTAAAGATTCTAAAGAAGTAACACATAATCTGGTCCAACCTTCAGCTGCTTCAAGTTCGCATTTTTGAAGTGTATCTCGAGCGACACTGCCTCTTGGGGAGTCTGGAGAAACTGAGAAGAAGTGCAGAATGTTGGAGACTTGCGAAGATGAAAAAGGAATGCCGTCAACCACTTCTCTAGGTAAGAAAGGAGGGTCAACAGAGTGATCTCTGATAGGAAAAAGATGGGCAATTTTATTCCAACACTAAGGCCACGTAGTTCATCGAAAGTGAACAACCCAATTTCTACTCTTTCATCATAATTATGATCGTAATGTTCCATGTTGGGATCCTTCCTTCCCAAATCCTTCAGCGTATTGCTTACGGTTTTGTGAAAGGAATCCTTCCTTTCAATGCCTGTAATTTTGAAAAAAATAAAAAAAATATCATATTTACCTAAAAAATCTATCATTTTATCGTTAACACTACAAAAGGAATAATAACATATTTATCTTCCGAAGTCTTAAACTTATCCCCTAAGCTTTTGTTAAAAATACTAATAGGTTTGCCTTCCAATCCCTTAATTTCAATGCTTCTGCTTTTGTAAATGTTAAGAACACCATTTTTACGTTCCCAATCTATCATTTTCTGGTTCGCACTTTTGTAAAAAAAATATATAAAATTAGATTTGTCTTCCAAAACCTTCTTTTGTCCCATGTAGTTTTGTAAAAGTTACTTTTCAAATTATTCATTTCAAAGCGTGTATATTTGTAAAAAATAAGATCATATTTACCTTGTCAAGCTTTTATTCTATCATTCACGCTTTTGTAAGAGAACATAAGATTAGATTTGTCTCTCAAACTCTTCATCTTGTGTCCAACGGTTTTGTAAAAGTTACCTTCTAAATATTCATTTCAATTCATGTACATTTGTAAAAAAAAAAATAAGAAGATCATATTTACTTTCTTAATCTTTCATTCTATCATTCGTACTTTTGTAGGAGAACATAAGATTAGATTTGTCTTTTAAAATTCTTCATCTTGTCTCATGTGGTTTTGTAAAAGTTACCTTCCTTCCAAATTATTCATTTCAATGAGTGTACATTTGAAAAAAAAAGAAGATAATATTTACCTTCCCAATCTTTTATTCTATCGTTCGCATTTTTGTAAGAGAACATAAGATTATATTTGTCTTCCAAATTCTTCATATTGTCCCCTGAGGTTTTGTAAAAGTTACCTTCTAAATACTCATTTCAATGTGTGTACATATGTTAAAAATAAGAAAATCATATTACCTTCTCAATCTTTCATTCTGTCGTTCGTACTTTTGTAAGTGAACATAAGATTAGATTTATCTTTCAAATTCTTTATCTTGTCCCCTGTGATTTTGTAAAAGTTGCCTTCCAAATATTCATTTCAATGCGTGTACATTTGTAAAAAAAATAAGGTCATATTTACCTCCCTATCTCTCATTCTATCGTTCCCACCTTTGTAAGAGAACATAAGATTAGATTTATCTTCTAAATTCTTCATCTTGTCCGCTGTAGTTTTGTAAAAATAAGATCATATTTACCTTTTCAATCTTTCATTCTATTGTTCGCACTTTTGTAAGAGAACATAAAATTAGATTCTCTTTCAAGTTTTTCATCTAGTCCCCTGTGATTTTGTAAAACATACCTTCCAAATATTCATTTCAATGTGTGTACATTTGTAAAGAAAAAGTAAGATCATATTTGCCTTCGCAATCTTTTATTCTATCGTTCGCACTTTTGTAAGCGAATATAAGATTAGATTTGTCTTTCAAATTCTTCATCTTGTTCCCTATGATTTTGTAAAAGTTACCATCCAAATATTCAGTTCAATTCGTGTACATTTTTAAAAAATAAAAGATCATATTTACCTTCCAAATCTTTTATTTTATCGTTCGCACTTTTGTAAGAGAACATAAGTTTAGATCTGTCTCCCAATTTCTTCAACTTGTCCCCTGTGGTTTTGTAAAAGTTACCCTCCAAATTATTCATTTTAATGCGTGTACATTTGTAAAAAAATAAAAAGATTATACTTACCTTCCCAATCTTTCATTCTATCGTTCACACTTTTGTAAGTGAACATAAGATTAGATTTGTCTTCCAAATTCTTTATCTTGTCCCCTCTGGTTTTGTCAAAGTACCTTCCAAATATTCATTTCAATTCGTGTAAATTTTTAAAATTATAAGATCATATTTACCTTTCAAATCTTTCATTCTATCGTTTGCACTTTTGTAAGAAAACATAAGATTAGATTTGTCTCCGAAATTCTTCAACTTGTCCCCTGTAGTTTTGTAAAAGTTACCTTTCAAATTATTCATTTTAATGCGTGTACATTTCTAACAAATAAAATCATATTTACATTCCCAATCTTTCTATCGTTCGTACTTTTGTAAGAGAACAGAAGATTCGATTTGTCTTCTAAATTCTTCATCATATCCCCTGTAATTTTGTAAAAGTTACCTTCCAAATACTCATTTCAATGCATATACATATGTAAAAAAAATAAGAAGACCATATTTACCTTTCCAATCTTTTATTTTGTCGTTCGCACTTTTGTAAGAGAACATAAGATTAGATTTGTCTTCCAAACTCTTCATCTTTTCCCCTGTGATTTTGTAAAAGTTACCATCTAAATATTCATTTCAATGCGTGCACATTTGTGAAAAATGAAAAATAAGACCATATTTACTTTATCAATCTTTCATTTTATCGTTCGTACTTTTGTAAGAGAACATAAGATTAGATTTGTCTTTTAAATTTTTCATCTTTTTCCTTGTGGTTTTGTAAAAGTTACCTTCCAAATTATTCATTTCAATGAGTGTACATTTGTAAAAAAAAAAAATAAGAAAATCATATTACCTTCCCAATCTTTCATTCTATCGTTTGCACTTTTGTAAGAGAACAGAAGATTAAATTTGTCTTCCAAATTCTTTAACTTGTCCCTGTGGTTTTGTAAAAGTTAGCTTTTAAATACTCATTTCAATGCGTGTACATATGTAAAAAATAAGATGATCATGTTTACCTTTCCAATCTTTTATTTTGTCGCTCCCACTGTTTAACCATGAGTGTTCAAGTGAGGGTCCACGTGTCAATCATTTGTATGTGAAGGCATGCGTGGCCATGCAAGGGTAGGTTAGGTTAGAGTCTGTTAGTTTGTTTCTCAAGTGTAACTAAATGCAGTTGCAGGAAAAACTACTCAAGGCTAGATCTATATATTGAAAGCTAAGCCTCTTGTTTAAACCACCGAAAGATTAATGAGATTGAGTATTGTAGCGATGTCTTGTTTTTTCTTATCGCTAAAAAAACGAGGGTTTTCGAAGTATTTGAAAGGTGTTTGTGATTCTTTTGGATATAAAATATTTATTCCGTGGGGTTTTTAAAAAAAACGCATTTTAAAAAAAATGGAGTCGCCACCGGCCACTTAGGTAGGCCGGACACCATAAAACCAGAGATTCAAAAAATATTGGGTTCGGGAGTCGGTTACGGATGGGGAAGGATTAGCACCCCCACACCGCCCAAAATTGGTACTTTAATAATTACCGCTTTATTAATATTGGATTTTTCGGATTAAAGTGACGATTATTTTAAAATTCGGTCATAATTGCGAATAAATTTTAAGGGCCTCGTTACCCGAGAATAAACGCCCAACCACTATCACTACGCCTGATATTGGCCTCGTTTACGCTCGGATAAAAGGGCACCGCATTGACAATTTATATCTCGATATGCAATCTTAGTGGGCAAAATATAAAACATGGCAAATAATTTAAATGCAATAAATATTAACATAACAGAATACTAATCTAACATAAATAAAATGCTAAACTAAAACATACGTATACATAACAAGCTTAACAGTAAATAAAAGCAAATTTAACATGTCACAATAACAAGACAGGAATAAATACGTGTGTAGACGAACATATATTTCAAGGAGACATACAATCTAGTAATAAAACATATTTCAAAATATATGGGACAATATATTATACATAAAAAGAAAATACACTAACATGTAACCTAAAAAGCCAAGAGAACATATACACATACAAAAATACAAAATATACCGTGTACGAATCAACTAGAACATAACATGCTTAATATGAATAACCGAACAAAAAGATACATAATCATTATAAACCTAACACACATATACATATGAACATAAAAATACAAGGCATATACGAGGGATATATAATAAGACAAAAGACTACATTAACATATACGATTATAATACGAACATGAGTATTTACATAGAAACAGGACTGAAATGAAAAGAAATAAAAGTCAGTGGCAGAAATTAAAGGATAATAATATGCAATTTAAGGACGAAAATACAAAATAGACAGAACCTAAAAGGATCAAAACTGTAATTAGACCAAGGGGCAGACCCGAACTGAAAAGTTCAAAAACGCGAGATAGTTCAAGGGGTAATTTTACCATTTAAAAATTGATTCAGTGTAATTTAGGGATTGGATTGCAAGATTTTGAAATACAAGGGGGACCAGAGTTGTAAATATACCATGCGGCGAGACAGAAGTGAAAATATTGGAAACGCGGGGGGATTTAGTATGTAATTTACCCATTTCACAAAATAACAACAGCTATAAAAACCCCTCTATTAGGCCGAAACCAAATTTTCGGCCATTGTTTCATTTTTCAGTTTTGATAATAACCTATGTTCTTCGTTTTCTGTCAAACCTCCCTTGAAACCCAGAATCCGGCAGCCGGCCGCCGTATTCTCTGCCGTCGGCCGCCGCTAACCGGCGCCGGCGAGCCTCAAAAACACACCAAAATAACCCCCATCTCACCCTCGACACGAATCTGAGGTTGGATTCAGAGGAAAAGCCTCCATCTGCCCTAGATCTATGAAATACGAAACGAAAAACCCATTTTTTAACCCAAAACGAAACTACAAGGGGTCTCCCACTCCTTTCAGTTCACCGTATCTGGCTTGGGGAAGCCGAAAAGGCTTGTCACTGGTGAGGGGAGACCCACAGACGGCGACGGTAAGACCTCTAACTCTCTCTTTTTTTTACCTCTCTTTTGTGTATGCATGCAAAAAATAAAAAAGGGAAACGAGTATTTACCACTGGACTTTTTCTTTCGATTATAACTTGACTGGTTTGATTACAACTTTGTTCTTTTCGATTACAACTCTCCCTTTTTCAACTTGTTCTTTTTTTCTTTCTCCCTTTACAAAATATTTGTTTCGTACATATATATGCATGTCTTTGGTTTTGGAACAAGTTGTATATTATTTGCTTTTTCAGATCTGGACTGCTAACTGACATATTTCTTTTCTTGCCATGTTTTGACATGTTCTGAGCGCGGTGGTTGAAGATCGGCATGGTGCAGCATGGTGGCGATGTGGGGGTTCTGCCTTCGGCCAGAGATGTTCTCGGCCGTTAGATCAGATCTGATCTAACGGTCGGGATGGCTTGAAGGATTAACGGCCCAGATGAAGCCTCGATTTGGTGAAACGGCTCCAGATCGTGCCACGTGGAGTTTAGCAGTCGATGGGTCAGAGCGCGTGGGGCTCACGCACGCGTAGGATTCAAAGAGTCCGCGCCTGAACTGCACGCGCGCGTGGCACTCGAACTGTCGAGACGTGTAGTGCACGCGGTTGGCAGATATTTTGGCTCCTTGCTTGGATCGTGGCCGTTGGATCAGATCTTGATCCAACGGCCCATAGTCACCTGCACACACAATAATTGTAATTAGATAGGGTTTGGGTTTGGGCCAACCGGGCCTTGTAATAATATTAGATTTGTAATTGGACCTGGACTGTAATTTATTTATTTGGTTTAATATATATTTTTTTGGATTTCATTTTATACATTAGCCCAATAATAATATTAATAGTATAACAGCAATACACATACGATAATACAAACGTATATACTTATGCAAACATTAATTAATATAACATACTAGCATACGTACATATAATCATACACATAATTGACTTAACATCTACACACATTAAACAAATACGCTCGTACTAAATATAGATGCATACGCGACACACATACACCGTATTTAATACATATACATACATAGTTTATAATATACATGCACACATAAACTAATAACACTCATGCACATAATAAATATAATATCTATACATGCAACACTAATATGTATTTACAGATAAAAATGAGTGATTACAGTTGCCCCTCTTTGCTTGTTCTCATGGAATGGGAATCAAAGCAAAGATTCATAAGCACTCATTTTTATCAGACTTCCCTGTTTGTAGCTTTGGAAAAACGTGTTCTTTTGGACATCTCCGCTCTTCCTTAGCTGAATCTTCAGGCTCGTAAGTTCTTCCTATATAGAGCTTCGTCACCTTCCGATCTTGGAGCTACAGGCTCTTCCTATATAGAACCCTTCGCTCTGAAGCCTCGAGTTATGAGTCCCTCCTATATAGAACTTTTCACTTCGAGACAGTAAAGCTTGGAGTCCTTCCTATATAGAACTCTTCGCCTTCAACGCTGGTTTCTCCTATAATAAACCTTTTGCGCCGCTGATGGATTCTTCCGACTGGGAGTTCCTCCTATATAGAACTGCTAGTCTTCAAACCCTGGAGCCGTCAGTCCTTCCTATATAGAACTTTTGGCGTCTGAAATCTCAGAGCTACAGGTTCTTCCTATATAGAATCTTTCACTCTAAGACAGTGAAGCTCGGAGCCTTTCCTATATAAGACTCTTCGCTTTCGACACAACAGGTTTCCTATATAACCTTGTGTGTCATAGGTGAATTCCTTCGACTGGGAGTTCTTCCTATATAGAACTGCGAGTCTTCACCTTGGAGCCGTCGGTCCTTCCTATATAGAAATTTTGGCGTCTGGAATCTTGGAGCTACGGATTCTTCCTATATAGAATCTTTTACTCTAAGACATTGAAGCTCGAAGCCCTTCCTATATAGAACTCTTCGCTTTCGACACAGCAGGATTTCCTATATAATCTTGTGTGTCATGGGTGAATTTCTTCGACTGGAGTCCTTCCTATATAGAACTGCTAGTCTTCACCCTGGAGCTATCAGTCCTTCCTATATAGAACTTTCAGCTTCTGAAGCCTCGAAGCGGAGGATTCTTCCTATATAGAACCTCTCTCTGGAGCTTGGAAATATATGCCTTTTGTACGTAAAAACATTATCTTCTCATTTGGGATTCACACCACGATGGCCATCGATGTCTCTTTGAATCTGCAGATACCTGTCTGAGATAAAAACAAAATGCTATGAATTGACATGCTCCTAATCCTAGTGATGTCTGACTATTCATGATGCATGAGTGTCAATATCTTGGTGGGCTTGTCTTGATCCTTATTCGATCTTGATGTTCACTTTCTCCTTTCTCACGGGAGTCGATACCCCACTTCACTGTCAGGTTCAACCATTCCAACCTTTCTTTTTCTCCACTCACGACTTGGAATTCTAAAGTGCCCTTTCGGGTTTTCACTTTAGAGAGTTTTTTTCAGGGGTGCCCTTCTGGGTTTTCACCCAAGAGATCTCTCTTGTTATCTCGCATGCCTTCCTTGAATAGACAGGACGTACGCCATTGGTCATCCTATCCGGTTGTTTGAAGCTTTCTGCCTTCCCTATCAACAGCCATTATGTAGGGAACTAGAAGACGGAGTTAACATCGTTTTCTTTGATCACCTGCATTTTTAAGGTTAAATCACAGTAATACTCCGAAATCTCTTGTTTCACTATAAGCCTATGTTAACTTATTTTACTGAAATTAACAAGAAGGCATGGAATGGATGCTCAAAAACACGATTTTATTACGATTAAGGGCTTGGGATATCTTAAAAAAGGTATGACACACATGAGAAAGAAGAAAAGTTAAGTATGAAATACAAGATCCCTCATTATCTTCGATATGAATGATACATGATCCTGTCGACCGGCATAGAATTTTTTTGCCTGAAGCCTCCTCTTCATGATGTTCATGGGGATACCCTTCTCTTCGGATATTCAACTTTTCAATTTACTCGAGCTGCCCTTTACGGGTTTTCAACTCGGGTCCTCCCTTTGCTTCGGATATTCAACTTTTTCTTTTTTCAAAGATAGTATTTCTTAACAGCATCAAAATTTACGGGATTTTTCAGCTCATCTCCATCCATTTCTGTTAGGATCAGGGCTCCTCCTGAGAAGGCTTTTTTACGACGTACGACCCTTCCCAGTTGGGCATCCACTTTCCTCGAGAATCTTTCTGGATAAGGAGGATTTTCTTGAGCACCAGATCCCCTTCTTTGAATTCTCTTGGGCGCACTTTTTTGTTGTATGCCTGCACCATCCGCTTTTGGTACATCTGACCATGACAAATGGCCTTTAGTCTCTTTTCATCAATGAGATTTAACTGGTCGTATCTGGCCTGCATCCATTCGGCTTCTTCCAATTTTACTTCGTTTAAGACCTGGAGAGACGGGATCTCTACCTCGATTAGGAGTACTGCTTCGGTACCATACACCAAGGAGTAGGGTGTTGCCCCTGTTGACGTGCGAATGGACGTCCTATAGGCGAAAAGGGTAAATGGCAACTTCTCATGCCAATCCCTGTAGGTATCCGTAGTCTTCGCTATGATCTTCTTTATGTTCTTGTTTGCTGCTTCCACTGCTCTATTCATTTTAGGGCGGTAGACTATGGAATTATGGTTTGTTATCTTGAATTGAGTGCACACGTCCGTCATCATTTTGTTATTCAGATTGGAAGCGTTGTCAGTGATGATCCTTTCTGGCAATCCGTATCGACAAATAATCTCCTTCTTTAAGAACTTACATACTGTAGTCCTTGTGATGTTGGCGTAAGACGCTGCCTCTACCCATTTAGTGAAGTAGTCTATGGCGACCAATATGAAACGGTGTCCATTGGAAGCTTTTGGATGGATCTGCCCGATGACGTCTATGCCCCACACCGCGAAAGGCCACGGAGAATTCATGGTGTGTAAAGGCGATGGGGGCGCGTGAATTTTGTCAGCATGGATTTGACATTTGTGGTATTTCCTGGCGTAATCGACGCAATCTCCCTCCATGGTCAACCAGAAATAACCATATCTCATAATTTTTCGGGCTATAGACAGCCCATTGGTGTGCGTTCCACAGAGCCCGTCATGTACTTCGGCTAAAATCTCCTTCGCCTCCCGGGCATCCACACATCTCAGCAATGTCTGATCATGACTTCTCCTATATAGGATCTCCCCATCTAGGACATATTTTGTTGCCATTTTTCTGAGCGTTTTTCTGTCATTGTCGTTTGCCCCTTCTGGATACTTTCGAAGCTTGACATATTGCAAGATGTCATAGTACCATGGGTTTCCATCAATCTCTTCCTGTACATTACAACAATGAGCAGGCCTTTCAAACGTCTGCATCTCAATGGGCTTCATTTCTGCCCCGGTGTTTGTTTTAAACATTGATGCCAATGTTGCCAATGCATCTGCCATCTGATTTTCTTCTCGGGGCAGGTAATTGAAGCTGACCTTTTCAAACTCTTTGGTGAGCTCTTGGATCAATTCGTAATATTTGACCAACTTCGGGTCCCTGGTTTCCCATTCCCCGGGCAATTGGTAAATTACTAAGGATGAATCTCTGAATACTCGAAGTTCTTTAATCTTTCTCTCAATAGCTGAGTTCAGTCCCATAACGCAAGCTTCGTATTCAGCTATATTGTTTGTGCAGAAGAATTCCAATCTGCTGGTGAAAGGATAATAGACGTCCTCAGGAGAAATTAGCACTGCTCCTATCCCATGTCCGAGGGCGTTAGAGGATCCATCGAAGTAAAGTTTCAATGATTTATCATCTGAAACCTCTTCTTCGGTTGTAATGCACATCAAGTCTTCGTCTGGAAATTAAAGTTCAATGCCTCATAGTCATCCAAAGCACGACTAGCTAGGAAATCTGCTACGGCACTCCCCTTTACGGCTTTCTGGTTAACGTATACGATATCGAATTCGGATAAGAGCATCTGCCATCGGGCCATCTTTCCTGTTAGTGCTGGCGCTTCCATTAAGAACTTTAATGGGTATAGCTTGGATATCAACCAAGTAGTATGGTACAACATGTACTGTCTAAGCCGCTTGGTAGCCCAAACTAGAGCACAATACAGCTTATGCACTGGCGGGTACCGCGTTTCGTAATCATTGAATTTCCTGCTTAGGTAATAGATGGCTTGCTCCCTTTTTCTTGACTCATCGTGTAGCCCCAATACGCATCCCATTGAATTCTCAAAAACTGTCAGGTAGAGAATTAATGGTCGACCTGGTACTGGTGCGACTAAAATTGGAGCATTTGTCAGGTACTTTTTGATCTTTTCTAGGGCTCTTTGACATTCCTCATCCCACACACCAGGATTATTCTTTCTAAGAAGTCTGAAGACCGGGTCACATTGGTCGATTAATTGGGAAATGAAACGAGAGATATAGTTCAATCTCCCCAGGAAACCGTGAACTTTCTTCTGAGTGTGGGGTGGTGAGAGATCCTGGATGGCTTTCACTTTATCTGGATCAATCTCAATCCCTCTTCTGCTTACCACGAACCCTAGGAGTTTTCCAGAAGTAACGGCGAAGGTACACTTAGCAGGATTGAGCCTCAGTTGGTACTTCCGTAGTCTTTGGAATAGTTTTCTCAAGTTCTGTAGGTGCTCTTCCTCTGTTCGGGACTTGGCGATCATGTCGTCCACGTATATTTCTATTTCTTTGTGCATTATGTCATGGAAAAGAGTCACCATTGCTCTTTGGTATGTTGCCCCTGCGTCCTTTAACCCAAACGGCATCACTCGATAACAAAAAGTACCCCACATGGTTATGAACGTGGTCTTCTCCATGTCGTTAGGGTCCATCTTTATCTGGTTGTACCCTGAGAAGCCGTCCATGAATGAAAACCATGAGTGTCCTGCAGTGTTGTCAACCAACGTGTCAATATGTGGTAAGGGGAAATTGTCTTTAGGGCTGGCTCAGTTCAGATCCCTATAATCTACACACATACGAACTTTTTCGTCCTTCTTTGGTACTAGTACAATGTTTGCAACCCATTCGGGGTATTTGGCTACCTCCAAGAATCCAGCATCAAACTGCTTTTTCACTTCCTCTCGGATCTTTAACAACATATCTGGTCTCATTCTCCGAAGTTTTTGCTGTATCGGTTTGCACTCCGATTTTGTTGGCAATTTGTGCACCACTATGTCGGTATTCAACCCTGGCATTTCTTGATAAGTCCAGGCGAAGACATCCTTGAATTCCTGAAGTAAGGTTATCAGTTCGTGCTTGGTTTTCGAGGAAATCGTTGTTCCTACTTTTATTTCTTTTCTCTCTTCTTGAGTCCCCAAGTTTACAATTTCTGTTTCTTCTTGGTGGGGCATGATCTGCCTTTCTTCGTTGTCCACCATTCTCTTAAACTCTTCAGGGACCTCACCTTCTATCTCATCATATTCTTCCTCAATTCCCTCCGAGACCTCAGGGCATTCAAAATTCACTCCAGGATTGGATCCGGTATCATTCATATCGTCAATCATGAGCGACCTGCATTAAATGAGAATGAATTGTATTGGGAAAGAGATGGCTTTATATGAAGGGAATGAACATGAAGAATGCATGAATGAAATAAATGAAACTTTGGTCATTTTAGGAAAGTGGGGATATTTTCATTTCAATCAAAAAGTTAATCATAGGTGCCCCGTACAAGAGATCCCCCATTGTTTACGGGCAAAAACAAAAGGTTGATTCGGAGCATTACTCTGATCTATTCCTAAAAACTACATGTAGATCAATGCAGCTCCAGTTATCGAGTGTTTCCCCGGGACGGCAAGGGCGGATGTTGGTCAACATTTTGCTGCCTCGGTCCTTTTCAGCTATCATGTTGATGTACATCCCTTCAAATGATTCACTGAGTATTTCCTCCTGGTTGAGTACTTTATTTTCCTTCATTGTCTCTCCAACCTCATGACCTGGCTGGTAGAACCCTCCGGAGACAAAAGTGGTTTTCAAACTAGGAAAGGACATCGGTCTCCACGGAATGTCTTCTCCTTTAGATCTGGCTTTTCTTTGCTCCTCATTTCTCTTATATTCCTCTTTCTTCTGTTGGACACTTGGTTGGTAACCCAGCCCGAAACGATCCTTCTTGGTTATCATATTCTTGGGTCTTAGGTTTCCTTGTAATTTCTTCCCTAGCCACTTTCCTATTTTGGCTCCTCAGCCTAAAGTTTCTGCGACGGTCATCTTGGTACAATTAGATAACCTGGGGTATGGGATCTGACTTCCCTCCGAAACGAAAGTGGCATTCACTAGTTCCAATGCTCGGAACGAGCATTCTGCAGCATCTTCATCATTTTGAATGTAGGGGGCGTATGATGTCACTGAAGCAACAATTTCCTGCTCTGCCTCTACTGTGACTAATTTGCCTTCGACTACAAATTTTAATTTCTGATGCAATGACGAGGGGACAACTTCTGCGGAGTGGATCCATGGTCTTCCCAACAAGCAGTTGTAAGATGGTTTTATGTCCATCACCACAAAATCGATCACATATTCAGTTGGTCCGATCAATAGGGGCACCTCAATTTTCCCCATTGTTCCTCTTTGCGTACCATCAAAGGCTCTTACCGAATTGTGGCAGGGCTTTAGGTGAGAACCATCTATTGGCAGTTTTTGCAGGGTCACCATAGGCAAGACGTTCAATGCTGACCCGTTGTCGATCAGTACGCCTGGTACTACATACCCTTTGCAGTGGGTAGTGATGTTAAGGGCTTTGGTGGACCCTATTCCTCCCTCAGGGATCTCATCATCACTGAACGTTATATGATTATAGGCAGTGATATGCCCCACTATCATGTCCAGGTTTGTCACAGAAATGTCCTGGGGCACAAAAGTTTGATTCAACACTTTCAATAGCGTCTCCCGGTGCTTTTCTGAACTCAAGAGTAATTCCAGTACTGTGATCCTGGCTGGTTGCTTTCGTAGTTGTTCCACTACGTTGTACTCGCTATGTCTCAAGAACTTCAGAAATTCTTTGGCTTGGGCCTCAGTTACCGGCTCATTTATCTTTGGGGAGGTTTCTCTCCAAATATCTGCGTAGGGCTAACTGCTGTATTCTTCCCCTTATCCTTTTCAGCTACTTTCAAAGTCTCGGAGGAATAACATCTGTCGCTCCTTGTGAAATGGCCTGCCTCACCAGCGTTTACAATTTTCTGGCTTTGTTGGTCTTTCAGCGTAGGCTCTTTTACCTAACCGTGTTCTGGTTTTTCTGGCGTGGTCACATTTACAGCATAATTCCAGGGGGTTTGCCGCATATCTTTGAATGGGAATGGAGATGGTGCTGAAATGATGATCTTGGCATTTATCTTGTTGGTTTCTCCTTGGGAGGCACCTGCATTCCCTGGCCTGGGGGAGATGATAAAAGGTCTATCCTTCCCGTATTTAGATTTGGAGCTATCCGTCATATGTACGTCCGCCCTCTTCTTTCCTATGGGTTCCTCGAAGAATTCTATTTGTTTTTCATTCATTAATTGTTGTACCAATCTCTTGAACCCATCGCACTCTTGGATATCATGCCCTTCAGTTTGGTGGAATTCGCAATACTCTCCACATCCCTTCTGCCTTGTTATCATGCCTTTGTCGATCATACGGGCCATGCATAACTGTTGAAATACACACCGTAAAGGAGACTTGATTTCTGACACATCATCCTTAATCCTCCTGGTAAAGTATTCTTCAATAACATTTACTCTTCTGTTCCCATGATTAGGCAGGGGGTTGTTGGCTACACTCGGCTCTTCAAACTTCAATATCCCGGAATCGATTAAGTTCTGCACAAGTTTTTTGAAAGCAAGGCAGTTCTCAGTGGGATATCCAGGGGTACCGCCGTGATAGTCGCAATGCGCGTTCGGATTATACCAAGACGGAAAGGGCGGATTGACAGGAGTAACGATGTATGGACGGACCAGGTCTGCTTCATACAACTGGGAATAAAATTCTGAGTACGAAACAGGTAGGGGAGTGAAAGTTCTTCTCTCTTTCTCTTTTCTGGCAATTCTCTCATCTCTTTGATTCGAGTTTTGTGTTTTTCCCACAGGTGCTTGTGGCTGTGAGACTGTGAAGTTCTTTTGGGCGGTATAAGTGCTGGTGGTGTTTACTTCATTTCTCTTGTTATACTTCCGAGACCCTTCCCCGCCATCAATTCTACCGCTCTTAATTGCCAATTCAAGGGACTCCCCAGTCCTGATTAAGTCAGCAAAGCACTGCGTTGTGTTATTAATGAGACGATCAAAGAGTGCCCCTTTTAGAGTATTAACAAATAATGGCGTAATTTCATGTTCCGGGATGGGTGGCTGAATTTGGGCGGCCACTTTTCTCCACCTTTGGGCGTATTGCCGCAGGCTTTCGTTGGAATTCTGCCCCATATTTTCCAACATAATTCTACTGGGGGTCATGTCTGTTGCATGCTTATATTGCTCAGTAAATGCTCTTGACAGATCTTTCCATGTCTTAACATTTGCTTTGCTCAACTGGGTGTACCACCGTAACGCCGCTCCAGTTAGGCTGTCCTGGAAACAATGGATCAGTAGCTTTTCGTCCTTATGGTAGGCCGTCATCTTTCGATACATTGTTATGTGTGCGGAAGGACATGTGGTTCCATCGTATTTGTCGAACTCTAGCGTTTTAAATTTTGGTGGTAGGACAAGATCGGACACCAAACTTAAGTCGCTAGCGTCATTTCCTGATTCTTCATTAGATTGTAACGTTTTAAATTTTTCCTCCATGAGGCGAAACCTCTCCTCCCACTTTTTCTCTACTTCGGTCCTGATCCTTTCAACCATGTTCAGGTCCGGCACTTCTTCTTCATAGAGTGCTTCAGCATCGAGGGGTTGAGTTTCAGGTGCCCCTATTTGAAAACTAGATGACATTCCTGCAGGGTCGATATACACCTTCCTAGCCGGGTTTGGTGCAGTTGGTTGAACCTTGTAGTGAGCTGGGGTACCCTCTGGCTTTTGAATGGTTTCTCCTTCCACTCTTTTTCCAAGACTCTTAGCCAACAATGCGGTTATGTCGGATACTATAGATGCTTTGCATTGCGTTAATCGATCACTGAGGCTTCTCTGGGCCTCTTCAAGCCTTGTCTCGAGCTCTTTTTGCCCTTTTTCTAGACTGATTATCCTGTCTTCCATGAGTTTGATTTGTAACCGGGTAAAGTATGGGTGATGAATGATTGTGGGTTAACTACACACAACGCCACAATATTCATAATGTTAATATGGTTGTAAGAAATAAATGCATGTATAATGATGCGAATGTCATGATGCAAATGCAAGAATGTATGTAGATAAGGTACTAATTCCGCTGGTAATCACCCTTTTGAACTACTTCCACGGGAATTAAAGGGTCTAGATTACAACAGAGTTCGTGTTACAAAATAAAGATCCCTAATACAAAAGATCTAATTACAACACAGAGTCCTATAGATAAGCCCTAGCTCTATCTCCTAATTTTCCAATTGCCCTGAGCAGCTTGAGGAACCTGGGAGCTTCTTCCATTTCCGGAACTATGAAAGGTCGGAGTGTCTCAGCCTCGACAGCTAAATCATTCACATGTCTGACGACTCGCTGTATGTCCACCATCAAGTTTGCATAATACTGGTCCCTGTCATGTACCATCCGGGCAGCGTCGCGCAGTCTCTTTTGCCAAAGGTGTCCCCTCCGGCTGCAGCTTCCTCGAACACACTAATTATTTCCTTGTAATCCTCAACAGTTGCTTCGAGGGACTCAATTCGTGCTCGTAACATGCTTACTTCGCGCTCTCTTTCTTGAAGCTCAGTGAAACCATTTCTGTGGCAGTACATTGGAAGTGAGTGTTCAACTTCCGCCACCTTTCCTTTTTATTCGCCATTCTGACTTTGGCTTTGCTTCAGACTTTGAATAGTGTCATCGTACAATTTTTACATCTCTAACAGTCTATTTCGGCTACTCATGGACTTTTTTTCCATACGACGACGCTTTCTTTCTCATGATGGACAGTTTGTTTTCCCTTGCTGATTTCTTGCCTGAATCTTTCCTTTTCCTGATCAATGGCCTTCTTGGAGGACCATTTTTCTTCTTCCATAGCCAACCGGCAGCTTTCTATCTCTTTCTCGATTGCTCTCTTGCTGATTTCTCGTTCTTCTTCCACCAAACGGATACCATTCATCCTTTCTCTTTCCACAGCTATGAATTGACTTCGGCTGGCCTTCTATATTTTTGCTTGTAGTAGAAGGGCATCTTTTTGATAAAGAGCATTCTTGTCGTTCAAATCTGCATTTAATTTCTTCAACTGCCTAATGATCCCGTCCCGCTCGTCAACCTCTAAGCTTGCCTTATAGAGCTCACTTGCATGTTGGGTCTGTTGGATGTCCATTTTCCTTTTAACTTCTTCGAGTTCATTCCTTAAGATGTCAGCTTCAGACGGTACCACCCTTGTAAGCTCTTCGAGTGACACTGTTGGTCTTTGATCAGATTCGGGAATCACATTATTAATCCTCAAACGTCTCCAAAGATCGGAGTCCAGGGTAGTCATGTGCTCAGTATCTCCTTCCACCCTAATCCGGTAACAATGGTCCCAGGCCCTCATGATGGTCTGAAATTTTCCTTTGAACTCCCCTTTGAAAAGAAATTCAGTTTGGCTTAATCTGGCGGTATTGGGAATGAACTGTCGTGATCCGAACTGTCGAGACACTAAAAGCGGAGCACAGGCGATCCCTCCATGCAATCCCAACATCATCAGCCAGTTGAAATCACCACAGCTGTATAGAAAATAATTAACTTTACCAAGCCATGAGACCCTCCATGCTATGTCTTCATCTTGGATGTTCCTGAAGAAACTAGTCCACATTTTTGTTTTCAAATCCTCTCGCCATTCCTTTGCTAAGTACTCTCGTAAAGGCGAAAAACCTTGGAAGAATATCCCCGACAAGACCCTCGTCGGTGTCTTCCACATGTGACTCTGAATCCATACTTGTAACATCTGTGCGCATCCTCGAAAACGTCATTCTTCATGTTTCCGGCTAGCATTTAAGGAAATGAAAGTCTCGACCAAGATTGCTGGTACTGGGTTTGCTTTCCGTTTTACCTGCTCAAATAAGTCCAGAATGGCTATGTCAATGTTCCCGAGTACTCTTGGAAAGATCACCAAGCCATATATTCCTAAAGCGAACAGGTCAATTTTCTTTGCCTCGTCTAGATGTGTCGGTATGATGTCCCGAATACTTTCCCATGCAAAAACTGTATTGTCTCCTCGGATCTGAAACAGGCCATTAACCCAATCGTCACTCATTCCCGCAAAGGTTTTGAGTTTCGCAGTGTAATTCTGATTCCTCGGAGGCTTCGCGTAGATCCAATCTTCCTGAATGTTTTTCTGGTTAAGTAAAGCAGTGTATTCTTCTACTGTAGGCATCATGTCCTACCCATTGAAGGTGAAGCAGCAAAAAGCCGGATTCCAGAACTGGACTATAGCTCGAAGTAGGGGTTGGTTAACCCGAACATATAACAGCTGTGCAATGTCGCCATAACTATCGCAGAACAAGTCTTGTAGTCTTCGGTCCCATCTTTCCCAAATGCTTTGAAGGTCCCATAAGTCGTTCTGTTGGAGACTCACATAGGTGTACCATGCTATTACGCGTTCGTTCGGCAAACTGTCCCCTTGGGTTTTCTGGTTGACCTCTGACCAATGTCTGACTGACAAATTAAGCTCTTATTTCCTAAGACACCTTTTTTCCATGGTGAAAGACTTTCTGATCAGGCAAACCACTTGATCCAGTACCTTTACGTAATGCAAATGTATGATGTATGAAAAAAAACAAAAGCGAAAAGAAAACAAGTTAGTACCAGATAAAATTAATAAATATATAAATAAAAGGACACAATTAAACAGAATAAACACACAAAACAACCCTATTTATCCCGTCTAAAACACCTAAGGTTATCCGCATGGCTCTAATAGGGTGGGTTTCTATGTATTCTCTACATGCAGTCTTGGTTCTAGGGGGTACTCGAATTGTCCTTGCTGTCCCCTACTAAGGGTAGCAAGGCCCCCGATCATCACCCATTATAGGCTCCTTTCAACCGGGTTCAATTCAGGGGGACCCATTCGTTTATGCCCGTACGAAGGAACGATATCCTTACGAAAGCATAAGGTACTCGAGCCCCGAAGGTACTTGCTAGGCCCATACGGGAGAACGATATCTCCACGAAAGCATTAGCGTTTTCCCCCACTTAAAAAACGGGTTTATATGCCATATTTTAAATGCGTTAAAATAAACGCGCAATTATGACCGAATGTTAATTTAATAGTCACTTTAATCCGGAACTTCCAATATTAGTAAAGCGGTAATTATTTTAAAAGCTTGACTCTCATTTGTTTTTGAAAAAAAACAAAAAATTGTCCCCAGCGGAGTCGCCATCTGTAGCAATGTCTTGTTTTTTCTTATCGCTAAAAAAACGAGGGTTTTCGAAGTGTTTGAAAAGTGTTTGTGATTCTTTTGGACATAAAATATTTATTCCGTGGGGTTTTTAAAAAAACCGCATTTTAAAAAAAATGGAGTCGCCACCGGCCACTTAGGTAGGCCGGACACCATAAAACCAGAGATTCAAAAAATATTGGGTTCGGTTACGGATGGGGAAGGATTAGCA
The DNA here is from genome assembly GCA_019671005.1 of Hibiscus mutabilis. Classification (NCBI taxonomy): domain Eukaryota; kingdom Viridiplantae; phylum Streptophyta; class Magnoliopsida; order Malvales; family Malvaceae; genus Hibiscus; species Hibiscus mutabilis. The sequence continues at coordinate 19,608,338 of CM033755.1, forward strand.
CCCCCACACCGCCCAAAATTGGTACTTTAATAATTACCGCTTTATTAATATTGGATTTTCCGGATTAAAGTGACGATTATTTTAAAATTCGGTCATAATTGCGAATAAATTTTAAGGGCCCCGTTACCTGAGAATAAACGCCCAACCACTATCACTACGCCTGATATTGGCCCCGTTTACGCTCGGATAAAAGGGCACCGCATTGACAATTTATATCTCGATATGCAATCTTAGTGGGCAAAATATAAAACATGGCAAATAATTTAAATGCAATAAATATTAACATAACAGAATACTAATCTAACATAAATAAAATGCTAAACTAAAACATACATATACATAACAAGCTTAACAGTAAATAAAAGCAAATTTAACATGTCACAATAACAAGACAGGAATAAATACGTGTGTAGACGAACATATATTTCAAGGAGACATACATACTAGTAGTAAAACATATTTCAACATATATGGGACAATATATTATACATAAAAAGAAAATACACTAACATGTAACCTAAAAAGCCAAGAGAACATATACACATACAAAAATACAAAATATACCGTGTACGAATCAACTAGAACATAACATGCTTAATATGAATAACCGAACAAAAAGATACATAATCATTATAAACCTAACACACATATACATATGAATATAAAAATACAAGGCATATACGAGGGATATATAATAAGACAAAAGACTACATTAACATATACGATTATAATACGAACATGAGTATTTACATAGAAACAGGACTGAAATGAAAAGAAATAAAAGTCAGTGGCAGAAATTAAAGGATAATAATATGCAATTTAAGGACGAAAATACAAAATAGACAGAACCTAAAAGGATCAAAACTGTAATTAGACCAAGGGGCAGACCCGAAATAAAAAGTTCAAAAACGCGGGATGGTTCAAGGGGTAATTTTACCATTTAAAAATTGATTCAGTGTAATTTAGGGACTGGATTGCAAGATTTTGAAATACAAGGGGGACCAGAGTTGTAAATATACCATGCGGCGAGACAGAAGTGAAAATATTGGAAACACGGGGGGATTTAGTATGTAATTTACCCATTTCACAAAATAATAACAGCTATAAAAACCCCTCTTTTAGGCCGAAACCAAATTTTCGGCCATTTGTTTCATTTTTCAGTTTTGATAATAACCTCTGTTCTTCGTTTTCTCTCAAACCTCCCTTGAAACCCAGAATCCGGCGGCCGTCCGCCGTATTCTCTGTCGCCGGCCGCCGCTAACCGGCGCCGGCAAGCCTCAAAAACATACCAAAATAACCCTCATCTCACGCTCGACACGAATCCGAGGTTGGATTCAGAAGAAAAGCCTCCATCTGCCCTAGATCTAGGAAATACGAAACGAAAAACCCATTTTTTTAACCCAAAACGAAACTACAAGGGGTCTCCCACTCCTTTCAGTTCACCGTATCTGGCTTGGGGAAGCCGAAAAGGCTTGTCACTGGTGAGGGGAGACCCACAGACGGCGACGGTAAGACCTCTAACTCTCTCTTTTTTTACCTCTCTTTTGTGTATGCATGCAAAAAATAAAAAAGGGAAACGAGTATTTACCACTGGACTTTTTCTTTCGATTATAACTTGACTGGTTTGATTACAACTTTGTTCTTTTCGATTACAACTCCCTTTTTCAACTTGTTCTTTTTTTCTTTCTCCCTTTACAAAATATTTGTTTCGTACATATATATATGCCTGTCTTTGGTTTTGGTACAAGTTGTATATTATTTGCTTTTTCAGATCTGGACTGCTAACTGACATATTTCTTTTCTTGCCGTGTTTTGACATGTTCTGAGCGCGGCGGTTGAAGATCGGCATGGTGCAGCATGGTGGCGGTGTGGGGGTTCTGCCTTCGGCCAGAGATGTTCTCGGCCGTTAGATCAGATCAGATCTAACGGTCGGGATGGCTTGAAGGATGAACGGCCCAGATGAAGCCTCGATTTGGTGAAACGGCTCCAGATCGTGCCACGTGGAGTTCAGCAGTCGAGGGGTCAGAGCGCGTGGAGCTCACGCACGCGTGGGATATCAAAGAGTCCGCGCGTGGCACTTGAACGGTCCAGACGTGTAGTGCACGCGGCTGGCAGATATTTTGGCTCCTTGCTTGGATCGTGGCCGTTGGATTAGATCTTGATCGAACGGCCCATAGTCACCTGCACACACAATAATTGTAATTAGATAGGGTTTGGGTTTGGGCCAACCGGGCCTTGTAATAATATTAGATTTGTAATTGGACCTGGACTGTAATTTATTTATTTGGTTTAATATATATTTTTTTGGATTTCATTTTATACATTAGCCCAATAATAATATTAATAGTATAACAGCAATACACATACGATAATACAAACGTATATACTTATGCAAACATTAATTAATATAACATACTAGCATACGTACATATAATCATACACATAATTGACTTAACATCTACACACATTAAACAAATACGCTCGTACTAAATATAGATGCATACGCGACACACATACACCGTATTTAATACGTATACATACATAGTTTATAATATACATGCACACATAAACTAATAACACTCATGCACATAATAAATATAATATCTATACATGCAACACTAATATGTATTTACAGATAAAAATGAGTGATTACAAGTATTATCTCAATACTTCTAACATGGTATCAGCGACTAGGTTCGATTAAAGTTGCAAAATATCTTTAGGCCCTCTTGTTTCTCAATCTTTGTTTCATTTCTCAATCTTTGTTTCTTTCTTTCTCGATGGCTCCACCAGAGATTGTTGTTGATCAGATTGCTCTTGATCAGATGGATGGTGATCAGGCTCTTGAGGTGCAAATTTTCTCCAACAAGAGAGTAAATGTTTGCTTGACAGAGACTAACTTCCTTCTCTGGAAGCAACAGATCACGTTGACTGTACGAGGGCTAGGTCTTGAAGGATTTCTTGATGGGTCGTTGCACATTCCTGCCAAACTGGGCGTAATCGTGCAGGTGAGCAAGTTATCAATCCTGCATATCTTCAATATGTAAAGTAAGATAGTTCTTTAGCATCCTGGCTGTTGTCAACAGTCTCTCCCAGTATCTTGCCTCAGCTTGTTGGCTCAGATACAATAGCTGCAGTTTGGAGTTCGATAACCAAACTATATTCCAGTCTTTCAACTACAAAGATTATGAATATGCATTGTAGGTTACGTTCTTTAAAGAAGGGTACGCAAACCATGAGAGAGTATACCATGGCCATTAAAGAAGTATGTAATTTGTTGGCCACTTGCGGAAGTTCAATTTCTGATGTTGAACACATAGCAACAATATTAAATGGGTTGCTTATTGAATATGAGCCATCTGTGGCTGCTATCACTGTAAGCAAGAAACCTTATACGGTTGAGAATGTGGTGTCGATTCTTATAGATGCTGAGACTCGATTAGAAGATGTGTCCAGACTCTCAGTTGGCATTAACCTCACCAAGTTAAATCTTCAGCAGAAAGCTCTTGAAACTGCTGATGCTTCTGAGGATAATCAGTCTAGTGATAATGAAGTGGTAAAGAATAATGGAGGCAAACTCAAAGGCAGGCTCAGGTATCAGTGTCAACTCTGTGGCAAGATAGGGCCTCTGGCATATCGTTGTTGGCACAGGTTTGATCAGAATTTTAGGGGGGGGGTTAACTCTCAGCAATCCAGGCACAACAAGGCCCAGGTTCATAACTGTTCTTGCTGCCATCACTCTGCTGAACCTACCTACAGTCCATATACAAGTCTAGATGATAACACACATGGGGAGGACAATGAAGATATTCAGGTTCATGTCTTGACTGTTGATGGTCCTATGCATCATTCCAAGTAGTTTCTGGACTCAGGTGCCACTCATCATGTTGCTAGCTGTTCGTCTGCCCTTCAATCGAAGAGTGTATATCGTGGCAAAGGTAAAGTACATCTTGGTGATGGCTCGTCGTTAAATATTGAACATATTGGGAGATCCTGCATTAATACTGTATCTAGGAAGTTATGCTTGAATCAAGTGTTATATGTTCCTCCAGTTACCAAAAATTTAATGTCTGTTGCTCAATTTTCTAAAGATAATAATGTATACTTTGAATTTCACCATGATACTTGCTATGTTAAGGATGTCAGCACTAAGGAAATCCTGTTGAAAGGAGGAGTTGATGAAGGTCTATACAGCTTTGATTGTCATGATGAGAGAGGAATGGTGTCTGTTTTTCACTCTGCTGTGCGAGATAAGTCTGAATATTAGCTGTGGCATCAAAGATTGGGACATCCAGCTCCTGATATAGTCAAAATGGTGCTACAAGATTCAGTTGTTGTAGATAGAAATTCTATTTGTGTGGCTTGTCAAATGGGCAAAAGCCATGTTTTACCTTTTTCTACTTCGCATACTGTGTACAAACAACCTTTTGAGCTTGTTGAAATAGATGTATGGGGGCCGGCTCCTATTTCTTCCAATGGCTACAGATATTTTGTAACATTTGTAGATTTGTATAGTAGGAACACTTGGCTTTACCTACTAAAAAATAAAAGTGATGTTTCTTCTGTGTTTGATGTGTTTATGGCGTTTGTCAAAACTCAATTCAATGCTACTATTCTTTCACTGCAAACCGATGGAGGAGGGGAATTCAGGTTTCTCGGCAGACTTGCGCAACAAGCTGGCATTAAGCTCAGGAAATCATGCCCATTACACCTCTCAACAGAATGGTGTTGTGGAGAGAAAACATAGGCATGTGGTTGAGACAGCCCTTACTTTGTTAGCTCAAGAATATAATCTTAAGTTTTGGGCATATGCTGTATTATCCTCGGTGTTTCTTATTAATCGAATGCCTACCAAATCCCTTGGGGGAATGTCTCCATTTCAGAAACTATACAATAATTTGCCTGATTACTCTTTTTTTAAGACCTTTGGGTGTCAGTGCTTCCCTCACGTAAGGCCCTTCAACAAGCACAAGATGGACTATCGATCTAAACCGTGTACGTTCTTGGGATATTCACCTATTCACCATGGTTATCAGTGTCTGGATTCTGAAGGAAGGGTGTTTGTTTCTAGAAGTGTAGTGTTTAATGAAAATGTATTCCCTTTGGGTGTAAAAGATGTTGGTGTTCGACAAAATGTCCAGGCATTATTTCAATCTGTTAACCTACCGATTGTATACAAGATTTTTGAAGGTTCAGATAGTGGTCCAGGTGCTTCTACTGACCTGCCTGTTGAAGGTGCTGCTATGGACACGGAGCAGTTCCCGACAGCTATTGATGAGTTGGAACATGTGTCTATGCAGGGACATGAGTCACAGCCGACAATCATTGGTGATAAAATACATGTATCCAATGATGTTGAGTCAAACCGTGATCAGTTACAGCATATGGATTTTCCAGTGGATGCGCAAGTCACAGGTTCCCCAGTAGACGAGCTGGCTATGTTACACCAAGATGAGACTTCTGAAATAACCATAGCTGTGCACCATGAAGTGATGCCTTAAACTACTCTGGAGTGTGCGCCTGCTAGTTATCTTCCTCGATCTACTGGTACCAACACTCATGCCATGACCGCAAGAAGGAAGAATATAATCTTCAAGCCTAAGCTATACACGATGCAGATAAAAAAAAACCCTGATGACATATACAGTGCTTTAGAAGATTCTGAGTGGAGGGCAGCTATAATGGCTGAGTATGATGCTTTGATGAGCAATAACACATGGGATATAGTTGAACTACCAGAAGGGCGAAAAGCAGTAGGGTGTAAGTGGCTTTTCAGGGTTAAATTGAAGTCTGATGGTTCAGTGGACAGGCTTAAGGCCAGGCTCGTAGCAAAGGGGTATGCTCAAATCCCAGGTTTTGACTTCATAGACACCTTCAGTCCAGTCATACGTTTTTCTACTATTTATCTGCTGATGTCCTTGGCTGTTACCAATCACTGGCAAGTTAGGCAGGTGGACGTGAATAATGCGTTTCTTAAAGGCGATCTGCTGGAAGATGTGTACATGAGGCAGGTTCCAGGTTTTGAAGAAACATCTCCTACAGGGAAAGTGCTAGTATGCAGGTTAAAAAAGCGTTATATGGGCTACGACAAGCACCTAGGAAATGGTTTCTCAAGCTAAGGGAGTTTCTGTGTCAGTTTGGGTTTACACCTTCCCGGGCTGATAATTCCTTGTTTATTCTGAATTCTGATAGCATGGTCATGTATCTTGCTGTTTATGTAGATGACATTCTGCTGACTGGTAATTCTCCACATACAATTGAGCAAGTAGTCTGCAAGCTGCATGAACGTTTCTCGTTGAAGGATCTGGGAAAAGTTTAATATTTTCTTGGCTTGGAAGCACAACGTTCAGACCACGGTTTATTTCTCAATCAATGGAAGTTTGTACTTGAACTGTTGCAAAAGGTTCAATTACAAGCTGCTAACTCTGCCACCACTCCAATGTCACCTTCCTGCAAACTAGGAAAGAATGATGGCATGGTTCTTGATGATCCTCAGTTGTACCGTAGTGTTGTAGGTGCCCTTCAGCATGTCACACACACTAGGCCTGATATTGCTCTGGCAGTTAATAAGGCAGCTCAGTTCCTTCACAAGCCCACAGATGCACACTGGTTAGCAGTCAAGAGGATACTACGATACTTAAAAGGCACGATCAATCATGGTCTTTGGTTCTCCACTCAAGCTCAAGGCAGCTCCAATCTTAATATTTTTTCTGATGCTGACTGGGGAGGAGATATGGATGATAGAAAATCGATTTCAGGATATTGTGTCTTCCATGGCAATCATCTAGTCACATGGAGCTCCAGGAAACAACGGGCTGTGTCGAGATCTACAGCGGAAGCAGAATATCGTAGCTTAGCTGATGCCATATCGGAGGTCATGTGGGTGAAGGCTGTACTTACAGAAATAGGGATCTCTCTGTCTGAAACTCCTAAGGTCTGGTGTGATAATACGAGCACGGTAGCTATGACAGCCAATCCCATTCTTCATGCCAAGACTAAACACATTGAGTTAGATCTTCATTTTGTACGGGACAAGGTTGCTACGTTTGAAATTCAAGTTAATCATGTGCCTGCGGATAGTCAAATTGCTGATACGTTAACTAAGCCTTTGCCAGTCAATAGATTCGAGCATCTCAGACAGAAGTTGTGTGTGTTTGACATCCTTGATGTTGTTCCCCAAAGCCAGAAAGCAGGGTGAATGTTGAACCATGAGTGTTCAAGTGAGGGTCCACGTGTCAATCATGTGTATGTGAAGGCATGCATGGCCATGCAAGGGTAGGTTAGGTTAGAGTCTGTTAGTCTGTTAGTTTGTTTCTCAAGTGTAACTAAATGCAGTTGCAGGAAAAACTGCTTAAGGCTAGCTCTATATATTGAAAGCTAAGCCTCTTGTTTAAACCACCAAAAGATTAATGAGATTGAGTGTTATCTCAATAATTCTAACACCCACTTTTGTAAGAGAACAGAAGATTAAATTTGTCTTCCAAATTCTTCATCCTATCTCCTGTGATTTTGCAAAACTTACCCTCCACATATTCATTTCAATGTGTGTACATTTATAAAAAAATAAGAAGATCGTATTTACCTTCCCAATCTTTCATTACATCGTTTGCACTTTTGTAAGAGAACAGAAGATTAGATTTGTCTTCCAAACTCTTCATCTTGTCTCCTGTGATTTTGTAAAAGTTACCATTTAAATATTCATTTCAATGCGTGCACATTTGTAAAAAAAAAGATCATATTTGCTTTCTCAATATTTCATTCTATCGTTCGTACTTTTGTAAGAGAACATAAGATTAAATTTGTCTTTCAAATTCTTCTTCTTGTCCCATGTAGTTCTGTAAAAGTTACCTTCCAAATCAATCATTTTAATGCGTGTACATTTGTTAAAAAAGAATATCTATGCCTTTCAAATATTTTATATTATTATACGTACTTTTGTAGAAGAACACAAAATTAGATTTGTCTTCCAAAATTTTTATCTTGTCTCTCGCACCTTTTGTAAAAGTTGCATTCCAAATCGTTCATTTTCATTGTCGGGACATTTTTAAAAATTTAAATCATCATATTTACCTTCAAAATCTTTCGTTTTATAGTTCAAAATTTTATAAAAGCGTATAAGATTAAGTTTTTTTTTTTTCTAAATATTTCATTTTGTCCCAGCGACGATATTACTCTAGCATTAGGAGGGACTCTTTCCCCTATCAAATCCTCCCCTTCCCTACTTCTCAAAAATTATATTTTATCCCCAACCCTCAACACTGCCTCTATCCCTGCTTGTCTCTAGTCTTTTGTAAAAATTAAGAATAATATATTCACCCTCCAAATGCTTCATTTAAATGCTTGTACTTTTTTAAAAAATTAAGAACATCATATTTACCTTCCAAATCTCTTGTTGCACTACTTCCGCCCCACTATAAAGAAGAAGTTCAACAGCCATTCTAGTTAGTTGAAGTAATAAATCAAGAGAATAATGTAAAATATAATATGCCACAACTTTTAGAAAGTTTACCATTAAAAAAACAAGGCATGGTGGGACAGCGTAAGTGAACTGAAGAACCATTTTCTTCGATATTTTTCAGACCTCTCTTTATTGATGTTTTCTGGGTGGAAAGTTTAGTATGTTAGAAAGCTATTTATAATCAGGGGAAGGCTTTAACTTTAGCATTAATTCGCGGGCCCATTATTTTATTATATTGTTTATATAAAATTATCGTAAATGTCTATTAATTCGCGGGTCTATGATTTTATTATGTCTCGCTTTGTCTGTAAAGTGTGTATGTATTATCAAAGTGTTAAGAATTTATATAAACATATATTATTTTATAATCACCGTAAGATTTTTCAAAAAATAATAATAGTAGTAGATAAACCAATAAGTAATCCCAGTGGAAAGAATAAATATTGTAATCTTCAAGTGATTCGAGTTCGAACAAACCAGTTAAGATTAATGAACATATATTATTGTGTAATCACATCAAACAATTAAAAATAATAGTAGATAAAATATGTATAATGAATGCTACATATGGATTTGCACCACTAATATAAAATACAGACCATTGATTTAGTAATTATGTGACCGCAACTGTTAGATCAATTAAAATTTGATAAAATATACAAATAGTCCTCCAACTGTATGATATTTTTTATTCAGTCCTCCAACAATATAAAGTTACAAAATAACCACTCGAATACAATAATAATAATAATTACATTAGTTTTTCAACGCTCTTCCATTTAACTACTCTGATCCTATGAACAAAGTGATACCAGGTTACCAGTCGTGGAACTCTAAAACCGATGCCTAAACAACAGCATATTGTTACGCACTTTCCACATCATAATTAAAGGTTAAATAAAGATCTAAACAATTTAATCATAATTTGGAAAAAGTTAGTAAATTTAACTTCTTTATTTACACGTTCATTTAATTTGATCATATTTTAATTAAAAATAATTTAATATTTTTATTAAAAATGAAAAAAATAAGAAAAGTCCTCTATTTTATTTAAAATCCCTGACCCTAACTTTCTTCGTAATTTCCGACATTATCTAGATGCTTCATCTTATTCTTCTTCAAGTCTTCGTTGCTAGTTATGTGCACTGAGGTACCGACCTGTAATTTACATTTAAAATTGTAAAAATCGGTTTAAGTAGCGGTGTACTGGTCTACGTTGAATCGATGATCATAAAATCTAGTTCTTCATTTGGGCTGGGATTCTGTCTAATTTTTTAATCAGTCGACGCTACTTTTCTTTAATCCCATATCTCACTAATTATTGACTCTCGAGGGATTGATGGTTAAACCAACCAAATTAAATGCCAAGGGCGGCGGCCGGAAAAAAGGAAACCAACTTTACACTATTTTAATTAGTAATCAATTGCAAGCCCCTCTCGTCATTTATATAAGCAAATCAAATCCAAGGTTCATTCACATTCAATAAATTTTAGACATCTCTAGCAAGGAAGATGCAATGAAGGTTAGGGGATTATTACAATGTCAGGGTTAGGGATTTTATATTATAAAAGAGGAATTTTGTTTGGAATGATTTCAAAATTAATTTTCATTTTTTAGAATTATTAATTATTTTTAATGAAAAATATGATCAAATTAATGAATATGTACATAACGAGTATTAAATTTATTATTATTATTTTTAATTATGAATAAATTATTTAAATATAAAAATTTGAAGGACTACAAAGTTATTATATAAAATTTATTAACCGTCACTCTTTTACCAATCATTAACGATCCAGTGACCATTTAAAGCAAAAATTGAATGTTTAATACCCACTTTGACGAAATTAGAAGTTTAGTTATTGAATTAAATAATTTATTAAAATTTAATGACTATTTATGAACTTTACCTTAAGTATTTTCGCAAACATTGTTTTCTTTTCCATGTGCAATAAACCCCGAAGCTGCAACTTATAAATCTCGCCATCGAAAACACCATTAAAAAATGTTGTCTCCGCATCCATTTGATGCATCAACAAGTTATCTTATGAGCCGTATACTTGTTATATAATTTTTAATAAAATTTTACTAATTTTTAAAATAAATAAGTAATATTTTATTTTAAAACTTTTTATTAATTTTTACAATTTTATATTAATATTTAATATTTTATAGTTTTTAAATAATTTCATAATATTTTATAATTTTAAATAAATTCCAAAAAATAATTTAATATTTGTATAATTAAATATACTATACTGGTAGTCCCCAAACTTTTAAAGTACTTGCATTTTGGTCATTAGACTTTTGAAACATGCAATACAATCCTTAAATTTTTAATTCGCTTGCAATGTGATCATTGCAGCCAGTTGTCGTGAAGAACAACGCACGTTAAGGTTTAAAATACCTTTTAAAAATTCTTCAAATAATTTCATCGTTTTTTTCCTATTCATCATCTTCTTCAACATTATTATTTTTTCTCTACAAAATCACCATGTCGACCAAATTCTAGTGAACTTTTTCTTTTTTTTGTGGTAAGCTCAACAATCTAATTAGAGGCGGAAAAACGAGTCGCTCAGATCAAGTTCAGTTAGGGTCGGGTAATTTTGGGTCTGACTTTGTTCGGTTTAAATTCAGTTCGAGTTAGATCAGTTTTGGTTCGATTTTAAATCGGGTTTATGGTAATTAGGGTCAGGTATCGGGCTAGGTCAATTTAATATTGGATCAGTCAATATTGTGTCGGTTGATATCTGGTAATATATTTTAGGTCGTTGAATTCGGGTCGAGACGAATCGGGTCAATAGGAGATCGATCATTTTTTTAGGTCAAACTTTGGATCTTCGGGTTGAGTTGAGTTTGATTTCAATCAAAGTATAATTAGAATATTGGTTTATTATTGTAAAAATATATATATATTTTTGTTTGACAATTATCATCTAGGTTATTTTTTTTGTTAAAAAGGAAGACTTTAATTCTTTAATTTGAATAAAACACTGCTAATGCAAAACTCGTTTTAACTCAAAAAATCAATTTTATCTCTTGTAACAATTTCATATATATTATTATAAAATAACCTTATAGCGGTTTCATATATAATATTATATATGGCAACAAAAAAAATTTGTTTGGTCTAATTAAACTTGAGTAAAATAAATTTGTGTTGCTTTCGGTTCGGGTTACTTTCGGTTCGAGTGAAATCGACTTGGGTTGCCTTTGGTTCGGATTATCTTCAAATCGGTTGAAAACCGGTTCAGGTCCATATTAGTTCAACTAAAATTTGGGTCAATTTTGTTCAGTTCGATTTATTTTTGGTTTCGGATAAAGTTTGGGCCATCATGTTCAGGTCAAAATCTAGTCTTAGATCGGCAAATCGGTTCGGGTCTCAAGTCTTGGTTCAAGTTTATCAGGTCTAAATATAATTCTCTAGTTTTTGTTGATCCTCTATTATTGATGCTTGTCGAATAGTGATGCACTTTAGAGCAAGTATACTTGTCGAATCAAGTAAAAAAGTGACGAGTAGAGTGTCGAACCCACGGGGATTGGATCAATGACTACGAAGTTATTACGCTTAAGAATGGGTTGCAAGTAATGATGGTTGTTGATTTATCTAAAACTAAAACAATAAAACTAAATATAGCTATGATTAAGATGGACAACTGCTGTAAAATAACAGATAATTATGGAAGATAGGATTATTGCTAAGGATATATGTTTGATTACGTATTTCAATGCTACAACGACTGGAATACATGTCTACGTAAACCATAAGGATCTTTATCTACCCAATTAGATTTTCTAAAGAACTTCTGACTCCCTCGATACCTAAAAGTCAATAATATTGAAGCTAAGGTAATACATGTCTGCGTGAACCCTAACAACTCTATTATTTGTTTAAGAACTCCCTTTTAGTCGTTGCAATCTTAAACTTATGTCTAAGCCGAATTAAAACTAAGTTAACAGCTTAGCCCCACTGTTCACGTGTGTATAACCTAACTTACTCGATATTAAGCAACAGATCAATAGTTACAAGACCTCTCTCGATAGCTCTTACAATAACTGCGCATGAAGAACAATGAACATAATAGATAAAGGAAAACAACTATAACATTAAAATAAAATTAATCAAAACATAAAATCCTGAGAAGCAATAATCCCAACTGAATTTATAAAATTTTAATGAGATAAAAGTAAATTTTTAATAAAAAATATATTAAATTATATACAAATTTTAAATGTCTAGATGACGATCCCTCATGTCCATCCCTATCCAGCAAGGTCAAAAAGCAATTGGCTCATGTTTGAGCCTAAAACATCCATAAAAATAATATTAAAGTACGACGGTTTATCAAGCAAGGAAAATAAATGATTCAAGCATCATTGACAAACTCTCTTTGTGTTGTCCAACTGTTGTTGCAGGTCTCTTACTCCGTCGGCCTCTCTCGATGGCGTCTTTCATGAGGAGATTTCTCTAGTTTCCACTCTGGTGGTTCTCCGCAAGCTTCAGACTAAGTCTGTTATCTATAATCGCACTATCTTGAATTGGCGTCCAAGACTCTCTTAGGCCGTGAAACTAGGGTTTTTAGAGCGCTAAAGTACGCGTCTTCATTAAAGAAGGTCATTGATTTCTCGCTATATTTAATATTCCATATCTAGGAAAAAGTCTACATGGGTCTTTATGCCTCGTCAGATCCAGCCATGAGATCTGCTACTCTTTCGCTCCAGCAATCCTCCATCATTTACCAGCATCCTGCACACGCACCTTAAAACACCACATTTCTTGTAAAAAGCACCAATATATATGACATTAAAGCGCAGGCGGTGTAACTCCCTATCTACATGCAAACTATATGAAATCTAACCTAAATACAATCTATATGAGCTTGAAAGTATGCAAAAGATACGTAAAAAGGGCATATAAAATAGATCATTTACACACTCGTCAAATCCCCCCAAACTTGAATTGTTGCTTGTCCTCAAGCAATGCAAAATAGAAACAAGAAAAATAAAAACAGAGATGGTAAACAACCTATAAGTCTTAAGGTTCCACTAAGCCATGATTATAGAGATTCCAAGTCATGCTGCAACAGTAATTCATTCCTCAGCTAAGTTGATGAGATACAATGCATTAGAGCTTACATTTTTGTTCCAAAGAGCAAATCTACTGTAGGTGCAGTGTGTGCTAAGTTACATGCATTCATTACTTAATAGCCTTATAGAAACTTAAGGGTTGCTTTCTTTCGTTGCCTCTACATGTTCTTTTTCTTTTTCAGCACATTATTTTACTCCCTTTTATTTTTAAGTTCAAAAATTGTATCACTGGGGCTTTAGCTTATCACACTTACTCTTCAGACCTGAAGATGGAGAAGAGAAAATAGCCCATCCCTGAGCCCTACGAGCAGTGTCATCCCGTGAAGAATTTTATTCACTCTTTGCCAGTATAATCATTCCTACCATGTAAAGTTAAATGAAGAAAACACAACTCACCTAGTGTACTAAGATAGCAAGATACATAGAATAGTGTCCCTCAATAATTTTGTTTATATTATCAAGTCTTAATTAATTTTCTTGATTTTTCGGGGAGTTTTTAAGCCTTTATTTTTCTACATTGAGCATTAAGTTCAATCATTGATTCATGCATTGGCATCAAAGAGTCGACCTAGAATTTCTCGAAGGTTTCTTAAGTTTTTAGAGTGCATGCAACATGTGTTTTAAGGGCCACAACAAATTTAGCGCTAAGTTCAAAACAAAAAAGCTCTTAACACATCGCAAAGCATCAATATAGATTAATCATAGAAAATCATGATCAACACAACAACAAATTCAAAATTAATAGAATCCTAGCAAAGGGAACGTATCAAACATATTAGGCTTTTTTACAAACAAAAAAATAAAATAAAATCTTTCCTAAATTTAGCATAATATATAATGGGATAGTACTCCCCCAAACTTGAGAAAAACATTATCCCCAATGCAAAAAGAAAACAAAAAGAAAAAACAAATCAAGGAAAAGTAAATATGCAAATGCAATATGGAAAACTAAACTGAAAGAGAAAAACTAACCTAGAGAGTCACTAGGGATGTGGTTCCCAAATGATGATGTCTTTGCCTTTGTCTCGGGTGGACGTTAGTTTATTGGTAGGGCGGGATGAGGTGCCAGTATCAGTATTTTGTTGCTGTCTTCGGCGAGAGATGGGTTCAGTAGCAGGGGCCAACGCTTGGAGAAGCTGTTGAGAAAATAAAGGGAATTTCATCTGCTCGTTTGGCAATAACTTCTGAAATAGAGTTTGGATCTTTGATTCCCTTTGTTGAATTGTCATGAAATACGACCGAAGAGAGGTGCGAATGGTGTTTTCCACAATGTCTTGAATAGAATGAAATTTTGCATGGGGTACAGTTGAGGGTGCAATTTGGGCATAGCCTTTTAGTTCCTCTACTTGTGAAGGTGGTAAGCTCGGGAGGGCCTCCATAATAGTGTTCCCTTCTTGGGTTGGCACCTTTACCAGGGAATAAAGTGCAGTGATTAAGTTGGGGAAGGGTAGACCACTAGATTTACTGAGTGTGGCAGTTTTTTCAATAATGGCAGCACAAATTAACTATGCTAGGAATAAGTCAAGTCCTTAGACAAGAGAGTCTAGAAGCAACATTCTGTGGAGAGAAAAAGTTTCCCAATTACGAGCGGGCAGGAGGTGATTGTTGATTATATGGGCCAAAAATCTTGAGTCGGGCTTGAGTTGCCGCCATTGCACCAATCTATCATGGCCTTCACCAGCCCATTTTATCCCTAGGATACATAGATCCCACAGAATTATGTCATAGGTAAGGTCATTGGCCAGGGCTGTAGTGTGGAATTCCTGACGGTCAGAGAATTGATAATGGCATTTGATCGAATTAATAGAGAAATCCATAAATTTACCCCAAACTTGCACATATTTTTCTCTATCATAACTGACATGGGTGTAGAATTTTTGTAACCAGAAGACATTTATGAAGCTGGGCTGCTGAATAAACGTGTCCCACTTTTACTTTCGAATGACATACATGTCTGCATCAAATCGTAACATGTGGGGGTGAACTCCAACCCTTCTTCTTCAAGGATCCCTTGTTGGCTGACTAAATCATACATTTATTGTAGTGTACTGGTTAGGGGACGACTGCATCTACAGGTGGCAAGGGTGTGTTTTATGGAATGTTAGCCTATATGTTGGAGTCAGAAACAATGTCAACGGAGTTAGATGAAAAAGAACTGTGTGCCATGATATGTAGTGAAGGATAGAGCAATAGAGAAACTCGAGACGAAAATCAAATGTTGAATGATCAGAGGTTTGGTACTCTTAAATTGTGGGCGAATATTAGAAAGAAAAAAGAAGAACGAAAAGTTGGTGTATTTATGAGGGTTTTAATCGGCTATGAATGCTATAATGGTGGCGTAACTAGGGGACCAGTGTGTGGGACACGTTAAAACTACAGTTGTCATGGGAAAGTGTAACTGATAAGAGTAAGAGAGAGTGAGTTTGATGTCATAAGTATTATAATGTCTCTCTGGCTTCCGTACTTGTTGCCAACGTGTTTTGATAGAAGTTTAACTTCTAATTAGTCAAAGATAATTTAAAATCCAAAAAATTTGAATGCCCGTCTCTTCTTGGTTATTTTTGCAATAACTACCACTAAAAGCACAAAAATAAACTCAACCTCTAAAGGATAAGAAAAAAATAATACATGGAATAACATAAAGTTAAAAGTGCAAGAAATTAAATACAAAAAAATAAAAGGGATAATGTTTGGATGCATTAATCATTCGATAAAGGGGCCAAGTGATTATCACGATGGACTAACGCTCCCTTGTAAATCTTCAGCCATTGCAACACCTTGTTGAGCTTGCTTATCAATGATCCAAAAAAGACAATGGGTATTGTTCCCATGAAACACTCGGTATTAAGTAAAAGAATTTATCGTGCCATTTGATGATCTCCTTAATGTCCACAGTCTTTGAAATTAGATTGAGTCTCCACTATGGACCCATTGCACTGCTACCGTCATCTGTAAGCGAACCCGCATACATATGCCAAGAAGGGTTGATACACTGCAAGTCAGCGGTATTCCAACCAATACCTTTCTTATGTGGAGATAAGACATGTAAAGGTTCAGTTTCTTGGTTAGATGATAAACTAGTAGATAGAACAATAGATAGCATATTATGCTCCCAAAAGAATGCATATTTTAGTTTAAGGGGAAGAGGTTTAAGATCAAGTATCGGTGGATGCTCAAGTGATAGCTTGGGAGATTTAAAATCAGTATAATCCAATAGTTCAAAAGTCATACATGGTCGAGTGAGCACAACATTGGATTGTTCAATCTCAGCGTTACCTTCTTCTTCAGGTTCATGCATAGCATCATCAAAGTTAGCTTGCTCTGCAACGCTAAGCATATTGATGTAACATATCTCGTACAGACTTTCTTTAATTAGGGCTTTTTCAGTTTTCACAAGCTAGAATTCTTCATAGTCATCCACGTACTTGAGTGTGTTGAAGACGTTAAATATGATCTTTTAGTTGTTAATCTTTATTGTGAATTCATCTTTCTCACAATCAATCACAATATTCCTGATGGCTAGGAATGGTCTTCCCAAGATGATAGGAGGATTCTCATCAGCTTTACAGTCAAGGATGATAAAGTTTATCAGGAAGACAAACCTATCTACCTTAACCAAGACATCTTTAACTCTACCATCGGGTCAAATTTAAGATCGATCAGCCAATTGAAGGATCATCGATGTAGGCTTTGCTTTTCCCATCCTTAGCCTTTAAAATACAGATTTCGGCATCAAGTTTACACTTGCACCGAGATCACATAAAGCTCGGCCAGAATAGTTGGGACCTATGGATCATGAAATGGTAAACATGCCAGGGTCCTTCATCTTAGGTGGTAAATCACTCAGCATAGCCACACATTCGCTTGTAGTAGCGATGTTTCAACTTCATCTACCATTCTCTTCTTTGTTACAATTTCTTTTAGAAACTTAGTATAGATCAGCATATGATTAATGGCCTCTAGAAGTTGGACATTGATGTGCAACTGTTTGAGCATATCCAGGAACTTCTGGTACTAGGCATCTTACTTCTGAGCTTTTAATCTCTATGGGAATGGAGGTGGTGGTCTGGGCTTATCTTGAGGTTTACTGGATGCATGAGCATCTTTTTCTTTATCTTCATTGCCATCAATAAGAAAGGTTACTCACTGTATCAAGCATAAGAGATGGTTCCTTTTGTACAAGAGCATCGATGGATGGCTCGTTTGAAATGGGATCTACATGAGTCTCTCCCCCAAACTTGGCTTCTGTCTTCAGTTGCGTGCCACTACAGAGTGTGATGGAATTACATTGCTATTCATTAAATGCTTTAGTGACTTCAGTATCACTGGGTAATCTTTCTAGTGGTTGCACCTTCAACATCTGGGCAATCTATCCAACTTGCTTTTCCAAGGATCGTTTGGAGGCGGTGTTGTTTTGCATGATCGACTGTTGGTTTTGCAATATTGCAGCCTGCATTATGAGAAAATCACTAAGGTTATTCAAATGGGTTGCTTGATCTTGTATAATAACCCGGGCAGTTTCCATGAATTTTGATAAGTATTATCAAAAGAATTAGAATTGGAGTTAGAAGCTCCCTAGTTCTGCCTTTGAGATTTTTGTTGGAATATAGAAGGTTCAGTTGTTGTATTCTCTTGTACTCCTGGATTACCCTTGTTACCTTCTCAACCAAATTTTGGATGTTACCGTCAGCTTGGGTTGTAGGTTTTGGAGTAAGGATTATTGTTGCTATTAGTGTTCCCTATATAGCATCCAGATTTTTGTTGCTGAGGACATTCACTCGACTGATATTCCCCATCACAATGCTCATATGGGTATTGTACTACCTTCGCTTTACGGGAATTAGAAGTCGGTTGCATGTTATTGAGCAAGTCTGTGATGGTGGAGAGATGAGCTAAAGCAATCTGAGAGTCATCCAGTTAGAGTGTTCCATAGGCTTTAGGTCAGGGCTTCAATCTCTCCATTGGGAACTGGTAGTCAGTGTTGGCTATTTGATCCAATATGTCAAAAGCCTCATCAAGTTCTTTGTCTAGCAAAGTCTCATTGGACGATGAGTTAATCATCATTCTTGTAGGTGCATTGACGCCATTATAGAACGTCATGATCTGTAGCCAGCCATAGAATCCAAGGATCAAGCACTTGCGTGGCATGTCTTTGTATCTGTACCAAGCTTTATACTTCAACTCATCATCGTGTTGTTAGAATAAGATGATGTCACTCTTCTTTTGATTATGTACATTCGGTGGATCATATCTGTGGAGAAACTTGTTGTACAAGTCATCCCAGAATGTAATAAATCCTGTGAAGCAAGTCTTCAACCATGCCCTGGTCCGATCTAGTAAGGAGGAGGGAAATAATTTGAGTCTCAATGCATCAACCGGAATCCCTGGTTGACGAAAACAGTCACAAACTTTCAAGAAAGCTTGAATGTAATCTCGAGTATCCTCTCTTGCTGATCCTCCAAATTGTCCAACATTGTTGAAGATGTTAAACATAACAGGCTTTAGCTCAAAGTGAGTTGTCCCTAGATCAGGCAATACAATTGGTGGATTGAGATTGTTGATAACATGCTCAATTTTTATTCTAATGGGCCTTCTAGGTCTGGCAGGTGGTGGATCCTTCTGTCAAATTTTGCCATTATTAAGGGCTGCATCAACAACACCTTGTCCATCAATTGGTGGCATGCCTTGGTTATGCTCGTTCTCATAGCCGTCTACTAGATTCTCGTTCACCATATTCTTTTTCTTCTTGCGTAAATTCCTCAGAATTCTTTCGATCTCTGGAATATAATGGAAGAATAGGTTTTGAGGTAAACCTTCTGGTCATGCACTGGAAATAAAAAAAAACAAAAAACAAATGCAAATAAAAGAAAATCTTAAGCGCATTTACAATGTAATTATCCATTGTCAATCCCCGAAAATAGCGTCGAAATCTTGATGCTTGTCGAATAGTGATGCACTTTAGAGCAAGTATAATCATCGAATCAAGTAATAAACTGATGTGTAGAGTGTCAAACCCACGAGGATTGGATTAATAACTACAAAATTATAGAACTTAAGAATGTGTTTTCAAGTATTGGATAGTGGTGGTTTATCAAAACTAAAAACAATTAAAGTTAGCTATGATTAAGACGAACAAATGTTGTGGCAAATAACAGATAATTATGGAAGCTGAGATTATTGCTAAGGATATATGTTTGATTACTTATTTCAATACTATAGCAACTGGAAATACATGTCCGCGTAAACCATTAAAGTCTTTATCTACTCGACAGGAATTTCTAAAAAACTTTTGACTCTCTCGATATCTAGAAGTTAATAATAGTAAAGCTTAGGTAATACAAGTCTGCGTGAACCCTAACAACCCTACTATTTGTTAAGAACTCACTTTTAGTCATTGAAATCCTAAGCTTATGTCTAAGCTAGATTAATACTAAGTTAACAGCTTAGTCCCACTGCTCACATGTGATGCTTGTCGAATAGTGATGCACTTTAAAGCAAGTATACTCGTTATATCAAGTAATAAAGTGATGAGTCGAGGGTCGAACCCACAAGGATCGGATCAATAACTACGAAGTTACTAAGCTTAAGAATGTGTTCCAAGTATTGGTGATTTAATTAAAACTAATTTAACTAATCTAAAGATAGATATGATTAAGACAAACAACTACAGCGACTAACAGATAATTATAGAGGTTGGGATTATTGCCAAGGATATATGGTTGATTACTCACATCAATGCTATAACAACTGCAATACATGTCTGCGTAAACCATGAGATTCTTTATCTACTCGACAGGATTTTCTAATGAACTTCTGACTCTCTAGATGCCTGGAAGTTAATAATATTGTGGTTAAGGTGATACATGTTTGCGTTAACCCTAACAACCCTATTATTTGTTTAAGAACTCCCTTTTAGTCGTTAAAACCCTAAACTTATGTATAAGCCAGATTAAGACTAAGTTGACAGCTTAGCCCTACTGTTCACGTTTTTATAACATAACTCTCTCGATATTAAGCCTAAGATAATAGGCCTTTTTCGATAGCTCTTACAATTAACTACGCATGAAGAACGATGAACATAATAGATCAAGAAGAAACAATTAAAGCATTGAAATAAAGTAACCAAAACATAAAATCCTGGGACATAATAATCCCAACTAAAATATTTAGCTCATGTCTAAGCCTAAAACATCCATAATTAAAAGTGATAGTATGACAGTTTATCAAGCAAGAAAAAGAAAAGAGCTGAGCATATTCGAAAAAACTCCCTTTGTGTTGTCCAACTGGGTTGCAAGCCTCCTCCCCGTCAGCCTCTCTCGATGGCTTCGTTTGTTGAGAAGAATCTTCTAGCTTCGCCCCAGTGGTTCTCTACAAACTTCAAACTAGGACTGCCATCTATAATTGCACTCCCCTTGAAGTAGTATCCAAGTCTTCCTTATATAGGTGATGAAACTAGGGTTTCAATACCCTAAAGTGCTCACGACTTCATTAAAGAAAGCCAATTGTTTCCCACTTCATTAGATGTTGGGTATCTAGGAGAAAGTCCACGTGGGCAAAGATAGATTCATCTTCAACTCTTCATGACTTGTCAACTCTAGCCATTCAATCTGCTCCTCCTTTACTCCATCAATCCTCTAGCATCATGCACATGCACCACAAAACACCACCTTTCCCATGAAAAACACCAATATATATGACATTTAAAGCACAGGTGGTGTGACTCCCCATCTATATGCAAATTTGTACAATCTAACCTAAATGCAAACTAGATGAGCTTGAAAACATAAAAAAGACAAAGAATAATAGCATACAAAATAGATCATTTATGCACTCGTTAACGTGTGCATAACCTAACTCTATCGATATTAAGCCACAAATCAATAGTTAAAAAGGCCTCTCTCGATAGCTCTTACAATAACTACGCATGAAAAACAATGAACATAATAAATAAAAGGAAAACAACTATAACATTAAAATAAAAGTAATCCGAACTTAAAATCCTGGAAGCAATAATCCCAACTAGTGTATTTAGTCATGTCTGAGACTAAAACATCCATAACAAAAATATTAAGGTATGACAATTTATCAAGCAAGGAAAAGAAAAGAGCTGAGTGTCATCG
Organism: Hibiscus mutabilis; assembly: GCA_019671005.1. NCBI lineage: Eukaryota > Viridiplantae > Streptophyta > Magnoliopsida > Malvales > Malvaceae > Hibiscus > Hibiscus mutabilis. Next base: position 19,630,007 of record CM033755.1, read on the forward strand.
ACAAACTCCTTTTGTGACGTCTAACTGTTGCTACAGGTCTCCCACTCCATCGGCCTCTCTCGATGGTGTCTGTTGTGAGGTTATTTCTCTAGCTTTCACTCTGGTGGTTCTCCGCAAGCTTCAGACTAGGACTGTTGTCTATAACTGTTCTCTCCTCTTGAAGTAGCATCTAAGTCTCCCTTATATTGGATGTGAAACTAAGGTTTAAGAACCGTAAAGTGTGTACGGCTTCATTAAAGATGGTCATTGATTTTTTGCTATATTAAATGTTCGGTATCAGGGAGAAAGTCCACGTGGGCAAAAGTAGATTTATCTCCAACTCTTTTTTGCCTCGTCAGCTCCAGCCATGGAATCTGCTACTCAGCTGCTCCAACTTCTTCCAGCATCCTTCAGTATCCTGCACATACACCTCAAAGCACCATTTTCCCATAAAAAACACCAATGTAATAACAATTAAGCTCGGATGGTGTAACTTTCTATCTACATGCAAACTATATGTAATCTATCCTAAATGCAACTATATATATGAGCTTGAAAACACGCAAAAGACAAGTAAAAAGGGCATACAAAATAGGATAAATATGCACTTGTTATTGGGCAGCGATATGGTGGCTGTAGAAGAGTAGTTGGGGTTGAAGATATGGCTTAGGTCTTAGGAATACGATAGGAAATTTAGGTTTGTTATCAGTTTGGGGTTTATTTTTACTTTAGGGTTTTAATTTAGGGTAAAGATGTTTGGGTTGTGGGTTTTATTGGGCTATTGGGTAAATAGGCCCGAACGAAAATAGGTCATTACATTATGCTCATACATGAATGTTAAATTTTGGTTTCTCAATTTTACTATTTATTTCACCACCTTAGAAGCCCATTGGGCCATTGAACTCGAATTATCAACCCCTCAAATTCAAACTCAACTTTTACGGGGAGATTGTCCAAGCAACACCAATATTGAATCACGCGTATCAGTACGGCTATCAAATCAACTAGGGTACAGATACGCCTACACGCGTATCGATACCCAAAATGGCTATTGGGATTTCATTTAGCCCTTAGGTATCGGTACTCACGACGTATCGATATGAAATTAGCTCACTAGAAATTTTTTATCTTCGTGTACCGGTATTAGGTCGACCCATAGTGATACACCCTTGAATGGCATACCGATACAAGTTGAATGTCGTATTGGTACCCCTCTTATAGTTCATCTTCAATGAATAGTATTCTTAAAACCCAAAACACTAGGGTATCGGTACTGTCTCCCCGAGTACCGATACCAAAGCCATATATGGCTTTCTAGGCTCTGGAAATCATGTCCCAAGCCCCCAAAACTCAACCATTAACCTCATAACTCTATCCTACATCTTATGGGAGTATTTAGGGTGGTTTACTACAATTTTTACAAGTTTTAACACTTAATCCAAGTTTCACCATTAAAGAGGGTCTTAAGCATTTAACACCCAAAAACAACCATGCATATCAAATCAAGCAAACAAGGCATCATCCTTAGGATGTGCATGAAAATAAGGAGTTAGTAGTGTACTAACCTTGATCCTATAGATGGAAAAAAGCTCCTAAGCCGAACTCTTCAAGTTTTTTTTTCTTCCCAAGCTCTTTGGAAGATCCCCCAACCTCTTTTACTACACAAAGAGTTGTAAGTCGAGTTACAACTTTGCAAGGAGTTGATAAACAACTATAACATCAACCTAAGATTGGAAAAAAGGGTTAAATCTCCTTACAATCCATTTACACCAAGACCCCAACAAAATCCATACTTTTCATCCACCACCATCTTTGATGAAACTTACCTTGAAAAGTAGATCCTTAGATGCTAAACAACTCTCCTCCAACCTTGATCCTGGGATTCCCACTCAAAAATGACAAAGATTCTAACTTTATCTTTGAGGTTAAGGTGAATAGGGAGGAGGAAAGGGATAGAAAAAAGAGATGGGAGACAAGGGTGATCTCACCGCCTTCTAATCTGTAGAAACAATAAAGGGAGAACAACCTTTCTTTCCCTTGAGGGGTGAATTACCTTAATTACCTTTCTCTCCCAACAACTTAAGGAGGCTCACTAAAACACCTTATGGAGCCTCTCATGGCCCAACATCTTGGCCCAAAATACGAGGCCCACGACTCGGGTTAAATAGACCCACGAATTTTAAAAATCCGGGTCTTTACACGATTGATACTTTGAGGGACTACACCATCCTATTTGTATTTCACCTTAAGCACACGAACCAACAATTTCTCCTCATCAATTACCGATTGAAACCCAACTTTTATCAGAAGAGCATTGTTGTGACGACTTAGATCACGGAAACCCATACCTCTCTCATCCCAGGGCAAAATAATAAAGTCCCATTTCACTAGCGCGATAGGTGATGAGCCATTGGTCGATCCTAACACAAATCTACGAATCAATTTTTCATTGCCCATCCAGATAATCTCCTCTCAATTTTCTCCAATAGAAACAGATGCGTGTCTTTAGTAACACGTTGTGCAGAAGGGGACCCCAAGGTACCTGCCAAGATCATCCACAATCTTGAACCCAAACCTGTCTGCAATCAAATGTTTTCTATGCAATGAACAATTCTTGGAAAAAAAAGATTTGAGTCTTAGAAACACTGACCTGGAGCCCGAACAAGCACAATAGTGAAATAACACATCTTTAATAACCTCAAGCTGATCCAAAGATGCTTCCATGAACAGAACCATACTATCGGCAAAGAACATATGTGAAAGACCGGGGCCATTACGAGACAAATGAATCCGTTTTCACGCACCATTAGCCACTTTCCGATTGATAGCATGAGAAAATCGTTCCATTTAGAGCACAAACAGATACGGAGAGAGGGGGTCTCCCTGACGCATTCCTCACGAAGTAATAAAACATTCTGTGACCTCACTATTCCAAATAATCTAAGTTATTTGAATCAAAATTAACAAACTATATTGGATACATATTACTTTATATTTACCATCGTTTTTATGTTAACTTATTAGCTGGCTTTTTAACAATCCCATTGAAAACAAAATAATTGAATGTAATCTCTAATCAATGAAGAAAATTCGATTTCAAATTTTATTACTTAATCCACGTCATGCATGATCTATACAGATCAATCAAAAGCAAATCGAATGCTTAATCCATGGTCCAACAAGAGTTTACCAACTTTTTGATTTAAACAGAGTATAGGGATAGCATAAAGTCACAAGTGTTTTATCAAACACAAACCCAGACTCCTAGGTGATATATAGAAACAGTTAACAGACTTTTCAGTTTCGATTTAATCTATAATCAACTAAACTCTACTTCTAATACCACTAAATCTAAAACAACTAAATTATCTTGAAATTCTCTAAAAAAATTGAATTAGTCCAATTCTCGTTCAAATTCCTGAAAGTAATGTCTCTTGTCCTTGTAAGGCTGTCGGACCAGAAAGAGGATGTTACACGACACTTGCTTCCCAAATTTCAATTCTCCTTCTCTTCCCATCAAGATGTTTCATGTTTATTTAAAGGAGATTAAGAGGAAAACTACTTCATCAATAAGAGTTATTTCTCGTGGAACAACATGTGCTTTTCCACAATCCTTTATTGGACCATTCTTGGAAAGGGTATACATAATTAACGGAAATCTTTAATTGTTAACCGGTATAGTCCTATATTTTACGGGTTACTTAACTTAATAAAGATTAAATAATTTCGGTTAACCGAAATATTAAAAATGATGATTAATGGTTAACATATAGGTTAACGTTATAAAATTATTTATACATATATTTTGTTCACAAGATTAGCTACGTCAATCTTAAGGTTATCTTATAATATAATATTAATAGACTCCCTCCGTCCCACCAAAAACATCCATTGTTGACTTTTCACGTAGTTTTAGGAAGAAAAAGTTTGTGTAAGAAAGATGATATAAAATAATTAAAACGACAATTTTATCCTTAAAAAGTTAAATTTTGTTTTGTTGAAAAATTAAAAAAGGGGTATAAAGGGAAATATGCCTTTTAAAAGTTGTTGATTTTTTCAATGAGACATTTTAAGCGGGACAATTTTAAAATACAAAAGAGACATATTGAGTGGGACAGAGGGGGTAATATTTATCGAAGAGATAATTTTACTATTTCTAAAAGAAGCAATGAACGAGTGAAAAAAATGTAACATATTACAAATTAACCTGTAACTGAACCGTTAATAATATTTAACCGTTAATAACGGTTAAAGCAATTAATTGTTTCTTAACGATCATATTATGATTTAATAATTATTATAATGGTTAACCGATCGTTTAAGCTAAATAGTAAGATAAATCTACAATTAACACCCCTAGTTATCGGTGGTCGAAGAATCTTCAATATTAACTGCATTTATAGCAACCAAGGCCGTCCTTGGGCCAGGGCAATAGGGGTGCCCGCCCAAAAAAATTAAAAGTATAATTCTTAGCTCTTACAAGTGGATGAAAAAAGAACCATGTATTTATTATTATGAGCATACTCTTAAAATTTAATTTTTTCAATACTTGTTATTAGGGGACCTATTTTTCCCCACTATTTATTATTATGAGCATACTCTTAAAATTTATTTTTTTCAATACTTGTTATCATAGACATAGTCTTATTTTTTTCAATACTTGATATTATAGACATGTATTTAAATAGGGGTATGTAACCGCAACAGAGATCATTATATAATGGTAGAGACACCATCCAAAACCACAATATCTGCAACCATTATGTCCACAATAGCATATGTTATTAAAAAAATTTACAACTGCGATACCCGTAGTGATAGATATAACATTCGTTACGTCTGCAACCGTGATAAACGCAACATGACCGAATATACGATCACAACCACAATTTAAATTCCTAATTTAGGGCTTAATTTTTGGTTCGCCATTAGGGTCACTAAAATCTTAGGAACGACCCTGATAGCAACTTCTTGTTTATTTTTTTCATCAACTTTTCATTGATCTTTGTGGATGATACGTGGTTGATCTTTCTTCACCCATGTTTTCTTGATCGAGACATTGATTATTAGGTGTCCCAAAATGTGGTGATAACATTCGTTATGTCTGCAACCGTGATAAAAGCAACATGACTGAATATACGATCGCAATCACAATTTAAATTTCTAATTTGGAGCCTAATTTTTAGGTTCGCCCCTAGGGTCACTAAAATCTCAGGAACTACCCTGATAGCAACTTCTTGTTTATTTTTTTCATCTACTTTTCGTTGATCTTTGTGGATGATACGTGGTTGATATTTCTTCACCCATGTTGTTGTAGACTCTCTAGGTGAAATGCTGGCAAAAGGGCAAAAGGTAGGTGTTGGAAAAATATAAAACAATGCCAAAATGAGTCTTTTGCGTGCAAGTATACACGGTCTGCAAGTAATACAGCTGGTAAGCCGAGTATCGATCCCACAGAGATTGACTTGGAATTCAATTGCCTTGATTGTTACTTGCCTTAAGGAAAAGTTGTTTGTTTGAAATGGTCTTGGAAAATAATTAAAAAGTAAAGAAATGAAAGTAAAGTAAAGACGTTGGCAAGGAAGGTATTTCAATGAATGATGAGCGGTGGCAGGAAATGCCTGGTTTTCACGCTATTCATGCCGTGCCAATCTTTAACAACAACCTATCTTGGCATTATTTGCCTAGCATATTCAAAATTAGCAAAGCCTATCTCGATGGTCATTGCCCTAAATTGATCATGTAAAAACCCCTATATCTCTATAGTGCATGCTTTTAAATAAATCAATTTGATTAAGATCCAATCTATACTCCTAAGGGGTAGATTTCACTCCCAAAGTAAGTTCATCTACTTGAACGACTTCTCTCGAAGCTTCTCTCCTCAGTATTCAACAACTTAATCGTTGCCACCCCAAGTCTGTTAAGATATTGAGGTACAATAAGCCAACAGTGCCAGCTCTCGCTTGGCAGAGTATTTAGGAAATATTAAAGTATTTCGAATAGTGAAAACATTGCCAAGGCAGAATTATTATTAAAAACTAAAGCATGAAAATAACATAAAACCCAAACATCCTCCACCAACTATTAAATTAGTTCATGGTGAGGGATTTAACCAACAATCCACAAACATTTTCGAAATACATCATCTTAAAAACAAGATAAAATAACTTAAAAAAGAGAATGGGCTAGAAAGGGTCTCTTGATGCATCCCTTCAAGATCCAAGCTTCTCGTCCAAGTTGGTCAGACCACCCTTCCACGGTGCAGCCGTTTGTCAATCGTCACACACCAACTCTACACTCTGATTTTCTTCTCCTCAAATGTTAGCTTGGTTGGTGTTTAAATAGGCGTGCAAGGAAGGAATATGATTAGCTATTCAAATTTTGAACTTCAACTGCCCAAGGGATAAGGGATTATCATCTTATCCAAATTTGAATGAGAGCTAATCAGGCTAGGGCTAACGTCATACTGCCAACGCTGCCCTGGCATCCAAGCTTGGCATGAATTTGCCAACAGGTCTTGGCACCATCTTATCCTCTATTTTTTAGGAGATTAATCCAATTGCTATCTTTTCGGAGCTTGATCATTTCCTATTTTTTCAGGGTTAAACAGCTTCTTGGCGTGGCATCAAGTTCACTCCTCTGCCAATCGGCGCTTGGCATTGTCTGGTCCATCTGGGCCAACAACACTCGGCATTCTCTCTAGCATTCCTTCATGAGGTGCTTTCCTGGGACAAATCATATGCCAAACCTGCAAAATTGCCAACAAAACAACCCTTCACACTGGCATAGACAAAACTCTAAACTCCTTATGCAAATACATGATTCTAACATCCTAATGCAACTAAATGTACCTAAAAACAAGCAAAAGCATTATAAGATTGGCATTAAAAACAGTACTTTTGGAGAGGTAACAATTGTCTTGATCGAGACATTGATTATTAGGTGTCCCGAAATATGGTGATAATATTCGTTATGTCCGCAACCGTGATAAACGTAACATGACTGAATATACGATCGCAACCGTAATTTAAATTCCTAATTTAGGGCCTAATTTTTAGGTTCGCCCCTAGGGTCACTAAAATCTCAGGAACGACCCTGATAGCAACTTCTTGTTTATTTTTTTCATCAACTTTTCGTTGATCTTTGTGGATGATACGTGGTTGATCTTTCTTCACCCATGTCTTGATCGAGACATCGATTATTAGGTGTCTCGAAATGTGGTGATAACATTTGTTATGTCTGCAACCGTGATAAACGCAACATGACCGAATATACGATCGCAACCACAATTTAGAGTCCTAATTTAGGGCCTAATTTTTAGGTTCGCCCCTAGGGTCACTAAAATCTCAGGAACGGCCCTGATAACAACTTCTTGTTTATTTTTTTCATCAACTTTTCATTGATCTTTGTGGATGATACGTGTTGTCTTGATCGAGACATTGATTATTAGGTGTCCCAAAATGTGGTGATAACATACTTTATGTCTGCAACCATGATAAATGCAACATGACCGAATATACGATCGCAACCACAATTTAAAATTTTAATTTAGGGCCTAATTTTTAGGTTAGCTCCTAGGGTCACTAAAATCTCAGGAACGACCCTGATGGCAACTTCTTGTTTATTTTTTTCATCAACTTTTCGTTGATCTTTGTGTATTATACGTGGTTGATCTTTCTTCACCCATGTTGTCTTGATCGAGACATTGATTATTAGGTGTCCCGAAATGTCGTGATAATATTCGTTATGTCTGCAACCGTGATAAACGCAACATGATCGAATATACGATCGCTACCACAATTTAAATTCCTAATTTAGGGCCTAATTTTTAGGTTCGCCCCCTAGGGTCACAAAAATATCAGGAACGGCCATGCTAGCAACTTCTTGTTTATTTTTTTCATCAACTTTTCGTTGATCTTTGTGGATGATACGTGGTTGATCTTTCTTCACCCATGTTGTCTTGATCGAGACATTGATTATTAAGTGTCCCGAAACGTAGTGATAACATTCGTTATGTCTGCAACCGTGATCAACGCAACATGGCCGAATATACAATCGCAACTATAATTTAAATTCTTAATTTAGAGACTAATTTTTAGGTTTGCTCTAAGACCACTAAAATCTCAGGAACGGCCTGATAGCAACTTCTTGTTTATTTTTTTCATCAACTTTTCGTTGATCTTTGTGGATGATACGTGGTTGATCTTTCTTCACCCATGTTGTCTTGATCGAGACACTGATTATTAGGTGTCCCGAAATGTGGTGGAAACAGTATTGAATTCATAACATGCAAAGAAAAGTGTAGTGGATGGTACATTAATTGTTCCCCAACCAAGGCTTACACTGACGAGCTTGCCAATTGGAAATTTTGTTTTACCCCGTCTCTTCTTATTTCTTGAATAAAGTATGGTTTTTAAATATTATTATTATTTATTTAACCGTCTAAACAGTGATTAGTCTCGTCAAACGCATAGGACAACAAGAATATTGAAGTTCTCTCATCGAATCTTTAACCGAGTTACATTCCTAAGGTTTTAAACCCAATACCATGTCAATTGCTCCAAACACTTGCTGGCGTTGCGACTAAAAAAATTTCAAGGAAGAAGTTCCCGCGTTTTTTTCAAAAAAAAATAGTTTTAGGGGCATTTTTGAAAAATCGTATTTGGTAGATCGGACACAAAAAAAGAAATTAGAAAAAATTGAGTTTGAGAGGCGATTACGAATGGGGAAAGGTTCGCACCCCCACCACGCTCATATTGTATTTACCAAAAAAATTAAAATTCGATCTAATTTAACAATTAACCCCTAAAAATGCATGAATGCATGAACACGTGTTTTGATCAACCTAACTCGCAACCTGCAATACATAAAGGAGATAACGCCCGAAGACTCAAGACGATACTCGCACCAAAATATCGATACCTTAGAACTAACCTAGTCTAATGCAATAAATTAAATATAGCGTTTTAAAATGCTAAGAACGCTAACATGAACAAAAATAAAGAGCAATCACATAACCATATATAAGGATACATTAAAATACATATACGTAAACAGAACATAACATGCATTATAAATAATATTATATAAACTACATACGAACAGTGACATCAATAAACTATATGCATAGGTATTATAAACAACTAAACATATACTGCGCGCGCATATATATATATATATATATATATATAATACATAGCATATATTAGAAATATATAAAAAGGGTAGTATAAACAAAATATACCTACAAGGGGCTAAAGGGAAAGAAAATTTGATGCCATTCATCAGTGGCATCGTCCTCCATCAGACACAACGGCCCGAGATCAAAGGTAAACTTTGGACTCTTTTCTTTTTTTCTTTACTTCGATTCAAAAAAAGATAGAAGATACCTTTGAATTTCTTTTTTTCTATTGATTATCAATCTGGAATTGTTACGTTTTACAATTTATATATCGGATTTGCTTACACATTTTTTTAATCTACTGTTGGTGATGATTGTTTGACTGACATCCCCATGCCTCTATTTTGCAGGAAATGATGGCTGAAGGGCGGTGGGCGTACGCCGACTAGAGGAGCTGTAGCCACGTGGACGACAGAGATCAAAGACGTTTTCAGCGCGTGGGTGCGTGTGGAAGACGAACGGCCATGCATGCGCGCGTGAGGGGAGCTGGGTATTCTCATTCGGGTGTGATATGGACCTTTAGATTAGATCTAATCCAACGGCTAGATGGTAGCTGTTGTAGGAGAAAAAAGATGGGTCATGATATTAGTTTTTAGGGTTTATGATATAATGGGCCTAACGGGCCAGATGTAAAATTGTAATTGGGTTATGAATTTATGTAAATGGACTATATATTAAAAATAATAGACTGATATATTTAATTAAAATGAGCTTTAATTTATTTACTTAGTATTTTTTGGAGTTTTGATTTAATTTAAATAATAACAATAATAATAATAATAAAACTAAAAATTAAAATAATAATAAAAACTGGATAAAATTCGTGATTATAGCTGCCCTTCTTTGCTCTTCTTGTAAAAAAAAAAGAATAGAGCAAAAATCAAAAACACTACTTTTATCTTACTTCCCCGTCTGGATCCCGAATCACCATGCATTGGAGGTCCTACTGATGGCCCGAAAGTCTTGAATGGAAACACACAGGTTGCCGAAGCTTGAAGATGTTCTTCTCATTATAAAATTCTTCAATCTTCTGCCAAAATTTGGAGTCTGAAACTATTCTTCTCATTACAAAATTCTTCATCCTTCGAGGTCCGAAGTTGTTCTTTTCATTACAAAATTCTTCATTCCTCTGTCAAAGTTGTCGAAGCCTGAAGTTGTTCTTCTTATTACGAAATTCTTCAACCTTTTGCCAAATTTTGGAGTCTAACGTTTTTCTTCTCATTATGAAATTATTCATCCTCTGAGGTTCGAAGTTGTTCCTCTCATTATGGAATTCTTTATTCATCTACCAAAGCTACTGAAGCTTGATGTTGTTCTTCTCATTACGAAATTCTTCAATCTTCTACCAAAGTGTGGAGCTTGAAGCTGTTCTTCTCATTTCAAATTTGTTCATTCTCTGAAAGTGTGGTGAACACTTTTCCTTATTAACTTTTAGTTCTTTGTTGATGTATTTAATGATTCCTATTAAAATAGACAAAATAAATTAATGATATGAGTTGGCATGACCCTAACTTAAGGATGTCTAACTACACATGATGCATGAATGATGCAAACTGAGAACCACTCGGTGAGCTTGTCTTCTGGGAAGCTCAAGATTCCTTCTTTCAATTCTTTGTTGAGACTCTCTCTTCAGCTGATGCAACCCATCTCAGACTCGGGTTTAATTTTTAGAATCTTTGTATCTCTTTTTGCTTTAAAGCCTTTTCAGGTTCTCACTTTGGATTGCTCTTCGTATATCTTGCTCAGCTTGATCTTCTTGAGTTCTGGCTCTGATGTATCTCTGCCATTAAAGATTGGTCATCTTCGGGCCCTAACAAAATTTGCCCCAAAATTTTGTTGTTTACTCTTGTTCTTTTTGGGTCAAAGTTTCGACTAGTCACATTCTTTCAGGCTCTGTATCCTCTTATGTTTATTTTGATTTGAACTCTTATGTACAGATGATCTTGACGCGTGGACAATGGCATCACACTAATTTTCTAATTCTAGAATCCATGATGCAAAGTTTTGCCCTTTTTTCTATATTTAGGGCGAGAAAACGTCTTAAACTCATTTTATTGCAAAAACTTATGAAGATGAGTTTTTTTTAAATCTTATGCAGAGTTTACTTTAAGTTTATTTTAATGTAAAAATCTTATTTAGAGTTTGCTCCTCTTTCAAAATTTAGGGCTAAAAAATGCTTTAAGCTCATTTCAATTCAAAAACTTATGAAGATGAGCTAGAAAAATTAATTAAATTTTTTAAAAAAGTGAACTTCAAAAAAAAGAAGAAAAAAAATCAAATTAGGCACACAAATTCCAAGTGCAATAGCATTTTTGCTTCAAATTGTCAAAGATCAACCCAAGTGAATCTTATGTTTAAAGGACCGTGAGGGTCGCGGTGACATGTGCACATGTGAAGTCCCTTCTGGGCTATTAGGCTTCTAAGAGAAACATTCCTCATACCTAATTTCTACCCCATTTAAGTGGCTCTCCTGATCTTACTAACTCACTATGTGCCATCCTTCCCTTATTTATGGTGTCAATCAGGCATTAGAAGTGTGACAATCCTTGAAGAAAAGTTAACCTTAACAGGCAAGATGTGATCTAAAAACAAACTTATCCAACTCAGATGTCTCTGTATGATCAAAATGGTCTTTAGAGGCTTGTAATGTAGGCCATGGCTCACGGTTATGAAAGAAGTGGTATATAGGCCTAAATAAGTGTTTAAGGGTGATGAAACCAAGGATCATTTCTTCCAAGCGAAATATTTATGCACCAGTATGATCTCGATGTGCTCAAATGAAAATGATTCATTCATTCTTTTATTTTTTAGATCGCTTTCGACTGCCCATTTTTGGGTTTTCACCCTAGAGTTCATTTCCTTCTTTGTAGCTTCGAAACATGTAGTTTTTGAGCGATTTGTATCTGACTCAGTATTGATGCGTGTTTCTATTCAAAGGTGATCAATCCACCGAAGCTCGTATAAGTTTCTAGGGTTATTCATTCAAATTAAGACCTTATTGATGTATTGCTTGATTTAGGTATGTTCGGCTAAAGTAGTCTTTCCTCTTTTATTCTTTGGATCGCTCTAGACTGCTCATTTTTGGGTTTTCACCCTAGAGTTTATTTCCTTCTCATGTAGCATGCATCTTGACTGAATATTGATGTGTGCTTCTGCTCGAAAGTAATCAATCCTCCAAGGTTCTTCTACATTGAGATTTATTTGAATAGAGGATTACATAAGTCTCATATTCATCTTTTAGTACTTTCATTTTAGCCTTATTGTTGGCAAACTTTTTTCATTGGTTCGTTCTGATGTTTCTTTGACCTTTGTATCTAATGTATACGTTCTCATTCTCACCTTAAATCATAAAGCATTATCTTTGTAGCATGGCCAAAATCGGGAGACTTTTATTTGTAAATAAAAAATTTCATCATCTTTGCCCCCAAGTGTGGGGGTGATCTTTGGTTTGTGTTCTATTGAAAAGAAACGATCAGACTCAAAGGGGGACATCAATGGATATTTTTCTTATTTATGAAGGAAAGTGAAGGAATGTCATTCGTCGTCCCATACATAGACATCAAAATAGTCTTCAGTGGGTAGAAGTTTAGGGTCAACGCTAGATTCAAGGACCTTAAACAACAAATGCCTGAGGCAGAATTCACTTAATGAGATCTGCCTATTACCTGAACACTTATTTTGTTACTTTCGTCTACCTAAATAGAGCATAAGATATGCAAATTTGTAGTATCCTCGCAACATTAGCTTTTCTTTAGACATAAGCTGCTCGAAATTGATCATTGGACTTGAATCAAAGTCACTCTTTCATTTAATATTTAAGTTCCAGATAAAAATGATATGTACATGTATGTATGGGAAAGTCAAAACCATCCCATAACAACTAATTAAATGTTCAAAGAATCAAAGAATATAAATTGTTTACCAAATGAGATGCAAAATAGTATTTTATTAAAAATGAAAACTAGCAAACATGCTTTGACAAAAGCTCCTTATTTTGTTTCTCTTTTTTTCTTTTCCTTCTTTATCTTTTTTTTTTTGCATGAACATGAATAAAACAGACTCTTCTTGCTAAAAAAAAGTAGCTACTCATTCGTGCTAGTGATTCCTTGCCTCATCTTACTTGTGTCCAGACATTGTTAAAATCATCTTGTCCATGAGTTTCCTTGTTTCTTCAATCAACTGCTTACTTCTTTCCACAGAATGTTCAATCATCTTCAAATGAAAGTTAAGGGTAGTCTTCGGCTTGCAGCTAAAAAGGTTTTGATTTAACTAAGCAAGGTATTGGCCTGGTGTTCAGAAGATGAGCATGTCTATTCGAGACTTCTTTCTAGATAGTTTCTAATCCTTATTCAATTTCATCTCGCTCTTTCTTCCTCTTTCTTTTATGATGCCTTCCAAAACCTGATTCTTCCGTGGTCCAAGCTTATTAACTCCAAACATGTGATTGATCTTTGAGTTATGTATCTTAACAGAGTGACCATCAGTGTCAACTTCCAAAATCACTTGGTTAAGAAAATTTTGAACTTGATGTTTAAAAATATAACAGTTTTCAATGTCATAATCATGAACTCCAATATGATATTTACAGTGAGTCGTATTAGTGTAACAACTTGGGTGATGAGGCCTTGAAGGTTTCATATGGTGCAGTGCGGCTTCGAGCAATCTGAAGTACAACTCACGATAGGAAATATCCAATTTGAAATTTGGTTTAATTCTGACTTGGCCATCTTGAGCTTTTGACGTTGTGTTAGGAAATATCAACTTCTTCGTACTAAGCACTTCAACCCCTTGTGTTTCTGTGCTCTCTATTTCTCTTTTCTTCAACTGAAGCAATTTCTTGGTGAGGAAATTTCTATCCTCAATCGAATCTCAGGCTTTTTCAGTTTGGAGAAATATTCTGTAAATGTATGTGGTCATTTGACTTTGTTAGAATTGACTTGTTCTCTAACAGTGTCACGATCTTCAAGTAATACATCATTAGGGTAATCATCTAGGTTCTGGCTTTCACTCGGTTTTTCTATGTTTGTTTGCTTGGTGGTCCCCATTTCATTTCTTTCATTTCTTGGGCAACAACATTTCAGGTTGGACCTTTATGTAAGATGTGGTACTCCCATCCAGAAATCTTGTCTTTACCGGTATCTCTGGCTGCAAACGATGCAATGATCTGAGATTGAGCAATCTAATCCTTCATACTTTGTTCAATCCTATCTAAGAGGTCTTTAATGTCCTTTTGCCTTTTCTCCATTTCGACCATTCTATCATCCATTATTCTAGTTTGCAAATGGGTGCCGTAAGAGGACTGAATGATTGCAGCTTAAACTTGTTGTCATGACATTTTCCATAATTAATCTAATTTCCTTATTAATAAGTGTAATATATAATGAGCACAAAATAAGTAATGAATTAAAAGTAATTAATAAATGAATCTAAAATGCAATGAATGCAAATAAGGCGTTGATTTGTAAATAGTTCTTTAGAAAGACTTCTGTTTAACAGAGAAGATGTCTGATTACAAGAAGCTATAAATGAATTACAAATAACGGTTAGCTTCTTATCTTGAAATCCCGACTTCATGAAGCAAGGCGCGTACTCTTCGTCTCAATGTCGCCTCCAGACAGATGGGAGACAACGCCGCTTCTTCTCTTATGCTTCAAAAGATCCACGACTGTATAATCTATGTACTTCGGAGCTTTTGGGAAGATCATTAACCCGTGCAAGCAGAATGCGGACAAGAGTCTCTTCTTCAAGGGCGGATTTTGACAATCCAGTTTGAAGGGGCCTATTTAAAATTTTTGAAAATTTTGTAGGCTTAAATTAAAAATTCCAAAAATTTTGAAAGGATTAATTTAAAATTTTTCATAAAAATGTAGGAGTTTAACTAAAGTTCAGAAAACAAATTGAAACTTATCAAGACCCTTTTTAAAAAAATTAGAAAGAGATTTAATTCAAATTATAAAAATGAAATACAATAATAATTTTTAAAATTTTAGAGGGGCCAAATTAAAATTTTGAAATTTTAAAAGGGCTAAATGTGAATGTTTCAAACTTTGGGGGGTCGTGCCCCCCACTAACTTTAATGAGGATCCGCTTCTGCATCCAAGATATGTCGTCTCAGTCTTCGACTCATGTCTCCTCGTCAATTTGTATCTTTCCTCGATTGGTCTTCATTCAGCCCAACTCGATATTGTAGCATTATCGCTCTTGGCATCACAGACTTCTCTCCTATCTTGAATGCCCTCTAAATTGGACCGTCCTTAAATCAACACTATGTTATGATGTGATGCAAAAATAAACGAGGGGAAAGAAATAAAAAAATGAACAAACACTCGACAAAAATCAAGTTAGTACGGTGAATAAACGAATAAATAAATAACATTAAAGGAGATAAGTAGGTAATTAAACATGTATAAGCAAAACAACAAGCAAAACACGAATAAATCAAACAAAGCCTAAACATGGTTACTGCTAAATGGACAGAATATCGACATGGCACTAAAGGGTGGACTCTTACGGTCCACTATATGCTGTTCGGATCTAGAGTAGAAGGTACCCAAACTTTCGCTAGGACATCGATTCTGGAGGATACGAGCCCTTACACTATATGGGGGAGTAGACCCCACGAAATATAAGGATCGTATCCCGGAAGTGAATTACAATATCATACGGAGGTGAACACCCCACGAGACAGTAATCACTCCCACTTATCGAGGAATGGAGCTCAGATAGAAAGCTCATGCATGAATGACAAAATATATCAAACACCGTGCAATTATAGAGGTATGCAAACAAGGTTAGGGATTAAAAATGAAATTGAATCAAATTTAATTTTTTCTTAATAAATATCACGAACCCAAACTAAGGCTTGACTCTCTCTCCTTTTTTTGAAAGCAAAAATGATCCCCAGCGAATTCGCAAAGCTATAGCGGCTAGAAAAATTTCAAAGAAAAGGTTCCCGCATTTTTCTCAAAAATTTTAATTTTAGGGGAATTCTTGAAAAAATCGTATTTTGAATAAAATGAAGGAGTCGTTACTAGTCACTTGGATAAGGTAGACTGGACACCAAAAACGAAACCAGAGAAAATTGAGTTCGGGAGTCAATTACGAGTGGGGGAAAGTTCGCGCCCCTACCACACCCGGAAATCGGTACCTAAAGGGCTCATATCGTATTTACTAAGAAAAATTAAGATTCGATCTAATTTAACTATTACCCCCTAAAAATACATAAATGCATGAACACGTGTTTCGATCAACCTAACTCACAACCTACGATATCCAAAGGAGATGATGCCCTAAGACTCGGGAGACACTCACACGAGGATATCGAGACTTTGAGAACTAACCTAGACTAATACGATAAATTAAATATGACATTTTAAAATGCATGAATAAATTAAGAACGATAACATGAACAAGAATAAAGAGCAATCGCATACCCATATATAAGGATATATTAAAATATATATACATACACAGTACATAACATACATTATAAATAATATTATATAAACTACACGCGAACAGTGACATATAATAAACTATACGCATAGGTATTATAAACAACTAAACATATACTACACATATATATAAATATAATACAAACCATATATATACCTACTAGGGGCTAAAGGGAAAGAAAAACTGATGCCATTCATCGGTAAAATCGTTCTCCACCAGACACGATAGATCGAGACCGAAAGTAATCCCTAGGCCTCTTTTCTTTTTTTTATTTCGATTCAAAAAAGATAGAAGATACTTTTGAATCTTTTTCTATTAATTTCCGATCTGGAATTATTATATAGATTTTTACCGATTATATACCGAATTTGCTTACACATTTTTTTAATTTACTGTTGGTGATGATTGTTTGACTAACTTCAACATGCTCCTATTTTGCAGGAAATGATGGCTGAAGGACGACGGCCGTACGCTGACTGGAGGAGCTCGGTTGTTGATGTAGCCACGTGGAGATCCAAGACGTGTTAAGCGCGTGGGGGCGTGTAGAAGACGAACGGTCATGCACGCGAGCGTGAGGGGAGCTGGGTTGTCTCCTTTGGGTGTGATCTGGACTGTTAAGTCAGATCTAATCCAACGCCCAGATGCTGGCTGCTATAGGAAAAAAAGACGGGTTATCATATTAGTTTCTTTTAATTGGTGTATCATAAAATTGCACAATTGTTTTTTTTAATTCGTCTATGATTCAAACTGATTAAAACTTTATGTGAATATAATGATTTGAGAAGATTTAAGCGACCTAGAACTGTAAGTCTCTTTGGAAGTTTTTTTATGTGTACTTGGCTGAAAATGATTCAAATTTTTAAAACAATTTCTTGTTATGATGTTTTTCTTTTGAGGAAAAAATGACTATTGCTGAACGTAACTCTTATTTACAACATTTGTAAATTAGTTGTTTATTTCATATAACAAAACCTATCGGCTGCAAACAAATTCTTTACAAGAAAATTTTAAGACTGATGGTTTTATAAATATTATATTACATAACGTTTTACTTAAAACAACATAGCTTGTTTTGATATTTTTACTCCAATTACAAAAAAATCATTGATATCTTTTTTTTTTGTTCTAGTTTCAACACACAATTTTTATCAGCCAAATGGATGTTAAAATCATGTTTTTGGTTATTTAAAAATATTTATTGAACAACCCAAAGCATGCATTAAATCATGTCGTAAAATTAAAGTATGTAAATTTCTCAAATCATTATATGTCTTGAAACAAACTTCGAAAATTGTGGAATGAGAAATTCAATCAAGTGATAAGTGAAAAACATGAGTGATTATTTGTTTGTGTTGATAGCATGTTTATCTTAAAAATGTCTTTTTGTTTGTACCAATCTGATTGACGATGTTTATGTGATTATTGTGTATTGATTACATGTCTATCTTAGTAATTATTATGTTAGACTGAGAGGTATCTTGCTTCAAAATTCGATATGAAAGACATGAAATGAAGCAAATGTCATATTAAGGAAGTGTGGTAGCAAAATGCTATCACAAGAACATAACGATGAAATTTTAAGAAGTTTGAATACATTTGATACCAAACCTATGAATAACTCTTATTATGCTAATATACAATGAGGAAACATACACGTGATCATCTTGCCCAATCCAAGTATACACAAAATTATTAAAATTTTGATGCACTTGATGAATTTTACTATACCTGAGGTGACACGTGTTATTTTTCAATTGAGCTAATATACACATCTCAAATCATTATTGTTGAGTTGATGTAGCAAAGTTAATGAGATATCAAATGGATATCATGAGTTATGATGTTTTACTTAGTGGAGTACCCGTTGTGTTTAAAGGATACAATGATGATAATTAAATATCTTACTTATGTGAGACTAGATCTACTAGTGGTTATGTATTCACCCTTAGAGGTAGGACATGTCTTGAAAATTAGCCAAACAGATATTTATAGAAAAATTACTATGAAGTTTGCATTTATTGCATTAGAGTGGTAGGAAAACTTCTTAGCCTGTGTAATGAAGTTAAGTGGTAGGAAAACTTCTTAGCCTGTGTAATGAAGTTAAGTGGTAGAAAAATTCTTTAGCCTGAACAATAAAGCCAAGTGATAGAAAAATCTCTTAGCATGTATTTGAAGTTGAGTGGTTGAAAAAACCCCTTAGCTTGTATTTTATTAGGCACAAAACTGATAGATTCAGTGTCAATGCATTGTGATTGCCAAGTAGCAATAGACATTGCAAAGAATAAAAACTTTGAATGGTTAAACTACACATATTTGTTTAATGACATAAGGTAATAAACTAGTTGCAAAAGGATGAAGCGATATCAATTAATTATGTGAAGTTAGGAATGGTTTTGGCCAAATCGTTCAACTAAACCCCTAAGAAGAAAAATAATATGTGAAACATCGAGGGGAAAGAGACTTATGCCAATATAAGAAATCAACAGTGATGGTAACCCAACCTTTGTGATTGGTAATCCCATGAAGAAGGTTCATATGGGTAATAACAAGTCATTGATTGATCATGTAGGGAAAGCACTGCATTATTTTTCTTTTGTCCCTTTCTATGGTGTACATAGTGCTAAAAAAACTGCAAGGATGGTGAGGGTGAGTAAAACTCTTAATCAAAATCATAGTCTTTTATAGGTGGTGTATTGACCTACAGAATACACTTGATGGCTTGACCTATATAAGTGTGAAGTGGAGCCGCTTCTATGAGATTTATGGCAAAGTCTCTAGAGCACTTATGAAAACCCGGCACGCGCATGGCCAATTAGAGCACAACCGCGACAAAGAGCAAGAATAGATATAATGTGATTAATGCGAATGTTAGCTTAAAATAATGAGTTATTGGTTCATAGAAACGTGTTTCACCAATTACTCAATAAGTTTTTAAGTTCTGGTTCATAGTCCAAAAAGACACCAGAATGAATACGTTATGTCATAATAGTCACCTAACTTTTTTATCATTCTTTGAAATATGTGGGGGATTGTTGTAAAAATAAATTATTTAGTATATTTCAAAGAATCCCACATCTTTCTTTTATATTACTTCTTTTGGGTTTAAATATAAAGACCTGTATTGGGCTTGTAAAAGAAAATTTTTGATGGTGGTTTTGCACACTCGAGGTTTGGCCATGAAGTCCAATTAAATTGAAATTGATTGATTTTTTCATGTGCATGAATTAGAGGTCCGATCCATTTTTATTATTATTTAGAAGTCATTTTGAACCATTCATTTTTTGATTAATTTTAACTATTCATTTTAAATTAAAGATCTTTATTCTTAACCACTCATTTTATTTTTGATTGATTTGCCCTTGACTAATGGCTATTTTTATATGCCCTTTTTGGGCATGCATGATACTATAAATACCATGCACATATGCCTTCAAGCATCATTTCAATGTAGAATCATCTACTTACTTTCTTCTCATCTCTCTCATTTTAAACACTTGTTAAAACTGAGTATTTATTGGTTTTTTGCTCTTTCTGTTGCCTGCTTCAGAAGAAGTGCTTGTTGAATCCTGGAGGGCATGCTACATCGCTAAATATCCTTAAGAATAATGTTTAGTGCACGCCTTAAGCAAGTCTTATTTTCAATTTTTTGTTAAATCAAACATTTTTCCTGCACCTGAGACCGGATTTTCAAACTTCACTATACATTCAGACTCAATTATTCATATCAAAACAAAATAAAAAAGTTGATTAAGACATAAAGTAGATGCTGACTCAACTTTTATAAATCTGAATCAATGGTAGGGTTCGATTGGGATCGATGGGTTGCTACATAGGTAAAAAAAAAACCAGGGACAAAGCAAAGATTTATGGTTGAAATAAAACATAAATATTTAAAATTGAAGGTAAATTTATAAATAAATTATTTTTTAAAAGAAATTATAAGAAAGACAAAGTTGAATTTTTTTTGGAGAGATATGCGTGCCCCTTCCCCATATAACTTCGCCCCTGAGAGGGGCGACGCAAAGTGATTGATGCGGGTGTGGAAGGTGCGGACGGACGTCGAGGATACGTGCCTAGGAATTGAGTTGATGGTTACTTATCGAGGGCGTTGATGGTATTGAAACGAAGATGGCAGTGTTGTGACGGAGCCGATAACGTTACAAGGTGAGAAGAGGTTTTAAGGTTTGATAAATATTATACGAAGAAGATGAACAACCTCCAATAATAATAATTAATATATATATAATAAAAATATTACATATTAAATATAGAGAGTTTTAAAAATAACCATAATAACAACAACAAAAATCAAACCATAATTTAAGCAAAGACCCACAATAAAAAGTCAGGGGTTATTGTTGAGTTTGGTGCCTTTGAGGGTGGAGTATGGTGCTGGAAAATTCCTTTAAGGAGAAATTTATTTGATTGAGAACGTGCAATATGAGATTCATTTAATAATGTTATTAATACTTATCGTATTAACTCTTCTATTTTTGACAGCATTAGGTGGACAGCTTCTTCTAACGGTGTTTTCACTGCTAAATCTTCAATGTTTTCAAAACCACCACCATCATTATTTGATTCAATCCTATAAGCTATTTTATTATCTGTTGCAACTTGTGGTTCGACAACCACTATGATAAATAAAATTAAAATTTATTATTATGAACATACTTTTAAAATTTATTTTTTAAAAGTATAATTCTCAGCTCTTACGAATGGATGAAAAAAAGAACCATGTATTTATTATTATGAGCATACTCTTAAAATTTATTTTTTTCAATACTTGTTATTAGGTGACCTATTTTTTCCCACTATTTATTATTATGAACATACTCTTAAAATTTATTTATTTTTCAATACTTGTTATTATAGACGTACTCTTAAATTTTTTTTAATACTTGATATTATAGACATGTATTTAACTAGGGGTATGTAACCGCAACAGAAATTGTTATATAATGGTAGAGACACCATCCAAAACCACAATATCTACAACCGTTATGTCCATAATAGCATATATTATTAAAATTTTTTACAACTGTGATACCTGCAGTGATAGAAATAACATTCGTTATGTCTGCAACCGTAATAAACACAATATGACTGAATATACGATCGCAACCACAGTTTAAATTCCTAATTTAGGGACTAATTTTTAGGTTCGCTTTAAGACCACTAAAATCTCAGGAACGGCCTGATAGCAGCTTCTTGTTTATTTTTTTCATAAACTTTTCGTTGATCTTTGTGGATGATACGTGGTTGATCTTTCTTCACCCATGTTGTCTTGATCGAGACACTGGTTATTAGGTGTCCCGAAATGTGGTGGAACAGTATTGAATTCATAACATGCAAAGAAAAGTGTAGTTGATGGTACATTAATTGTTCCCAACCAAGGCTTCCTGACGAGCTTGCCAATTGGAAATTTTGTTTTACCCCGTCTCTTCTTATTTCTTGAACAAAGTGTGGTTTTTAAATATACAATTTTATTATTATTATTATTATTATTATTTATTTAACCGTCTAAACATTGATTAGTCTCGTCAAAACGTATAGGATCACAAGAATATTGAAGTTCTCTCATCGAATCTTTAACCGAGTTACATTCCTAAGGTTTTAAACCCAATACCATGTCAATTGCTCCAAACACTTGCTGGCGTTGCGACTAAAAAAATTTCAAGGAAGAAGTTCCCGCGTTTTTTTCAAAAAAAAAATAGTTTTAGGGGCATTTTTGAAAAATCGTATTTGGTAGATCGGACACAAAAAAAGAAACTACAAAAAATTGAGTTTGGGAGGCGATTACGAGTGGGGAAAGGTTCACACCCCCACCACGCTCATATTGTATTTACCAAAAGAAATTAAAATTCGATCTAATTTAACTATTAACCCCTAAAAATGCATGAATGCATGAACACGTGTTCCGATCAATCTAACTCGCAACCTGTAATACATAAAGGAGATAACGCCCGAAGACTCAAGACGATACTCGCACTAAAATATCGATACCTTAAGAACTAACCTAGTCTAATGCAATAAATTAAATATAGCGTTTTAAAATGCTAAGAACGCTAACATGAACAAAAATAAAGAGCAATCACATACCCATATATAAGGATATATTAAAATACATATACGTACACCGAACATAACATACATTATAAATAATATTATATAAACTACACACGAACAGTGACATATAATAAACTATATGTATAGGTATTATAAACAACTAAACATATACTACATATATATAAATATAATGCATAGCATATATTAGAAATATATAAAAAAGGAAAATATAGAACAGTATACAAAACGCATATATATATATATATATATATATATATATATATATATATATATATATAAATAAAAACAAAATATACCTACAAGGGGCTAAAGGGAAAGAAAAATTGATGTCATTCATCAGTGGCATGGTCCTCCACCAGACACGACGGCCCGAGATCGAAGGTAAACTCTAGACATCTTTTCTTTTTTTCTTTTTTTCGATTCAAAAAGAGAGAGAAGATACCTTTGAATTTCTTTTTTCTTTCTATTGATTTTAGATCTGGAATTGTTACATATATTTTTTACCGGTTATATATCGGATTTGCTTACACATTTTTTTAATCTACTGTTGGTGATGATTATTTGACTGACATCCCCATGCCCCTATTTTTCAGGAAATGATGGCTGAAGGGCAGTGGTCGTATGCCGACTAGAGGAGCTCGGCTGTTGATGTAGCCACGTGGACGACGGATATCAAAGACGTTTCAGGCGCGTGTATAAGACAAACGGCCATGCATGCGCGCGTGAGGGGAGTTGGGTATTCTCCTTCGGGTGTGGTCTGGACCTTTGGATCAAATCTAATCCAATGAGTAGATGCTGGCTGTTGTAGGTTATCATATTAGTTTTTAGGGTTTATGATATATTGGGCCTAACGGGCCAGATGTAAATATGTAATTGGGTTATGAATTTGTGTAAATGGACTATTAAAAATAATGGACTGATATTTTAATTAAAATAGGCTTTAATTTATTTCTTAGTATCTTTGGAGTTTTGATTTAATTTATATAATAATAATAATAATAATAAAACTAAAAATTAAAATAATAACAAAAACGGGACAAAATTAGTGATTACAGCTGCCCGTCTTTGCTCTTCTTGTAAAAAAGAATAGAGCAAATATCAAAAACACTAATTTTATCTTACTTCCGTGTCTGGATTCCGAATCACCATGCACTGGAGGCCCTACTGATGGCCCGAAAGTCTTGAATGAAAATACACCGGTTACCGAAGCTTGAAGATGTTCTTCTCATTATAAAATTCTTCAATCTTCTGCCAAAATTTAGAGTTTGAAGCTATTCTTCTCATTACGAAATTCTTCATCCTCTGAGGTCCGAAGTTGTTCTTTTCATTACGTAATTCTTCATTCCTCTGTCAAAGTTGTCGAAGCCTGAAGTTGTTCTTCTTATTACGAAATTCTTCAATCTTTTGCCAAATTTTGGAGCCTGAAGCTGTTCTTCTCATTACGAAATTCTTTATCCTCTAAGGTTCGAAGTTGTTCTTCTCATTATGAAATTCTTTATTCTCTACCAAAGCTGCTGAAGCTTGATGTTGTTGTTCTTATTACGAAATTTTTCAATTTTCTACCAAAGTGTGGAGATTGAAGCTCTTCTTCTCATTTCGAATTTCTTCATTCTCTGAAAGTGTGGTGAGCACTTTTCATTATGAAATCTTAGTTCTTTGTTGATGTATTTAATGATTCCTGTTAAAATAGACAAAATAAATTAATGATATGAATTAGCATGTCCCTAACTTAAGGATGTCTAACTACACATGATGCATGAATAATGCAAACTGAGAACCACTTGGGTGAACTTGTCTTCTGGGAAGCTCAAGATTCCTTGCTTCAATTCTTTGTTGAGACTCTTTTTTAGGATGATGCAACCCATCTCAGACTCGGGTTTAATTTTTAAAATCTTTGTATCTCTTGTTGCTTTAAAGCCTTTTCAGGTTCTCACTTCGGATTGCTCTTCGTATATCTTGCTCAGCTTGATCTTTTTGAGTTTTGGCTCTAAAGTATCTCTATTATTAAATATTGGTCATCTTCGGGCCCCAACAAAATTTACCCAAAATTTTTTTGTTTACTCTTGTTCTTTTTGAGTCAAAGTTTCGACTTGTTCAATAGTCAAATTCTTTCAGGCTCTCTATCCTTTTATGTTTATTTTGATTTGAACTCTTATGTATAGATGATCTTGTCGCGTGGACAATGGTGTCACACTAATTTTCTCGTTCTTGAATCCATGATGCAAAGTTTTGCCTCTCTTTCAACATTTAGGGTGAGAAAAGGTCTTATAAACTTATTCTAATGCAAAAACTTATGAAGATGGGTTTTTTTTAAATCTTATATAAAGTTTATTTTAATGTAAAAATCTTATTTAGAATTTGCTCTTCTTTCAAAATTTAGGGTTAAAAAATGCTTTAAGCTTATTTCAATTAAAAAACTTATAAATATGAGCTACAAAAAACAATTATTCTTTTTGAAAAAAGTCAACTTCAAAAAAAAGAAGAAAAAAATCAAAATTAGGCATACAAATGCCAAGTGCAATAGCTCTTTTGCTTCAAATTGTCAAAGGTTAACCCAAGTGAATCTTATGTTTAAAGGACTGTGAGGGTCACGGTGACATGTGCACATGTGAAGTCCTTTCTGGGCTATTAAGCTTCTGAGAGAAACATTCCACATACCTAATTTCTACCCATTTAATTGGCTCTCTTGATCTCACTTATGGTGTTGATCAGGCTTTAGAAGTGTGACAATCCTTGAAGAATGGTTAACCTTAACAGGCAGGATGTGATCTAAAGATAAACTCATCCAACTCATATGTCCCTTTATGATCAAAATGGTCTTTAGAGGCTTGTAATGTAGGTCATGGCTCACAGTTATGAAAGAACTGGTATATAGGCCTAAATAAGTGTTTAAGGGTGATGAAACCAATGATCATTTCTTCCAAGCGAAACATTTCTACACCAGTATGATCTGTATGTGCTCAAATGAAAAATATTCTTTCTTTCTTTTATTTTTTAGATCGCTCTAGACTGCCCATTTTTAAGGTTTCACCCTAGAGTTCATTTATTTCTTTGTAGCTTCGAAAACATGTAGTTTTTGAACGATTTGTATTTGACTCGGTATTGATGCGCGTTTCTATTCAAAGGTGATCAATCCACCAAAGCTCGTATAAGTTTCTAGGATTATTCTTTCCAATTAAAACCTTATTGATGTATTGCTTGATTTGGGTATGTACAACTGAAGTATTCTTTCTTCTTTTATTCTTTGGATAGCTCTAGACTGTCCATTTTTGGGTTTTCACCCTAGAGTTTATTTCCTTCTCATGTAGCTTGCATCTTGACTGAATATTGATGTGTGCTTCCTCTCGAAAGTAATCAATCTACCATGGCTCTTCTAAATCGAGATTTATTTGAATAGAAGATTACATAAGTATCTTATTCATCTTTCAGTGCTTTTGTTTCAGCCTTATTGTTGGCAAACTTTTTTCATTGGTTCCTTCTAATGTTTCTCTGACCTTTGTATCTAATGTTACAGTCTCATTTCTCGCCCTAAATTATAAAGCATTATCTTTGTAGCAAGTCCAAAACCGCGCGACTTTTATCTGTAAACAAAAAATTTCATCCTCTTTGCCCCCAAGTGTGGGGGTGATATTTGGTTTGGGTTCTATTAAAAAGAAACGATCAGGATCAAAAGGGGACATCAATGGATATTTTTCTTATTTGTGAAGGAATATCATTCGTCGTCCCATACATGGACATCAAAATAGTCTTCAGGGGGTAGAAGTTTAAGGTCAACGATCAATTCAAGGACCTTAAACAACAAATGCCTGAGGGAGAATTCACTTAATTAGATCTGCCCATTACCTGAACACTTATTTTGTTACTTTCATCTACCTAAATAGAGCATAAGATATACACATTTGTAGTATCCTCGCAATATTAGCTTTTCATTAGATATAAGCTGCTCGGAATTGATCGTTTGACTTGAATCAAAGTCACTATTGCAATTAATATTTAAGTTCCTGATAAAAATGATATGTACATGTATGTATGGGAAAATCAAAACCATCCTATAACAATGAATGAAATGTTCAAAGAATCAAAGAATATAAATTGTTTACCAAATGAGATGCAAAATAATATTTTATTAAAATCATAACAAGCAAACACGCTTTGAAAAAAGCTCCTTATTTGTTTCTCCTTTTTCCCTTCTTTATCTTTCTTACTTTTACATGAACATGAATAAAACAGACTCTTCTTGCTCCAAAAAAAGTAGACACACGTTCGTGCTAGTGATTCATTGCCCCATCATACTTGTGTCCAGACATTGTTAAAATCATCTTGTCCATGAGTTTCCTTGTTTCTTCAATCAACAGCTTACTTCTTTCCACAGAATGTTCAATCATCTTCATATGGAAGTTAAGGGTAGTCTTCAGCTTGCGGCTAAAAAGGCTTTGATTTAACTGAGGAAGGTATTGGCCTAGTGTTAGGAAGATGAGAATGTCTATTCGAGGCTTCTTTCTAGATGGTTGCTAACCCTTATTCAATTTGATCTCGCTCTTTCTTCCCCTTCCTTTCTTGATGCCTTCCAAAACCTGATTCTTCTGTGGTCCAAGCTTATTAACTCCAAACATGTGATTGATTTTTGAGTTATATATCTTAACGGAGCGACCATCAGTGTCAACTTCCAAAATCCCTTGGTTAAGAAAATTTTGAACTTGGCATTTAAAAATATAATAGTTTTCAATGTCATAATCATGAACTCCATTATGATATTCACAGTGAGTCGTATTAGTGTAAAAACTTGAATGATGAGGCCTTGGAGGTTTCATATGGTACGGTGAAGCTTCGAGCAATCTGAAGTACAAATCACGATAGGAAATATCCAATTTGGAATTTGGTTTAATTCTGATTGGGCCATCTTGAGCTTTTGACGTTGTGTTAGGATATATCAACTTCTTCGTACTAAGCACTTCAACCCCTTGTGTTTCTGTGCTCTCTATTTCTCTTTTCTTCATCTGAAGCAATTTCTTGGTGAGGAAATTTCTATCCTCAATTCAATCTCTGGCTTTCATCAGTTTGGAGAAATATTTTGTAAATTTATGTGGTCCTTCGACTTTGTTAGAATTGACTTGTTCTCTAACAGTTTCAAGATCTTCAAGTAATACATCATTGGGGTAATCATCCAGGTTATGGCTTTCACTCGATTTTTCTATGTTTGTTTGCTTGGTGGTCTCCATTTCATTTCTTTTAGATTTTGTCGACGCCTTAAAGTCAGAAACACCATGGTTATCTCCAAAGTTTGCTTCTAGATTCATAGGGTGGTTTGCATATGGCCCCATTGTATGAATTGAATTTTCTTCTTGGGAAACAACATTTCAAGTTGGACCTTTATGTAAGATGTGATACTCCCATCCAAAATCTTGTCTTTACCGGTATCTTTGGCCCCAAACGATGCGGTGATCAGAGTTTGAGTAATCTGATCCTTCATACTTTGTTCAATCCTATCTAAGCGATCTTCAATGTCCTTTTGCCTTTGCTCCATTTCGACCATTCTATCATCCATTATTCTAGTTTGCAAATGGGTGCCGTAAGAGGATAGAATTATTACGGCTTAAATTTGTTGTTATGACATTTTCCATAGTTAATCTGATTTCCTTATTAATAAATGCAATGTATAATAAGCAGAAAATAAGTAATGAATTAAAAGCAATTAATACATGAATCTAAAATGCAATGAATGCAAATAAGATGTTGATTCGTAAATAGTCCTTTAGAAAGACTTCTGTTTAACGGAGAAGATATCTGATTACAAGAAGCTAAACAATGAATTACAAATAACGGTTAGTTTCTTATCTTGAGATCCTGACTCCATGAAGCAAGGCGCGTACTCTTCGTCTCAATGTTGCCTCCAGACAGATGAGAGACCACACCGCTTCTTCTCTTATGCTTCGAAGGAACCACAAATGTATAATCTATGTACTCCAGAGCTTTTTGGGAAGATCATTAACCCGCGCAGGCAGAATGCAGACAAGAGTCTCTTCTTCAGGGGTGTATTTTGACAATCCAGTTTGAAGGGGCCTATTTAAAATTTTTGAAAATTTTGGAGGCTTAAATTAAAAATTAAAAAGATTTTAAAAGATTAATTTAAAAAATTTCATAAAAATGTAGGAGTTTAACTAAAATTCGGAAAACAAATCGAAACTTATCATGACACTTTTTTAAAAAAATTAGAAAGAGATTTAATTCAAATTATAAAAATGAAATACAATAATAATTTTTAAAATTTTGGAGGGGCCAAATTAAAATTTTTGAAATTTTAAAGGGGTTAAATGTGAACTTCTTAAACTTTGGGGGTCGTGCCCCCACTAACTTTAATGAGGACCCGCATCTGCATCCAAGATATGTCGTCTCAGCCGCCGACACGTGTCTCCTCGTCAATTTGTCTTTTTCCTCGATTAGTCTTCATTCAGTCCAACTCAATACTGTAGCATTATCGCTCTTGGCATCACAGACTTCTCTCATATCTTGAATGCCCTCTAAATTGGACAGTCCTTGAATCAACACTATGTTATGATGTGATGCAAAAATAAACGAGGGAAAATAAATTGAAAAAAAAGGAACAAACACCGACAAAAATGAAGTTAGTACGGTGAATAAAAGAATAAATAAATAACATTATAGGAGAAAAGCAAGTAATTAAACATGTATAAGCAAAACAAAAAGCAAAACACGAAAAAATCAAACAAAGCCTAAACATGGTTACTGCTAAACGGACAGAATATCAACATGGCTCTAAAGGGTGGACTCTTACGGTCCACTATATGTTGTTCGGATCTAGAGTAGAAGGTACCCGAACTGTAGCTAGGACATCGATTCAGGAGGATACGAGCCCTTACACTATATGGGGGCGTATACCATACCAAATATAAGGTTCGTATCCTCGGAAGTGAATTACAATATCATACGGAGGTGAACACCCCACGAGACAAAGTAATCACTCCCACTTATTGAGGGACGGAGCTTAGATAGAAAGCTCATGCATGAATGACAAAATATATCAAGCACCGTGCAATTAAAGCGGTAAGCAAACAAGGTTCGAGATTAAAAATTAAATTGAATCAAATTTAATTTTTTCTTAATAAATATGATACGAACCCAAACTAAGGCTTGACTCTCTCTCCTTTTTTCAAAAGCAAAAATGATCCCAAGCGAAGTCGCCAAGCTATAGCGACTAGAAAAATTTCAAAGAAGAGGTTCCTGCGTTTTTTTATAAAAAAAAATTAATTTTAGGGGAATTCTTGAAAAAAATCGTATTTTGAATAAAATGAAAGAGTCGCCATTGGTCACTTGGATAAAGTAGACCAGACACAAAAAAAAAACCATAGAAAATTGGGTTCGGGAGTCAATTACGAGTGGGGAAAGGTTCACACCCCTACCACGCCCAGAAATCGGTATCTAAAGGGCTCGTATCGTATTTACTAAGAAAAATTAAGATTCGATCTAATTTAACTATTAACCCCTAAAAATACATAAATGCATGAACACGTGTTTCGATCAACCTAACTCGCAACCTACGATACCCAAAGGAGATGATGCCCGAAGACTCGAGAGACACTCACACAAGGATATCGAGGGTTTGAGAACTAACCTAGACTAATACGATAAATTAAATATGACATTTTAAAATGCATGAATAAATTAAGAACGCTAACATGAACAAGAATAAAGAGTAACCACATACCCATATATAAGGATATATTAAAATATATATACATACACAGTACATAACATACATTATAAATAATATTATATAAAATACACGAGAACAGTGACATATAATAAACTATACGCATAGGTATTATAAACAATTAAACATATACTACACATATATATAAATATAATATATACCATATTTTAGAAATATATAAAAATGGCGTAATATACAACAGTATATATATACCTACCTACTGGGGGCTAAAGGGAAAGAAAAATTGATGCCATTCATCGGTGAAATCGTCCTCCACCAGACACGATGGACCGAGACCGAAAGTAATACCTAGACATCTTTTTTTTATTTCGATTCAAAAAAATAGAAGATACCTTTAAATTTTTTTTTCTATTAATTTTCGATATGGAATTGTTATATAGATTTTTACCGATTTATATACCAGATTTGCTTACACATTTTTTAATTTACTGTTGGTGATGATTGTTTGACTAACATCTCCATGCCCCTATTTTGCAAGAAATGATGGCTGAAGGGCGACGGTCGTACGCCGACTGGAGGAGCTCGATTGTTGATGTAGCCACGAGGACGGCGGAGATCAAAGACATGTCAAGCGTGTGGGCGCGTGTAGAAGACGAATGGTCATGTATGCGCGCGTGAGGGGAGTTGGGTGGTCTTCTTCGGGTGTGATCTGGACCGTTAGATCAGATCTAATCCAATAGCTAGATGTTGGCTACTGTAGGAGAAAAAGATGGGTTATCAGATTAGTTTTTAGGGTTTATGATATATTGGGCTTAACGGGCCGGATGTAAATATGTAATTGGGTTATGAATTTATGTAAATAGACGTTTAAAAGTAATGGACTGATATATTTAATTAAAATGGGCTTTAATTTATTTATTTAGTATTTTTTGGAGTTTGATTTAATTTATATAATAATAATAATAACAGTTAATGGAAAATTAGTAGAAGTACCCAGAATTTTATAATGTCAATGATATTCATATTATTAAGAATTTATGATGCAATGATTGATACAGGAGCTAGTATAAATTTAGGAAAACCAAAAACTTTACCACCTAAAAGATGGATTACTTTAAAGGAACCAGTTCTTATTAAAAGTTTTACAGGGCAGATTTTAAACTGCAATAAAGGAGCTAGGGATGTAGGAATTATAGCTAGAACTTCAAAAAATAAAAATTCAGCCTTACATATTAAGATACCATTCCTTCTAAGTTGTGAAGGAATGGAACAAGATATTTTATTAGGACAAAATTTCTTTAAAAAATTATATATTATAAAATACATAGTAAATAGTTAGAGTTTAAAACACTTTGTGGAAATAAAGTTAAAATATTTAGAACTTATACACCAACTGAAAAGATACTTGAAGATTTTGAACCAGGAAATTATACAGAAACACAGCATTTAGAACATAAGTCTACAATAAGAATATTAAACTATAAGATAAATAGTTTAGGAGAATTCATACAAATTTGTAACAATATTTTAAAAGATTGTTATCAAGATGATCCATTGAAATATTGGCACATAAATAAACCAGAATGTGAAATAAAACTTAAAAATAAAGATGATGTAGTATATGAAAAACCTAGTACATATTGGAAACCAACTGGTTTAGAAGATTTTAAAATGCATATTATAGAACTAAAAGAGAAAGGTTACATAAGTGAGGAAAAATCTAAACACAGTTCTAATGCATTCATAGTTAGAAAAAGAAGTGAAATAATTAGAGGAAAATCTACGATGGTTATAGACTATAGACAATAAATAGAAAAACAGAAACCATAAATTACCCTATACCAAATAAATCTTTTTTGATTAAAAGAACTAATTCTAATACTTATTTCAGCAAATTTGATTGCAAAAATGGATTTTGTCATATAAAAGTAAAAGAAGCTGATAAACATTTAACAGCATTTTGTGTCCCGCATGGTCAATATGTTTGGAATGTATTACCATTTGGATTTAAAAATTCACCAGGAGAATTTCAGAATTACTTGGATAAATGTTTCCATGGAAAGCAAGAATTTTTAAAAGTATATATTGATGATATAATTATATTTTCTAAAACCCAAGAAGATCATATAAAACATTTAAGAGAATTTGCAGAAAGAGTTAAGAAAAATGGTTAGCAATTTCTGAGAAAAAATCAGAAGTAGCAAAAAATCAAGTTACATTTTTAGGAGTACAAATTAATGGAAAAAATATTATACAATGTCCTCATATTCTAGAAAAAAATTATAGACTTTAATTGTGAAAACATGGATAAGAAAAAAATTACAAAGTTTTTTAGGAATAGTAAATCAAGTAAGAGAATATACACCAGGATTAGCCAGGGAATTATTAAAATTTCAGAATCTTATAAAGAAAAAGAATAATATAGAAATGTTAGATAAAAATGGAGAAAAAATCTTAGAAATAAAATGGAATAAAAATGATGAAAAAAGATTATAAAAGATAAAAGAATATATTAAGAATAATATTAAACCTCTAGAATTACCCAATGATAATGAAAAAATTACTTGGATAATTGAAACAGATGCAAGTGAAAAAGCATATGGAAGCTGTTTAAAATTTAAGACAGAAAAAATAAAAAAATAGCTAGATATAATTCAGGAACTTTTAATGAAAATATGATAAATTGGGGAATAAATAAAAAAGAACTTTATTCAGTTTACAAGGCATTAAAAACTTATAGAACGTTCATATCAGGATATATACCAATTTTTAGAACGGATAATCAAAATTGTTTAAATTGGTTAACTAAAAAGAATATTAAGACAATACTGAAGTGAAATATATTCTTAGTAAGCTACAAGAATATGATTCCACGTCTGAGCTCTGGCTCGGACGAGTACGATTATGATCTAGGGGTATGCACAGACAAGACACCCAATGACAGACAATCGGTCGATCTACCCAGAAAGACTCAACTCTAAATTCTAATACCACTAAATGTAACCCCTTAGATCAATAGGGTGACCTGATCTGTTCTGAGGTGTCACATGAGGGTCGCAAAAGGGACCCACGTAAAATTTCTAATAAACAAATTGTCTAACATTTAAAATTATAAAATAATTTCTGAATTAAAACCTAAGTTCCAAAAAATCATTCAAACAATACACAAAAAATTTGGTTCAAGTTACAATAAAAATTTCAAACTCTGAAATAAAAATAAGACGTGACATATATGCCCCACTTAATTACACGAGTACCATACTCCGCAAGCAGTGCCGAAAGAACTCCCATATTGATGTCGATAATTGATCATGATCAATCCTTTAAAACCAGCGATGGTAAAAACAACGTGAGCTTGGAAAAACTTAGTAATACAAACCTACCAACAGATGCTATAAGCACAAATTGACATATGGCTAACATAATCTAACATGATGAACTTGATATAAAAAAGGCTCTAGATAGGATATAAAATTTATACCAACGGTATACATGAGGGTAATAGAGTCGTTCATGAATTGTTTACTCGATCACCAAACATGAGGTCTATAATCCAAATAATTAGGAGTGGGCTAGATTTCAAGATTTGAGACAGGGAGTTTAATGTGTTCCAATAAGTGCAGATAAAAAAATCATTTCATCAAATTCTAATAAACAGAAAATAAGTTATAAGAGCAACCAAAATTTTCATGCAAAACTATCTACCCTCCAACCAAACTCCTGAATACAGTTTCCCAGAACTGCATCAAATACTGACATTAACCCAGGCCCAAGGGCGTGGTGAGAGAAAAAAATTGGAAATTTTGATAATCGGTTCTAATAAAAATGGGAGATGAAAGGTCAGACAGGTTTTATTATTTGCTTGCTAACCAAACCATGATTTGTTTAATAATTAATTATGGTAACACATAATAGACTTGGAGCCTTGGCTCAAATGGTTTCCTCACCTGTTTGTGTAGCCAAGGTCACAAGTTAAAACCCCATTGGTTGCAATTCCTTTATTATTTTTATTATTTTATTTTTTTCCTTTACAGGGTGTTACAACTCTCCCCCTTAAAAGAAATTTCATCCTCAAAATTTACTTGAGATGAACAGTTGTGGGAATTGCTCTCTCATAGATTCCTCAATTTTCTAGGTGGCCTCTGCAGGACTACGGTTACTCCACTGGACCTTGACCATAGGGATGAGTCTGTTTCTCAGGACTCTATCATCAAAATCCAGAATTTGTACAAGCTCCTCCTCATACGATAGGTCTGGCCTCAGCTCAACGTCCTGAACCCAAATAATATGACTCGGATTCGGATAGTACTGCCTCAACATAGATATATAAAATACATCATGGATACGGCTAAGCTGGGGAGCTAACTCGAGTTGATAAGCAACAGGCCTAACTATTTTCATAATACGATACGTGCCAATGAATCTAAGACTTAGTTTTCCCTTAAGTCCAAATCTCAATATTTTCCCATACAGAAATATTTGAATATTACTTAAACTTCATCACTGAACTCAATGCCACAATCTTTCAGATTAACATAAGACTCTGATTTGTCATAGCCTGACCTAGACAGTAACAGATATATTTTAACCAATTGGACAATAAGGAAAGGCCTACTCCTCCATTCATATATATATACCATATCTTATACATATCAGTTACAAAAGCAAAGCGGCCAATCCCAAGCGTTAATATAAACTTTACATGATTAGCGTACAAAACTTCATTATCTGACTCAAGAATTATGCATCCCACATATCTGAAGGGTAGATATAGCTTGCCTACCCACATCGCAACATTCAAACATAACTCATTTTCGAATATAATAGAACCACTTCATAATTTACACATGTGCTACGTATACGAACACATTCCTTTCAATTTCATAATTTTCCATTTACTTTCTACATTGATTACTAGCATCACTAACATGATCAACACATTACTCCATAACTAACTTCCACCAAAATATTTTCAAGCATAATCTCATAACAACCATAACACTGAGGTACGAGGCTTGACACTTTTCAGATTTCCAAATTTATTAAACATGGAATGAGACTGATTCTAGATCATTCAATTCGGTTCATTAATGCAAACCATAGAGGAAGATCACCTTGTTCGAACTTAGATAAACTACTTTGTTATTTAGGAATTCCAGAACTAATTCATGTTCAACCTGAAATCATAGCAGAGTCCATCATACAACATCTCATACAATCAAACATTTATTCCCAATCTGAATTAAATTTTCAATTTCACATGCACCAACAATTTCATGTACTTCATCCAGATTCAAATTCATCACGTAAATTCAAAGCACATATGAACGCTAACGACATTTCTTGTCAGCTCAAATCGAGCACAATAGACATAATACTTAGATACTCTTATTATAGGAAAGAGATTTGACATTAGAGTTCTGGCTCGGAGGAGTACAATTATGATCTAGGGGTGTGTACAGACTAGACGCCCAATGATAGATAATCGGCAGATCTACCCAGAAAGATGCAACTCTAAGCTCTGATACCACTAAATGTAACCCCCTTAGATCGATAGGGTGACCCAATCCGATCTGAGGTGTTACATTAGGGTCATAAGAGCGACCCACGTAAAATTTCTACTAAACAAATTGTCTAACATTTAAAATCATAAAATAATTTTTGAATTAAAACATAAGTTCCAAAAAATCATTCAAACGATACACAAAAATTTTGGTTCAAGTTATAATACAAGTTTCAGAATCTGATATAAAAACAAGACGTGACATACGTGTCCCCCTTAATTACACAAGTACCGTACTCCGCAAGCAATGTTGAAAGAACTTCCATACTGATGTTGATAATTGATCATGATCAATCCTTTAGAATCCGAGATGGTAAAAACAATGTGAGCTTGGAAAAGCTCAGTAATACAGACCTACCAATAGATGCTATAAGCACAAATTGACATAAGGCTAACATAACCTGACATGATGAGCTTGATATAAAAAAGTCTCTAGATAGGATATAAAATTTATATCAATGGTATACATGAGGGTAACAAAGTTGTTCATGAATTGTTTACTCGATCACCAAACATGAGGTCTATAATCCGAATAATTAGGAGTAGGCTAGATTTCAAGATTTGAGACAGGAAGTTTAGTGTGTTCCAAATAAGTGAAGATAAAAAAATCATTTCATCAAATTCTAATAAACAGAAAACAAGTTATAAGAGCAACCAAAATTTTCATGCAAGACTATCTACCATCTAATCGAACTCCTGAATACAGTTCCCCAAAACTGCATCAAATATTGGCATTAACCCAGGCCTAAGGGCGTGGTGAGAGAAAAAAATGGGAATTCTGATAATCGGTTCCAATAGAAATGAGAGATGAAAGGTCAGACAAGTTTTATTATTTGCTCGCTAACCAAACCATGATAGGGTTAATAATTAATTATGGTAACCCATAATAGACTTGGAGCCTTGGTTCAAATGGTTTCCTCACCTATTTGTGTAGTTAAGGTCACTAGTTCAAACCCTCTTGGTTGCAATTCCCTTATTATTTTTTATTTTTTCCCTTTATAGGGTGTTACAACATTAGAGAAGAGATATCATGGATTTATGCCAGCACTTGAAGATCTAATTCAATCAAATATGGAATGCAGAATTGTCTACCACAACTCAACCAATTTGCTGATCTATGGAATTGTAAAGATTTCAACTAACAAAGATAAAAAAAAAAGAAATTGAGTCTTGAATGAATGATTTTCTTAATCTTTTGTCCAAATTACAAAACATAAGATGAAGATTTAGCCCAACAACCATAATAGAAAAAGTATGCAAAGAATTACGCTATAGATACAGAAAAAATTATCACAAATGTCCTTATTGTGATGCAGCTGAATTGAAATCTCGGATGAAAATTGAGAGACTTGAAAACATCCGGGTGTCAGACGAATTATTCGGAACATCTAGAATGGCTATGTGAAATCTACTCAGCACCGCGTGAGAAGATAAGCATCAAGTCATCATCAACTGAGTCAGCATCTACTTTATGTCTTAATCTACTTTTTTATTTTGTTTTGTTATGAATAATTGAGTCTAAATGTATAGTGAAGTTTGAAAATTCGGTCTTAGGTCATTTTCAACATTACTTTATGTCATTTTCTTACTTTGAGTCCTAATTATTGTGAATTATTAGTTTGAATTATTGCGCTGAAGTGATAAGATTTCTTATCTGTTTATGCATAAAACCTTATATATTTTGGCTATATAAAGAACTCGTTGTAAATGCTCTTGATACAGTGAGCTTTTATTTATACACTTCCAAAGCTCACCGTGTCAAGAGCATTTACAATGAGTTCTTTATATAGCCAAAGTACATAAGGTTTTACGTGTAAATAAAAAATCTTATCACTTTAGCACAGTAATTCAAACTAATAATTCACACTGGTTAGGACTCAAAGTAAGAAGATAACATAAAGTAATGTTGAAAGTAGATTTCACATAGCCATTCTAGATGCTCCGAATAATTCGTCTGACACCTGGATGTTTTCAAGTCTCTCAATTTTCACCCGAGATTCCAATTCAGCTGCATCACAATAAGGACATCTGTGATAATTTTTCCATATCTATAGCGTAATTCTTTGCATACTTTTTCTATTATAGTTGCTGGGCTAATAAATCTTCATCTTATGTTTTGTAATTTTGACAAAGGATTAAGAAAATCATTCATCCAAGGCTCAATTTCTTTTTTTTCTTTTTTATCTTTATCAGTTGAAATCTTTGCAATTCCATAGATCAGCAAATTGGTTGAGTTGTGGTAGACAATTCTGCATTCCATATTTGCTTGAACTAGATCTTCAAGTGCTGACATAAATCCATAATATCTCTTCTCTGACATGTCTTCAATCAATTGATCATCTGTAACTTCTTGCTCAATCATCTTCAATTCCAACGGCTTAGTTGTTAATCCAATTTTGACAACATGAATTGCTTCTGGCAAGCTCAAATTTTTCTCCTACTACCATCGGACAAGATCCAACAGTATAAAATCTGATATAGATCAAAGCTGACCTTGTAATTTCGAAATAAGTTTTTGCTGCTTTCATGAAACACGAAGGCAGTTTTGATAATTCTTTATACTCCATGTCTGGGGTGAGGTAAATTGAATGAAATAATCCAAATTTGAATGCAACAGCAATCAATTCTGAATTACAATTCGGTTAAGCAATTAATTTGTTTATTCTCACAAGAGAATTAACTTTATAATTTATGGGATTGAATTTTTTGAATTTTAATAGCTTCCGGCTAAATTTGACATAGTCAGAAACATGTTAATTAATTTTTTTCTTCCTGGGATAATTTCTTTTTTCTAACCACCTCGGTACATTCATGAGACATAATTTTCTTTGAATTCTCAGACAAAGAACTACCACTCAAAAAGAGCTCCCAACAAAGTCCCAGAAACGCCTTCCAATCTCTCAAATGGCAAACGGGAATAGGGATAAAGGCTTGTTCTCGTTATCAAAGCATGGAATATGAAAATCGTTGTTTTTTCTCTTAAAATCTTTAAAAACCTTTGAAAATCTTGTTTTCTAAAAACACATATTTTTTACAATATAAGAATATTATTATGTTATATTGGGAAAGAGTAATATTTAGTTGCTCATGATAAAAATATTACCTGAAATAAATCTGAACAGTCGATCCACGAGATTACTAATGAAAGTTTTTATTTATGACACTTCCAAAGCTCGCCGTGTCAAGAGCATTTACAATGAGTTCTTTATATAGCAAAAGTACATAAGATTTTACGCATAAAGAGAGAAGAAATTTTATCACTTCAGCGCAATAATTCAAACTAATAATTCACACTGATTATGACTCAAAGTAAGAAAATGACGTAAAGTAAAGTTGAAAATGACCTGAGACCGGATTTTCAAACTTCACTATACATTCAGACTCAATTATTCATAGCAAAACAAATAAAAAAGTAGATTAAGCAACTATTATAAATCTGAATCAGTGGTTGGGTTCGATTGGGATCGATGGGCTGCTATAGAGGTACAAAAAGAAAAGGACCAGGGAAGTTAAGATTTAGAGTTGAAACAAAATATAAATGTTTAAAATTGGAGGTAAATTTATAAATAAATTATTTTAAAAAAAATTATATAGAAGGACAAAGTTGATTTTTTTTCGGAGAGATATGGGTGCCCCTTCCCCCATATAACTTCACCCCTGAGAGGGGCAACACAACGTGATTAATGCAGGTGTGGGAGGTGCGGACAGACATTGAGGATACGTGCCTAGGAATTAAGTTGATGGTTACTTATCGAGGGCGTTGATGGTATTGAAATGACGATGGCGGTGTTGTGACGGAGCCGATAACGCTACAAGGTGAGAAGAGGTTTTAAGGTTTGATAAATATTCTACGAAGAAGATGAACAACCTCCAATAATAATAATAATTAATATATATAAACAATAAAAATATTACATATTAAATATAGAGAGTTTTAAAAATAACCATAATAACAACAAAAAAATCAAACCATAATTTAAGCAAAGACCCACAATAAAAAGTCGGGTTATTGTTGAGTTTGGTGCCTTTGAGGGTGGGGTATGGTGCTGGAAAATTCCTTTAAGGAGAAATTTATTTGATTGAGAACGTGCAATATGAGAGTCATTTAATAATGTTATTAATACTTATCGTATTAACTATTTTATTTTTGACAGCATTAGGTGGACAGCTTCTTCTAACGGTGTTTTCACTGCTAAATCTTTTTGCTTAGCTAATTTATCCGAGAAAAAATTCATTTGGAAGCTTGTTTGGTCCACTCTTGCCCCCCTAAAGTAGGGCATTTGTTTGGAAACTAGTCCATGGTAGGATGCCCACAAAGTGTGATCTTGCTAAACGAGGTATTTTAGCGCAGCAACTATGTTATGCCTTTTCTGTTCTAAGGCAAATGAAACTGCCGTTCATTTGTTTTGCCATTGCCATTTTATTTGGCTCATTTGACGAAGATGGTGTGTGACGTGGAAGGTTCACTTTGTTGTCCCAGTTGACATTCGAGAGATGTTGGTACAATGGGCACATTCTTCAAAATCTGAGCTGCATAATCAGACTCGGTTACTTGGCTTCTTCAGCTTTGTATGGACTATATGGCTCTATAGAAATGAAGTTCATTATGAGGGAATTAAGGTGGATAGCAACCAGCTGGTGGTGCAAAGCTTGTTTTCGAACTTAATTAAGGTATTGGGTTTAATATCTTAGGAATGCAATACGGTTAAAGATTCAATGAGAGAACTTCATTTCTATAGTAGATACTTGAGCCATTCTTCGGGGTTTTGAT
Source organism: Hibiscus mutabilis (assembly GCA_019671005.1). Taxonomy (NCBI): domain Eukaryota; kingdom Viridiplantae; phylum Streptophyta; class Magnoliopsida; order Malvales; family Malvaceae; genus Hibiscus; species Hibiscus mutabilis. The sequence goes on from CM033755.1 coordinate 19,670,736, forward strand.
AGTTTTCGATGTAATGCTCTAGCGTGTTGCTGTTTTCTCAAGTTTATGTTTCTGTATCGACATTGAAACATTGTACTCTTTTTCCTCTCTTTAGGTTATAAAATTTTTTAGACGCACGTTCATTGTCTTTTCTTGTATGATTATTCATTTAGGGTTTTCAGTTAGACGATTTAGGTAATTGTTTTCATCTAATCAAAGCAATTACATTAAAAAGTAAGCTCTTAATCTTTCTATGGTTTTTAGAAAGGCATCTAATTTTTCAAACTTCACACATTCAACTCTAATTTTTTTTAATCTTTGCAATTTTATCTCCAAATTTTGAATTTTCTCAATTAAGTTGACTAGAAATCTGAATTAATCTGATGAAAAAATCTAATATCGATTTTGGGGTGTGATACACAAGTATATCTTGCTATCATCGAATCCTTCTGTTGAAAGTTGCAACTCTTTATCGATCAATGCTGGAAGTCCCCCTCCTTCGACCATTCTTCAATTTATAACAATGAGGCCTTATATGATCTATCTTTCCACAATGGTAACAAATAGGCTTTTGTACTTCCATTTTCACTGCCTTAGTATCAACATCAATTGGTCCATTATTATTAACATGTAATATGCTAGATTTCTCATTCAGAATTTCAAGTTGTTTAAGATATCATTAGTTTCGTGCAATTCATGATGGATCTCATCAAGCTCGACATCTTTTTGGGCAATGATGTTATATTTATCTTTAATAAAAACACAAGTCTAAGGATTTTATTCTTTTATAGCCTAGTAAAATCATTTCTCAAGGTCTTATTGTGTTGAACTTCAATCCTTCATTCCACCAACAAGGCATCATAATCCTCTTCGATGTTTTCAAAACAACCACCACCATCATTATTTGATTCAATCCTATAAGCTATTTCATTATCTGTTGCAACTTGTGGCTCGACAACCACTATGATAAATAAAATTGCTAATTTGATCGTCATCTGAGTCGGATGTTTTTGAATCATCATTGTTCTATGTAATAAAAAATATTTTCTTTTCTTTGGAAGCGTTTAGTTCGCAAAAAAAATTTTTACTAGGGGTAACAATCTTTCCGAAATCTTATTTCTATGTTTTTTTGTCCTCATTCCCACCAGTGTAGTAGCACCTTTTTGTCAACATTTTGAGAATGTCATTCCCATGCTTCCCTTAGATTTTGTCAATTCCTACCATTTTAGACAAAATTACCCATGAAATTATGAGTTTTTTTTTTCATTTGGATCTTTTGTAGCATATTTAAATGGCGTAAATTTATTAAGGCCATATTTCGTAAACATCGGTATGAGTTAAAATTAGAGGTTTGATCGGTCAAATCCGTTAATGTGGATGTTTGGTGAAAAGTGGATTTGAATAGTGGATTGGGGTAAAACCTCTAATTTAAAAAAAAACGGCTAATATAAGCCTTCTGAAATTAGAGGTTTTGACATTAGAGTTATAAAGACTCTTTTAACCTTAGCAATTATCAAAAATCTCCAAATAACCTAAATTTAACATTTTTTTTATTTTAATTCTTCACCCTCACGTATTTATATTGTGACATTTGTTAACTAATATTTTTTCTTTTTATTCTCACACACTTATATTTGTATTTAAATTTAGTAACTAATTAAATTTTATTAAAAATAATTATATAAATAACAAATTAATATATAGGTCCTTTAAATATGCTTAGTAATGTTATATTAAAAAAATAATTTTTATAATCTAATTAATATTAATAGATATAAAATATTGATAACTAATAAACTATTCAAGCAAGTATCGAATATAATCATATCCATAGATGTCATTTTGCTTCTTTAAATAATCAAACAGTTATTAGTTAATTTTACCAAACACTTTTATACAATCAACTAATACAATCCGCTGGTTGAATCAGCTAATGCATTCAGCTATCAACTAATGTAATCTACCATCTGTTGATTGTCAAATAGTGCCTAAATATTTTTATTTCATTTTAGTTTAATATGTAAATGATGTTACACATATTTAAATAGTATTTTTAATATTTAAATAAAAACATGTTAATGAAAGTTTTCAAGAAAAAAGTTAAATTTCTGTAAAATTTTGATAAAAAAATAAAATGGACACATAGCGTACTACATGAAGAACCTTTGCGTTTATTATTTTTATTCTATTTTTATAGAAATCCTTGTAACTTAAGTGTTTCATGATTCGATCATCATTTTTTTACTTTTTTCTTGAATATTTAAATATTGTTACCCATTAAATATTTTTATTTAAATTTAATTATAAGAATTTAAATATTTTCCCGTAAAAAATGGTTTATTTTTATTACTAGCAATAACTGGACAGTATACCTCGTTAAAAACTTCTTTAAGCTTAGACGGAGAAAAAGAATACAACACTACCAGGGAAGACAATATCACTAACATACATCACAAGCAAACACGGCATGAAAAACTTAACCCCAGTACGCAACATTATAGCAACAAAATTTAAATATTTATGAAAAATATATTTCATATTATTTAATGTACTAGTTATATTAATAATATGTTAAGTATATTTTTTTGTAAAATTTAAACAAGTAACAAATATATTTCTATGAATTTTCATATAAATATTTATAATTTAATATTGAAAGTTTAATTTGTTAAAAAGAAAATATATCGCAAGAAAATTATAATAAAATTTATTTCAAGGTAATCTTATATTTCCTCAATCAAACAATGTAATATACATTCCTACCAAATAAGTTTTATTAGCTTAATATTTAAATGACGTTACACATATTTCAATAATATTTTTAATATTTAAATAAAAGAAAAAACATGTCTATGAAAGTTTTAAAAAAAAGTCTTAAATTTTTGTAAAATTTTGGTAAGAAAATAAAATGTACACATAGCATACTACACGGAGAACATTTGCCATGTTGTTTTTTATTCTATTTTTATAGAAATTCTCGTAACTTGAGTGTTTCATGATTCGATCGTCATTTTTTTTTTACTTTTTCTTGAATATTTAAATATTATTGCCCATTAAATATTTTTATTTGAATTTATTTACAAGAATTTAAATATTTATGAAAAATTATATTTCATATTGTTTAGTATACTAGTTTTTTTTTTGAAGAAAAAGACAGGCCTCATTAAAAACCCCACTAAACCCTCACTGGGCCAAGGACCCAGTGGGGCGCCTAAGATGGGAAAAGAGTACCCAGAAATGCCATTACTAAGAAAAGGATGACAAGTCATCACGTGCAATAGAGAAGATAATCTCGGGACAAACCGAGTCGAAATACAAAGGGGAAGAGGAACGAAGAGCCCAAAAAGCTAAGGTATGAGTGGCTAAGTTGGCAGAACGCGGTACATAAGAGATCTTAAAACAAGGACTATGGGATCATAAGATATCTTGGGTCGGAGCCAGGGTACTGAAGAGGAGAGATAAATTAGCCGTAGATCTTTTGGTTTTGTTCACCACAGTAGCCGAGTTAGATTCAAGAAAGACGCTGGACCACCCCTTCTCAAGAGCCAGCTGAAGTCCAACAGTCAGGGATGTGGCTTCTACAAAGGATGAATCCAGACAGTAGCCAATAGAATGGGCCAGACCGCTAACAACCGCCCATTGCTCACTTCGAGCAATGATACCGATGGAAGCCAAGTGAGTGGAAGGTTCGAAACCGCCATCAACATTCACTTTGATATGGCCAACAGAAGGAGGTCACCAACCTTGTGCAGAAAGGGCAGAAGAAGTGGATGTCGACTGTAGGGTCGATGGAGACTTACTCGCAACACGATAGTCACGGTGGAGGCAGAGAACAATGGAGACCAAGACCCAGATGTCGTAAGTAATTATCATAGACCCAATTATTTCTTCGCCACCAAAGATACCACAACACGACAAGGAAAAGGCTGAAGGAGTCTAGCGATAGCAAGTTGGCAGTTTCTTCAAGCCAAGCAAGGGTAGTGTCCGTCTGACTGAAGACTAGGACCCGAGCGAATCCTGCCAAGAGAAAGGCTTCAGTCGAAGCGGGACAATCACAAAGAGCATGAAGGATCATTTTCGATTCGTGCCAGCACAAGGGGCAAGAACCGAGAGAGAGGCCTGCAGCTTAGAGTCGACTACCCGTAGGAAGAGCCTTTCATCCAATTTGCCAGGCAAAAGTACGAACTTTGGGGATGACCGGTAGTTTCAAAATAAGCTTCCATATCCACGAAGGTATGGTCATCAAGGGTGTTGGACACTGTAAATAGAGATATCCAGACTGAACAGAATAAAGGCTTGAGTCATGATCCCCCTAGAGAAGGGTATCCGGCAAGTAGCAGAAATTGGAACATGCATAATAGTATTCGCGTCTTGTGTTGAAAAAACATCGCAAACTAGACGATCATTCCAGCTAGGTTGTCCTGGGATCATAAAATTAGCAGTTTGTCATTGTCAGTATAGTTGTCCGAGAGGGAGATGGGTGAAGAGCCCTCTCAATGGTCCTGATGAAGGCGAACCGAGCTGTTAGTACCTAGAGTTCAAAATACTCCATCACGCAATTGAGTCAAATCTTTGCAAAGCCCATTCCAAGCAAAAGAAGCATGCTTCTTGGGAGAGGGGGCATGGAGAATGTTCCTAGGTGGGAAGTACTTTGACATAAAGACACGTGAAAGTAGGGAGACCGGATCTGAGATAAAGCGCCATAATTTCTTTTCAAGTAGAGCAATATTAAAATGATGCATGTCCCTGAAGCCAAGACTGCCATCAGATTTAGGGGTGCACACGTTGGCCCAAGACATAACATACTGAGGAAAGGCTTGGGTGACAGACTTGAGAAAAACCTCTCGACCATTGTAAGAGAACAGGTGCTTAGTCGAACTAGTGACCCGGGTGCCAACTCTATTCTGCACGAAATTGAGGGCCTCAGACTTGTTGCGACTAATGAGAAGAGGAATTCTAAGGTAAGTAATTGGATCATCAACTTCCCGAACCCCAAAGAGATCGTGGACAACCATTTTGAGGTCAGATGGAGTATGCAGACTGAAAAAGATGGTAGACTTATCAAAATTAACACATTGACTAGAGGATAAGGCATAAGATTAGAGAATATTCTTAAGGCATTGAGCTTCATAGAGCTCGTCTCCTATGAAAACTAAGCTATCATCTGCATATAGTAAATGGTTCACAGAAGGCCCGTAGCGACTAACGTAGAGCCCACAGAGATGGCCCTCTCTTTGCGTGGCCAGAAGAGAGGCAGAAAGACCCTACGTACAAAGAAGAAAAAGAAAAGAGGAGAGAGAGTCCCCGTGTCGTAGACCACGGTAAGGCCGAAAGGTAGTCGTAAGTCTCCTATTCATACGGGCATAGAAGGTAACCAAGGAGACACAACGAAGAATAAGATCTACCCAAGGCGTGGCAAAACCCAACCTGAGCATAACAGTACGGAGAAAGGACCATTCTACCCGGTCAACTTGAGAGCAGCACCCTGAGTGGCCGCAGATCGCAGAGCGTTCAAGGAGTAGACAATCTCATGGGCCACGAGAATATTGTCTGAGATCATACGTCATTTTACAAAGACAGCATGGTTCTCACTAACACAAAAGGGGAGAATGGGCTTTAGGCGATTAACAAGGAATTTTGCCACAGTTTTATAGATCACCGTGCACAGGCTGATGGGCTGAAGCTGCTTCATAGTAGTTGGAGTCAGAATCTTAGGAATGAGAACAATGATCGCATGGTTCACAGAAGCTAAGTCCGCATCACCACGGAGGAGGTCCAGGCAAAGCTTAGTAAAGTCAGCTCCGATCATATCCCAATATTGACGGAAAAAAGCACTTGGGAGGCTGTCAATTCTAGGGGCCTTTTTAGGGTTAATATCTCGAAAGGCAATGATGACTTCATCTGCCATGAAATCCTAAGTGAGCTGACTGTTCATGCCAGTCGTGATCACCTAGAGAATGTTAGCCAAGAGGCCTGGGTCAACAGATGGCGAGGATGATGGAAAAAGTCCTTGAAAGTAGTAAGCAACAACCTTCACAACAGCCTCGAGATCATTTTGCCAAGATCCTTCCGCATCATAGATACATGTAAGGTGAATTTTTTTAGTGACGTCCCAAAGCCCGGGCATGGAAGTAGGAAGTATTGCGGTCACCTTAAGCGAGCCAGGTAACATGGGAGCGTTGAGCCCATTAGGCCTCCTTCTGATCTAATAAGTGACGGAGCTCGTATTTGGCCATAAAAAAACCTCCATATCGCTGGTGGAAAGATGACGATTGAGACAAGAATTGATCTGCTTCTGAAGCTCTGCAATTCTCTTTCAATACTTATCCCGATGACTATATTGGCAAGATTTTAGAGCTTTACCAACCGCAGCAAACTTGTCAACCACCGATCCCATCGTATGGTGCCAAGTAGTGTGCACTATCGTAACACACCCTTCCTCATGCGCCCAGCAGTCCTCAAAATAGAAAAAGTCATCATGGTAACTAGGACACGAACTGGGCTTAGCCCAAGTCGTATTTAAGAGAAGGAAGCTATGATCCGAGTGAGCAGTGTATTCAGAAAAAGCTCTGAAAGCTGGGAACATAGATTGCCAACTGCTATCAGTAACAAAGCGATCGAGTCGTTCAAGGATAGGTGAGACGCGAGGCCCGTACTTGGTCCAAGTGAACCAACCTTGAGCCGACTTACAATCGTAAAGGTCATTACGGAGTAGGCAATCATGAAAGCTTTTCATATAATTTCTGACCTTACGTCAGCCACCTTATTTCTCGGAGTTGTGCAAAATTTCATTAAAACTCCCCCAAAAAGCCAAGGCAAAAGAGAGAGAAATCACAAACGGTCAAGCAAGTCCCAGGTTCTATGCTTGTCGCTTAGCTCAAAATAGCCATGCAAGCCCGTAAAGTGGAATTGAGAATTGTCATTAGAAATGACAGCATCAATGTGAAGACTGGAGTAAGAAAGCAAGTCAACAGAAATATTATTATTCCATAAAAGCATAAGAACAGAACAGCCCGACCCATTATCAACGACGAAACAACCATCCATACCTAAAGTAAATTTAACTCTATCACTATTATGCGTACACAGACGCGTTTTACAAAGGAAAATAATATCTGGACCTAAACGGGCAATATCCTATCCTAAATTTTGAACTGTCTGCGGCTTACCCAGACCACGACAGTTACATCATAACAGCCTCATTTCTCTCGGCGGGGTTGCTTGGCAACCACTACTGGAGAGTTGGTAACGCTGCTCATCCCAGCTTTAGGTAAAGAAGGAACCTTCGGGGTCAAAGGGAGCCCTTATTTTGGCAAATGGACAGAGGAGGAACCCTTTGGAGTCGTGCCTCTCTGGGCCAAAGGAGAAGGCCGGGGCTGTTTAGTTTTGGTTACATCAGTCGTGGTGGAGCACTTTTTCTAGAGAAGATGCGGAATAGTCTCGTTTCTAGTGTAGCTCGCCACATGGGTAGAATGTGGTCGGGAAGACATCCAGGCATCAAAGTCAGAGTGAGCCAATGGAGGCCAACAGGGAGTGGGAACTCATTCGCAAGGAGGGGCATACTTCAAATCAACAGTCGAAGTCTGGAGAGAAGCAGATCCATCCTTGAGAGAGGTAAGGGACTGTGATGGTGGGCTGGCGTAGCGACTGTGACGGCGTCCAGAGCTAAAGCCAGGATAAAAATCTTCTTTTCGACTATTCCTAGCCACAACAACAGCATCAACTGTACGGAGGCCTTCCTCGGCAGCTTCAGAGATGGCAGCCGTTACTAAATCACCCTCTGTTAGTATGTCATCAACGCAGTCATCTAGGGGGCCATCGGCCGCACCCAAGATAGAATCATACCAATCAGGTGTGGTGAAGCCAGAAGCTCTGTCCATAGGAGCCGAATGTAATCCAGTCATGGCGTTGGTGCCTGCGTCGGCAGACTCAGGGACTTAGGCGGCACAGTTAGCGGCGTCTGGGGCCTTCCCATCTTTGGGTTACGCAATGGGGTTTAAGGCGTGCATGTCATTTGAAACCCTGGATTTTTCTCTATTTTTTCCCAACCAAACTACCTATTCACCGTCGCCTCCTCTTCTCTTCCCCCTCCTCCCTTTCCCTTTAATCCCCTTACTGCCGATGAGTGGATTGTTTTGTCGTCACCTGGTGTTTCACTGTTTGACCTGAGTGTGATCTGACCATATCAAGCTGTCTCTCACCCGTGGAGGGTCTTTTCGGTGGAAAGCTTATTGGTTTGGTTTTCTCAGGGAAATTTCTAGGTTTTTTTCTCTGTTCTTTGAGTTTTTTGTTACGATGTTTTTCTCTTATCCTTTTCTTTTCTTTTAGATCGTATACAGCCCATTGAAGCTGCTTTCGACCCAGCCATAAAAGGCTCTCAGCCGTGCAAAGATTCGTATGTGTGGAGATCTCATCGGTTGAGGCGAGCTCTCTCATTGATGAATGGCAAACTGGCTGCTCGTTGTGTGGTGTCCCCTGTTCGCTCCCGTCATACCATGAAAAACTCTCGTCTATTTTGCAGGCGTGGAAATTCCCTTGGTTGCGGCCAGCTTTTTTGAGCACGTATGGCACCCAGATCAAGCAAGGTGCACACACGCTCTTCTGTGAGTAGGGGCCAACTTCCCAGTTACCTCTGGACATGGCCGATCGCTGCGGCTTAGTTTCTCATCGGATGGAAGTTGCGGCCTCGCCATAGCCTATCGATTCCCTAATCTCCCTACTATTGTAGGGTGATTGTTTGTCGCCTATCTTGGCGCGCGATCCTTCTAGATCGCTCCTTACTTATCTCTTTGGCCTTCTCGGATACTATGATCTATTTGGAGCTTTATCTCCCTTGTCCACCACTTGGTGTTGTTGCTACCCGGCTTTGATGGGTGGTTACCACAGTGTTATTTTCAGGCTTTGGCGACGAGCTTTGACCCTGGTCTATCCTGGCTGATATCTTCTTAACTGACGTAGACTAGCCCTCTTGGGTGATGGTAGCTACACGATGCTGCTACCATTTTCTCCTCTTGTTTCTTTGACTATAACGTATGGTGCTAGGGTTTCATGGCCCATGCAGCCCGGCCCCATGGCCATGCTTGCGCCTATTTCTTTAACTGCGACGTACGGTGCTAGGTTTTCATAGCCCATGCAGTTCGGCCACGTGGCTATGCTAGTGCCCATTTTTTTTAACTGCGACGGTTCCATGGCCCACGCAGCCCGACCCCGTGTCCTTGCCTTTACTTGGCTTGCATCGACCATTGTCCCTGCTGCACGGCTTAGGCTCTCATTTGGTACGGCCTACACCTAGGTGCTGCGATCGGACGCGAAGGGGTCTGCCTCAACATTGGCTATCTCCTGACTGGCCCCCTCGATCCAAGCCTCGGCCCCGTGGCCATGCTGGAGAGCATCGGTTTCCTCGACTCACAAGGCAGCTTCTTGCTTGGTCCCTTCGGTGCCAGCCCATCATCCTCGACGCTAGGACGACATTGCTTCATAGACTGTTGGACTGGCTCTTTGCCTCCTTCAGTGCCCGGCTCATTCGGTGCTGGCCCATTACCCTCCTGATAGAGTTTGACTTGCATTCCACTACTTGGAACCTTTATTTTAAATTTACTTTTTCTTTTATTATCTTTATCTTTTTGTTTTATTCCTCTTATCTTGCTTTATACGTATCAAACTCTAATTTTAATTAATCTTTATTTCTTTCATTATTATTTTTTCTTTTAATCTTGAACTATTTTCTATTTTTGATTATCCACAATTGTATTTTAATTAATACGACTTTTATTTGCTCTATATCTCTTATCATCTTAATATTCTTATCTCTCCTTAGTTATCTTCTTTTTATATTGATTTATCTATCTTTTCTTTTTACGATAACTCTAATCCTTTTCTATTTAGGATTTTCTTTTATCTAGAATTCTTACATTCATAACTTCTCTTCTCTTCTATTTATATTCTACTTTACCTCGGGCTTTTTATTATTTTACCTTCACTTCTTCTTTTTGCTTTCTTACTAGCATTCTTCTATTTTTCTCCTTAATGGCTGACTCTATCCTTGCTCGCTTAGGCGACTTGAGCTTTACCGCTGAAGAACAGGATGAGGTCTTTACGCCAATGGTTACAATGGAACTAGTCCTGGAGAAATTTGCATCTTTTTGCTAGGCAAAGTCATCATGGAAAAACCCGTGGACAATACTAGTGTCATTTGTCTCACTAAGAATCTCATCTATCATTCTAGAACCAAGCACATAGAGATAAGACATCATTTCATTAGAAATTATATCTTGAAAAATGATGTAGTTCTAGAGTATGTAGACACCTTGAACCAATTAGTGGATATCTTTACCAAACCTTTAGACAAAGAGCGTTTTGGTCTCTTAGGAGAGAGTTAGGGCTTACTAGCTTATCTTGAACCTTAGAGCCTTGTTTGGTGCTAAAATTTGCTTGAATTTGGTTAATTTACAGGTTTGTGTGATTTTTCTCCTATATGCATCTATTTATGTTGTTATGGGGTATGCATATGTTTTTGCCCATTCATGATGATTTCATATCATATACATGCATATCGATTCGAGTAAAATCAAATTTTTGGGTCCCTTCCAACCAGAACTGTCAATTTTGGTCCAGGAGTATCGATACGGGGTATAGCATATCGATACGAGTATCAGGGGCAATGTTTTGGTACAGGTTAGCCTGTACCGGTATGGGTCAAGGATCGGTACGAGTAAAATCCGTACTAGTACGCGTTTTTTATATGCGTTTTTTGCGTATCGGTACGCGTAGCTGCTGGAGCTTTAAATGGGGTTTTAAATGTGGTTTTCCTAATCCAACTAAAACTAAAAAACCCTAGGTCGGCAATACTTTATAAAAACTTCTCAAATTTCTTATTTTTCATCACAAATCATCAAAACTCTTTGGGGGCTTTTTTTTCAACATCAAACCCCAAGCAAAATTCATCAAGCTTTGTGCAAATCACCTCTTCATTCATCCATCATCCATATTCAAGGTATAAACTTTACTTTCTTTAAGTTTCAGTTTTTTACATATTTGTTTAGTTCTTATGCCTTAAATTTATAAATCTAGTATGTTTATAACATTGCTTTCAAAGATTTTACAAAAATTCCTTCAAAACTGAAATTTTTTTGTTCAATTTTATTTTCACCAAAATTTCTCCTATACTCATATATGACTTTTAAACTATACAATATAGCTTTTTACTCTGCCTTGATCATTAGATTGATTTATTGGATTGAATGTGATGTTTATGCATACATATTTTTTGTGGTTTGAAATTTTTTATATTTTTATCATGGCTCCTAAGAAAATAGATCGGGTCTAGTTCTACCAATCATACCGAACAAAATCCCAAAAATAATGGTACAAAACCAAACCTAAACCATATTTTTATGCATTGTTTTAATGAGCCTCAATATCCCCACACCATGGACCGTTTTAAACAATATCAAATTTTCAAAATCCATCATGAGCGTGTTGTTTCTCTACCTTTTATGACTTCCGATGAATTTCACTTTCGCTATCTTAATTTAATGAGGGAATGGAAGTTCATACTTTTTTAAGCATACCCGGCATTCTTTATAAAAACCTTATCCTTATTTTTTTCTCTAATGCCCGATGTATTTTAAACCAAGAGAAAACTGAGGTCGTTGCTATAGAGTCTTACCTTATGGGTCAAAAATTTCAACTTGATTCTTCAAAAATAGCCAATCTTTTGGGTATGGAGGATATGGGTATTGATGATGAAAATTTTGTTAATCAACTCTATAGTGGCTCTGTATCCATGTTAGATACCCATGAACGTTTCCTACACCTTCTCATCACTTGGTGGTTTCGACCATCCGGTGGTAAGTGGTCTACCATTCGCCAATTCGATGACTTTTGGCTACAATATTTTCGTGAGGGTAAGCGTCCAAACCTAGCCCAAATAATGTTTGTCGAGCTAGTCTTTCTCATCCAAAACCGGCATACCTCTCTTGTCACATCTTTCACCTATGGCACCGCCTTGAGTTACATGTTTCACAAGCTTGGGATCGACTTTTCTTATGATCTTGGATTGGCTCTTGATAAGTGTTCAAAAGTACTATTTTTCTTACCCTTTTTACTCATATTATTGTTAGACTTAGGCTCATATTAGTTGCATAATTAGCCATTCATGCATTAATCCATGTTTCCTTCCATCGTTGAGCTTGATTACATAACTTGGTAGTTTTTGTAGGAAAAGATGTTGCTTTGGTGTGTTTTGTGTGTATATGCATGATCACTTGCCAAAGCAAGGCTAGAGCTAGTTGCTAGGGCAATGCGTGAAGGATATGCCGAGCCAGTTGCCAGGGCAATACATGAAGGAGACGCCGAGCCAGTTGCCATGGAAATTGTCGACAAGAGCAAATGTGATATGGTAGTCGAAATTGATGACTAGACAAGCCCAAGATGACGTGGAGCAAAGCCCAAACCCAAAGGAATTTGATTTCCATTCAGAGATTAAAGAAGAATTAAATTCCAAGAAGATAGGAGAAGTTCTAGTAGGAATACAATTATAATAAAGAATTATATTCTTTAAAGATAATTTAATTCCAACTTAAACTCCTCCTCAAAGAAGGACTTTGGCCTAGCCCTATAAATAAGATGGAGATTTCGACAAGAGAGAGAGAGAAAGAGAGGGGAATTTTGACAAGTCCAAGGAGGGCAAGAGGAGAGAATTTTCGACAAGCATCTAGGGCAAAGATGATTTCGACAAGTCTCCTTCTTCATCTTTTCTTTCTTGTTCGATTGGGTTCATGCTAGGGATTAATTATCTTGTGTTTCTTTGGAACCTAGCCATGAACTAAATCTACTTGGCTATGGTTATTGTGTTTTGTGGTTGTGAGAAACTATTGGTTTTTGTTTAGTTAATAAGAGTTTGCACTTTTCTATTCAAGGTTTATTCATTCTTGGTTCTTATTCTTGTTTGCGAGTGAAGTGGGAAAGGATCTCGTGATTTCATCTATTTATCTAATATCGGGAGAGTTAGATTCAAGAAGCGAATGAATATGATCTTTATTCAATCTATTGATGGTGAAGATTAATCCGGCTTAGGAATAAGTTAAGGATTTCAACGGCTAAGAGGAGCGCAAGATTGGTTGTTGTTCACCCTTGATTCACGCAGGGATGTATTATCAAGGCATGCACAAGTAGCTAGAGTTTCGACTTAAGGATAAGAAGAAACCGTTGAAGAACGCTCTGCCGAACCTTGAAGGTTACTGCCCAGACGCCCAAGTAATTGCCCAACTAGTTGCCCAGACAACCATCGATTAGTTGCCAAGGCAACCCCGTTGTGCAGGTTGCCACGGCAACTGAGTTGCCCATGCACTCTTTTACCAAGACGATCCAATCGGCTATCACTCCTTAACTCACGATAACCTGGGCTATCTCTCTCTCATTCGATCTCATCTTTTCATTTACTTTATTGCTTTCTAGATTAGTTATTAGTTAAACTCCTATAATCCTTTATTTGTGTTTTTACTTTTTATAGTGCAAGAGACTAGATTCTTGAAGTAGCACCAATCCCTATGGAGACGATATCTTTTATACTATAACTTGCGACGTGTATACTTGCACATTTGCGTAGCACTTATTACGCGCAACAAGTTTTTGGCGCCGTTGCCGGGGATTGGCAATAGCGACTTTGTTTTTATTTTCTTGCACTTTCTTTTTACTTTTCTTGTTTAAGATTCAAAGGGCTAACAAACTTTGGTTTTGCATTGGTATATGACCAGGGCGAGACCGACTACACCAGAATATCCCTTTGATCCAGAAATCGAGCGAACCTTACAAAGACTTAGACGAAGGATAAGAGTAGCAATGGCTAATCAAGACGGCGATATGAATCAAGATGTTCGAGCAGGAGGAGGAGTGATTCTTGCACGAAACATAACTATTCGAGACTATCTTGAAGAAGATCTTGATGGACTTAACCCAGGAGTTGTCACACCTGAAATTGAAGCCGACCACTTTAAGTTGAAACCGGTAATGTTTAATATGATCAACACAATAGGTCAATTTGGCGGCTCAGCAACTGAAGATACACGGCAACATCTAAAATCTTTCCTCGAGATTTGCAACTCGTTCAAAATACACGGAGTCACCCCCGATGTCTTACGATTAAGATTATTCCCCTATTCATTGAGGGATAGGGCGAAAGCATGGTTTCTTGGACCGATCTTTGTCGTGATTTCCATGCTCGGTTTAATCCTACAAATTTGACTGATAAGCTTCGTAACGACATTACTTCTTTTCGGCAGGCAGATGATGAATCCATGTACGAGGCTTGGGAGCGATATAGAGAACTTCTACACAAATGCCCCCTACACGAATTCCCGGTGTGGACTCAAGTAACAATGTTTTACAAAGCCGTGAATACACCAACAAGGATAATGCTAGATGCCTCGGCAAACGACATACTCCTAGATAAGTCACCGGAAGAAGCAATGCAAATTTTAAACAGGCTGGCCAAGAATGATTATCAATTCCCATCTACTAGAAGATGAGGAGTTAGACGACAAGCCACAATACATGAACTAGGATCATCAGATTCAATTTCGGCACAATTGGCCACTTTAACCAAGATGGTCCAGAACATGCAAAAACCAAACAACACACATGAAGTTAAGGTAATGGATTCTTTTTGTGAGTTATGTGGTGATAACCATAATTCTTCTGAATGTATGCAGAATCCGGAATCCAGCTTCTATATGGGGAATTACAATCGGAGCAACAACGTGATGTCCAATACATACAATCCAGCTTGGAAGAAGCACCCAAATTTTTCATGGAGTAATCCCAACAATGCTCAAAACCAGAACAATCAGAATGCACAAGCATCGGGATTCCAGCAGAATATGCCACGGCAACAGTTGCCACAGCAACAACCGACGACATCTAGTTCTTTGGAAAATTCTCTAAATGCTTTTATGATGAAAACTGAATCTTATATGGCTGAGAATAGTAATTTTATAAAAAGAACTGATGCTTTTATTAATAGGACCGAGATGAGATTGCAAAACCAAGAGGCGGCAATCAAATCATTGGAAAATCAAGTCAGACAGTTTGCTCAAAATCTGAATACTAGACCGCAAGGAGGTTTACCTAGCGATACTGAAGTCGCAAGAGGAACTGGCCATGAGCAATGTAAGGCGATCACCACTAGAAGTGGCCAACAACTTAGAGAGGTTCAAACCCGCTCGTCAAACAAAACTCCACAAAAAGATCAAGACGAACCTAGCGGCAAAGCCTCAGATGCTGAACCAGGAATTGCCGCGGCAACCGGCAATAAGTATGCCTCGGTAACCGACGATAAAGATGCATCGGCAACTTGCGATAAGCATGCCTCGGTAACCCTAGTTGATAACACCTCGGCAACCCCAGTTGTCCCGGCAATACCGTCAATCAGGTTTCAAACTAATGAAAGGATCGAAGATATCTGACTTTCACCACCATTGCCACAAAGGTTGAAGCGACAAAAGCAAGAATACCAATTCAAGAAGTTTCTTGATATCCTAAAGCAAGTCGACATCAACTTGCCATTGGTGGAAGCAATTGAACAAATGCCAAACTATGCCAAGTTTCTTAAAGACATTGTGTCCAAGAGAACAAGGCTAGGAGAGTTTGAAACAGTTGCCGCAACAGAGGGATGCATGGCAATGTTGAACAATCGTATGCCACCCAAGTTGAAGGATCCCAGAAGTTTCACAATACCTTGTTCCATTGGAAACCACTATGTCGGGAAAGCATTATGCGACCTTGGGGCTAGCATAAACTTGATGCCTAAATCGGTTTTCCAGAAACTAGGAATCGGGAAGGCAAGACCTACAACAGTTATGCTACAGCTAGCCGACAGATCCTATGTGCATCCAGAGGGAAAAATTGAGGACATACTGGTAAAAGTTGATAAATTTATTTTCCATGCTGACTTTATTATTTTGGATTGTGAAGCAGATGAGCATGCACCCATCATTCTTGGGAGACCATTCCTAGCAACTGGGAGAACCTTGATCGATGTTGAAAAGGGAGAACTCACAATGAGGGTGAATGACCAGCAAGTTAAACTAAATGTGTTCCAAACACTAAGGCATGCCGATGACCCAGAAGAATGCCAACTTCTTCATGCCACGGCAAAGTTTAACTTCGACGAGGAATTTATTTGCCTCGGCAACTACAGAACCGAACAAGAGGAACCTGAGGAGTATGAAGAACCGGTCAAGGAGGAACAACAAGAAAATGCAAATTGGCTAGTCAATCGACCAGGAAAAGAAGCTGATCAAAATGTTGATGCTACACAAGAAGGCAATAGAGAGGAGGACGCGGATCTAGAGATATGCGATGCATTCCTGGATGAACAACTTTTAGTTGCCTCGGCAACCATGGATGTGCACGCCTCGGTAACCCTCGACGCCGCAGCAGCCTTTGACGCGCATGCCTCGGCAATTTTGGGAGCAGTCACCACGACAACACATGCCTCGGTAATACCCTGGTACGCAGATTTAGTTAATTTCCTTGTTTGTGGTATTTTACCTTATGGCATTACTCACCAAGGGAAGAAGTGGTTCCGCCATGATGCTAAGCATTACTTTTGGGACGAGCCTCTTTTGTTTAAACAATGTGCAGATCAGGTTATACGTCGATGTGTCCTTGAAGAAGAGCAACAGAATGTACTTCGACAATGCCATTCTTCACCCTATGGAGGACATTTTGGAGGAACTCGTACCGCGGCCAAAGTTTTGCAATCCGGTTTGTATTGGCCAACATTGTACAAAGATGCCCAAGACTTTTACAAGCAATGTGATCGTTGCCAGAGGACGAGCAATATCTCTAGACGACATGAGATGCCACTCCAGAACATCATCGAGGTGGAATTGTTCGATGTGTGGGGGATCAATTTTATGGGACCTTTCCCATCTTCATTCGGCAACCTCTACATCTTACTTGCCGTCGACTATGTGTCTAAATGGGTGGAGGCAGCTGCAGTTCCCAACAACGATTCCAAGACTGTGCAACGATTCTTGCAGAAAAACATATTTACACGGTTTGGGATGCCAAGAGCAATTATCAGTGACGAAGGCAAGCATTTTGACAACAGACTAATTGCCAAGATGTTGCAACGCTTCGGTATATCACACAAGATCGCCACGGCATATCACCCACAAACCAACGGGCAAGTAGAAATTTCCAACTGGGAGTTGAAGGGTATACTCGAGAAAGTTGTAAATCCCTCTAGGAAGGATTGGTCATTAAGACTAGATGACGCACTTTGGGCATATCGCACTGCATTCAAAACACCCTTAGGTATGTCCCCATTCTGACTTGTCTATGGCAAGACATGCCATCTACCGGTGGAAATCGAGCACAAGGCATACTGGGCAATCAAGACCGTGAATATGGATTGGGAAAGTGCCGGACAAAAGCGTTTGATAGACCTCAATGAGATAGAAGAATTCCGTGCACTCGCCTATAACAATGCACGAATCTACAAGGAGAAAACAAAGCGATGGCATGACAAGAAACTATTGCCACGGTAATTCACGCTAGGGCAACTAGTTCTCCTATTCAATTTTCGGCTAAAACTTTTCTCGGGAAAGCTGAAATCAAGATGGTCGGGACCATTCGAAGTCGTCAAACCATTCTCCCATGGTGCTGTGATAATCAAGTCCATCTCTGACAACCATGAATTCAAAGTTAATGGACAAAGATTGAAGCACTACAATGGTGCCCATGTGGAACGTAACAAAGAAGTGGTCAACTTAGGAGATGCATGAGCATGCTCTCCTTTCAATATTTTCTTTTTCTTTTTCTTTTTATTTTCATTTTTATTTTTAGGAGATATTTTATTTTTCTTCATTATCTTTAGTTTTCAGGTTTTCTTTGTTTTCTTTTTCACAACAAGACTCACAACTACTATGCTAAGGAAATTTACTGCCAAGATCCTTGCCCCAAAAACCAATGAAGAAGATGCCGCGACAACCTACATCGTGCCTGCACAAGCTGATGCCACGGCAACCAACCCTGAAGATGCCACGGCAACCAAAGCTAAAGACATCCCGGCAACAAGAAAACAACCATCGCGTTAAAGCAAGAGAATCAAGACACAGACCAAAAGGAAACTAATCATCTACGATGACGAACTCTCGGAGTAAGTCCTCGTATGCATTTTATTTTTTCGTTATTTTTATGCATGCATTGAGGACAATGCCTCACTCGAGTTTGGGGGGGATTGTTATTAGTAGTTACCATGTTTAGTTACATTCATCTTAAGTATTACATTTAGGATACATAAATTGCTTGCCATGCCTTTAATTGGAACAAGAATTGCTTAGATTTGATGAATATCCGATGATGACTTTGCCAATGCACTTAATTGATAGAATTTTTATTCTAGGATAACCATGGAAAAACTTAGAATTTTACTATGATGCTAAATTTGATGAAACACTGTTATGGTTTGATTGATTTAAGGAATTCTAGTAAACTTAGGTTGATAATTAACAAATTAGGGGATTAGAATAAAAATTGGATGAATGCTAGAGGTGCCCGAAATTGGCTCTAGCATGTGCTAAAAATTTATCACTAGAGGTGCCTGAAACTGGCTCTAGTATGTGTTAAAAAAGTACTATTTCGTTAGAAGAGCCCGAAACCGGCTCTAGTCGAATAAATTAACTTAAGAAAACTAAAAACAAAACACTAGAGGTGCCCAAAACTGGCTCTAGTTAAAACATGTTAAAAAGAACCCAATAAAGTAATTTGAAAACCTATTGTTTGCATAGAATCCGAAAAATCAACTTGCACACAACTCCGCACACACTCACAAGTATTATAGTTTGATTCCGAGTAACTCCTAAGTTTTCCTAAAAATAAAAAGCCAATCATACTTTGTACCCCGGTTCAGAGAATTGAAATCAAGTTCAAAGCTAATTTTGTGAAAATTGAAGTCTTGGCAGGTAATTATGAGTTTGCATTGCTTGAAGACAAGCAATATTTCGAGTTTGGGGGTGTGATAAGTGTTCAAAAGTACTATTTTTCTTACCTTTTTTACTCATATTATTGTTAGACTTAGGCTCATATTAGTTGCATAATTAGCCATTCATGCATTAATCCATGTTAAATTCCATCGTTGAGCTTGATTACATAACTTGGTAGTTTTTGTGGGAAAAGATGTTGCTTTGGTGTGTTTTGTGTGTATATGCAGGATCACTTGCCAAAGCAAGGCTAGAGCTAGTTGCCAGGGCAATGCATGAAGGATATGCCGAGCCAGTTGCCAGGGCAATACATGAAGGAGATGCCGAGCCAGTTGCCATGGCAATTGTCGACAAGAGCAAAGGTGATATGGTAGTCGAAATTGATGACTAGACAAGCCCAAGATGACGTGGAGCAAAGCCCAAACCCAAAGGAATTTGATTTCCATGCAGAGATTAAAGAAGAATTAAATTCCAAGAAGATAGGAGAAGTTCTAGTAGGAATACAATTATAATAAAGAATTATATTCTTTAAAGATAATTTAATTCCAACTTAAACTCCTCCTCAAAGAAGGAATTTGGCCTAGCCCTATAAATAAGATGGAGATTTCGACAAGAGAGAGAGAGAGAAAGAGAGGGGAATTTCGACAAGTCCAAGGAGGGCAAGAGGAGAGAATTTTCGACAAGCATCTAGGGCAAGGAGGATTTCGACAAGCCTCCTTCTTCATCTTTTCTTTCTTGTTCGATTGGGTTCATGCTAGGGATTAATTATCTTGTGTTTCTTTGGAACCTAGCCATGAACTAAATCTACTTGGCTATGGTTATTGTGTTTTGTGGTTGTGAGAAACTATTGGTTTTTGTTTAGGTAATAAGAGTTTGCACTTTTCTATTCAAGGTTTATTCATTCTTGGTTCTTCTTCTTGTTTGCGAGTGAATTGGGAGAGGATCTCATGATTTCATCTATTTATCTAATATCGGGAGAGTTAGATTCAAGAAACGAATGAATATGATCTTTATTCAATCTATTGATGGTGAAGATTAATCCGGCTTAGGAATAAGTTAAGGATTTCAACGGCTAAGAGGAGCGCAAGATTGGTTGTTGTTCACCCTCGATTCACGCAGGGATGTATTATCAAGGCATGCACAAGTAGCTAGAGTTTCGACTTAGGGATAAGAAGAAACCATTGAAGAACGCTCTGCCGAACCTTGAAGGTTGCTGCCCAGACGCCCAAGTAGTTTCCCAACTAGTTGCCCAGGCAACCATCGATTAGTTGCCAAGGCAACCCCGTTGTGCAAGTTGCCACGGCAACTGAGTTGCCCATGCACTCTTTTACCAAGACGATCCAATCGGCTATCACACCTCAACTCACGATAACCTGGCCTATCTCTCTCTCATTCGATCTCATCTTTTCATTTACTTTATTGCTTTCTAGATTAGTTATTAGTTAAACTTCTATAATCCTTTATTTGTGTTTTTACTTTTTACAGTGCAAGAGACTAGATTCTTGAAGTGGCACCAATCCCTGTGGAGACGATATCTTTTATACTATAACTTGCGACGTGTAT
The DNA here is from genome assembly GCA_019671005.1 of Hibiscus mutabilis. NCBI lineage: Eukaryota > Viridiplantae > Streptophyta > Magnoliopsida > Malvales > Malvaceae > Hibiscus > Hibiscus mutabilis. Next base: position 19,691,267 of record CM033755.1, read on the forward strand.
ACTTGCACATTTGCGTAGCACTTATTACACGCAACAGCTCTCACAAAACCTATTGATGATCATTTTCTCTGTCGAGCCAAGTTTATCTATTACAATGGAGAATGGATTTAGATTGTGGATCTTCCCGAAGATGCTCAACCCGATCCCCTGGCGAATGCTCCGGTTGTTCTAGAGGCTCTGGTTGCTCCACCTTCTATTGATGCTCTCATGGCCTATCTTGATTTGAAGTTTGCTACCATGGACACTCATTTTGTAGAGACGAATACAAGGTTTGATGCTCTTGATTCTCATTTCAATTTCTTGGATGCTTGAGTGGCTTCCAATGAGACTCGCCAAGCTTCAATGGACATGACTCTTACTGCGTTTCATGGTGAATGGCGTGGTCATTCTCTTGGTGATGATGGCATGGAAGATGAAGACGAGGATGAAGACGCTCCTTAAGCTTTTGCATCTCATTAATATCATATTATATCATATCATATCATATCATATTAGGATTTAAGTTTTATGCACCTTTGTCTTTTATTTGATTTCCTATGACATTATGCTTTGAGTATTTTATGCTTTCGGATTATGTTTTTAAGTTTTAAGTTGGATTTTCCTATGTTGCTCTGAATTTATGCTTTGATTTTAATAATATCTATCTATGTTGTTTAATTATGTTTGGAGTTCTATTCTTGCTTTATATATTGCCTAAATTTACTTTATTGATTTTGATCTAACAAAAATGGGGAGAAGTATGAGATATTAATTTTTCAAAAGGTTTTTAAAAACAAACTATTTTTTAGCCTTAAAGAAAAAGGGAGTGATTTTAAAAGACTTAAAAAATTATTTTGGTTTTGTTATATCAAAAAGGGGGAGATTGTAAAACTAATACTTGATTTTGATATAACAAGGAATTTCAAAGACTATTTTGTAAATTGGATAATTTTTAAGTACTCAAAATGAATCACAAATTGACAAGGATTCGACCTTAAAATTATTTCTAAGTCAAAACCTTAAACCCCAAATATTTTTAAGTGATTTTCGTACTCAAATAGCCAATTGGTCCAGGAGTATCGATATGCCTTTGGCTGTATTGATACAATTTTTAGCTACTGGAATTTTGTTTTACACTTAATGGCTATAGGGTACCGATAAGCGTGTAGACGTGTCGGTACGCCATTCAACCTAGGAACCAATTTTTCCTTTGAGTACCGGTACGACCTTTGTGCGTACCGATATAGGGTGTTAAGATTTTCTAAATCTTTTGTTATATATATTTAACCATTGCCTTGTCAGTTTATTGGAATCATAACTTTGAAAATCAGTTAATGCGTACCGATACCCAAATAGGCACATCGATACAATTTTTCGTGCACAACTTATCAGGATTCTAGTGAGCAAAACTGGTACCGATGCTGTACGGGTCGTATCGATACGCCTTTGTAAGATGAACTCTCCATATCGATACGGCTTCTTGCGTATCGATACCCCTTTGTACAACGGCTCTTTCTTCTTATGGCAGGTACCGATACCCAAGCCCGAGTACCAATACCTTATGTTGGCAGACAACATTTATTGCGGGAAAAATGCAGCCCAATGGCTCTATTGATGATCTCAGCTACCCAATCATATTGGGAATCAATTAGGAGTATAAAAACAAGCCTCCAAAGCTACAACAACATTTATTCATCAAGTCGAAAGCAATCAAGCACACATCCAACAATCTTTGAGCCTTTTATTGTCATATCTTGTAACACTCTTGAGAGTTTATTTGTAATCTTTTTATTCAAGTTTTGGAGTTGAGTGAACTTAGAATTGTGCAAACAATTTACCTTTAAGAGAGTTTTTCAGTTTGCTTTATTTGTATTCTCTTTGTGAGGGTTTCTTAAAACTTTAGGTATAAGTCTTAAGGGAGTGTAAGGTTATCTCCTTTGACTTCAAAAGGAAAGCAAATCTAGTGGATTTGAGAAAATCTTTAGTGTGGATAGCTAAGGTAGTGGATGTAAACCTTGTTAAAAGGTTGAACCACTATAAATCTCTTGTGTCCCAATTTTTATCTTTCCAATTGCTTTCACCAATTTTTTGTATTGCCAATTCACCCCTCTTGGCCTTTTACCATTGATTGATCATCCCAACAACATACTTAAAATGAATTTTGGTTAGTTTTTTACAAATATGATTAGGTTAGAATAAAATATAAGCTAAATATATATAGATTGAACTTGACCTGGCTAAGGTAAATATGAGATATATTACTACTTCATATAAATCTAGTCCAAAATGACTTAGACCTAATAAAATGGATCTTGACTTGACCCAATATAGATGGATTTTTTTAATGAAATTTGGGTTTTTGAGTTGGGCCAAATTCAAGTTTAGGGAGAACTCATCAAGAGATATATATAAAATATCCTTTTATATATTTATATATTATCAGTTATGCTTTGAAAAACATATATGTAAAAAAGTAATATATAAGGTGATAGAATGATGAAATTAAAAAAAAAAATCACTTTGATTTTGTATTATTAAATTGAATAAATTAGTATTTTATTAAAATACTTTTTCTATTTTCAAAAATATGTTAAAATTTAAAATTATGTTAAATTATATTGGGTCGTATAGGGTTTGGGATCATATCAAGTCGGGTTCAGACAATTAAAGTATCGGTTGCTCAAACTCGTCAAAATAAAAACCACACATATATTGATTCTAGATGAAACTAATATCTTTTAGTATAATCATTCGATATCTGATCAATTGGACGATTGATTCAAAATTAAATATTATAAAAATTCATTTTGTGACACTATCAATTCAACTTATTCTATTCTAAACATCAAAATTAACGTCTTACATGTTATTTAAAAAAATCCAAAATCTCTTATTATTAAACCAACTAATAGCTTGTACCCGACGGTTACATGGGATGGGATAGGTACGAAATCTGTGACGATTCTTTGGATACAAGCTGTAGTGACTAGTGTCACGGGGCCATTACCCGCTTCCTAAATGACATGTCTAATAGGATGTGCAGCGCCACTGTATTTATATCCCAAGATCTCCATTTTTATTTCTGATGTGGGATTAATGACCCCGCATCTTCTCAGGCGTGACATACTCCCCCACTCAACCTCGTGACGCCCTCGTCACGAGCTTCCGCTCTCGTGATGGGCCACCTTGTCACAGTTGTCCACCCTGCCTATCCTACTCATGGGCGCTCGGCCCACCCTGCCTACCCCACTCATGGGCGCTCGGTGTGAAATTGGGCAGTCAAAGGGTTGCTCTGATACCACTTGTCACGGGGCCATTACCCTCTTCCCAAAAGACATGTCTGATAGGATGTGCAGCGCCACCGTATTTATATCCCAAGATCTCCCTTTTTCTTTCCGATGTGGGATTAATGACCCTGCCTCTTCTCAGGCGTGACACTAGTGACCGACTATGAATCTCAAGAAAGACAAAGAAGCTCATATATAGATAGATAGGGACAAAATCATAATTGAAATGATTGAAATGTTGAATTAAAAAAGATTTAATCATTAAATAAGTGCCTAAATTATACCATTTTTAAGATAAGTCCCTATATTATTTTTTGGGCTAAATAGGTGTCTAACATTTTATTCCGTAACCCATTTAAGGTTTTTCAGTGACTGACGCTATTTTTTCGTTATCCAATGAAATTCGAACACGTGGCATGGATTATCATTTTTTGAAATTAAAATCTAAAAAATAGAAAAATAAAATAATAAAATATATCAATAAACCCAACAATATTTAATTTCTGTAAAAAAAACCCAACCCTAACCCTAAATCCCTAAATTCCTCCACTTCGGCCATCGATTCAACCACCATCGGCCACCCCTGTCTTCATCGGACCCTCTCTACCGAAAACCCCAACGTCTCGTCATCAAAAATTGACGAATGAACAACCAATTTTCACCGTCAATGAACACCCAATAATTAAGAAAAAAGATGTCGATTGGGTTCTGATCGACAACTAGAGGGTTAGGAATGTTGAACAGTGAGGTACCCAACACTTGGGCGATGAACGGTGAACCACCGACGTGTGGGGCATGCCGAACGGTGAGTGAGATGTGATTTGAGGGTTTGATTGAAAAGAAATTAAAACTTAAGGATATTTAAAGAAAGTCAGATTTCTAAAGAAATTCGAAAATTAAAAAAATTTAAAACAGGCTACGTGTCTTGTTTTGATTGGATGACGAATTTTTTTAACGGTCGCTAGATCAAAAGAATTTAAGAGTCTGGACCCATCTTTTTTAATTCAAATCCTATTTAATTAAATATTTAATAAATAATTGTTTTTTTAATTTAAAATTTTATTTTTATAAGTATTAAAATGTTACTAGATCAAAATTTATCAAGTATTTAAAATTTTTAACAGATACTTGGATCCCTTTGGGTCCAAGGAAAGCTTCGTCTCTTTAGATAGATGTCTAGTGCCAAACAAAAGAGATGGTCCAAAAAGAAAAACAAATGACTTTTTAAGAATAAAAAATGTCGAACAATATTTTTTATTGACGATAATTAATAATATTATTTAAAATTAACAATTAAAAATAAATTTGTTAATATAATATTTTAAATATTTTTCCTTTCAAAAAAATTATATTTTATCACACTCATGATGTGAATGAAGAATATTATATATAAAAATATTTAAATAAATGATTATTGGTGAAATGATAATAATTTGCATGTAATCTTTGAACCTTAACAATGGATTTTGGTTGTCTTATCATAAACAGACCCTTGTAGGTCCTCTAATGGTAGGTTGCCCATTGATGAAGGCTTCATTTGATTGTCTCGGATCTTGGATAGAAGTAAGAATTCCTGCACAGAAGTGTGGCTGCAAAAAAAATGTTTATGAAATATAACATTGAGTTTTAAGGGTTGGTTTGGACGCTTTTTGATGGAAGGGAATGATGGTGTAATGAAGGTTAAAAGACGGTGAAAAGGTAGCTGGAAATTTGGGTTAAAGATGGCGTGTAGGGTGGTGAAGAAAATGATGAAAAGGTTGTTGGATTTTGGGTTAAAGAGATGAAGAAACAAAAAATAAAAGTATGAACAAGGAACAAGGAAGAACCTATCCTATAAGGAGTATAAACCTGAAACTTATACGTTCATTGCTCGAAACATACTTGGACCCATTGATTATCGAATCAAGAACCACAAGTATCTGGTGTAGACGCCACAAGCAACAATGCTTGACAAGTCTTGAAAGTTCAATGAAGAACCAAGTTGAGAGAAATTCTCACAAAGTATAATTTATTCATTCAAGTCTCGATAATGCAATGACCTAGGAGACAATTTATAAGCAAATACAAAGCACATGTTGAAACCAAATTTGAATTAATTTGCACGTGCAAAGTAATTTAAAAATAAAAAACCCTTTCAATGTTATCTCTAAATGGCTCCATAGTGAAATAAACATGTGAGGAAATCTGATTTTTGAATTAAATGCACTTGGGAAATAATTCAAAAATCAAATTCAAACTTTTGTTATTCTTATCCAAAGTTGGTGCCATGTGTGTTGAAGAGCACATGGTGAATTTTGAAATTTGAATTATTTGCACATGTCAATAATTCAAATTCAAACTTCAACCTCTTGGTCTTATCTTCTTCATGTCGCCATGCTTGCTTAAGAGAGGAAATTTTGAATTCCAAATCTGCCTCCTTGGTCCATGCTTCACGCCATCTATGCTAGGCCACGTTGAGCTTGAGCTAGTTGCACAGATAGTGTAGGACACTCCTCTAGGTGTAGGCATATGTCCCAAAACCTTTGAGCTGCATTTGGACTCGTGAGATGACGTTGAGCTACATGAGCTAAAGGTGAGCTGAGCGAGCTAAAGGTGAGCTGGATTGAGTTGAATCGGGATTGCTTGAGCTGAATGACAATGTGTTCACCTACTTTGAGCTGCACACTTATTGATGAGCTGCATTTGAGCTGGCCTTAACCTCCTTAAGCTGTCCATACTTTATTATTCTCTGAAAAACAAATAAACACACAAGTAAACACACTTTAACTTAGCATATTAAATACTTATATATATAATCTAAGTATATGTTATATATTATGTCACATATCAGCATGTAACATATTATATAGCTTATTGTCTAAGGCTAAAACATTAAGAAATGGATGCGAAGCTTGAATGCATTTAAGTGAAACGACTTCCCTGAATAACTTAACCTTAGAATGAGTGATTGGTCCTGTTGGCAAGATCTCCGGGTCAGAAGTAGATGTGCTCATATCAGTCCTCGGAGGAGCTCTTGTCCCCTGAGAATTTTTATCTTTGTTTTGTGTATGTTTTTTTTAAAATAGATTAATTATGAATTTGACCTCTCTACTTTTCAACATTTATGTTTTGTCCTATCTCCAATCCTAGTTTTGTCTATTATAGTGAAAGGATAAAAACATCAATAAAATATTGTTATTTATCATTCATCAACAACCAATTGGTCTAGTGGGATGAGGCACTAGATGTAATGCCCCCTTCTCGTAATCGTACACTGATCACGAGTCAGAAATGTCACAACTTTTTAAAATAGTCTTTTAATCCAAAAACCGAGGTAATTTAAAAAAATTTAAGATAATTTCCCAGGTGGTCACCCATCCTAAAATTTTCCTAATTCAAACACGCTTAACTTTATCTAATTTGAAAATAAAATAATAATTTAATACCCGATAGTAAAACTTTTTACGTAAATAATAAGCAGTAAATACGTTTAACATCATTGAAAGGTTTATAAAATTATTACATATCCGGTTGAAGTATTTTAACAAAAAGACAGGTTTATCTAGAACATACCACTACTAAATACACAAAACATGAATGTCATAAATACTGAAATTAACCTGTCAATTCAATACCCCCAACAGCGAAAGTGATGCAAAAGACGTCCGCTCCTAGTTTCGTTTACCTACGTGTATAACAAAAATACACGCTGAGTTTAACTCAGTGAGGCGTAAGATGAGAACATATATAAAATACTTTGTAGTGCATGATACTTTCAAGATATTGATAATCATTAAATCATATAATTTGTAATGCAAGAATGTCTGTAAATGACATCATATAGTTGTACTGTATAATCATATAGCCCAAGGTAAATATCAAGTGACTAATAAACGAGTCGCGTACTTTAAAAGTACTATCCTTTTTTGTAACTGTAGGCCCATGTAAGTGTCAGATAACTGTAGGACACAATGAAGTGTCAGATGACTATATGACACACTGAAGTGTCAGACACAATGAAGTGTCGAATAACTGTAAGACTCTAATGGTATACCACAATATTGTCCAACTTAATATTATACTACCAAGGGCAAACTTAAAACAATTCCAGCAAAATGGCAAGCAACCCAATATCCATTTATCTCATGTAAAACATATTTATACTGGAGCAGTTCATACTCTAATATATTCTATATAATCCATGGTATACATGCCATTTAAAAACTATATAAGGTAGCTTATATATATATATATATATATATATATATATATATATATATATATATCATGCTATAAACCATTCGTAAACATAAAGATATGTCATGATCTTTAAATCAGTAAAATAATGTATCATGCAAAACATGTTATGCTATATAAAAATATTTACCTTTTAGTTGACTTTCCACAAGTCTCCCTATAATATGTATGTTAATAAACATACTTTTAAATACATGTATGCACTCACCTTAGCCTTGATAATATTAACTTTGCTACTTGATTTTACACTTGATCCTTTTCTTTTCCGCTAAAACGACCTTGGTTTATATCGGAATCTACATAAAAAAATAACATATACCATTCCAAGTATATGTTAGTACATATTCACCCCATATATAATAATGGGAAGTAAATAAAATAACTATCCAATATATAGAAAATTGATCCAATAAAGCTTTCTATATTCGAGTCACAAATTCTCATACTTTTCTTTAAATCTCCAACTTTACCCAAAATATCTATTTTAGTCCCTAAGGACTCTTTTAAACTTCCAACCAAAATTTTCAAGTCTGATCCTTACATTTCTCATTATTTACACTTTAGGATGCAAACTTTAAAAAAAATATTTTGCACTTTGGTCCCTAAAGTAGCCGTATACTCAATTTAACCCAAAATGTTGATTTAAACTTTAAAATCAGCATTTAAATCGCCAGACTTAATTTTCCAACATAATATACTTCAAATACAAGCTCAGAAATCAAGTCTCTAGACTTTTCAAAGTTTACATTTTGGTCCTTAATGCAATCTAATTAGGGATTTTCATTCCAAACACCTTAAATCAACATATATGACCAATCTTCCTTCAATCATGTTCCAAAATTCCAAACTTTAACATAAACCCTATTTCCTAGTTTTCAAGAACATGATCATTTCTTCATCCAAATAACAAAATCAAGCTTATAGAACATCATTCTCATCATTTCCATCATCAAAATAAATTTTGCCATAATTTCCCCTAATTTATTCATAGTAGCCAAATGGTTACTAACTAGTTTTCCATGGAAGTTCCATCATTTGAACCATAGAAACAACATCACAACCTTATTTCTAACATTAACAACCATTAAAACACAAGATTTCAACATGTCCTTCATCCACCCCAAATCACCAGACTCAACTTAAGAACATGGAAACCAAGTAAAACTTATACGAAATGATAGAGAATTCAATAGAGATCATTTTCTTGTTTCATGTCTAAGCCTCAAATCCAATCAAGCAAGCTTAAAAATTGAAACAAAGTTTCTTACCTTGCTTAGGAAAGCTCACGGCAATGGAAGAAGATGAATAACAAATTCCCAATTTTTCTATTCTTTAATTTAATGTCAAATGGCATTATAATCACCTAATTTAATATAATAATTTCTTTAATAGTCAAATGACTATTTTGCCCTTGAATTTATAACCAATCACCTACCAACACTTGCATATTCTTATCCTTAATAATAAAAAATATTCATAAAGTAGGGATGAAAAGACCATTTTGCCCTTAATGCGTCAACTTATCTTCAAAATGCCATTTTCATCTACTACACCAATTACTGCATAGAATCAAATTTAAATCGAATAAAAACGATTCAAAAACCACAATATCATATTCTCCAAGTCTTTCTAATATTTCCATAAAATTTTCATAATTTTCTGAATTCGAATAATCATTCGAACTAATTATCAAAACTTATCCTTTTTATAGCTTTTCACTCAAATTCCGTATCAAAAATATGATTCCCACCAAAATTCTTATACCGAAATAAACTATTCATTTTTGACATAAAAATAATATTTGGGAAAATTACCATTTTGGTCCCTGAACTTTTCCCAACTTTGGCCACCAAACTTTAAAATTTTATGTTTTAGTCACTAAACTAAAACCACCAACCTTTGATTCTTTACATTTTAGTCACTAAGCAAATATTCGGGGTATTACAATTCTCTCCCCCTTAAGAAAATTCGTCATCGAATTTTCAAAACGTACCTGTTTTAAACAAGTGCGGATATTGTTTTTCTATTGCATCCTTTGTTTCCTATGTTGCTTCTTCCACTTTGTGATTGCGCCAAAGGACTTTCACCAATGGTATTTGCTTGTTCCTTAATTCTTTGACACCATAAGCTAGTATCTTTACTGGTTCCTCCTTATATGTCAAATCTGATTGTAGCTCAATTTCCTTCGGTACAATCACATGTGATGGATCTGATCTATATCTCCGAAGCATCGAAACATGGAAAACATCATGAATTTTATTCATCTCCGGTGGAAGAGCTAATTGATATGCCACATGCCCAACTTTCTTAAGAATTTTGTATGGTCCAATCTACCTGGGACTTAGTTTTCCTTTACTCCCGAAATGCATTATTTTCTTCTAATAAGAGACTTTCAAAAATACTTTTTCTCCAACCTCAAATTTAATGTATTTTCTTTTTAAGTCTGCATATGACTTTTGTCGATCACCAGCCTTTTTAAGATTGTCTTGCACAATCTAAACTTTTTCTTCCATTTCTTGTAACATATCTGGCTTAATCAGCTTGCAATCATGTAATTCAAACCAATTTAATGGTGATATACACTTTTGACCATAGAGGGCTTCATAAGGTGCCATCTGTATACTTGTCTGATAACTGTTATTGTAAGCAAATTCTGCTAGCGGTAAATATTTTTCCCATGATCCTTCGAATTCAATTATGCAAGCTCTTAACATATCTTCCAATATTTGGATTGTTCTTTCTGATTGACCATTGGTTTGAGGATGGAATGCAATACTGAAGTTCAATTGTGTCCTTAAAGATCTATGTAATGCTTTCCAAAATCTTAATGTAAACTTTGGATCTCGATCTGCTACTATAGATATCAGCACTCCATGAAATCGAACTATTTCCTTTATATACAGCTCAACATACTTGCTTATTTGATAATTCATTCTAATTGGTATAAAGTGAGCAGATTTGGTTAATCTGTTCACTATTACCTAGATAGAATCCTTCTTGCTAGGGGTCAATGGTAGTCCTGTCACAAAATCCATAGTAATTCTATCCCACTTCCACTACGGAATAGAAATAGGTTGTAACTTTCCTGATGGCACTTGATGTTCAGCTTTCACCTATTGGCAAGTCAAACACTTGGCAACAAACTCTGTTATCATTCTTTTCATACCAGGCCACCAATATCGACTTTTTAAATCTTGATACATTTTATTTCCTCCAGGGTGCATAGTCAAAGGACTGTAGTGTGCTTCAGAGAGTAAATCTCGCCTTAACTCAGCATCTTCAGGAATATACACTCTATCTTTGTAATAGAGACACCCATCATGTTTAATCTCAAAATCTTTAATTTCACCGAATTCCTCTTGTTTCATCTTAACTACACAGTCTTCATCTTGTTGCTGACTTTCTTTAATCTGGTCTAGCAATGATGATCTTAATTGCAGCTCCACTATCAACGAATCGTCAGGTCTCCCTTTTAACTGTACATTTAAAGCTCGTAAGGCAGCAAATGTTTTCCGGCTCAAAGAATCTGCTACAATATTTGTTCGGCCTGGGTGGTAATCAATGATCAGATCATAATCCTTTATCAGTTCCAACCACCTTCGTTGCCGTAGATTCAATTCTTTTTGTGTCATCAAATATTTTAAACTCTTATGATTAGTATAAACGTGACAACGTTCACCATAGAGATAATGTCGCCACACTTTTAGAGCAAAGACTACAGTTGCCAGCTCTAAATCACGAGGCGGATAATTTCTTTCATGCGATTTTAATTGTCGGGAAGCGTAGGCAATTACCTTTCCATCTTGCATTAATACGCACCCCAATCCACTATGAGATGCATCACTGTACAAAGTAAAATCCTTTCCCAACTCGGGTTGTACTAAAACATGAGTTTATGTCAAAATTTTCTTTAACTGATCAAAGCTTTCTTGACACTTTTCAGTCCAAACAAATAGAACATATTTTCTCAATAACTTTGTAAGTGGAGCACCTATCATCGAAAAGTTTTTCACAAACCTTTGATAATATCCAGCAAGTCCCATGACACTACGAACCTTGGTAATATTCTTGGGAACCTTCCACTCCACAATAGATTGTATCTTTTTAGGATCCACTCGAATTCCTTCAGCTGAAGCAATATGACCCAAGAAAGCCACTTCAGATAACTAGAACTCGCATTTTGACAGCTTAGCATACAATTTCTCCTCTCTCAAGATTTGTAACACTATTCTCAAATGTGCATCATGATCTTATTTAGTCTTCGAGTATACCAATATATCATCAATGAAGACTACGACAAACCGATCGAGATACGGTTGAAATACTCGATTCATTAAATCCATAAATGCTACTGGAGCATTTGTAAGGCCAAATGGCATCACTACAAATTCATAATGCTCGTACCTCATTCGGAATGCTGTTTTTGGAATATCTTCCTCCTTGACTTTTAGTTGATAATAACCAGACCAAAGATCAATCTTAGAGAATAATGTTGCTCCTTTCAGTTGATCAAATAAATATTCTATTCTCGGCAATGGATATTTGTTCTTTATGGTCACCTTGTTCAGCTGTCGATAATCAATGCACAGTCGCATCGAACCATTTTTCTTTTTGACAAATAACACCAGAGCTCCCCATGGTGATACTAGGACGTATAAATCCTCTATCTAGTAACTCCTGCAACTGTGATTTTAACTCCCTCAATTTTGCATGTGCCATTCTATAGGGAGTCATGGATACTGGTTTAGTACCAGGAATAACCTCAATTCCAAACTATACTTCTCTCTTTGGAGGTAATCCTGGTAACTCTTCCGAAAATACTTCAAGAAAATCCTGAACTGTCGGAATCGCACTAAGGGCATTATTAATCTTCTTAGTATCCACTACATGGGCTAGAAAAGCCTCACAATCTCGCTCTAATAGTTTCTTGGCTTTAAAAGTCGAAATCACATTCTTTATACATTGGGACCCTTCACCTAATACTATAATCTCTATGCCATATGTAGCCTTTAAAATCAATTGTTGTTGGCGACACCTTACTATAGCATTATAGGCATGAAGCCAATCCATGCCCAAAATGATATCAAGATCACTAAATAGCAGCTCTAACAAGTCAGCTGGGAATTCAATTCCCTAAACTTTAAGCGAACATTTCCTACTTACTTTAGTTACTCGAGCACTTTGGCCTAGGGGTTTATAGCTATCACATCACTCTGAGTTAGTTCTAAAGGAATTTCTCTTTCCTGAACTAGCTTTGAACTAACATATGAATGTGTAGATCCAGTACCTATCAAAACAATTATAGGTTGACCATAGAGTTGAAAAGTACCTGTAATAATGTCAGGTTCTTCTCTGTCATCTCTATCATCCTGCGTACGAATATTATATACCTTTGCTGAAGCTCTATCGTCTCGACCCACCAAAGTTTCAGTCTCATTTCTAGAGTCTACTCTAGATGATCCTACAGACCTATGACCTTTGCCTCTTTGCATCCCAATAGATCTTTCAGTCTGAATCGATCTGTCACCTCGACTTGGACATTCACGCATAAAATGTCCCATTTCAACACAACATAAACAGGCTTCTATGATCATTCAGCACTCTCCATGATGTTTACGGTTACAAAACTTGCATTAGGAACGTCCTTGTTTCTTTCTAGAGCCTTTCACTGATATCAAAGTGTTTTTGGACTTTCCAACCTGACTTGATTGTCCCCTCGGTGCTGAAAATCCTAATCTCCCCTGCTGCGAATATCATTTACCCCGCTTTGATGATTGCGACGCAAAAGATGTTTCTGTATTTCTTTTCTGGCTTTATGATTCTTTTTCAGCTTTCTCTCGGACAATCTCCATTGCTTTAGCTCTATTAACTGCTACTTGGAAGTCCCTGGGAATAATTGCCACCAGTACGTCTTGGTATCTGGCATTTAATCCACTTATAAAGCTGCCAGTGATGGCTCTCTCATCCGGTAGCAATTCAGAGGCAAACCTACACAATCTATTGAACTCGCACTCGTATTCATATACTGAGCGATATCTCTGTTTAAGGTCCAGAAACTACTGTCTCATCTCCCGAATAAATGCATCTCCAATATATTTCCTCCTAAACTCACGGAGGAAAAACTGCCAGTTCACTTCTTCTCGTACACGAGCAGTGACATTATTCCACTATACTAGTGCTTGCTCTCTCAATAAGGAGACAACTCCTTCTAGCATTCCTTGATCATCACACCCAATCCGAGCCAATATTGTCTGCATGTCATTTAGCCACAAATTTGCTGACATAGGATCCCCATCAATGTCACCTCGAAAATCAGAAGCATGGAGCTTCTTTAACTCCTTAGGAACAGAAACTCGATGAGGTCTATTAATTATCGCGTCTAGGGCTTGCAGAAATGTACCCCGATCTTGCACTGGCATTACTTGTACAGGTGCACCAGCCCCCTGTTGTACAGGCTGCTGTACTTCCTCCCTGACTTCTAGAGCATTCTCGGGCCCTTCTTGTTGAGTAGCATGTCGGGATCCGATTCCCTCAGACATCTGTACTCATAACATATACTTAAACTAATAAGCAATTGCATCGATCAAACAAGTATCATTTTCAAGTAAATACGACATCCTAGTGGCATGTACACACTTTGGCACTTTTATCGAGTTCCAGTTAACTCCAGAATCAACTAAACATGTAGCTTTGATACCAATAAATGTAACACCCCCTTCTCATAATCGTACACTGATCACAAGTCAGAAATGTCACAATTTTTTAAAATAGTCTTTTAATCCAAAAATGGGGTAATTTAAAAACTTTTAAGATAATTTCCTAGGTGGTCACCTATCCTGAAATTTTCCTAATTCAAACACGCTTAACTTTATCTAATTTGAAAATAAAATAATAATTTAATACCCGATAATAAAACTTTTTACGTAAATAATAAGCAGTAAATACGTTTAACATCTATGAAAGGTTTATAAAATTATTACATGTCCGGTTGAAGTATTTTAACAAAAAGACAGGTTTATTTAGAACATGCCACTACTAAATACACAAAACATGGATGTCATAAATACTGAAATTAACATGTCGATTATGTACTCCCAACAGAGAAAGTGATGCAAAAGTCGTCCGCTCCTAATTTCGTTTACCTACGTGTATAACAAAAATACACGTTGAGTATAACTCAGTGAGGCATAAGATGATGACATATATAAAATTCTTTGTAATGCATGATACTCTCAAGAGCTTGATAATCATTAAATCATATAATCTGTAATGCAAGAATATCTGTATATGACATCATATAGTTGTACTGTATAATCATATAGCCCAAAGTAAATATCAAGTGACTAATAAACGAGTCGCGTACTTTAAAAGTACTATATTTTTCTCTAACCGTGGACGCATTTAAGTGTCAGATAACTGTAGGACACAATGAACTGTCAGATGACTGTAGGACACACTGAAGTGTCAGACACAATGAAGTGTCGGGTAACTGTAAGACTCTAATGGTATACCACAATATTGTCCAACTTAATATTATACTACCAAGGGCAAACTTAAAACAATTCCTGCAAAATGGCAAGCAATCCAATATCCATTTATCTCATGTAAAACATATTCATACTGGAACAGTTCATACTCCAATATGTTCTATATAATCTATGGTATACATGCCATTTAAAAAATATATAAAGTAGCTTATAATATATATATATATCATGCTATAAACCATTTGTAAACATAAAGATATGCCATGATCTTTAAATCAGTAAAATAATGTATCTTGCAAAACATATGCTATATAAGTTGACTTATCACAAGTCTCCCTATAATATGTATGTTAATAAACATACTTTTAAATACATGTATGCACTCACCATAGCCTTGATAATATTAACTTTGCTACTTGATTTTACTCATGATCCTTTTCTTTTCCTTTTCCGCTAAAACGACCTTGGTTTATATCAGAATCTACATAAAAAATAACATATACCATTCCAAGTATATGTTAGTATATATTCATCCCATATATAATAATGGGAAGTAAATAAAATAACTATCCATTATATAGAAAATTGATCTGATAAAGCTTTCTATATTCGAATCACAAATTCTCATACTTTTCTTTAAATCTCGAACTTTTCCCAAAATATCTATTTTAGTCCCTAAGGACTCTTTTAAACTTCCAACCAAAATTTTAAAGTCTGATCCTTAAATTTCTCATTCTTTACACTTTAGGACCCAAACTTTAAAAAAATATTTTGCACTTTGGTCCCTAAAGTAGCCGAATACTTAATTTAACCCAAAATGTTGATTTAAACTTCAAAATCAAGATTTAAATCACTAGACTTAATTTTCCAACATAATATACTTCCAATACAAGCTCAAAAATCAAGTCTCTAAACTTTTCAAAGTTTACATTTTGGTCCTTAATGCAATCTAATTAGGGATTTTCATTCCAAACACCTTAAATCAACATATGCAACCAATTTTCCTTCAATCATGTTCCAAAATTCCAAACTTTAACATAAACCCTAATTCTTAGTTTTCAAGAACATGATCATTTCTTTATCCAAATAACAAAATCAAGCTTATAGAACATCATTCTCATCATTTCCATCATCAAAATAAATTTTGCCATAATTTCCCCTAATTTATTCATAGTAGCCGAATGGTCACTAACTGGTTTTCCATGAAAGTTTCATCATTTGAACCATAGAAACAACATCACAACCTTATTTCTAACATGAACAGCCATTAAAACACAAGATTTCAACATGTCCTTCATCCACCCCAATCACCAGACTCAACTTAAGAGCATGGAAACCAAGCAAAACTTATGCCAAATGATAGAGAATTCAATAGAGATCAATTTCTTGTTTCATGTCTAAGCCTCAAATCCAGTCAAGCAAGCTTAAAAATTGAAACAAAGTTTCTTACCTTGCTTAGGAAACCCCAAGGCAATGGAAGAAGATGATGAACAAATTCCCAATTTTTCTATTCTTTAATTTAATGCCAAATGGCATTATAATCACCTAATTTAATATAATAATTTCTTCAATAGTCAAATGATTGTTTTGCCCTTGAATTATAACCAATCACCTACCAACACTTGCATATTATTATCCTTAATAATAAAAAATATTCATAAAGTAGGATGAAAAGACCATTTTGCCCTTAATGCATCAATTTATCTTCAAAAATGTCATTTTCATCTCCTACACCAATTATTGTATAGAATCAAATTTAAATCGAATAAAAACGATTCTAAAACCACAATATCATATTCTTCAAGTCTTTCTAAGACTTTCATAAAATTTTCATAATTTTCTGAATTCGAATAATCATTCGAACTAATTACCGAAACTTATCATTTTTATAGCTTTTCACACAAATTCCGTATCAAAAATTCGTTTCCCACCAAAATTCTTATACCGGAATAAACTATTCATTTTTGGCAAAAAATAATGTTTGGGAAAATTACCATTTTGGTCCCTAAACTTTTCCCAACTTTTCACTTTAGCCACCAAACTTTAAAATTTTATGTTTTAGTCACTAAACTAAAACAATCAACCTTTGATTCTTTACATTTTAGTCACTACGAAAATATTGGGGTATTACACTAGATCTTAAGCAAAGTCAGGGGTTCGAGCTTTGGTGTTGTGAATAGAGAAAATTGGGCTGGGATGCTCCATAATGGGCATCTCAGTATCTGATCCGAATTAGTTAGCCAATGAGTTGATTACTAATGGTTAAATAAAAAAAGAACTTTTCAATCTTTTCACAACTGAATTGACATTCGATTAATCAATAATATAAACTTGATCAGACTAGTATAGATAAAATAATATTAATTATGTAAAATGGAAAATAATATGCCGATATAATAAACATATTTTCATAAATCAAATTTATATATATACATTATATCCACCTACGCACAACAAAAATTTCCCTACCATAATCTAATGAGTGGTCCAGTGAAAAAGATGATGCTCATTCTAAAAAATTTGAGTTCGAACAGCTTTATCCGTAAAGAGTGTGTCTTATTAAAGAGTTAAGAAAAAAGTATGAATATATACTACCTTATAATCACTTTAAAACTATTAAAAAAATTCACCACCCATGTCATTGTTTTGAATCCTTATTTGACATATTGAAATCAATTGAGGAGTCAAATACTAAATCTACCTACGCACCCGACGTCTCCAGTCACTTCCAAATTACCTCCACCATTATCTCACAATCAATATTAGAAAACACACCATCGGTAGCCAATCAACCGCGAATCCCTGTCCTATAACCACCGCACGCTAAATTTAGCCAGGAGACGACCACCAGCCATTCATACAAAACCACAACTTCATTTCATAGTTATTTTAAGTTTAGTTTATCAGTCTGTTTGGGGTGGAAAAGAAAAAGAAAAGAAGAAAGGAGTTGATTTTTGTCATTTTTTTATCTGTTCATAGAATAGAAAATGGTTAACCCTAATCTGTATCGTAGTATGTGAAGGCGTTGAAATAAACATTTCATGGCCGGTAAGCTTTGCCTCGTTCGAAACAAAAGCAGTAACCGGTAATCGATATCCAATGACAGCTGCCACGGGAAGAGAGGTGCAGCTGCTAGAGTCAGCGTCAGAAGCGGCACATCCAACCAGTGTCTCTACGGCGGAGAGTGAGCCCATCGTGGTGATCAGTGAACAGTTCATTTCCCCAAACCCCGTGGAACTCAAAATACAACATACGGTATTCACAGTTGCTGAGAATCACTTTGATATTACGGACGATGCTGGGAACCCCATTTTCAAGGTTAGAGATAAGCTGTTCAGCTTTCCTAATCGTCGCGTTTTGTTTGACGCCAACGGAAGCCCTCTCGTTTCTCTCAGACAGAAGGTAAGTTTTGCTCTCCATTCTTTCTTTCTTTCCCGAGTCAGAAAAGTGTGATAGTATTGCAACTTGGAAGTGAAATGAAATGGGAATTTATGGAGCATATGTTTGGTTAGATATTGAGTGTTCGTAGGAGATGGAAAGTTTTCAGAGGGGAAAGCCAGAAATCGAGTGATTTTCTTTTCAGTGTGAGGAGATCGACTTCGATTCTGGTGAGGATGAAAACTCGGACGGCCACGTCGTTAGATGTTTTCTTGGCATCCAATACCACTGAAATACTCCCTGATTTCACCATCAAAGAGAACTGGCATGACACCAGCTGCACTGTTTTTCATGGAGACATCATCGTTGCTCAGGTAATTCTAACATTCCCCTTTTTTTTTGCAATTACCTACTTCATATATTTTTAATTACATAATTTTAATTTTGATTAGTTCACGTTTATAATTTTAACACTGTTTAATTAACAAACTCGTTGAGTGGTCCCAATAAAAAAGAAAGTGTTGTTATCTTTGGGTGATCTGAGTTCGAGCATCTTGTTTGCACGTGTGCCTTTTTAAAGGGTTAAAAGTAAAGAATAAATATTACAACGTAATTGCTCAAAAATTAATTAATTGTACTTGCTAAAATATACTATTAATTTTGATTCACTATTAATAATATAGTAATTTTCATATTGTCCAATTATACAAACGGTTTTTTTTTATTAAACAAACGGGGTTTTAATTTTAATACACTTTTAGAGAAGTTCAATAATTATTTTAATGTTGAGTGAACCATTTGTACATATAATAAATAGACTTAAAATTGTTGCATATAATTACACTACATCAAAGTTTACAATCACACCACGCAAAGAATTCTCTTAATAAGTTTGTATTTATATTTGATGGAACTTGTATAAAAAATAAGTTATTTTAATTGACTTTACAAAATTGGCTTAAAGCATAATTTTTTAAAATATTATATGTTTTACTAAGTTTTTTTTTTAAATATTTTGTCCCTTTAACTTTAAAACGTTACATGAAGTGTCTCATTTTTTAAGGCCCATTCGAAAAAATATCCGAACAATCAAGTGTACAATGTAGTATGTTTGACCATAAAATACAATGCACTTTTAATGAAAAATGTAAATGACATGTTAAGTCTCTCAAGTTTTATTTTTATTCTGTTTAATCTCTAAAATTTTTATTTAATTTGAGATAAAATCATGTTTGTTTCTATTTTTAATAATTTAGTCTAATATTATTTTATAATATTATAAATTTTTTATTTAATATATTAATATAAGGAAAATGCTTTTTGATATAAAAGCAGTTTACACAAACTTATGTAAACTTTCACAATTGTAGGATTTAGAGATTTAGTTTAGAGTCTAGGTGTTTAGTTTAAGGTTTATGATGTAGGTTTTAGAATTTAGTGTTTAGAATTTTAGGGTTAAAGATTTTAGGTTTTATAGTTTAAATAGGAAGGGCCAGATGAAGTTTTTTTACATAACTTGTGTATCAAACTATAACCCTTAATATCAAGGGCATAACATAGGGGAATTTTGGGGGCGTGGACCTCTGTCAATTTTTTTCCCGATAGTAATAAAATAATTTATTTTAGAAAAAAGTAAAATTAGTTCTATAACTTCTTCAATCTTTTTAAAATCTTATTATGACCCCGCTCAAAATTTTAATCTTATAATGGTCCCCTTTATAAATTTCTAATTCCTACCCTGCTTAATATAATTCAATAAGATGCCGACATGAAAAAATGATGAGAAGATATAAAATGCAACTAAAAGGAGAAAAACCAAAGACTTTTGGAAAAATAAGTCTTATAATTAATATACTTTCATAAATATAACATATTTTATAATTATAAGAATATTATATATAAAATATATTTTATATATAATATATTTCATAAGTATAAAATATATTTATAAAACATATCATGAATATATTTAAGAAAGCGTAAATGTGTTTCTTCTTTCATTTTTCAATATTTTTTAAAATAAAATTTTCATTAATACTATACACAATACTAAAATTTGAAGCCCTGAAATAAGCAATGAATTTATTATTCAAACGTTTTATGTATGTATTTGTAATAATACTATAACTAATTTTATATTGTTTTTAATTAAAATACACTTTCACTAGATCTAATTAAATGAAAAAAAACATAATATCTTTTATTTTCAGATTGCTTTTTATTTTACTGGTGTGATGATTTTTTTTAGTATAATGGCGTGATGTTAAGTGTTGTGTAAATATAAGTTATTTTAAGTTATATATTCTTATTTATATTGTGTCGTATACAAGGTTGTCTCGGATATTTTTGTAGTCCTGAGTAAAAACTCTAAAATAACTTTTATAGAACGAAAATATATTTCATTATTTTGAACAATTAATTTAATATTTTATTAATAAATTGAACTCAACAAGTAGTCCTAATGGAAAAGCAGATGATGTTCATACTAGGAGACTCTGGTACAAATCGCTTTGTCTGCAAGATTTGTGTGCATTGTCAAAGGGTTAAGAATATGTATGAACAAATAATACCTTGTAATCACGTTAAGACTATTCAAAAAAATATTTCATTAATAAATTATAAAAACATAATTAAACTTTGTCAAATACATCATTTTTATTATTTTGTAAAAAAACACTTTAAATATAATCAATAAACATGTAAAATAAATTATAGAAAAAATATAATTTAATATTTATCGTGAATTGTGGGTCTTAAACTAGATGAAGAGACCCTGAGCTAAGAAAAATTATTAGACGAGCATGGCTCACCACGTCATCTATGGTCCTATCCAATAATAATTTTCTATCTCATTTTTTTCAAAGTAAATCTTCACATTTTTCTTACATGTCATTAAATGAATGAATCTCATTGGATGAGATCATTGATGACGTGGTGAGCATAGACCATATAATAATTTCTCCTGAGCTAGAGTTTATGGTGTTCCCTATAAGTCAGGTCAGGTCTGGTCGTATATGTTTATGATTGTATCATCTATAATCTAAAAGTGTGAATATATAAAATATAAACATAATTTTAAAAAGAAAATTTAGTAAGATAATATCTTAGACAATTTGATATTTTTTAAAGATCCTCTAAATATGTACAATATATTTATGAAATATATTAATTATAAAATATATTATTTAATATAATTTTTATATTATATTCTTATAATTATAAAATATAATATATTTACAAAATTACATTAATTATAATAATCTATTAAAATATTAATATTTTTTAGATAAAATCAAAACCGTAGTTTAAGCTGAATAATATTTTTTGTCAACAAAATTACAAATTTTTACTTTGACTAAGTGGTTAGACCTTTGAATTATTTTACAATAGTTCTTGGTTCAAATTCCTTTGATTAGATTCTATATTTTCTGACCATATTTCCAAACATTAGATGGTGTTAATATATTAAATAAATAAATAAATAATATTATTATTATAATATTAAATTATAAAAATAATTAGAAATAAATAGATGTTTATTTGTATTAAATAATTTTAGGGACTAAATTGAACAAAAATAAAAACCAAGAAACTTAACATATCATTTATCCTTTCATTAAAGTTAGTTTCATTTTTTGTCAAAAGCGTTACGTGGTACATATGGATGTAAATGAACCAAGCTTCAACGAATAATGTTGTGATTGTGTTTGTGTTTGTTTATTTGTTTTTGAAGTTGTTCATGTTCGATTTGTGTTCGTTTAAATTTTTAATATCATGTTAGTGTTCGTTCATTTATTTTTGAAGATGTTTATGTTCGTTCGTTTAGAGTTCACGAACATGTTCATTTAGCATTCGTGAATATGTTCGTGAAAAATGATAAAATCATGCCACTAGTCTTAAGCTCCTCAAGTTTTACAATTTGAACTCCAAAATTTACCATGTATTCAATTTAGTCCCTAACTTCACCATTATTTAAAATGTAAAAATAATAAAAGCAAAATATGAATAAGGTAACCGAGCTTATGAGTGAGTCGATAAACGAGCTTATAAACGAGTCGATAAACGAGCTTATAAATGAACTTATTCGTGAACATAAACAAACCGAACACACATTTGTTCATGTTTGTTCGTTTATTAAATGAACATAAAAATTTTGTTCGTAGTCGTTTATTTAACTTAATAAACGAACATATACGAATGGTTTACAATCAGTTCATCGAACGCTTTGTTTATATTTTTGAATGATAAATAAGTGTCATTAGTGATATGAATGCAGATGCATAGGAATCACAACGTGAGAAGCCTAGTAATCAATGCAGGCAATTATGGAATAACTGCATATCCCAATGTGGATTATGCATTCATAGTTGCACTGGTGGTGATTCTTGATGAAATCAATCGCAATGGAGACTGCTGAATTTTAAGTCTTTAACCTCAAACCCTGACGCTCATACATGTCTGTATTCCTTATTTTACACCACGTTATTGTGGTATTTTTTATTTACCTTTAGTATTCTTAACCAAGTTTCATGGCAATTTCTATCATTTTCTTAAGTTATAAAAACTTATATACAACGTGCAAAGAAAAGTTATTTTCCAATAGACCAGTCCTAAGTTGATTTGTTGTATATTTTAAACCGTTTGTATTTTTCCATCATCATAGATAATAAATACTTGAAGCAATTCATCAATCATTAATAGACACTAATTTAAAACATTATAATAATTTAAAATTAAATAAAAAGTATTTATTATCTATGACGATGGAAAATCTAACTAGTAAGAATTTAGGTTATAACATAAATTCTTATCCATTTGATAAGAATTTTGGTTCCACCTTAATTATTACTCAGTCCAACTTAAATTTTTACTAAAATGGTAAAAATTTATATTAGTCGCATTTTAGTTAGGGTGTCGCGTCTTAGCCCGCGTATAAATCCCCAGTAAACCCTAAAACCAAGTTTTCAAGTTCATCCATCCCCAGTTTGCGGGTGTAAGAACATTAGAACGAGCCTAAAATATAAGGACAAACCTGCTACACAGATAGCATGTCAATTACAATAATATATTATAAATTAAATAAATATTTTTGATCATCAGTACGTAAGATTTTTATTGAATTGAAAAATCATACAAAGGATATATCATCTGTTGTGTGCTAGGGTAAGAAATCACAAAAAGTAAAGAGAAAAGAAAGATATATTATAGAGGAAGGAGAACGATTATGTTTTTGCATAAACTTTTCAATACAAGGGAATTGCTATTTTATATCGACTCTCTAATAACAAATAAAATATGTTAAAGCACGTGGTATTCTTCTCTATTTGGACCCTTCATACACTCCTTGAATATTCTCTGTGTCCTGGCTTGGGCTAGCCTCCTTGGCAACAGCATCTTTCTGCTGATTAGTGGTTGGTACCCCTGGCTGTGGTGCATTGACATTACCTCCCCTTCAAATGCAACCTTGTCATTAGAGTTCGGCATAGCAACGAATAAATCAGAGTCGTGTTGTTCCATTATCAAGGGTAGAGAGGTAATATGTTGGCGCGATTGTCCCTTGCATAGCTTTAAATGGGAGATGTGGAACACCAGATTAATACGTGTTGATTCAGGTAACATCAATCTGTAAGCAACTGTTCCTACCCGCTTAAGTATCTTATAGGACCCAAAAATCGAGGACTGAGCTTATGTTGTCTTTTCATTCGAAGCGACAGTTGCTGATAAGGTTGTAGCCGAACTAAAACCCAATCGACTTCCTCAAATTCCATTTCACGACGGTGTTGGTCAGCCTGATTTTTCATCCTAACCTAAGCTCTCGACAAATTTGCTTCAACTCCTTAAGTAGTTCGTCTCTTTCTTGCATCTCTTTGTCTACGTCTAGGTTAAAGGAACCCCCTTCCACGTAGGTGATCATGGTGGATGGATTTCGCCCATATAACACGTGAAATGGTGTCATGGCTGCTAAGGATTGGTAAGCGGTGTTATACCAGTATTCTGCCTGCGCAAGATACCCTTCCCATTTGCTTGGTTCATCGCCTGTCATACATCACAACTACATCTCCAAACAACGGTTCAATGCTTCAGTTTGTCCGTCGGTTTGCGGATGGTCGATGGAGCTCATGAACAACTCAGTTCCCTGCAGTTGCGTAATTTATGTCCAAACTTCACTCATAAAAATAGGGTCCCTATCACTGACCATGGAACGTGGAACACCATGTAGCTTTATTACGCCTTGAATCATCACTCTAGTTGTGTGCTTGTTGTCATAGTTTTGTGGCAGCGCGAAGAAATGGCCATATTTGGTGAGTCTATCCACTACGACGATTATAGCTTCCTTCCCATTAGACTTCGGTAATACCGTAATAAAATTGAGGGATATATCCTCAACGGCCTGATTCGAAATGGGCAAGGGTTGCAGGAGACCCGCAGGAGCTAAGCTTTCGCTCTTCATCCTTTGACAAGTTTGGCATTCACTGACAAATCGATGTACATTCTTTCGCATCCCCTTCCAATAAAAATTGGTGGATAACCTTCGAAAGGTGCGAAGGATCCCGTCATGTCCTCCCACACACGAGCTATGAAATTCTCTAAGCAGTAGAGACAGTAAAACAATTTCGTTTGGCACTACAATCTGACCCTGCAGTAGGACGTCTTGGTCATTGTACCCCTTATCTGCCAATGTCCCATTCTTAATTTGCTCCTTGATTCTCATCAATTCTGGGTCATGCTGACTAGCTGTTCGAATGTCTTCTATTTTCCCAAACATGGGTCGAGTTAAGGTCATGAAGCTCGCGCCTGTTTCTCGTGACAAGGCATCAACGACGGTATTCTGCTTGCCCATCAATATCTTATCTCGAAATCACACGCAATTAACTTTGCTAACCACTGTTGTTGTTATAGCATTTGGATTGTTTTTGGGTTAATTCTCTTAACGACTTTTGATCGGTCAACACAAGAAATCTCCTCCCCACGAGGTATTATCTCAATTTGCAGACTACTTGCGTAATCACGAACATTTCCTTATGGTAGGTGGAAGCGTCTTGCATTTTACTACTCAACTTCTAACTATAATATGACAAAGGTTGGTTATCTTGGGTCAACACCACACCAGTTCCAACCCCGAAAGTGTCGGTCTCCACAATAAATTCCTTCTCAAAATTGGGCAATCCCAGAACTGGAATCGAACAGAGGCAAGATTTCAGGTGTTTGAATGCCTTTTGAGCCTCTTCATTGTAACTCCCTTGACCCGACTTAGATGCCAAGCCGGACCGAGTGAACTATATTAGGTTTGCCGTAACAAACCTGAACCGAATACCTCGAAATAGGTCTATTTTTTTCTTTTTATCTTATCTAGATGCAATATTAGAACCTAGTGCATTCATACTGGCATCGGTTAAATTTTCAGCAGAATCGGACATCAAATCGATGTTCAATTGTTCGAATATACATTTTAGGGACCGAATTGCAAATCTAGAACATTACGAGGACTTACTCAGATTTAAGGTTACCAATCCTTAATTAGTCAGGTTTCATGTATACATGTTAAATTTTAGCTAAAACGGATCATCCGATCACCTCCAATTAACATTCAATCGAAACATATACTAAAATGAAAGAATCTAGAACCACCGTATCACATCAACTGACATAACAAACTGGGTATTGGTACACAAGATTCCATACCAATACCTGACCTAATTCTCAAGGGTTGTATCGGTACCGAAACCCATACCGATACGACCATGAGGCGTATTGATACCCAACTACAATATACAAGGCTCGTATCGATACGACCATGGGGTGTATCGACACCCATGCTTATTTGGCCAAAATCACAAATTCCAATAGCTAAAAACAGTATCAATACGGCTCACCCTGTACAAATACCCATGCCAAATTTTCACTTCCCAAACCTGATTCAAGCCCCGCGTACCGATACCATGAGACTTGTAATGCCCAATTTATCTGATTTTTTTACACCTCCAAACCAAATCAAACTTCCCCCAAACATCCTAGCATGCTTACAAAACATATTTGGCATACTTAGCAATCATCCACAACAAACCACACTATCAATTATGAATTCTCGCATGTAAAAGCATATTTTATAGGCATGCTCCCTAAAACACATAAATCAACATACTCGAGAAGCGTACCAATGATCAAATTAATCCGGCATATCATCAATCACTCTAATAGGCAATTCAAAACTTAATTGAGCAACCATCATAAGCAATTGCAAAACACAATTCATGCTTTTAATGGTATATCAAATAATAAGAGCATAACACTCAATGATGACATCACATCAACATGCTTCAGAAATCCAAACATCAAACCAGCAACAACAAGCCTTAAACCTCTTAAAAACCATAGCAACCAAATCACAAAAGCACCCAAACTCGGATAATACATTGCCTTATTATGAAAATTTCAAAACCGTACCATACTTGATAACAACGATGTCTTAGGATCTCCTTGCTACGAATGCTCCCTCGATCCTCAATTTTCTGCAAAGAAAAATGATAGAGTAAGAAAACATATGCTTAGTGGTGCTACTCTACCAACATTCATCAATGCATTCACACTACTTGTCAAAACCATGACATCATAGCAATAAGATATGAATGTAAAAGCCAATGCATTTTACTTCTTTCCTTCCAAAACATGTCATTCATAAAACCATATAAAAAATATAGATTTCCCATTTATTTCACATATATTGGCAAATATAGTGACTCTCAATAAATCATTGATTCTTTATAAAACCATATTAGATACACGAATTTCCTGGTAGACTCACCTCTACCACATACCATACCTTGACCCCGATAGTCTCACATCTATCCTACACAAGGTACTCCATCAACTTAGGTAGCCTCACTGCATACCACAAGTGACAATCCATCAACCCGAGTAGCCTCACATTGTACTCGTGAGTCACATGGCGATAGACTTATATTATAGTGTATTTTAAACCCTATGACATGCCAACTATATCTGATACTTTTATTTGTTTGTCACATAGCCAATATACACATTTTTATACATTTACTTACCGTTTTTCCTTATGCATTTAACAAACCATTTTCCACATGCAAAACACATTGCCCAAGGCAACAACACATTCCACTTAGGAACCATTTCTCAATGCACTTAAACATCCCTATATTTGATAAATCATTGCATATCTTTTTAATGATGCATAAAACAGTAAGTAAACCAATCATTGCTTTTAAACCAAAACATGTAAAACAAGTCTCATATCAATATGATATTCAAAGCGAAAATTAGGGAAAACTTACTTCTGAGCTCAGTTAAGCTTGCTAGGCTTAATCTAAACTCCCAACTCCTTATTCGAACCTTTAAGAGTGTTTGAAAATCATTTACACTCACTGATACAAAATGCTTTGCTTGTCGTTGCATTCCAAGCTTTCGAAACTAGTCAATTTCCACAAAATGAGTTAGGCTTGATTCTCCCTTGTTTTGGCAACACAAAACCAGAGGCAAAATGCATTAAAATGCATTCTAACACCATCCTTCAATCATCCCCTGTAACCTCCACGAAATTGCAACCAAAAACCATCCGAAAACATCGAAAACTACTCATATCAACAATCAAACGATCTCCAGCCACAACCTAATGTTTCTAGCATTTTAACATCACCAAAAGAGATCCAAAAACATAATTAAAACACCCTTATACCTCCAACAACTAAGATTCAACCATAACAACCCTTAAAACCACCTTAAACCACCTAAGAAAGTAGGCAATTAAATAGCTTCAGGGTTGATTACAAAAACCTCATCTTATATTGTTTTTAGACAACCAAAATTTGATTCAATCCATTAGAAATATCTAACAATTAAAATACAAATCAAGATTTTAGGCAAAATATCAAAAATATGAATTAAGATCATTTCCAAGAATTAAATAGCAAAACTAAGATATTAATCATCAAATAAGAGCCAATTACTAGGGAATGTCAATAAAGAACCTTAGTTTTAAGAGAGAAAAAAGGAAAATTACCTTGGAGTCTTTCCACCACAATTTGAAGTAACTTTCTTTGTTAAAACAAATGGATTTTAAAGAAATCTTTTAGGAATACTTGGCAAGGTTTTGCAAAGCTAAAAGAGAGGAATATAATGAAGCAATACTCATAGAAAAACAATAAAAAGACTCAGAAATCTTGTGGAGAGAAAATGGTGAGAAAATTTTGGAGGAAAATATTGAGAAAATAAAAAATGAGGGAGAATGATTTTGGCAAAATAATTAACTGTCAATTTGTTTTGTTAATTATGGTGGGAAACCCAATTAATATTTTTAGAAAAATTAGCTCTCTAAGGATTCTTAGTATTTCCCCCTTTTACAATTTAGTCATTAAAAAATTGTGCATTTATTACATTTTGGTCACTAAATCCAAAATGTCATCTCAATTGATTAAATTGATTTCCGATTCCAACCAAAAAACACCTAATATATTTATTAAACATTTTGAAAGTTTAAACCATATTTTATCCCTTTTAAAATTCCCATTTCAAAATACTTATTTTCCTGAAAACGTATTTGAATCGCCAAAATTGATTCGCCCGAACCGAACCTAAACTCGACTAAACAACCAAAACTCCTAATCCCATTTTTGGGGCATTACAACTCTCTCTTTCTTAGGAAATTTCTTCCCTGAAATTTACCTGATGGGAAAAAATGAGGAAACTGCTTCTTCATGTCTTCCTTTGTCTCTTATGTGGCTTTCTCGACTCCTCGATGTCGCCACAACACTTTGATCAACTTGATGGTCTTACCACGAAGAATCTTCATACTAGATTCCAACACCTTTATGGACTCTTCATCACAAGACAAATTTGAACACAACTCTATCTCCTAAACTGACACAACGTGTGATGGATCTGATGGATAACTCTGAAGCATTGACAAATTGAAAACATCATGTATCCGCTTCAACTCTTCTGGTAACCTCAAACTATAAGCAACATAATTGATACGCTCAAGCACCTCATATGGCCCAAAGAATCTAGGGCTTCACCCACCCTTACGCCCAAACCTCATAACCTTTTTTCCAAGGAGAAACTTTTAGGAACACTTTATTGTTAACAACAAACTCAATCTTCCTTTTCTTTATATCTTCATAAGATATTTGTCGATCCGAAGCTGCCTTTAAATGATCACTAATGAGCTTTACCTTAGCATTCATACCCTTAAGCAAATCAGGTCATGTGACATGCTTTTCGCCTATTTCTGCCCAATAAAGTGGCATCCGACACTTACGTCCATAAAGAGCTTTGTAGGGAGCCATATGTATACTCTACTGATGACTATTATTATAAGAAAATTCCACCAATGGATGTTACTCCGCCCACGTTCTCTGGAACTCAATGATGCGATGCTGTAATATGTCCTCTAGAATCTATATAACACGTTTCGACTGTCCATCCGTCTAAGGATGATACGAGGTACTAAAATTAAGCCTCGTTCCTAAAGCCATCTAGAAGCTCTCCCAAAACCTTGACGTGAAGAGAGAATCTCTATCCGATATAATAGACTTTGGAACACCATGCAACTTTACAATCTCAATAATATACGTACATCTCTACCAGTTTATCCAACATATACTCACATGTACAACAAGAAAATGCCTACACTTTATAAAATGGTCCACAATCACCAATATCAAATTCCTTTTGGACAAAATCAAAGGCAACCCCGTCACAAAATCCATAGTGATCATCTCCCATTTCCACTATGATATTTGCATAGGTTGCAACAACCCACCAAAAAACTGATGTTCAGCTTTAACTTGCTGACACACCAAACAATGAGCAACATACTCAGCTATGTCCTTTTCAACCCAACCCAATAATATTCTTCTTTCAAATCACGATACATCTTGGTACTACCAGGGTGCATAGCCAAAAAGACTAGAATGTGTTTCAGTCAAAATGGTGTGCCTTAACTCTGAATCCTCTAGCACCACTATCCGACCCTTGAAACATAGAACAACATCATCATTAAAATGAAAATCCGTTGGTTTACCATCCGAAATGTCTTTAACATGTGGAACCAATGTACTATCATACGGTTGCCTCACTTTAATCTTTTGAGCAATGTAGGTTTTACTTGCAACTCTACCAGTAAACCCGCCTTCCAGTGTCACACTCAACATGGCAAACATTGCCCTAAAATCAACAACTGCCTTACGTCTCAACACATCTGCCACAACATTAGCCCTTCCAGGATGATTTTTAATCGTCAAGTCATACTCCTTAAGCAACTCAACCCATCTTTTTTGCCTAAGCTTTAACTCTTTTTGAGACATCAAATATTTCAAACTCTTGTGATCAGTGTAAACAACACATTTCTCACCATAAAAATAATGCCTCCAAATCTTTAGAGCAAACACCACTGCAGTAAGGTCTAAGTCGTGCGTAGGATAATTGCACTCGTGCACCTTTAATTATCTCGATGCATAAGCCATAACTTTCCTATTCTGCATTAGTACACAACCTAAGCCAATATACGATGCATCACTATAAACCAAAAACTCATTATCTGCCTCAAGTTGAACTAGTATAGGAGCATGTGTCAAAACCTCCTTTAATTTTTCAAAACTGCATTGACAATCCCATATCCAAACAAACAGAATATTCTTCCGCAAAAGCCTAGTCAGTGGGGTAGCAAGAATGGAAAAATAATCCACAAAACGACAATAATACCCAGCTAGACCAAGGAAACTATGAACTTTTAACGCCGTCTTAGATTGTTTCCAATTAAGGATAACCTCAATCTTCTGCGAATTAATACGAATACCTTCTGCCGATAACATATGACCAAGAAATATTACCTTCTTATGTAACACCCCTACTCGGTCTAGAAGAAAATCGGATTAGAAGTGTCACCGAGAGCAAACTAGAAAAAAACTCAATTCAAAGACAAACAAAGTCAAACATACTTAATTTCAAAGCAATCAAATAATTATCAAGAATATAAGTGTCTTAATTCTGATTTTTAATCATTAAGGACTAATTAGCAAAGTTTTCAAAGTTCAAGGATTAAAGTGTAATTTTTTCAAAGTTTAAGGATTTATTCAAAATCATTTTATAGGTTTTCTCTTACTGAATTTAAGCCTCATTATAACATAATCGGGGTAATTATTAACATTTATGTCATGAATAACAAATATGGACTAAATAATGAAATTTCAAAAGGTAAGGACCTATTTGTAAATTTTGAACATTTTTGAGGATCTCAAAATATTGAATTTACTAAGTAAATATACTCTTAAACATATATTCTTACAAAATTATGAACTTCAAAAGAAATAGAGATCAATTCTGACATCAATTGGTCAAGATACAACTTAAGGACTAAATTGTAAACTTTTTAAACTTTGAGGGATCGATCCTTTTTATGAGGGGATCTTTCCTTTTACACTAGTATAATCCTGGGAAATCATTTTAATTTGCTACTAGAATCTTAAGGATCTATCCTTTTTGACAAGGGATCGATCCTTTATGCCTAAAAACCTGAAATAGAGTATTATGCATCAAAATCAACCTAATTATTCCTAAACATCAAATACACCACCTTAGACGTGATTCATCACCAAAATAAGCATCAAACATGCATTAAGTAAAAATTACACCACATGTGTAATTACATTTCAATTCATCAAATATTTATCGTATCTTAATTCTTACCTTAACAATTAGACTTATTCATAAAAAGGCTTACCCATCTATGCTTACTCATAATCAAATAACTTACTATTGCACCTTAACTCATACTTATTCACACTCCATCAAAGAATACGATAGCACTGGCTACTATATACAAGGTATTATAAGCATCTTCTATGCATCGTTTATCATTCAAGTCCATACCTTACTTGTTTAAGTCATATTATCAAAAATATAAACATAGTATAAAACTAATTTATCATAACTATCATGTCAAATTCATCACATGTTAATTAATCAATTCATAGCATTAATCTAATAACACCATAGCTCAATGCAAACAATCATGCTTAGTTCATATGCCACCCACTAGGAGTTTGGCAAAAGAGAAATTACTCAACACTTAAAGATTGACTTGTAACTTATAAATACGATCCCGAGTGATTATAGAGACTTAATACCTATAATGCATGCAAGGAAATATAGTATACTTACATAGGTTAATGAGGCAATGACCATATGATAACACAATATAATGTCAATGGTAATGAATGACACCATTCAAGGCAAACCAAGCATATAATACCAAAAGTATACTGTCTTAATCTTAATTTATACTTAGTTTGTCTTGTGAAAGCTTTATCCAGAGTTTTATTCAAAGACTTAAGGGTTTCATATCTTATTCAAAGCTTATTAGGGTTCTTTCAAAGTTTTTATATGAGTTTGTATCTGAGTTCATATCTTTTGGAACATTTTCATTGGATCACATTTGGACATAGATAGCATTGGTTTGTGTTTGACTGTATTCGTCTGTGTTACTCATAGCACAAAGCACAAAGCAACGACTA
Source organism: Hibiscus mutabilis (assembly GCA_019671005.1). Taxonomy (NCBI): domain Eukaryota; kingdom Viridiplantae; phylum Streptophyta; class Magnoliopsida; order Malvales; family Malvaceae; genus Hibiscus; species Hibiscus mutabilis. Next base: position 19,724,177 of record CM033755.1, read on the forward strand.
GTGTTAAAACATTGATAGCTCTTTAAGAGCATGTATTTCCCCTTGATTTATAGGTCTAATTATCCCCACATTAGTATCTATTGCATCTAATTATGCATTTCATGACTATTTCTGCATTTTTTTGTAACTTAGTTCCAGTGGCTCGTGTTTTGTATATTTCTGCCTATTTTTGCCTTGTTGTCGCTACATTACTAATGTCCATACAAAGAATGTTTTCACCACTGCATCCAGTTTGACAATGCATCTACCAGCTATCTAGCTTGCTTAAGGATAAGGACGAATAAGCCAGTTATCTAATTTGTTATAACAAATTATGTACGACGCTGAGCATGCAAATAACCTGCAGGAAAAATGTCCTTCCTTGGGTGGCCTATAAAAGGACCATTTTGGAAGAGTGAGAAAGAGTCATGTTTTTCCTAATTTTCATATCATCTTCAACATCTGAGCTTTATTCCTCCATCCATGGCGGCTTAAGCTTATTTTTGAATAATCGATGTAAAGCGAGGCAGATCTATCCAAGGAAATGATGAGTCGAATGCTTATTCAAGGACATATTGTTACCTTCTTAAACTTTTGTCTATTTTGATGTTTTTGGAGATTTACTTCGTATTTTAAGCTCATATTGACATTGTTTAATTTTCTGGAGTTTTAGGAACTTGTTTAAGCTATTTTCTCAGTTTAATATATATATTTGTTAGCTTTTTCTTAAGCTTTAATTGTTGGATCTAATTTACGTTTTGCATGAGAGCGTTAGACCAGCCATTGATACTGACGGATGTAGTGACGAGTCAAATTAACAAGTTTTTACAATGAAAGTTGATTGGATGCAACAAAAGTTGGTTTGCTTGTTCTAAGGGTTATAGTCTCGAATTATGATGGAAGTTGAAGCCGGTCTATATCCTTGAGTCAATGTTGAAGGTTAAATGGAAGCTAATACTCAAGCTGACCACCATATCACTGATTAAACCATTTTTTTGTCGAAGTGTACTTGATCTTTCTGTCGAGCTGAGCCAAGGAGATCCAGACTTTATTCTCATTTTTATCTATCTTTTATTGCACTCTGTTATTGCTACCACATTAAATCAATTATTCTCTTTTTTATCTTATTATTGCAACCACCATTGCACCCACAACTACCACTTTCACAGTATTGTATTGTAGTCACATAAGCATAAGCGTAATACACCATCCTCGTAGGATGGATATTCAAACAAGATTTCCTTGTTTCTATTCTTGCATCAATAGTGTAGCTTGCAATAATAATGTGACATTTTCACAACGATCAAGTTTTGCCGCCGTTACCGGGATGACATTATTATCTCCTTATGTTTCTGCTTGCAGTTATATTTTGTTTATTTAAGTTTGTAGTTGTTTCTAATAGTTTTATTTTTGTTTTTCTGTTTCTTTTCATTACCTTGTGTAGGTTTTGTATGACCAAAAGTGCTACTACGCCACTCGTCGTACTAGATCCAGAAGTTGAGAGAACTTTTAGAAGAAGGATTCGCGACAATAGTGGAATAACTAGAAATCCAAACAACAATGAGGGAATTTCTCATGTTCTTGAAAACCCACCAATGCACCCACCAGCCCAGATCAAAACCATATGAGAGGTTGTTGTTCCTCAGTTGGATGATTTACAATTGGGCATTGTTAGACCTCTTATTCAGGCTGGGAACTTTGAGTTAAAGTCGGTTATATTCCAAATGCTCAACTCCAATGGGCAGTATGCAGGGCTACCATATGAACATGCTCGAGAACATCTTCAATCTTTTCTTTTAATTTGTGCTTTATTTAGCTAGCAAGGCGTTCCTGATGATGCCTTATGAATGTAATTGTTTCCCTATTCATTGGAGGTATAGCTCACACATGGTTTAGAGGATTACCTGCAGGCTCTATTACGTCATGGAATAATCTTGCAATGCAATTTGTTTAGCGTTTTAATCCACAAACAATGAACTCGTGCCCGAGGAATGACATTACAGCTTATTTTTAGTTTGATGATGAGACTCTTCACACTACATGGGAAAGATATAAATCTTTGTTGCGATGATGTCCAAATCACGACATTCGTGCATGAGGATTGCCCACATCATGTAGAAAATGCGAGTTATGTCAGCAATATGCGAGGCAACAACACTGGCACATCCTACAACACAACTAATAGACAGTCTTGGGCCAACTCTAATTCCGCACCGCATCAAAGAGTATTTCACTCTGGGAATAATTATTTTCAAGGAAATTCGAGTTTGTACCAAGGAAACTTTAATTACCCACAACAACAGTTCACGCTGCAGACTCTATTGCAGCCACAACAGAATTGAATGCAACCACAACACATTGTTTCACAATCTCAACAACCACAGTTTGGCATGCAATCATAATATGGAGCGCTGACACAAAATCAGTCTTAAATGAGTCATTACGCTCCATCAAGTATCTTTGACCCATTTGCTCTTCTTGAGGAGATGATGTGTGAATATTTGTATCATACCAAAGTTATAGTGCAAGGTCACTCTTCATCAATATGCACTTTGGAAGATCGGTTGAGACAGCTAGCCATTGACATGAATTCTATACAATCGGTACACTACCTAGAAACACCGAGAGTTCGATGTACAAGGGTAAGGAGCATTGCAAAATAGTTACTCTTCGCAGTGGCAAACAAACTACTGACTCGAAGCAACAAGTTCCCATGCCTGATCATACAGTAAATGATAGAGATATTGCAGGCATGATGAGTAATATACCTCCTGTTATTACTCTGGTTCCATCTATTTTACAACCGACGTTGTCCCCACAATGTCCAATATCAGCGCATCAATTAGATAATCCATCTCTACCTTTTCCTCAATGATTTAAGAATATTGAGTCGGACAATCAATTTTAATTTTTTCATGATACTTTGCAACAACTTACAGTTCAAATTCCTTTGATTGATGTTTTTACACAGATTTCAAATTATGCAAAGTTCATGACAGATATTTTGTCCAAGAAGAAAAAGCTCAATGCAATAAAAACCATTGCACTCACTGAAGAGTGCATTGTGTTAATATCTACCCCTCTAATAAGAATGATGAAGGATCCAGGCAGCTTCATCATACCTTGCTCCATTGGTGATCATTATTTTAGTAAAGCTCTTTGTGATTTAGGGGCTAGTATCAATTTAATGCTGCTATCTACTTTTCAAAATTTGGGCATTAGAGAAATGAAGCCCACTATAGTCATATTACAATTGGCTGACAAAGACATACCTATCCTTCTTGGTCGCCCATTCTTAGCTACTGGGAAAGCAGTCATCGATGTATCAGAATGAGAACTTACAATGAGGGTTGATAATGACCAAGTTACTTTTGGGATGTTCAAAGCTGATATGGGAAGGAAATATGAAGAATGTAATCATATAGACATTCTTGACCATATTATTCAAGAAGACATGCATCATCATGGTATTCTCATTGCTGAAGATATTGCGTTGAAACAGTAAAAGAAGACCTCCCAAATTGTGACCATATTGTGGAAGTTCTTACTAGGGCAGTTCATCAAAAATGGAAAATTGAATCTTTGGATCTAGCTCACCGGTCAATTCCTAATTTTAAACAATCTATTGAAGAAGCTCTTACTCTGGAACTCAAGACATTGCCAACTAATCTAAAATATGTATTCTTTGGAGATGTGGAAACACTTCCAGTCATTGTCGCTGCAACTTTGGACGCAATACAAGAAGCTAAGCTAATAAATATTCTTAAGTGACACAAGTGTGCTATTTTTTGGATAATTACTGATATCAAGGGCATTAGTTCATCTCTATGCATAAACAAGATTAAGTTGGACGATGGGAATAAATAATCTACTAAGCCGCAAAGAAGATTGAATGGAAAGATGAAAGAGGTAGTCAATAAGGAAATGCTTAAATGGTTAGACACAAGTATTTTCTATGCAATTTCTGATAGTACATGGGTGAGTCCAGTCCACTGTGTCCCTAAGAAAAGTTGTAATATCCCTATTTTTGGCTAGTGACCAAAATGTAAATTTTGAAAGTTTTGTGGCTAAAGTACAAACTTTGGAAAAGTTCATGGATCAAAGTGTGATTTTCAAAAGCTATGTATTTTAACCCCGTAAATGAATAGTTTACCCCAAGATTGATGTTTCTGTGTTACTCGTATTTTTCATACGAAGTTTGTATTAATGGCTATAAAGCGATAAAGTTTAGAAAAATATTCTGATAATCGAATCGAGCTAAAATTTCAAAAATAGTTCCATGTACCTTAGAAGAGTCATAAAATATCATTTTATGGATATTTGGATGTTAAAAAGATCGGGAAAAATTTAAATCGATTGAAATAATATTGAATGCCAATTTTGTGAATAAGTTGATCGATAAAGGGCATTTTGGTCATTTCACCCAAAAGGGACATGGAAGGAATTTTGAGATTTCTTTTATGGATGAACAATGGCTGATTAGAATCCAAGTAAGTCTAGTTGGAATGTTACAAAATGGTAAATTAGAAATATAGATCTAGTCGGAGGGTATTTTTGGAAAGTGGAATTTATTGAATAAAAAATTCATTTTTCATAATACAAGTGTCTTAAATACATGAAATATGAAGAAATTATCATCCAAATACTCTCCAAAACGTTGGTGAAGAGAAAAAGAAGAGAAAAATTTTACAAGCTTGATTTAAGCCCCGAATCTCAGTTTTCAGTCAAGTCCGAATCAAAGAAGATTCGAGGTACTATGAAAGAAAAGATCGAACTAGGACTTAGAGAGAAGTTGTGTTAAAGGGGTCAAGGTGAGTGCATTTTTACCTATTATATATATATGATATGAGGAGGACTTGCGATAAGTCGACCTTGATATTAATAAAAATGTATGTTGATCAAAGTTATACAAATGGAATGAAATATTAAATGGCTTATGTGATACATTGATATGGCATAATGATTTATCTAAAATAAATTGGATTTTATATATTGGGTATGAACTGCATAATATCGACTTATATGATTTATATTGATGCTTTGAACATGGAATGTTGATTTTGCCCAAGTACTATTGTGAAGTCTTTGGTATAGTTGGATATCCATAGAGTCCTAGTAGTTGCGTTATAGCACTACGGTGCGAGATAGACTCATTGGGGTCGAGATAGACTCTACGGGGTCGAGATAGACTCTACGGAGTTGAGTTAGACTCTACGGAGTCAGTTCAAACACTACGATGTTACATAGCACAAAATGAACTTTAGGCCCTTCAAGAAAAGAAGTTGTATGCTAAGCTGTCAAAGTGTGAATTTTGGTTGCCGGAAGTTGCTTTTCTTAGCCATGTGCTTTCTGCAGAGGGGATAAGAGTAGATTCCAAGAAAGTACAAGCTATAGTTGAATGAAAAACTCCAAATAATGTTTCCGGGGTTCGAAGTTTATTGGGACTTGCTGGTTATTATCGAAGGTTTGTAAAGAAATTCTCAATAATTGCCTCCCCACTGACCAAACTATTGAGGAAAGATGTAATATTTATTTGGATGGATAAGTGACATGAAAGTTTTGAGACATTAAAATGATCTTAACAAAAGCCCTAGTGCTAGTACAACCAGAATCAGGCAGAGATTATGTGGTCTATAGCAATGCTTCTCATAATGGTTTGAGATGCGTACTTATGCAAGAAGGAAAAGTGGTGGCCTATGCTTCAAGGCAACTTAAGACACATGAGAGGAATTATCCTACTCATGATTTAGAGTTAGTAGCAATTGTATTTGCTTAAAAGATATGACGCCATTATCTATATGGTGAGCAATGCTACGTTTACACAGATCATACAAGTTTAAAGTATCTACGAACTCAAAAGGAGTTGAACATGAGGCAAAGAAGGTGGATCAAACTTCTTATGAATTATGTTGTGATTGACTACTATCTTGAAAAAAAGCCAATATAGTAACCAATGCACTTAGTTGGAAGATATTCTTTACTTTAAGAGAAATAAATGTGCAACTGTATTGGAAAAAGATTGGTATGTTAATTACAAAACTTTAGTTTAGACCTATTCATTTAGGTCGGATTAAAGAATTTTAGTTGAAAGATGAAAAATGTTGCCAATATTAGAACAAATTGAAAATGGTAAAAATAAAGACTTCAAAGTTAAGTATGTTGGATGTTTGAGAAAAATATTATGTTTTTGACGATGCATCTAGAAAGGAATATGAGGTATTTAGGTCTGAAGAGCAAATATTGATGTCCAAAAATAAAAAAAGGTAGTAACTGAATTTATGGCTACATACTTGACAGACTAGCAACTAGAAGTGAAACATCAAGTACCTTCAGAAATGTGGTAACATATTTCCATTCCCCTAGTGGAAGTGGAAAAGAATTATGATGGATATCATAACTGGGTTACCAATGATACCGATTAAAGATGATTTGATATGGGTAATTGTGGACAGATTATATCATTTGGTAATGAATAAATATGCTGAGCAATAAATTTGAAGTATTGTAAAGTGACGTGATATACCCATTTTCATTGTCTGTGATTAAGGTCCAAGATTATCTCTAGATTTTGGAGTTCCTTGCATAAGACTTTAGAGAGTCGACATAATTTCAACAATACTTTGCATCCATAGAAGGAAGAACAATCTAAAAGATTAATTCAGATTTTGAATGATATGTATAGTTTCTTTTTGATTGAGTTTGAAGGCTTTTGGGAAAAAAATGAAATTTCTTTCAGTAACAGCTATCAATCGAGTATAAAGATGGCTTTATCAAAAGTGTAGTATGAAATAAGATTGTGATAAACATTTATGAATAGTGATATAAGCCTTGTGGAAAAGGTAGTTGTATGCAAAGTTACTCAAATGTGAATTTGATTAATTCAAGTTGCATTTCCAGGTCACATTGTCTCAACAAGGAAGATCTAAGTAGATCCTAAGAAAGTTAAGATGATGGCACTAGTATTAATACATTCTGAAGTTAATAAGGATTCCATGTTATTTAATGATACATCCCATAATAGGTTGGGATGTATATTGATGTAATAAGGCTAAAGTAGTAGTTGATGTATCTTCCTGAAAGTCATTCTTTGCCTTATAAGCATTGAATGCCCAATTATCTTTGAAGAAGATAGTGTATTGATTACGCAGCTTCAACTCAAGTATCATTGGTAAATTGGATCAAATATTTACAGATGAGAGATAAGATATGCTTGAAAAGAATTCAGTAAGGTGAAAAGGGAAAACTAAACATTTTGATGTTAAGTCTAAAGGATGTTCATATTATCAAGGAGTAATTTATACCCCCGATGATAATGAGCTAAAAAGAGAACTAAAAAGTGATTGGATCTAATTTATTTTGAGAAGCAGAGAATAAAATTAGAATGGTTCGAAGCAATCTTAGAATTGCTTTAGAATGATTAAAATTATATGCTGATCTTGAAAGAAAAGATATTTAATATGAATTTAAGGATAAAGTATTTCTTAAAAGTTTCACCTTGGAAGAAGGTGTTATGATTTGGACGAAAAGGGAAGCTGAGTCAGAGAATTATTGGACCATATAAGATTTTGAAAAGAGTTGGTCCAATAGCTTATCAACTAGCTTTACCTCCAAAAATGGACAAGATTCACAATGTATTCCATGTATCGATGCTCAGGAAGTATCGATTAGATTCTTTATATGTCATTATCCCGAAGGAAATAGAGATTCAGCCAGATTTGACTTACGAGGAAGAACTGGTAAAGATACTAGCACATGGAGTAAAAAAACTAAAGAATAAGTCAATTCCGCTTGTTAAAGCTCTTTGGCGAAATCATAAAATTGAGGAAACGACTTGGGTAAGAAAAGAAGATATAAGAAAGTTGTTTCCTCACCTTTTTAAACCAGGAACGTGTTGAAAATTCGAGGAGGAATTTTTTTAAGGGGGGGAGAATTGTAACATCCCAACTTTTGGCTAGTGACCAAAATGTAAATTTTGAAAGTTTTGTAGCTAAAGTAAAAACTTTGGAAAAGTTTAGGGATCAAAGTGTAATTTTCAAAAGCTATGTATTTTAACCTCGTAAATGAATAGTTTACCCAAAATAATGACGTTTCCATGTTACCCAGATTTTTTGTACAGAGTTTGTATTAATGACTATAAAGCGATAAAGTTTGGAAAAATATTCGGATAATCAGATCGAGCTAAAATTTCAGAAATAGTTCCATGGACCTTAGAAGAGTCATAAAATATCATTTTATGGATATTTGGATGTTAAAAAGAATGGGAAAATTTAAATCGATTGAAATAACATGGAATGCCAATTTTGTTAATAAGTTGATCGATAAAAGGCATTTTGGTCATTTTGCCCAAAAGGGACATGGAAGAAATTGTGAGATTTCTTTTATGGATGAATAATGGCTGATTAGAATCCAAATAAGTCTAGTTGGAATGTTAAAAAACGTCAAATGAGAAATATAGATCTAGTTGGAGGGTATTTTTGGAAAATTGAATTTATTGAATAAAAAATTCATTTTTTAATAAAAAAATGTCTTAAATACATGAAATATGAAGAAATTATCAGCCAAATACTCTCCAAAATGTTGTTGAAGAGAAAAAGAAGAGAAAAATTTTACAAGCTTGATTTAAGCCCCGAATCTCAGTTTTCAATCAAGATCGAATCAAATAAGGTTTGAGGTACTATGAAAGAAAGGATCGAACTAGGACTTAGCTAGGCATTGTTTTAAATTGGCCAAGGTGAGTGCATTTTTACCTATTTTATATATATGATATGAGGAAGACTTGCGATAAGTCGACCTTGATATTAATAAAATGTATGTTGATCAAAGTTATATAAATGGCATGAAATATTAAATGGCATATGTGATACATTGATATGGCATAATGATTTATCTAAAATAACTCAGATTTTAGATATGGGATATGAACTGCCTAATATCGATTTATACGATTTATATTGATGCTTTGAACATGGAATGTTGATTATAACGTTGATTTTGCCCAAGTACTATTGTGAAGTCTTTAGTATAGTTGGATATCCATAGAGACATAGCAGTTGCGTTATAGCACTACGGTGTGAGATAGACTCTTCGGGGTTGAGATAGACTCTTCAGGGTCGAGATAGACTCTTCAAGGTCGAGATAGACTCTTCAGGGTTGAGTTAGACTCTACGGAGTCGGTTCAAACACTACGGTGTTAAATAGCACAAAATGTGCGAGTATGAGGAGCAAAGGGCGTCCTCGAGTACGTACTTATCATTAGACGCTACGGCGTTGTAGACACTACGTTGTCGGTTATGATGACTCGTGTACCAAAGTATCACATTATATTGTACTTCGGGCTATAATATATGAAATACATTTATGCATGCATTTAAGTTAAAAAAGCTTAACGTATATTTGATTAATAAAATAAATGTTTGATGATATGATATAAACTTCAATTGGGACTCGCTTGCCATTTTACAGGAACTGTATTGCACTGTTACATGACAGAGGAATGACTTTGATAAGTCAGTTTTATGTGATTCTATATTTTTATATGATATACACAATAATTTGTTTATTTATGTTGTTTCTATATATTGAAATGCTTTACTTTAATTTATAGTTGCCTCACTATGTGAATACTTAGCGTGTGTTTTTTCATACGTACGTTATTACGAACTTATTGGAAGAAGAGTCAAGCATATTGATCAAGCTGCAATATGCCAAATATCAGTAAGACATTCTAATTTATGATATTCTCTAGTGGGCATGTATCAATTTATTCGTTAGTTGTTTTAAAGTTATAAGTTTGATTAATAGTCAGATAAAAATAAATTATTTGTATGGTTAAAGAAATACTGGTAATGATATTTAATCGGGTAAAATTTTATTTATCGTTTATCGCGTAACGATTTTAAATTTAAGAAAGGGCCTAGGCATTGTACCTAGTTTTCACCCTGAGTTGCGTACTTATTTTAATAACTGACTAACATGTTTTATAAACCAATTCAAGATCAAAACTAGCAATCTGCAAATAGGCAACGAATACTTCAAAAGTCGAGAAATGGTTATTTTATAAACTAGTTTTATGTCAGATGTTTTGAAAATAATTTACAAGTTTAGAACTCTGTTAAAAAATATTGTGACATCCTTAATGTGTATTCGTACTACGAGTATACGTTAAGGGTGTTACAAAAGTGGGATCTCTTGTAACACCCCTTACTCATATCCATCACTGAATACAAGTTAGAGATGCCACATGACACTTGTACACTGGTTCTTATTTTAAAATCATTACAATTTTGTTTCTTAAAAATAAAAACAATTAACATCTTTAACCAAAATAATATTTAATCGCGTAAAATTTAAAACTAATATTTCTAAGTTCGATCTGAACCTAGATTCAGGCAGCAACTTGGCAGTTCGATTCTCCGTTACATAAATAATAAAACTGCCTAAAAATTGCCTAATTTAAAAATCATTCGATTAGCTAATAAAATACGATTTCAACATATTTAATTAGTAATATCCACTAAAAATATTTATATTCATTTTTATAACATTACAATCATTTCCAATATTTTCATATCAGAGTAACCAAAACATTTATAAGATACATGCCAACTAATAATATCAAAAAAGGACATCGGGGATGTCTTACTGATAATGATGTACCTCTTCTAAAATAGATGATGTCTCCTGTTGCGCGTAATAAGTGCTACGCAATTGTGCAAGTATACACGTCGCAAGTTATAGTATAAAAGATATCGTCTCCACAAGGATTGGTGCTACTTCAAGAATCTAGTCTCTTGCACTGTAAAAAGTAAAAACACAAGTAAAAGATTATAGAAGTTTTAACTAATCTAGAAAGCAAATAAGTAAAAGAAAAGATGAATTCAATTGAGAGAGATAGGCTAGGTTATCGTGAGTTGAGGTGTGATAGCCAATTGGATCGTCTTGGTAAAAGAGTGCACGGGCAACTCAGTTGCCGTGGTAACTTGCACGATGGGGTTACCTTGGCAACTAATTGATGGTTGCATGGGCGACTGGGTAGCAACTTCAAGGTTCGGCGGAGCGTTCTTCAATGGTTTCTTCTTATCCCTAAGTCGAAACTCTAGCTACTTGTGCATGCCTTGATAATACATCCCTGCCTTGATAATACATCCCTGCGTGAATCAAGGGTGAACAACAACCAATCTTGTGCTCCTCTTAGCCGTTGAAATCCTTAACTTATTCCTAAGCTGGATTAATCTTCACCATCATTGGATTGCATAAAGATCATATTCATTCGTTTCTTGAATCTAACTCTCCCGATATTAGATAAATGGATGAAATCACGAGATCCTCTCCCAATTCACTCGCAAACAATAATAAGAATCAAGAATGAATAAACCTTGAAATAGAAAAGTGCAAACTCTTATTACCTAAACAAAAACCAATAGTTTCTCACAACCACAAAACACAATAACCATAGCCAAGTAAATTTAGTTCATGGCTAGGTTCCAAAGAAACACAAGATAAACAATCCCTAGCATGAACCCAATCGAACAAGGAAGAAAAGATGAAGCTTGTCGAAAATTCCCCTTTGCTTCCTCTCTTGGTCTTGTCAAAATTCCCTCACGCTCTCTCTATGCATCTTATCGAAATCTCCTTGATATTTATAGGGCTAGGCCAAAGTCCTTCTTTGAGGAGGAGTTTGAGTTGGAATTAAATTATCTTTAAAGAATATAATTCTTTATTATAATTTTATTCCTATTAGAACTTCTCCTATCTTCTTGGAATTTAATTCTTCTTTAATCTCTGCATGGCAATCAAATTCCTTTGGGCTTGGGCCTTGCTCCATGTCATCTTGGGCTTGTAAAGTCATAAAATTCGACATCCATATTGCTTTTTGTCTTTGTCGACAAATGCCATGGCAACTGCCTCTGTCTCCTTCATGCATTGCCCTGGCAACTAGCTCGGCATTGCTTTGGCAAGTGATCCTGCACATACACACACAAAAACACACCAAAGCAGCATCTATTTCCACAAAAATCACCAAGTTATGTAATCAAGCTCAACGATTGAAGGAAACATGGATTAATGCATGAATGGCTAACTATGCAACTAATATGAGCCTAAGTCTAACAATAATATGAGTAAAAAGGGTAAGAAAAATTGTACTTTTGAACACTTATCACACCCCAAACTCGAACTATTGCTTGTCCTCAAGCAATGCAAACTCATAATTACCGCCAAGACTTCAAATTTTTACAAACTTAGCTTTGAACTTGATTTCAATTCAACGAACCAGGCACAAAGTATGATTGGCTTTTTATTTTTCGGAAAACTGAGGAGTTACTCGGAATCAAACTATAATGCTTGTGAGTGTGTGCGGAGTTGTGTGCAAGTTGATTTTTCGGATTCTATGCAAACAATAGGTTTTCAAATTACTTCATTGGGTTCTTTTTAACATGTTTTAACTAGAGCCAATTTCGGGCACCTCTAGTGTTTTATTTTTAGTTTTCTTAAGTTAATTTAATCGACTAGAGCCGGTTTCGGGCACCTCTAGTTAAATTTTTTTTAACGCCTCCTAGAGCTAGTTTCGGGCACCTCTAGTGATCAATTTTTTAGCATATGCTTGAGCCAATTTCGGGCACCTCTAGCATTCATCTAATTTTTATTCTAATCCCCCAATTAGTTAATTATCAACCTAAGTTTACTAGAACTCCTTAAATCAATCAAACCACAACAGTGTTTCATCAAATTTAGCATCATAGTAAAATTCTAAGTTTTTCCATGGTTATCCTAGAATAAAAATTCTATCAATTAAGTGCATTGGAAAAGTCATCATTGAATATTCATCAAGTCTAAGCAATTCTTGTTCTAATTAAAGGCATGGCAAGCAATTTATGTATCCTAAATGTAATGCTTAAGATTAATGTAACTAAACATGGTAATTACTAATAACAATCCCCCCAAACTCGAGTGAGGCATTGTCCTCAATGCATGCATGAAAATAACGAAAAATAAAAATAAAAATAAAAATGCATACGAGGACTTACTCCGAGAGTTCGTCATCGTAGATGATTAGTTTCCTTCTAGTTGGCGTCTTGATTTTCTTGCTTGAACGCGATGGTTGTTTTCTTGTTGCCGGTGGTGGAATCGATCCTCGTACGGGGTTGTCCTCATCATCCTCTTCATCAATGTCAATGGCTTTTCGTTTGGAGGATTCAATTGGTGCGGTCTTTATTGGTTCAATGGAGGACTCGTCCGAATCTGAAAAATCAGAAAATGATTCCGTAGGAGTTGATTCGGGCATAGGTGCTTTACCTTTGGCTTTTGCAGTGGTTGCCGGGGCATCGTCAGGGTTGGTTGCCGTGGCGTCAGCTTCCTTGGTTGCCGTGGCAAGGATATCGGCGGGAAAAATTGGGAAACGGCACGCGATTGTCCGGGTACTTTTCTAGGATGACTTGGGTGATGGCATTGTTGTGCTCCTTCATGTACCGCACGAACATTAGTTGCCGATCTTCAATTTGCCTTAGGCGGCTTGTCAATGGGTTCAAAAGTGCTTCAAAGTGTCCCAGGATTAATGGCCGAGTTGCCCTGGCATTAAGTGCTTGGGCATTAGGGATTGCCGCGGCGGCAGGAGTTGTCGTGGCAGTTGGAGGCCTTGAAGAATCTTCCGGTGCCTCTCCCATTAGCTTCTGGATTAATGCTTGATTCAAACCAGACTTGGGTAGGGCCTTTTCATCGGTGGACTCACTCGGGACATGCATCTCCTTGCAAAGATTAGAAATTAAGCAAGGGAAGAAAAGATAACCCTTATCTTTTGAGCTGCATACAAAAATCTCATCACAAATAATTTTTCCAATGTTAATGATGCGATTATGCAAAATAGAATGTATGAGCAAAAGACGTGGTATATCAACGGTAGTATTGTGTGTGGAGGGCATTAAAGAAGTTTTTACAAACTTATTCCATAGTTTTGCCTCAGGTTTAAGCCGAAGGCGATTTACCGTGCCCTTGTATTTACCGTCGTTCCAATGAGTTCCCGGTTGAGTGAGTTCTTGAAGCACCTTGTCGAGTTGCTTGGGATTGATTTGGTCAACGAAGGCTTGATGCTCGTCCTTCTCAATGTAAAGTCCGTAAAAGGTGTTGATGTTTTCGGGACTTATAAGTATGGCCTTGTCACGAACAAAAACATAAGGATTATCCGGGTTAGGTGAGTGAGCATAGAATTCTCTTACCCATGAGATGTTACCCGGTTCCGGTTGATGGCAAAAGATTTGCCACTTTTGATGTGCAATCCTCTTGAAGATGAATGGTTCAAGGCCGAAATCTTGATGAGAGTTGGAATATTCAAAGCCTTGTTCTTCATGAATCTTCCGGCTTTCAAACTTGGATTGAAATCTTTCTTGAACCGCCGGTGTAGCAAACTTCTTGTATCTTGGTTCTTTGGAGGAACTTGGATGAACTAAAAGTTTAATCTTGGATGCCATGTATGATCTTGGTTGTGAGTAAAAACAAAGAAAAGAAAAGAAAAGAAAAGAAACTAAAAAGTTGCAAGATAGAAAGTAGGAATAGGTTAAGGGTGATGGGTTTTATAGAAAAGATAGGTGGTTGGGATTGGGGGAAATCGAAAAAAAAGGGTTTAGGGTTTGGTAGGGATTTTCGACAAAGGGGTTTTGGTTAGGATGAATTGGAGGCTTTATATAAGCCTTAGATTCAGCCCATTAGTTTCCTTGTTGAAGATGTTTTCCTACTTGGTTTAGAATTCCTTCTTTCTCTTGAACTTCCTTTCCTACAATTCAAAAACAAATCAAATAAGGATTAAAATTAAAGATAAACTAATAAAGAAAATAAATAAAGATATGTAATAGGATTCTTAGACTTGAATAAAAAAATTTATCCTAAAACTACTAATAATCGGCAAAATAATAAAATAATAATAAAAAATCGAAAAAAATGAAAAATAAATAAAATAAATAAATAATCGACACAAACAAAAATAAAAATAAATAAAAATAAAAATAAAAGTATCAAAAGTGAGAGCATGCTCATGCATCTCCTAAATTGACCACTTCCTTGTTACGTTCCACATGGGCACCATTGTAGTGCTTCAATCTTTGTCCATTAACTTTGAATTCATGGTTGTCAGAGATGGACTTGATTATCACGGCACCATGAGAGAATGGTTTGACGACTTCGAATGGTCCCAACCATCTTGATTTCAGCTTTCTCGGGAAAATTTTTAGCCGAGAATTGAATAGGAGAACTAGTTGCCCTGGCGTGAATTGCCGTGGCAATAGTTTCTTGTCATGCCATCGCTTTGTTTTCTCCTTGTAGATTCGTGCATTGTTATAGGCGAGTGCATGAAATTCTTCTATCTCATTGAGATCCATCAAGCGCTTTTTTCCGGCACTTCCCCAATCCATATTCACGGTCTTGATTGCCCAGTACGCCTTGTGCTCGATTTCCACCGGTAGATGACATGTTTTACCATAGACAAGCCGGAAGGGGGACATACCTAATGGTGTTTTGAATGCAATGCGATATGCCCAAAGTGTGTCATCTAGTCTTAATGACCAATTCTTCCTTGAGGGATTTACAACTTTCTCGAGTATTCTCTTCAACTCCCGGTTGGAAATTTCTGCTTGCCCGTTGGTTTGTGGGTGATATGCCGTGGCGATCTTGTGTGATATGCCAAAGCGTTGCAACATCTTGGCAATTAGTCTGTTGTCAAAATGCTTGCCCCCGTCGCTGATAATTGCTCTCGGTATCCCAAACCGTGTAAATATGTTTTTCTGCAGGAATCGTTGCACGGTCTTGGAATCGTCGTTGGGAACTGCAGCTGCCTCTACCCATTTAGACACATAGTCGATGGCGAGTAAGATGTAGAGGTTGCCGAATGAAGATGGGAAAGGTCCCATAAAATCGATCCCCCATACATTGAACAGTTCCACCTCAATGATGTTCTGGAGTGGCATCTCATGTCGTCTGAAGATATTGCCCGTCCTCTGGCAACGATCACATTGCTTGTAAAAGTCCTGGGCATCTTTGTACAATGTTGGCCAATACAAACCGGATTGCAAGACTTTGGCCGCGGTACGAGTTCCTCCAAAATGTCCTCCATAGGGTGAAGAATGGCACTGCCGGAGTACATTCTGTTGCTCTTCTTCAGGGACACATCGACGTATAACCTGATCTGCACATTGTTTAAACAAAATAGGCTCGTCCCAAAAGTAATGCTTAGCATCATGGCAGAACCGCTTCTTCCCTTGGTGAGTAATGCCATACGGAAAAATACCATAAACAAGGAAGTTAACTAAATCTGCGTACCAGGGTATTGCCGAGGCATGTGCTGTCGTAGTGTCTGCTCCCAGAATTGCCGCGGCGTGTGCGTCAAAGACTGCTGTGGCATCGAGAGTTGCCGAGGCGTGTGCATCCATGGTTTCCGAGGCGTCATGGGTTGCCGAGGCATCTAGGGTTGCTGAGGCGTCAAGGGTTGCTGATGCAATTAAAATTTGTTCATCCGGGAATGCATCGCATATCTCTAGATCCGCGTCCTCCTCCCTATTGCGTTCCAAACGTGATAAGTGATCGACCATTTGATTTTATGTTCCTTTCCTGTCCTTAATTTCAATATCAAATTCTTGTAAAAGTAATATCCAACGAATCAAACGAGGTTTAGCATCCTTTTTAGCAAATAAGTATTTGATTGCCGAATGGTCCGTATGAACAATTACCTTTGTACCAATTAAATAGGATCGGAACTTGTCAAATGCGAAAACTACAACTAGTAACTCTTTCTCGGTTGTTGTGTAATTCACTTGAGCACCATTAAGAGTTTTACTAGCGTAGTATATCACATGAAAGGTCTTACCTGTGCGTTGGCCTAGGACTGCTCCTACCGCGAAATCACTTGCATCACACATAAGCTCAAAAGGTAGCGTCCAATCTGGTGGAACGACAATGGGTGCCGAGGCAAGCTTTTTCTTTAGGGTTTCGAATGCTTGAGTGCAAGAATCATCGAAATCGAAGACTTTATCCTGTTCAAGCATATTACACAAAGGTTTAGTGATTTTAGAAAAATTATGAATGAACCTCCCGTGAAAAAACTCGCATGTCCGAGAAAACTTGAATTCCTTTAACCGAATTTGGTGGGGGTAATCTCTCGATCACGTCCACCTTGGCTTTGTCTACTTCAATTCCCTTGGATGAAATCTTGTGGCCGAGCACTATTCCTTCATCTACCATAAAGTGGCATTTCTCCCAATTGAGGACTAAATCCGTTTCTTCGCATCTTGCTAACACCCTCTCTAAATTGCCGAGACAGCCGCCGAAGTCATTACCAAAAACCGAAAAATCATCCATGAAGATCTCAAGGAAGTCTTCGACCATGTGTCTGAAAAGAGCGCCATCATGCATCTTTGGAAGGTTGCGGGGCGTTACACAATCCGAACGGCATCCTTCGGAAGGCATGAGTACCGTATGGGCATGTGAAGGTTGTCTTTTCTTGATCTTCTCGGTGCTATGGCAATCTGATTGTAACCTGAATAACCATCAAGAAAACAATAAAAGGGTTTACCTGCAAGACGGTCAAGCATTTGATCAATAAAGGGTAATGGGAAGTGATCTTTCCTAGTGGCTTTGTTTAGCTTTCGATAGTCCATACAAACCCTCCAACCGGTCACAGTCCTGGTTGGGATAAGTTCATTATTTTCATTGCTTACCACTGTTATACCTCCCTTTTTTGGTACACATTGTACCGAACTTACCCACGTACTATCGGAGATAGGGTATATAATGCCGGCGTCAAGCCACTTGATGATTTATTTCCTTACAACCCCTTTCATGGCATGATTCAGTCTCCTCTGGGCCTCAATTGAAGGTTTGTGATCATCTTCCAACAAGATCTTGTGCATGCATACCGCTGGGCTAATTCCCTTCAAGTCGGCAATTGTCCACCCTATTGCCTTTTTATGTAGCTTCAACATGTTGATCAGCTTCTTTTCCTGCTCAGGCTGTAACTTAGAAGAAATAATTATAGGTAATGTATTATCGGTCCCTAAGTATACATATTTCAGTTGCTCTGGCAATTGTTTCAACTCAAGAATTGGTGGATTTTCGATAGAGGGTTTTTCGAGTTTACCTTCCTTACCTGAGTAATCCAGTGATTCAAAGTATGTACCTGGTCGGTTGACTAGCCAATTTGCCTCTTCTTGTTCTTCATCGACCGGTTCTTCATACTCCTCATGTTCCTCTTGGTTGGCAATGTAGTTGCCGAGGCAACTAAATTCCTCATCGAAGTTAAACTCTATCGTGGCATGAAGTAGTTGGCATTCTTCTGGATCATCGGCATGCCTTAGTGTTTGGAACACATTTAGTTTGACCTGCTGGTCATTCACCCTCATTGTGAGTTCTCCCTTTTCAACATCGATCAAGGTTCTCCCTGTTGCTTGGAATGGTCTCCCGAGAATGATAGGTGCATGCTCATCTGCTTCACAATCCAAAACAATAAAATCAGCGGGAAAAATAAATTTATCGACTTTTACCAGTATGTCCTCGATTTTTCCCTCTGGATGCACATAGGATCTGTCGGCTAGCTGCAACATAACTGTTGTAGGTCTTGCCTTCCCGATTCCTAGTTTATGGAAAACCGATTTAGGCATCAAATTTATGCTAGCCCCTAGGTCGCATAGTGCTTTCCCGACATAATGATTTCCAATAGAACAGGGTATTGTGAAACTTCTGGGATCCTTCAACTTAGGTGGCATACGATTGTGCAACATTGCCATGCATCCCTCCGTCGCGGCAACTGTTTCAAACTCTCCTAGCCTTGTTCTTTTGGACACAATGTCTTTAAGGAACTTGGCATAGTTTGGCATTTGTTCAATTGCTTCCACCAATGGCAAGTTGATGTGGACTTGCTTTAGGATATCAAGAAACTTTTTGAATTGGTATTCTTGATTTTTTCGCTTCAACCTTTGTGGGAATGGTGGTGGAAGTCGGATATCTTCGATTCTTTCATTGGTTTGAAATCTGATTGACGGCATTGCCGGGACATCTGGAGTTGCCGAGGCATTATCAACTGGGGTTTCCGAGGCATGCTTATCGCAGGTTGCCGAGGCGTCGTCGGTTGCCGAGGCATGCTTATTGCCGGTTGCCGCGGCAATTCCTGGTTTAGCATCTGAGGCTTTGCCGCTAGGTTCGTCTTGATCTTTTTGTGGAGTTTTGTTTGACGAGCGGGTTTGAACCTCTCTAAGTTGTTGGCCACTTCTAGTGGTGATCGCCTTACATTGCTCATGGCCAGTTCCTCTTGCGACTTCAGTATCGCTAGGTAAACCTCCTTGTGGTCTAGTGTTCAGATTTTGAGCAAACTGTCCGACTTGATTTTCCAATGATTTGATTGCCGCCTCTTGGTTTTGCAATCTCATCTCGGTCCTGTTAATAAAAGCATCAGTTCTTTTTATGAAATTACTATTCTCAGCCATATAAGATTCAGTTTTCATCATAAAAGCATTTAGAGAATTTTCCAAAGAACTAGATGTCGTCGGTTGTTGCTGCGGCATCTGTTGTCGTGGCATATTCTGCTGGAATCCCGATGCTTGTGCATTTTGATTGTTCTGGTTTAGAGCATTGTTGGGATTACTCCATGAAAAATTTGGGTGCTTCTTCCAAGCTGGATTGTATGTATTTGACATCATGTTGTTGCTCGATTGTAATTCCCCACATAGAAGCTAGATTCCGGATTCTCGCATACATTCGGAAGAATTATGGTTATCGCCACATAACTCACAAAAAGAATCCATTACCTTGACTTCATGTGTGTTGTTTGGTTTTTGCATGTTCTGGACCATCTTGGTTAAAGCGGCCAATTGTGCCGAAATTGAATCTGATGATCCTAGTTCATGTATTGTGGCTTCGCGTCTAACTTCTCCTCTTCTAGTAGATGGGAATTGATAGTCATTCTTGGCCAGCCTGTTTAAGATTTGCATTGCTTCTTCCGGCGACTTATCTAGGAGTATGCCGTTTGCCGAGGTATCTAGCATCATCCTTGTTGGTGTATTCACGGCGTTGTAAAACATTGTTACTTGAGTTCACACCGGGAATCCGTGTAAAGGGCATTTGTGTAGAAGTTCTCTATATCGCTCCCAAGCCTCGTACATGGATTCATCATCATCATGCGCCGAAAAGAAGTAATGTCGTTACGAAGCTTATCAGTCAAATTTGTAGGATTAAATCTAGCAAGGAAATCACGACAAAGATCAGTCCAAGATGCTATGGATCCGGCAGGAATGTTATTCAGCCATGCTTTCGCCCTATCCCTCAGTGAATAGGGAAATAATCTTAATCGTAGGACATCGGGGGTGACTCCGTGTATCTTGAACGAGTTGCAAATCTCGAGGAAAGATTTCAGATGTTGTCGTGCATCTTCAGTTGCTGAGCCGCCAAATTGACCAATTGTGTTGATCATTTTAAACATTACCGGTTTCAACTCAAAGTGGTCGGCTTCAATTTCAGGTGCGACAACTCATGGGTTAAGTCCATCAAGATCTTCTTCAAGATAGTCTCGAATAGTTCGGTTTCGTGCAAGAATCACTCCTCCTCCTGCTCGAACATCTTGATTCATATTGCCGTCTTGATTTGCCATTGCTTCTCTTATCCTTCGTCTAAGTCTTTGTAAGGTTCGTTCGATTTCTGGATCAAAGGGATATTCTGGTGAAGTCGGTCTCGCCCTGGTCATATACCAATGCAAAACCAAAGTTTGTTAGCCCTTTGAATTGTAAACAAGAAAAATAAAATAAAAAGAAAGTGCAAGAAAGTAAAAACAAAGTCGCTATTGCCAATCCCCGGCAACGGCGCCAAAAACTTGTTGCGCGTAATAAGTGCTACGCAATTGTGCAAGTATACACGTCGCAAGTTATAGTATAAAAGATATCGTCTCCACAGGGATTGGTGCTACTTCAAGAATCTAGTCTCTTGCACTGTAAAAAGTAAAAACACAAGTAAACGATTATAGAAGTTTTAACTAATCTAGAAAGCAAATAAGTAAAAGAAAAGATGAATTCAATTGAGAGAGATAGGCTAGGTTATCGTGAGTTGAGGTGTGATAGCCAATTGGATCGTCTTGGTAAAAGAGTGCACGGGCAACTCAGTTGCCGTGGTAACTTGCACGACGGGGTTGCCTTGGCAACTAATTGATGGTTGCCTGGGCGACTAGTTGGGCGACTGGGTAGCAACTTCAAGGTTCGGCGGAGCGTTCTTCACTGGTTTCTTCTTATCCCTAAGTCGAAACTCTAGCTACTTGTGCATGCCTTGATAATACATCCCTGCGTGAATCAAGGGTGAACAACAACCAATCTTGTGCTCCTCTTAGCCGTTGAAATCCTTAACTTATTCTTAAGCCGGATTAATCTTCACCATCATTGGATTGCATAAAGATCATATTCATTCGTTTCTTGAATCTAACTCTCCCGATATTAGATAAATGGATGAAATCAAGAGATCCTCTCCCAATTCACTCGCAAACAATAATAAGAATCAAGAATGAATAAACCTTGAAATAGAAAAGTGCAAACTCTTATTACCTAAACAAAAACCAATAGTTTCTCACAACCACAAAACACAATAACCATAGCCAAGTAAATTTAGTTCATGGCTAGGTTCCAAAGAAACACAAGATAAACAATCCCTAGCATGAACCCAATCGAACAAGGAAGAAAAGATGAAGCTTGTCGAAAATTCCCCTTTGCTTCCTCTCTTGGTCTTGTCGAAATTCCCTCTTGCTCTCTCTATGCATCTTGTCGAAATCTCCTTGATATTTATAGGGCTAGGCCAAAGTCCTTCTTTAAGGAGGAGTTTGAGTTGGAATTAAATTATCTTTAAAGAATATAATTCTTTATTATAATTTTATTCCTATTAGAACTTCTCCTATCTTCTTGGAATTTAATTCTTCTTTAATCTCTGCATGACAATCAAATTCCTTTGGGCTTGGGCCTTGCTCCATGTCATCTTGGGCTTGTAAAGTCATGAAATTCGACATCCATATTGCTTTTTGTCTTTGTCGACAAATGCCATGGCAACTGGCTCGGCGTCTCCTTCATGCATTGCCCTGGCAACTAGCTCGGCATTGCTTTGGCAAGTGATCCTGCACATACACACACAAAAACACACCAAAGCAGCATCTATTTCCACAAAAATCACCAAGTTATGTAATCAAGCTCAACGATTGAAGGAAACATGGATTAATGCATGAATGGCTAACTATGCAACTAATATGAGCCTAAGTCTAACAATAATATGAGTAAAAAGGGTAAGAAAAATTGTACTTTTGAACACTTATCATCTCCTATCACAACTCCTTACTCCTACGATCTTTACCTACACGTGAAACATTCACACGCTAAGAATAATCTTAGTGAGGCAACAAATAATTCAATAAATAACATTGAAAAATAATAGTTTATATAAATAAGGCAGTTCATATAAAAAAATCACTATGAAAAGATTTGTGTCATTTTCATTTGACTTTTCACTATTATTTAAATCATAGCCTAATGTAAGATAAATGAGAATGTATGGTATGCGAGTCACTATTGAGTATGCACATGTGCGGCAACAACTAATTTGTTGTGCCAAAATAAACACTATATCACTTTATCACTAAATAACCGTTGTAAACTTATACAACGTCACTGTATCACTAGGTCATAGCTGTAGAACACAACGTCACTATTTCACTTTATAACTATTGTATATTTATACAACATCACTGTATTATTATACTCCCACCTCATTGGCATGCCAATTATACCAAGAAATCTCATAATGCAAACAATGGGCTTTAACATTCACTATCATATATCATTAACTTATTTAAAATATCAAAAGATATTAACATTTCATAGTATCATATAAAAGTGCATTGGGCAGTTCATACCTGAAAATCATTCATAGTTCTTTTCAAAAATCATTGAAAAGATATCATTTGTAAATTGACATTCGAGATAGACTCATTGCAAGTCTTTCTCATATCAAATAAAACAGTAGAGATGCACTCACCTGTTTCCTCACTAGTTGCTTTACCCTTATACACAACTTCACTTTTGCAATTTTTCCTTGTCCTTAGAGTTGCTTGGCTCCCGGTTTGGATTACGATTATGATCTGCACAACAATTCAACAACACATACCATTCAAAGTAAATGTTAGTATCATACTAACATTGATACATATTAGTAATAATATTTCCTAATAATTTTTTTAACTTTCCAAAATATTCATTTTAGTCCTAAGGACTCTTTTTAAACTTCCAACCAACATTTTCAAGTCCAAACCTTACATTTCTCATTCTTTACACTTGAGGACCCAAACTTTAAAATTTTACACACTAGTCTTTGAATTTGCTAAAATTTCAAATTGGTCCCAAAGTTAACACAACTTCAAAATCAACCTTCTAATCACTTTCACTAAATTTTCCAACACAATACTCTTCAAAAACAAGCTTAACAACCAAACCCCTAAGCTTTCCAAAATTTACAACTTAATCCTCAACACTTTACAAACTTCTATATTAGTCCAATTAACATTTTAAAAATTATAAAATCATCCTTACACCATTTCTAACCTTAGGAGAATTTTTCCAAAATTTTCTCTTATTTTCTCCTAGTAGGCTAAATACCAAAGGTCACTTTGGCCAAAATTCCTCACTTGATTCAAGCACGAATTCAACTTCTAAACATCATATTCAAGCTTCACACATCATTTCTACTTCAAATAAAAATTTTGCAAGAGTTTTCCCTAATTTTTTCAATTTTCCCAAATAATACCTAAAACAAGAATCATGTTGTTTTCATCATTCAAAGCATAAAAACAACCTTACAACCTCAAATCCAACTTAAACAACTTATAAAACATGAATTCTCAACTTTTTCTTCATAAACCCTAACTTCCAATCTCAACATATAAGCATGGAAACTATGCAAAAATTATACCAAATTGAAGAGAATTCGATGGAGATAAATTTTCAATTTCATGTCTTGAATCAAAAACCAATCAAATCAAGCCAAAAATCAAAACAAAAATTTTCTTACCTTGGCTATGGGGTATTCGGCCTTGGAGAGAAAGATGAACAATAATCTAGTTTTTTCCTTCATTTAATTAGAAAGACAAATGGCATTTTAATCTTAACTTATAATATAAAAATCTCCATCACTAGTCAAATTACCATTTTGCCCTTTAGCTATAACCAATAGGATCTCAACACTTGTCTTATTTTATCCAAAATAATCAATTTAATATAAAAAGTAAGGGCAAAATGACCAAAATGCCATTAATGAATCTTGGTATTCTAAAAAATGCCATTATCCCCTAATTACTCAAATACTGCATAAAATCGAATCCAAATCGAATCAAAATGATCCCAAAACTTAACACCATCTTCTTTTAGTCTATCTAAGACTCCTATAAAATTTTCATAATTTTCCAAGTTCAAATAGTCATCCGAATTAACTCCCGAAACTTCTTCCATTTATAGCTTTTTACACAAATCCCGTACCAAAAATCCTATTCCCACCAAAATTCTTATACCGGGATAAACTATTCATTTTTACCATAAAAATAATTATTGGGAAAATTACCATGTTGGTCCCTAAACTTTTCCCAACTTTTCACTTTTGTCACCAAACTTTGAATTTTTACATTTTAGTCACTGAACTAAAACCAACAACTTTTAATTCTTTGAAAAGTAGTCACTAACCAAAAATTGGGGTATTACAATTCTCCCCCTTAAGAAAATTCATCCTCGAATTTTCGAAATGTACCTGGTTTGAAAAGATGAAGAAACCATTTTTCCATATCTTTCTCTCTTTCCCACGTTGCTTCTTCCACTTTGTGATTTCGCCAAAGAACTTTAACAAGTGGAATCGACTTGTTCCTTAGTTCCTTGACTTCACGTGCTAAAATTTTGATCGGTTCCTCTTCATACGTCAAATCTGGTTGAATCTCTACTTCTTCTGGAGTAATGATGTGGGAAGGATCTGATCGATATTTTCTAAGCATCGATACATAAATACATTATGAATCTTATCTATTTTCAGAGGTAGAGCAAGTTGATAAGCCACCGGACCAACTCTCTTCACAATCTCATATGGTCCAATAAATCTCGGACTCAACTTTCCTTTTCGTCCAAATCGCAGTATCTTTTCCCAAGGTGATACTTTGAGAAACACTTTATCACCTACTTGGAATTCAATTTCTTTCCTCTTCGAATCTGCATATGACTTTTGTCGATCAGCGGCTATCTTGAGGTTATCTTGTATGATCTTTACTTTTTCTTCAGCTTCTCTAATTAGATCAGGTCCCAATACGTCCCGATCTTTCAACTCATACCAATTCAAAGGAGTCCTGCACTTTCTTCCATACAAGGCTTCATAAGGTGCCATTTTGATACTTGCTTGATAGCTGTTATTATAAGAGAATTCCAGTAACGACAAGTACTTCTCCCGTGATCCTTTGAACTCAATCACACAAGCTCTCAACATATTCTTTAAAATCTGAATAGTCCGTTCAAATTGTCCATCAGTTTGAGGATGAAAAGCCATGCTAAAATTAAGTCGAGTACCCAAAGCTTTATGCAAAGACTTCCAAAATCTGGAAGTAAACCTTGGATCTCTATCAGAGAAAATTAAGACTGGTACTCCATGAAGCCGAACTATCTCTTTAATATATAATTCAGCATACTTATCCATAGAGAAATCAGTTCAGACAGGAATGAAATGTGCTGACTTAGTCAATCTATCAAAGATCACCCAAATGGAATCCTTTTTGCTTGGAGTCAATGGTAGTCCTAATATAAAACCATGGTTACCCGTTCCCACTTATACTGAGGAATGGAAATTGGTTGCAACAAACCAGAAGGTACTTGATGCTCTGCTTTCACTTGTTGACATATCACGCATTTGGAAACAAACTCAGTTATGGCTCTTTTCATTCCTAGCCACCAATATCGACTCTTAAGATCTTGATACATCTTATTTCCTCATGGATACATAGTCAAAGGACTATAATGCGCCACAAAGAGAAGTTATTTCTTTAATTCTTCGTCCTCGGGAATAACAATTCTTCCTCGGTAATACAAGTATCCTTTAGACTTAACTTCAAAATCTTTGGTCTCACCATTTTCGACTTGTTGGAATCTTGACAAACATTCCATTTCTTTTTCCTGAAGCTCCTTTATCTGATCTACTAAAGCAGGTCTCAAACTTAATTCAGCAATCAAATCATCATTTTCTTTCAATACTAACCCCGCATTCATATCTCTCAAGGCAACAAAGGTTTTTCTACTGAGGGTATCAGCTACCACGTTTGCTCTTCTTGGATGGTAGTCAATTATCACGTCATAATCTTTTAGGAGCTCGATCCACCTTCTTTGTCTCAAATTTAACTCCTTTTGAGTTAGCAGATACTTTAGTCTTTTATGATCCATATAGATATAGCATCGTTCTCTATATAGATAATGACGCCATATTTTTAAAGCAAAAATAACCGCTGCCAACTCTAAATCATGGGTGGGATAATTCCTCTCATGCGTCTTAAGCTGTCTAGAAGCATAAGCCACTACATTTCCTTCTTGCATGAGTACACATCACAAGCCATTATGAGAAGCATCACTATACACCACAAAATCTTTACCCGATTCTGGCTACACCAATATCGGAGCTTCAGTTAAAATCCTCTTTAACATTTCAAAGATTTCTTGACACTTATCCGTCCAAATGAATGGCAGATCCTTTCTTAATAGTTTGGTTAGCAGAGAGGCAATTATTGAAAAATTCTTCACAAATCTTTGATAATAACCAGCCAGTCCCAAGAAAATTCGAACCTCAGAAATATTCTTCAGAGCTTTCCATTCCACTATGGCTTGTATTTTCTTGGGATCTACTCTTATTCCTCTGCTGAAACCACAAGACCAAGAAAAGTAACTTCCGATAACCAAAACTCACATTTCGATAACTTAGCATATAGTTTCTTTTCTCGGAGGATCTGAAGAACAACACGAAGATGAGCATCGTGTTCTTCCTTGTCTTTGAATAGACTAAAATATCATCAATAAATACCACCACAAATTGATCCAAATATGGATGAAATATTTGATTCATCAGATCCATGAAGCTGCAGGAGCATTAGTCAATCCGAATGGCATCACTACAAACTCATAGTGCCCATATTGAGTTTAAAAAGCCATCTTTGGAATATCTTCTTCCTTAATCTTCAACTGATGATATCCAGATTGAAGATCAATTTTAGAAAACACAGATGCACCCTTTAACTAATCAAAAAGATCATCAATCCTCGAAAGAGGATACTTATCTTCACGGTCACCTTGTTTAGTTGACGATAATCTATGCATAGTCGCATAGACTCGTCTTTCTTTTTCACAAACAACACTAGTGCACCCCAAGGTGACACACTTGGCCTTATAAAACCCCGATCCAATAATTCTTGCAATTGTGCCTTTAACTCTCGAATATCGACTAGCGCTATTCTATATGGGGCCATCGATAAGGGTACAATACCAGGTAACACCTCTATTTTAAATTCTACTTCCCGATTAGGGGGTAATCCCGGTAATTCATTAGGAAATACATCTAGATATTCCCAGACTGTAAGAATATCTTCTAATTTAATTCCAGCAGTTTTGGTATCCACCACATTTTCTAAGAAAGCTTGACAACCTTGTAACAACAGTTTCTTAGCAGAAATAGCTAAAATCACATTAGATAAAGGATTTATCCTTTTGCACACTACTATTATCTCCTCACCTTTCGAATCTTCCAAGATTAATCGCTTTAAGCGACAATCCACAATGGCATGGTAGAAAGATAACCAATTCATGCCTAATATCACTTCAAATTCTTCGAAAGGTAACCTATTAGGTTTGTCAGAAACTCTGTTCATTGTACCGTTATCGGACAATTTCTACATATTCTATTTACTCTTGCACTCTGACCCAATGGGTTTGTTGCTACTATATCACTAGAGACAGACTCTAATGGAATATCTCTCTCTTCAATCAACTTAGTGCTAATATACGAATGCGTAGAACCAAGATCAATCAAAACTAATACAAGCTTATCGTAAAGATAGAATGTACCTACAATAATTTCTGAGTCATCCCGATCCTTATTAGTCCATATATTATAAACTCGAGCTGGTGTACGCCTTTCCACTTGTGAAGTTGACTCAGATGGTCTTCCCGGTCCACCACTTCCTCGACCTCTCGATGACATCACTACAGATCTTTCAGTTTGAGCAGGTCTTTCCCCAGATATCAGCAGGCAATCTCTCATAAAATGACCCATTTCTCCACAATTAAAACAAGCTCCTGTAATCAGTCGACACTG
This sequence comes from Hibiscus mutabilis, assembly GCA_019671005.1. Lineage (NCBI taxonomy): Eukaryota > Viridiplantae > Streptophyta > Magnoliopsida > Malvales > Malvaceae > Hibiscus > Hibiscus mutabilis. The sequence continues at coordinate 19,752,524 of CM033755.1, forward strand.
GCCCGGGTGACGTCTGCCACAAATATCACATTGCTGGGGAACTGAATCAGCCTCAAAATTAGTCGTCTGGAATTGTTTGCCTTTTCCAGCACTCGATCCTTTATGAGAATTTGTAGCTGATCTAGATTTATTTTGATATCGAGAACCGGAACCCTTGCCCCGCTTGGATGAAAAAGAAAAAGAAGATGTTCATGATCTCTTTATTAGACTACCATTTTGGTTCTGTTGTCTTTTCTGGCTGCACTCGTTCAATTGCCTTAGCTCGATTCACAACTTCCTAAAAGTTTGATAAATTCAATGCCACCAACATTTCTTTCAACTTCGTAGTCAATCCCTCAATAAACCAATCACATCAATCTTTCTCCGTAGGGATCAACTCTGCAGCAAACTAGCTCAACTTATTGAATTCATATTCGTAAATAGTCTGGTTTCCTTGTTTCAGATTAAGAAATTGCTGCTTCATTTCTCTTATATACTTATTTTTGAATTCCTCCAAAAAGAATTGCCAGGTCACTTGCTCGGATGGAACATGCATTGTGGCATTAGTCCACCAAAACCTAGCTTGACCTAGTAGTAAAGAGACAACTCCATCCAATTTATCTGTGTCAGAACAACGGAATCCGTCCAACATGATCTTTAAATCATTTAACCATACATCATCAGCTAATAGACCTTTATCTAAATCTCCTTTAAATTCCGGCGCTCCCAAACTTTTGAACTCCTTAGCGATTGTCATACGAGGGGGCAAGGGGAGCTTGTGGTTGGAAACGTGTCAGAATCGCTTCCAATGACTGAAGAAAAGTCCTCTGATCTTGCACATGCATTCCTTGTTGTGCTTGTGCTCCGACATGTCCCGATTGAGCTGGGAGATTATTATTAATCTCATTACCACCACTACCGGCTCCTTCTGACATTTCCCGTTCCATAGCTTGTCTTGAACTCCCTGACTTAGACATCTATAACCACATAACTACATTAGTAAGGAGTGACATCCATCAATTTCGTAAACATCATATCAGTAATATTAATATTCTAGTAGAATGTACACACTTTTCAACACAAAACAATTTTAAGTTCAACCGAGAATCGGCTAAACCTGCAGCTCTAATACCATTAAATGTAACACCCCTTACTCATATTCATCACTGAATACGAGTTAGAGATGTCATATGACACTTGTACACTGGTTTTTATTTTAAAATCGGTAAAAATTTGTTTCTTAAAAATAAAAACAAATAACATCTTTAACCAAAATAATATTTAATCGCGTAAAATTTAAAACTAATATTTCTAAGTTCGATTTGAACCTAGATTCAGACAGCAACTTGGTAGTTCGATTCTCCGTTATATAAATAATAAAACTGCCTAAAAACTGCCAAATTTAAAAATCATTCGATTAGTTAATAAAATATGATTTCAACATATTTAATTAGTAATATCCACTAAAAATATTTATATTCATTTTTATAACATTACAATCATTTCCAATATTTTTATATCAGAGTAACCAAAACATTTATAAGATACATGCCAACTAATAATATCAAAAAGGGACATCGGGGATGTCTTACTAATAATGATGTACCTCTTCTAAAATAGATGATGTCTCCTATCATAGCTCCTTACTCCTTATGATCTTTACCTACGCGTGAAACATTCACATGCTAAGAATAATCTTAGTGAGGCAACAAATAATTCAATAAATAACATTGAAAAATAATAGTTTATATAAATAAGGCAGTTCATATCAAAAATCACTATTCAAAGATTTGTGTCATTTTCACTTTTCACTATTATTTAAATCATAGCCCAATGTAAGATAAATGAGAATGTATGGTATGCGAATCACTATTGAGTTGCACATGTGCGGCAACAACTAATTTGTTGTGCCAAAATAAACACTATATCACTTTATCACTGAATAACCGCTGTAAACTTATACAACGTCACTGTATCACTAGGTCATAACTGTAGAACACATCGTCACTGTTTCACTTTATAACTGTTGTATATTTATACAACATCACTGTATTATTATACTCCCACCTTATTGGCATGCCAATTATACCAAGAAATCTCATAAAGCAAACAATGGACTTTAACATTCACTATCACATATCATTAACTTATTTAAAATATCAAAAGATATTAACATTTCATAGTATCATATAAAAGTGCATTGGGCAGTTCATACCCGAAAATCATTCATAGTTCTTTTCAAAAATCATTGAAAAGATATCATTTGTAGATTGACATTCGAGATAGACTCATCGCAAGTCTTTCTCATATCAAATAAAACAGTAGAGATGCACTCACCTGTTGCCTCACTAGTTGCTTTACCCTTATACACAACTTCACTTTTGCAATTTTCCTTGTCCTTAGAGTTGCTTGGCTCCTAGTTTGGATTACGATTATGATCTACACAACATTTCAACAACACATACCATTCAAAGTACATGTTAGTATCATGCTAACATTGATACATATTATGAATAATATTTCCTAATAATTTTTTAACTTTCCAAAATATTCATTTTAGTCATAAGGACTCTTTTTAAACTTCCAACCAACATTTTCAAGTCCAAACCTTACATTTCTCATTCTTTACACTTGAGGACCCAAACTTTAAAATTTTACACACTAGTCCTTGAATTTGCCAAAATTTCAAATTGGTCCCCAAAGTTAACACAACTTCAAAATCAACCTTCTAATCACTTTAACTAAATTTTCCAACACAATGCTCTTCAAAAAAGCTTAACAACCAAACACCTAAGCTTTCCAAAATTTACAACTTAGTCCTCAACACTTTACAAACTTTCATATTAGTCCAATTAACATTTTAAAACTTACAAAATCATCCTTACACCATTTCTAACCTTAGGCAAATTTTTCCAAAATTTTCTCTTATTTTCTCCTAGCAGGCCGAATACCAAAGGTCACTTTGGCCAAAATTCCTCACTTGATTCAAGCATGAATTCAACTTCTAAACATCATATTCAAGCTTCACACATCATTTCTACTTCAAATAAAAATTTTGCAAGAGTTTTCCCTAATTTTTCAATTTTCCCAAATAATACCTAAAACAAGAATCATGTTGTTTTCATCAATCCAAGCATAAAAACAACCTTACAACCTCAAATCCAACTTAAACAACTTATAAAACATAAATTCTCAACTTATTCTTCATAAACCGTAACTTCCAATCTCAACATATAAGCATGGAAACTATGCAAAAATTATACCAAATAAAATAGAATTCGTTGGAGATTAATTTTCTATTTCATGTCTTGAATCAAAAACCAATCGAATCCAGCCAAAAATCAAAAAAAAATTCCTTAGCTTGGCTATGGGGTATTCGGCCTTGGAGAGAAAGATGAACAAGAATCTAGTTTTTTTTTCTTCATTTAATTAGAAAGAAAAATGGCATTTTAATCTTAACTTATAATATAAAAATCTCCATCACTAGTCAAATGACCATTTTGCCCCTTATCTATAACCAATAGGATATCAACACTTGTCTTATTTTATCCAAAACAATCAATTTAATATAAAAAGTAAAGGCAAAATGAGCAAAATGCCATTAACGAATCTTGGTATTCTCAAAAATGCCATTATCCCCTAATTACTCAAATACTACATAAAATCGAATCAAATGATCCCAAAACTTAACACCATATTCTTTTGGTCTATCTAACACTCCCATAAAATTTTCATAATTTTCCAAGTTCGAATAGCCATCCGAATTAACTCCCGAAACTTCTTCCATTTATAGCTTTTTACACAAATCCCGTACCAAAAATCTGGTTCCAATCAAAATTCTTATACCGGGATAAACTATTCATTTTTGCCGTAAAATAAAAATTATTATTGGGAAAATTACCATGTTGGTCTATAAACGTTTCCCAACTTTTCACATTTGTCACCAAACTTTGAATTTTTACATTTTAGTCACTGTACTAAAACCACCAACTTTTAATTCTTTGTAAATTAGTCACTAACCAAAATTTGGGGTATTACATCTCTTTAGTTCATAACGATGATAATGAGCCGATTCCAACTTGCATTCCTACGGGTTGGTGTGTTTGTATGTACTACAAGCATCTCTATGCAGACACTAGAAAGGATTGTTTTCCTCTTTCTTTCATTAATCATATGTTTGACTGACTTGTGGGCAAGGAGTATTATTGCTTCCTTGATGGTTATTCTGGCTACAATCAAATTTCTATTACACCCGAAGAGTAGGAGAATACTACTTTTACATGCCCTTTTGGGACATTTGACTTTCGTCGCATGCCATTTTGTCTTTGCAATGCACCAGCCACATTTCAAAGGTGCATGATGGCAATATTCTCAGATATGATTGATAATTCCCTTGAAATATTTATGGATGATTTTTCAGAATACAAGAATAATTTTGACCATTGTGTTGGTAATCTGGATAGAGTATTGCAGCGATATAAGGACACCAATTTGGTTTTTAACTAGGGAAAATGTCATTTAATGGTCACTGAAAGGATTGTGCTAGGCCACAGAATTTTAAAGGCTAGAATTGAGGTTGGTAGAGACAAAGTGGATATAATTGAAAACTTGGCACCGCTCACAAATGTGAAAAGTATTCGCAATTATTTAGGCCATGTTGGGTTCTATAGGATATTCATTCGAGATTTCTCAAAGATCACCAAACCTTTATGCCTATTGTTGGAGCAATGTAAATTTTTTTTGATGATGCATGTCTGGATACATTTAATAAAATTAAAACAAAGCTTGTGAATGCATCGATCGTTGTTACGCCTAACTGGGAGTAACCGTTTGAACTTATGTGCGATGCCAATAATTTCGTTGTGGGTACAGTTTTGGGAAAACGCAAGGATAAGGTATTTCATGCAATCTACTATGCTAGTAAGACTCTAACATAAGCTCCAATCAATTATACTATCACTGAGAAAGAGTTACTAGCAGTAATTTTTGCTTTTGATAAGTTTCGATCTTGTTTTGTGGGTGCAAAAATTACTTTTTTTACTAATCATTCTACTTTGAGATACCTTTTTGCGAAGAAAGATGCAAAACCTAGATTAATCCGCTGGATCTTATTGCTGCAAGAGTTCGATATTGAAATTAAATACCGCAAGGAGTTAGAAAATCAAGTTGTCAATCACCTTTCAAGGTTGGATGTTGGTAGCAAAGACGACAATAAGTTGCAAAATTGTCATCGCATTCCCTAATGAAACGCTTTTTGCTGTGAATGCAACACCATGGTACGCTGATATAGTGAATTACTTGGTTTGTGGAAAGACTCATGTTGGTATAAATGGGTACAAAAAGGCTAGATTCCTTAGAGATGCTACTAAATATTATTGGAATGAACCTTACTTGTTCAAGGTTTGTAATGAAAATATAATTCGACGCTGCATCTCTAAGAAAGAGATGAAATATATTCTAAAGCATTGTCATAATGCTCCTTCTGAAGGGAATTTTGGTGGAATGGGCCCAAAAATTGAGTTATTCTATTTTAGTTTTAGTAGACATACATTCCATATAGTTTAATCTCGTTCTATATTTCTATATTGTCATTACATTTGCATTGTCATTGTAATAGCATAGAGTTGTAATTGAATTGCATTCACCATTGTAACTGTATTCTGTTATTGCATTTTGTCATTACATTCTATCATTGCATTCCTTCATTCTATTCTATTTTCTTTTGCATTGGGGACAATGCAACATTTAAGTTTGGGGGTATACACCTAGGGTTTGAAATGCACCATCATTTAAAAAATTTCAAAAAAAATTCTATGCAAGTGCAAGGTTTCTTTTGTTCTAAAAAATTCTTTTTCTTGCATTCGATGTGTAAATCTTGAATTGTTCTAATTATTGATAAATCGTTGGATATACTTGAAGGATGACTGCATTTATGAACTCTACATTAATTTATCTGTTGGTTTGATTAGAGAATATCTTGCATCATTCCTTTGATTTTTTATGACTCCATCCTGTTGTAGCATGTGTGATATATATATATTAAGTATAAATAAAAGACATTCCAATGTGAGTGCAATGAAATAAATAAAGTAGCATTAATGGGGAACACTCATTTGCAGGCGTTAGAAAAATGAATATGGCCAAAGGCCATCGCTGCATGAGTGTGTGTCGTTACAATGAAGTACTTCCTGGAGGTTTGTTGCACAACATCTTACTTCTCAGGGTTTAGGGTGCATTCATTGCTAGATATCCCTCGCTACATATAAAAAAAGAGAAAAAAAAAGAGAAGAAAAATATATATATGATACTTATACTATTATGTGTGATGCTAAATAAATGCTGATAAGAGAAATGAATATGAGGTGTTAGGGTTGATGTTAGGTATTCTTGAATCACTAGCTTAACTATTGATGTGGAATTGGTTATGAAATTATCTCTCTTGTCGATGCATATGATTTATTGATTGTTTAGAATGATTCAAATAATGCCTTTGATTTGATGTTTGGACCTTGTTGTTGTGATCTTTACTTGAGGACAAGTAAAAACTCAAGTTTGGGGGAGTGATAGCTCTTTAAAGAGCATGTATTTTCCCTTGATTTATAGGTCTAATTGTCCCCACATTAGTATTCATTGCATTCAATTATGCATTTTCATGTCTATTTCTGCATTTTTTCTAACTTAGTTCCAGTGGCTTGTGTTTTGTATATTTTTGCCTTGTTGTTGTTGCATTACTAATGTCCCTGTAGAGGATGTTTTCACCACTACAGCCAGTTCGACATTGCATCTGCAAGCTGTCCAACCTGATTAAGGATAAGGACGAGTATGCCAACTGTCTAGTTTGTTACAACAAATTATGTACGATGTTGAGCACGCAAATAACCTGCAGGACAAGTGTCATTCCTTGGATGGCTTATAAAATGACCATTTTTTAGGAGATAGGGAGTCAATTTTTCCTATTTTTCATATCTTCTTCAACCTATGAGCTTTATTCCTCAATCCATGGCGGCTTAAGCTTATTTCTAGATATTTGAGGTGAAGTGAGCTAGATCTATCAAAGGAAATGAGGACTCGAGTGCTTATTCGAGGAAATATATTGTTATCTTCTTAAACTCTTGTCTATTTTGATGTTTTTAGAGATTTACTTTGTATTTTTGAGCTCATATTAACATTGGTTTAATTTTTGGAGTTTCATGAACTTGCTTAAACTGTTTTCTCAGTTTAATATATATATATATATATATATATATATATATATATATATATATATATGTGTGTGTGTGTGTGTGTTAGCTTTTTCTTAAGCTTTGATTGTTACAACAGTTTACGTTTTGCATGAAAGTGTTAAACTAGCCACTGACATCGATGGATACAGTGACGAGTTAGATTAACGAGTTTTTACAATGAAAGTTGATTGGATGCAACGAAAGTTAGTCCACTTGTTCTAAGGGTTATAGCCTCGACTTACGATGGAAGTTGAAGATGATCTACATCCCTGAGTCAATGGTTGAAGGTTAAATGGAAGATAATACTCAAGCTGACCACCGTATCACTGATTAAACCATTTTTTACCTCGAAGTGTACTTGATCTTTTTGCTGAGCTGAGCCAAGGAGATCCATGCTTTATTCTCATATTTCTCTATCTTTTATTATACTTTGTTATTGCTACCACATTAAATCAATTCTTCTCCTTTTTATCTTGTTATTGCAACCACCATTGCACCCACAACTACCACTCTCACAGTATTGTATTGTAGTCACATAAGCATAAGCGTAATACACCATCCTTATGGGATCGATGTTCAAACAAGATTTCTTTGTTTCTATTCTTGCATCGATAGTGTAGCTTGCACCAATAGTGTGATGTTTTCATACCGATCAAACATATCAATCAATCCCTTCTTCTACTCTATAACCTTCACCGTTACCTCCTATTGTCACCAATATATCACAATATAGGGTCGTCACCCCTGAGCTGTAGCTCATGGACCGTAATCCCAATATACCAAGTATCATGGCAAAGTGTCCAAAGGCTTCCATTGTATAGGCAACTTATTCATTTTATGCTTTGACATTGGGTGAGTAATCTTATGACAATATTGAACTTTTAGCTCTAGAGGATTTAGGGGTTCATAACTTATAACATTTTAGGCTTGTATTTCATTCTTAAGATTTTATAGCATAGGAGATCATAACTTTGTTTCAAAGCTTTAGAGCAAATTTTATTTTGCTATCTACATTCTACCATTATACATCTTAGCATAGCAATACATTGATGCCTATGCAATGCAAGCATAAACAAAGAACTTATCAAAGATGTCATGCCATAAAGGTAATCACTGAAAGTGCTCGATGTGAGCCTTATGCAACATGATAATGTGAATTCCAAACTCAAACTTTGCATTCATTAAACACATAGAAACAAAGGTCAGAATGACACCGTGTCATCTGAGACAAATGCAACTACACTCACCTCAATCCAAGCTTAAAATCCTTTTTCTTTATTCTCCTATTATGGTTTCCTTTATTTCTATTTTCTCAAATATGTGATTTAATTGAGGAAATGATGGCTAAACATAGAGAAATTTGAATTCAAAGGGTTAGGGTTTATGAGCATTCAAGCATGAAGTTCTTGTGAATTGGAGAAGATGACACACACAAGAGAAAATGAATTTTCTTTCCTCCTTCTAATTGTCGTGGGATCACTCTCCTATTCTTCTTTTTTTTCATTTATTTAAATCATAGTAATTCATGCAAAGACACATGGCAATGACTCATCATACAAATGGTTTAATTATGGTCTTAATCCTTAAAGATTCTACCTCTTACACTAAGGTTATTCAATTTTACTTTCTTTCAAATTTTTCACTAAACAACTTCTCATTCTTGCATTTTAGTCACTAGGAAACTTATTTACTTGGTCATTATACTTGGCCATCACTTAAACTAATAACCCATGGCTTAATATCCTTACATTATGGTCATTAGCTTGTCAATTCTTCATGATTTAATCCTACTTCTTTAAACTTTCAATGTAAACATAAAATCTTACAGCTAAGCAAATTAATCCATTTTACTTATTTTATACTTTCCTCATAATGGTTGGAAATAAATATCCGATCATCAGAAATAAAAATCCGATTAGGCCGATTTTTGGAGTATTACACCTTAAGCCAAAACTCGCACTTACTCAACTTAGAAAACAACTGATTATCCTTCAAAGCTTGTAACATAATCTGCAAATGTTGATCATGCTCTTCAACGATACATGATTACACAAGGATATCATCAATAAACACAACCACGAACCGGTCCAAAAACTCATGGAACACCCTAATCATCATATCCATGAAAGCAGCTAGAGCATTAGTTAAACCAAACGGCATCACCAAGAAATCATAATGCTCATACCTTGTGTGAAACGCAGTTTTCAGCACATCTGCTTCCTTCACCTTTACCTGATAGTACCCAAATCTCAAATCAATCTTTGAAAACACTACTGCACCCTAGAATTGATCAAAAAAATTATCAATCCATGGTAATGGGTAAATATTCTCAATCAATAATTTGCTCAATTGCTAATAATCAATATACATTTGTATGGTTCCATCTTTCTTCTTCACAAATAATATTGGTGCACCCCAAGGCGAAACACTTGGACAAATGAAACCACGATCCAAAAACTCCTGAAGCTGAGACTTCAACTCTTTTAATTCCTTCAGTGCCATGCGATAGAGAGCAATGGACACCCGAGTCATACCGAAGTACGTCTCGATACAGAACTCAACTTCCCTATCTGGTGGCAATCCATGCAAATCCTTTGGAAAAACTTTTGAAAAATCATGTATCATCTGAATATATTGTACTCGAACTCCCTTGGTACCCGAACTCATCACAAAAGCCAAGTAGGCTTGACAACCCACTTTCATCAACTTCTCAGCTTGTAATGCCAAAACGACATTAGACTTGAATTTAGAATTCTCGCCTACCATAACAACAACATAGTCATCGGCAAGCCTCAAAGAAATCTTTTTTGGTTCGAAATCAACAACAACTCTATGTTTGCTTAACCACTCCATACCCAAGATGACATCGAAACAATGGAACGACAATCCTATTACATCAACAACACAAACATGGCTTTGAACAACCAATTGACATCTCTTATACCTCTTCCTAACAACTTCGGTCTCCCTAAGAGAACCAGTACTAGAACACCCACATTTAAAATCTCAACAAGTATATCCAATAATTGTGCATGCTCACTTAGAATGTATGAATACGTGGAACCCAAATCAACCAACAAGAAAAAAGACAAAAATTGCAAGGTAAAGGTATCTGCGATCACATTGATGTCATTACGACCCTTATGATGAGCGTACACCTTTGCTTGCCTTCTATTCTCCCGCTAAATAGCCACAGTATTAGCAACAATTCTCTGACCCTCGATACGCCTCTAAAAATTACCCCTGCCATGGCCTCGACCCCTAGCAGGTGCATCAACAACAATTGCTTGAATTGGTGCATCCTTAACCATTTATGGACAACCACACTTTTGGTGCTCTTACAAACCACAAACCCAGCAAGCTCTAGGTATTCCTAACACTTTCCCGGGTTAACATTCACTTACTGGGAAACTGTACCCAATGACTACTCAAAATCCTTGGCCCTGTTGACCAACACATCAAAATCAGTGTAATTAGCCGCCAACAAATACGTCTTGATGTCCTTCCCAAGACCGTAACGGAACCTATCACAACACTGGTGGTCATCCGAAACCAACTCAAGAGCATACTGGCTCAAATGGACAAATTTCACCTCATACTTGGCTACCAACATCCGGTCATGTACTAAAGCCATAAACTCTCTCTTTTTTGCATCCTGATACTGCGAACCAATGTACTTCTTCTTAAACGCCCTTCGGAAAAACTCCCAACTAACGTCAGCATCATTTACTCCAGCTATGGTGGTTGTCCACTAATGATATGCATCACCATGCAACAAAGGCACAATGCAACCGAGCTGTCGTGCATTCGTGCACTCCATCATACCAAGACTACGCTCAGTGCTCCCAAGCCATACTTCTCCATCTTTAGGGTTTAACCCTCTAAGAACCTTGATATCACCTTAAGATTCGAAATAGTAGACCGATACCACTTTGAGCTTACGAACGAGGACAACATCACTCAAGTTCATATACCACCATTACAATTCTCGGTTGAGGACCAAGTCAACTCAAAACCAGAATTCCCTTATATAAAAACATCGACTAAATATAATACAAGTCGCATGCCTCAAAGGAATTCTCACTAACATTTAAGACATACAAAAGTAATTTTTGTTAGGCTTGCATTTGGCAAAGGATCCAAGAAAACTTGTAAAAATTGTTTGAAAACAACGGTAATAGGCAATGTGTACCCATTTAACCCATATCATAACAAAATGGCATTACAACGATCAATAGTCATGCTTACGAGTAAATAACATTACAAAGTAATTCAACAACAATCATAAAATTAAGCAAGCCATCCCAACCTTTTGTTAACCTTACTCTGATACCACCAAATGTAACCCCCTTAACTCGTCTTAGATGTCAAGCCGAACCGAGCGAGCTATATTAGGTTTGTCATAGCAAACCTGAACCGAATATCTCAAAATAGGTCCATTTTTCTTTTTATCATTTCTAGATTCAATATTAGAACCTAGTGAGTTCATACCGACAGCAGTTAAATTATCAACAGAATCAGACATCAAATCAATGTCCAATTGTTCGAATATGCATTTTAGGGACCAAATTGCAATTTGGAAAATTAAAATGACTTACTTAGATTTAAGGTTAACAATCCTTAATTAGTCAAGTTCCATGCATGCATGTTAAATTCATCTAAAATGGATCATCTGATCACCTCCAATTAATATTGAATCAAAATAGGGACTAAAATAAAAGAATTTAGAACCACAGTATCACATCAACTTGCGTAGCCTCACCGCATACCACAAGTGACAATCCATCAACCCGAGTAGCCTCACCACATACTCATGGGCCGTGGGGCAATCGACTTATATTATAGAGCACTTTAAACCCTATGACAAGCCAACTATATCCAATATTTTTCTTTGCTTGTCATATAGCCAATATACACCTTTTTATACATTTACTTACTATTTTTCCTTATGCATTTAACACACCATTTTCCATATGCAAAACACAATGTCTAAGGCTACAACACATTCCACTTAGGAACCATTTCTCAATGCACTTAAGCATCCTCATATTTGATAAAATATTGCATAACTTTTAAATGATGCATAAAACAGTAAGTAAACCAATCCATGCTTTTAAAATAAAACCTGTAAAACAAGTCTCATATCAATTCGATATTCACAGGCAAAATTAGGGAAAACTTACTTTTTAGCTTAGTTAAGCTTTCTAGGCTTAATCTAATCTCCCAAATCCTTATTCAAACCTTTAAGAGTGTCCAAAACACATTTACACTGACCGATACAAAAATGTTTTGCTTGCCGTTCGTTCCAAGCTTCCGAAATGAGTCAATTTCCACAAAATGAACTAGGCTTAATTCTCCCCTGTTTTGGCAACACAAAACCGAGGCAAAATGCATTAAAATGCATTCTAACACCAGCCTACAATCATCCCCTATAACCTCTGCGAAATTACAACCAATAGCTATCCGAAAACATCAAAAACTACTACTATCAATAACCAAACGATCTCCAGCCACAACCTAATGTTTCTAGCATTTTAACATCACCAAAAGAGATCCAAAAACATAATTAAAATACCCTTATACCTCCAGCAACTAAGATTCAACCATAACAACCCTTAAAACCACCTAAGAAAATAGGCAATTAAATAGTTTCGAGATTGATTACAAAAATCTCATCTCATATTGTTTTTAGACAACCAAAATTTGATTCTACCTATTAGAAATCTCAACAATTAACTCACAAATCAAGATTTTAGGCAAAATATCAAAAATACGAATTAAGATCATTTCCAAGAAATAAATAACAAAGCTAGGATATTAATCATCAAATAAGAGTCAATTACTATGGAATTTCAATAAAGAACCTTAGTTTTAAGAGATAAAAAGGAAAATTACCTTGGAGTCTTTCCACCAGAATTTGACGTAAACTTTCTTTGTTGAAACAAATGGAATTTAGAGAAATCTTGTAGGAATCTTTCGCAAGGTTTTGCAAAGCTAAAAGAGAGGAATCTAATGATGCAATCCTCATTGAAAAACAATAAAAAGACTCAAAAATCTTTTGGAGAGAAAATGGTGAGAAAATAAGAGAAATTTTTAGAGGAAAATATTGAGAAAATAGAAAATGAGGGAAAATGATTTTGGTAAAATAATTAACCGTTAATTTATTTTGTTTATTATGGTGGGAAACCCAATTAATGTTTTTAGAAAAATTAGCTCTCTAAGGATTCTTACTATTGTCCCCTTTTACAATTTAGTCATTAAAATTTTTTGCATATATTATATTTTGGTCACTAAATCCAAAATGTCATCTTAATTGATTAAATTGATTTTCGATTTCAACCCCAAAACACTTAATATATGTATTAAACATTTTTTAAAGTTTAAACCACATTTTATCTCTTTTGAAATTCCCATTTCAAAATACTTATTTTTCGAAACGTATTTTAATCGCCAAAACCAGTTTGCCCGAATAGAACCTAAACTCGACTAAACCGCCAAAACTCCTAAGGCCAATTTTGGGACGGTACAACTTTATTGCATTCAAATTTCTCCTTCCGCAACAAATCTATCAAGGGTGCTCTGCAGGAGTGGAGAAACCCTTGATAAGCCTTCGGCAATATCCCGTGAAACCCCGTCTTCCTTTACTATAATAGGCACTGGCCAATTCCATATTGCATCGACCTTGCTAGAGTCTACTACCAGCCATTCCTGAGAGACTATATGGCCCTAGTATTCAACCTTCGCTTGCCCAAAAAAGCATTTCGATCTCTTTGCTACAAACTTATGTTCTTGCAACTTCATTAACACATGAAGTAGATGGTTAAGATGCTCCTGCCAGCTCTTGCTAAAAATCAAAATATCATCTAGGAACACTAATACAAACTTTCACAAATACGGCTGAAAAGCCTCATTCATTGTGGCTTGGTAAGTCGATGGAGTGTTGGTTAACCCGAACAGCATGACGAGAAATTCATAATGCCCCTCATAAGAACGAAAGGCTATCTTGGATACATCTTTGGCTTTCACTTGTATCTGATGGTACCCTGCCAATAAATCAAGTTTAGATAAGAACAGTGATTCACCCAATTTATCGAATAATTCATCAGCAATATGAATAGGGAACTTATCTCCTATGGTAATGGCATTGAGTGCTCGATAATCGACATAGAAGTGCCAGGTTCAGTCCTTTTTCTTAACCAGTAGCACGTGCGAAGAGTATGGTTGTTGCTACCTTGAATCTGTTTATTTTCCAACATTTGTTGGATCTATCACTTAATCTCTTCCTTCTGAAAATAGGGATATCAGTAAGGCCTCACGTTCACTGGTTTGCTGGCCAGGTCAAGACGGATGGAGTGATTTGTGTCTCGAGTTTGAGGTAGCCTTTTGGTTGCAACAAATAATTCCCCAATTTCTTTCAGCAATTTTTGTATTTCCCAATTCTCCTCGTCACAGCTCTAGTCTGAATCTTTCACCAATTGCAGCCGATAGAACAGAGCAATTTCCCCGATTTCGGACATTCGACGCAAATATTGAATTTGTATCGATTGCGGACCCATATTTGTCTCTCCTTGCCAATAGTGGTTTCTATTACTAGATCGAAACTCAAATGTCAAGCGAGAAAAATCCATGGTAATCGGTCCGAGAGTAGCCATCCATGCCACCCCAACACAACCTCAGTACCCTCGAGAGGAAGAACATAAAAATCAATGACCAATTCAGTACCTTGGACCCTTACCTTCAAATCCCGAACACACCATTCATTTCTTAGTCGCTCGTCATTCCCTACGAGAACCTTGAAGTTTGTTGCTGCTGTTAGAGTCAAACCCAAAGGTCATGCTGCTCGAGACAAAATAAAATTGCGGGTACTACCCCATCGATCAAAATTCTCATTGTTTTCCCTTGTATCTCGCCCTGAACTCACAATTTGTTGGGAGTATGGCAACTGGCGAAGCCATTAAAGGACACTAGCGGCTGCTTATTGGCTAGATCGGATGGGTTTTCTTCTTTTGCACTCGGTATCTGGCCCCTCTACTTAACCTATATTTCTTCTTGTTCAGACCCATCATCGAGCAAAAGTTGTGGATCCTTACATTTTTTCCCCAAAACAAACTTCTCATCACAATAATAACGTATCCCTTTCTCGGGACGTACATGCGCCTCGGCGGCGGAGAGCCTTTGAGGTTGGATAGGATTGACATGTCTCTCAGAGTTTTCCACTGGGGAGGTCTTCCAGGCATTCCTCTCAGACCATTCTGCGGGTTGGGAGCCATCGGTAGAAGAGGGGTATCTTAGACCCGATTCCACGATCGGCCCAATTTTTAGACTCTTCGATTTTTGCCTTGTGAAATCAGGCTAGGGCTAGGACCTCTGTCATTGAAGCAGGCTGTTGGGCCAAAACCTAATTCTTAATATCTAGGCGTAAACCCGAGAAAAAGTGTTGGTTCATGAAGACTTTTGAGAGGTTAGTGATGTACAGGGCCATATCCTCAAAACACGTTTGGTACTCTTTCACCGTACCGGTCTGTATCAGCTTCGTCAACTGGCCTTTAGAAGATTTGATTTTCTTCACCAGAAATCTCTTGTGGATAGCGTCAATCAAGTGGTTCCAATTAGCGAGTTGCCGATGACCTTGCATCCACTAGAACCACTTTTTGAGAACTCCCTCTATTTAGAATGAAGCCATAGTTACCCGATGGTGGTCCTCCGTTCCATAAAAATCAAAGAAATCTTGGGCAGTAGTAATCCACTCCTCGTGATCCTTGTCAGTGAACAAGGGCAGATCGATGTTCACTAGTTTTGGTGGAAAAGAAAATACATCATCCCTTTTCTCCTTCACCTTGGCTTTTCCTCGAATGAGAACAGTTTCCCCAATCATCGGCTTTATTTGGACCCACCCGCTTGCCTTAGTTGAATCAAGATCACCGTTAATCTAAGCATCATCTTCTAAAAATCCATGTCAGTTTTCTCGTTTGCTTGCTCCTGTTCCTCAGCATGTGTTTGGAGTAAACTCAAGATTTGTTCGTGGTGGGTGGTAGTGTCTTGGAGAGCCTTGATAGATTCGGAATGTTTTCACCATTGTTCTCAACAGAAGCACCAAATGTTGTGTGCTAGGGTAAGAAATCACAGAAAGTAAAGAGAAAAGAAAGATAAATTATAGAGGAAGGAGAACAATTCTGTTTTTGCATAAACTTTTCAGTACAAGGCAATTGCTATTTTATATCGACTCTCTAATAACAAAAAAAAACTATTAAGGCACGTGGCATTCTTCTCTCTCGACCCTTTATGCACTCCTTGAATATTCTGTGTCCTGGCTCGGGCTAGCCTCCTTGGCAATACGAGGCGTCGTTAAAAATCTTTTTAACTTAAAATAGAGTAGAGGAAAAAAAAGTAACTATTAACATATTTAGGGAACCAAAAACCAAAAATATAAGCGTAATCAAACCCCTAAATTAAAGCACAACTACAAGAAATGCCCAGCACATAACACCGAAACATCAGTGCTCCATCAGAAAGAACAGTCCACTCCATGCCATAATATTCATCGCACACAACCACCAATTCACCAACTACAATAACACATAAAATCACCTTGACAAGGGATTAGAACAACAACCCCATAACCTATCAGCTAGCAGAAATTGCATAAACGACCATTGTATTATCAATCAAATACCCCAAAAAATAAACCACGCTCCACTCCTCCTTTCGTCAATGTGTCGGCCGTCCCATTTACCTTTCCACGACAAAACCTTCATGTCACTGACTACTTCTCTCGATCCCCATATCCATCAATTTCACGATATCTTTTATTATTGCCTCATTATTCCCAGTTGTTGATGCCTCTGGTAATTTATTCAACTACATCGTTGCATGAGCTTCCCTGAAAGTCCCACGTTGCCTATTTGCAAAATCGGATTCTGTTTTGCCTCATGAACATGTTGCTTCGATATTTTTCATCGCCCTCCACCTTTCTTACACAATGTTTAAGTCGACTCTCGTTCAACAGGCAACACCA
Source organism: Hibiscus mutabilis (assembly GCA_019671005.1). Classification (NCBI taxonomy): domain Eukaryota; kingdom Viridiplantae; phylum Streptophyta; class Magnoliopsida; order Malvales; family Malvaceae; genus Hibiscus; species Hibiscus mutabilis. The sequence goes on from CM033755.1 coordinate 19,769,741, forward strand.
AGTCTAATAAAACCTCTGATACAGTCTTACCATTAAGAGTACATGTAATCTATTGAGTGAGGTCATCAATAGGCTCTATAGGCACTTTATATCTAACATCAATCAGACCAATTTCACTCGGCCTCTAAATAGATCAGGGTAAAATCTACTAGACACTCTACCAACGACAACTCATTGAAACCCACCCATCTATCCAAAACTTGATAATTCGACTCCAGTCTCGGCACCATACCCACCTCTTCATTCCTAAACCGATCCCCCCAAATTTGTTGGTACCTCATCCACACGATCATCTAATTATTGTAGCTCATTCTAAAATTGATTCTCTTGCCATATTGGCGTCCCCTACATCCATATGATGTTGCTGCTCTAATTCGTTCTCTCCCCTAGTATGGCCATTATACTCACTCTTATTCCTTCCTCTTGCACACCATACCCACCTCCTGGAGGGTACGTTTCACCGCGAAATATCCTTAAGAACAATGTCTAGTGCACGCCTCAAGCAAGTCTCATTTCTAACATTTGTCTTGCTTCAACCAAATATTTTTTCCTACAATCTTAAGGATATATTACTCGATGCCTCTTTAAATCAAAAAGACCTACGACCTCCTAGCAAAGATTTTCATTACTGTTATTTTTTATGGCACGTTGTTGGTGTAGTAATCTTGCACGTCCCCCTTACTACCGTGTTGCTTAAACTCGACGTTGCTAAAATAGGTATGTACTATCCTATGAATTTTTGTGGATGTCTTTCAATAATAATTTCAATTTATCGATGTTATGATTTTAGACAAAAACGGTTGCATAATGAGCCTTACAATTAGATTTTTTAAACTTCGACTTTTATATATGAGTATAGATTGAACCTTCATGTTTTTAGTATATTGCCCCTTACAATTAAAGTTTAATAAAATGAATTTTTAATGTAGTAAAATATAGATTAAGCTTTGATTAATTTTTTAATCCAAGAGATAAGTTGAATCAAACATTATGCCTAAATTTTTTGGCTTATAAAATTTTGAGATGAACTTTAAGCATGATCCATAATATTTATATTCATTTTTTACAATGGCAACCGGATGTTATTAAAAATCACATAAGATATTACAAATACAACACATCCAGAAAGAAGAATAATAGGGACTAGTCTACCAAAATCTCATACAACCCAAAGGTACAAAGAAAAGTAAATACTTCCATAGAGATTAGCATACCGTCGAAATACATGTCTTCTTGAATCTTCATGTCTCTATCCAAACGAGATGCTTTACAAGGTAAAAAAGGAGTGGTGAGTGAAGCAAACTATTAGACAAATTGCTCCGCTACCCAGGTCTGATTACATCGTCAAACAACCATCAACCGAGTAGGGATCTATCTTTCTATGACCACTGATAGAATCAAAATTAGAAACTAGCACCGTGAAGATATCTATACTAGCACCAAATGACCGCTAAGGTATGCTAAAATCATGTCAAAATGATAGATGAAACGAACCACAAAAATAAAGAAAAAGCATGCCACAAAGGCAAAGAAAAGCGTTCCACAAAGACATAGGAAACATATGCCATAAAGGCAGAGATTCTCATTAAAAATATGAAAAAACAAGAAAATAATGAACTTAGTGGTCGACACCAATACTAAGACTGGTTGCCGACCACCGGTTAAAGAAACAAATGATAAAGGAAAAGGAAGATTGGTTGTTGCGCTCTAAGGTTGAGAAAAAAATTCATTTATTTATTTATAATTAGAATTGATTACAAATCTAAAATAATTTTTGAAATGGAATGAAAAATGAAATTATTTTATATGAAAGACTCCATAAATGGTTGTTGGGATAGTGTGAAAGTGCATGTCTATGATTGATCCCATAAAAAACTTTGTATTTGAGAGTGTCTTGTAAACCACCTCTCTTTCTTGGGAACCTACCTGGTGCATTATTCATTGACTATGTCCACTATTTTTATATTCAATTATGTTGACAAATTAGGCCATCATATAACTTAGTGTAAAACTTTTAATGAGAAATGATTACCTTGTTAAGCCAAGTATTAATTTGTTTGAAACAAATGTCATAATAAAAAAGGCTTAAACGTCAAAAAAGTGCTCAAACTATACCTTTTTTCAGTTTGGTGCCTGAACTTTGTTTTAGGCCAAATTGGTGTCTAACGTTTCATTCTGTTACTCCAATAAGATTTTTTCGTCAATGTCTTTTAAAAAATTATGTCATCCTATCAGAACATGACACGTGGCCTACTTTTTTTATTTTTTGAATTTCTTTAAATATCCCAAAGTTTTAATTTCTTTCAATCAAATCTTCAAATCACATCCCCTTCATCGTCTGACATCCCTACACATCGGTGGTTCACCGTTCAACGCCTAAACGTCGCGTACCTCACCGTTTAATATCTGCCCACCCTCTAGCCGTTGGTCAGAACCCAAGCAGTCTTTTTTTTCTTCATTGTTGGATGTTTTCAGTGGTGCAATCAATGACTCATTTGTCAGTTTTTGATGATGAGATGATAGGGTTTTTAGTGTGGTGGTCAGACGAAGAAAATGTAGGTTGGTGGTTGTGGGAGATGAGAAATTTAGAGATTTAGGGTTAGGTTTAGGGTTTAGGGTTTAGAGAAATTAGAGATTAGGGGGCTTTTTATAAAGTTAAAGATTTTTTTATTTTTTAAAAAAAAAATTAAAAAAATAACATAAATACGTTATTTGTCATGTTTTAATTGGATAATGGAATTTTTTAACGATTGTGATGGAAAAAATCTTATTTGAGTAACAGAATGCAACATCGGGCACCAATTTAGACCGAAAAATAGTTTAGGCACATAACTCGAATAAAGGTATATTTTGTGTTCCTTTCTAACGTTTAAGCCTAATAAAAAACGATAATCATGTTAATCAAATATTAATTTGGTTGAAATAGATGACATACTGAAAATAATAATCTTGTTAAGCCAAATTTAATTTGGTCGAAGCAGATAAGATAATTTTTGTGGTTATTTATCAAAATCGATATTTTAACTAATATAAAAGAGTGGATGATAGGCAATTGTGCTACTGCTAAGCACATTTTTTTGTAATTAAATGTCTTTATGTTCTACTCCCATGCAGAGAAAGGAGAAGAAACTGTCTATCATAGAGACCGTTTGAAATTGCACAAATATTTGAAAAAAGAAAGATAATTTGATCTATAGTTTCTTAAAATATTCTTGTCAAATTTATGCTAAGGTTTGAAACTACACAAATATCTTGCTTTAAAATATTTTAAAATGTGCATGGTAGATTTTCTATGTGAAAACGATTAGAGAAACCTTAGATTTATAAAATATATATGTTCTTAAAATATTTTAAAGAAAGATATTTGTGCAGTTTCAAACGGTCTCTAGTATATATGCAACACTATGAACATTCAATCAAATATTTTAGATCCAATTATCTTTCTTAAAATATTCAATCAATTTTATGCTTTTAGTTCTTAAAGAAAGATAATTGGATCTAAAATATTTGATTGAATGTTCATAGTGTTGTATATATACTTTATGCTTTGGATAATAACATATTTGATTGAAATAAAATTTTTGAACAATCAATGACTAGAATTTATTTCACTTTTATTGATATGCGTTTCGAGCTACGCCATATTTTATTTTGAGAATAAAGATAAAACCTTTGAAAATCTTCTTAAGTATTAAACAAAAATAGAAAATATCTTAAATAAAAAGATAAAAAGAGATGGCTAAGACAAAAGAGATGTTTATTATGCTTATTGATTATAGTGAAAAAGAACATAATTTGTGATCTATCTCCTCTTACTAAATGATGTATCATAAAATTGTATGTTTGTTTCTTCTAATTCATCTATGATTTAAACTAATTTGAAATTTTGATTGTGAACAAAATGATTTGAGAAGATCTAAACGACCTAAAACGGTAAAACTCTTTGAGATTATTGTTTTTATATGTATTTCTTGACCAAAGATGAATAAATTTTTTGAAATAATTTCTTCTTACAATATTTTTATTTTAAAAAAATTGTTACCGTTGAACGTAACTCATTTTTATAACATTTATAAATTATTTTTTTACCTCCTACCACAAAACTTATTAGTTGCGAATGAATTCCTTTTACAAGAAAATTTAAAGATTAGTGATTTTACAAATATATATTGCAAAAGGTTTTTCTTAAAACAATATAGATTGTTTTGATACTTTTGCTCCATTTACAATAATTTCATCATTGGAATCTTTTGCTCTACTTTCAAAGCACAACTTTTTTATCAGCCAAATGGATGTTAAAAACATGTTCTTGATTACTTAAAAGTATACATTTAACAACCCAAAGAATGCATCAAACGAGGTCTTGAAATTAAAATCTGTAAATTTCTCAAATCACAATGTCTTGAAACAAGCTCTCAAATTAGTGGAATGAGAAATTCAATCAAGTGTTAAATGAATAATCACTTTAAAATTGATAAGTGAGAAACACGAGTGTTTATCTATTTGTGTTGATAGCATGCTTATCTTAATAATTATTTGTTTGCATCAAACTGATTGACCACATTTGTGTAATAATTTGTTTATGTATTGATTACATGCTTATCTTAAAAATTATTATGCGAAACTAAGAGGTATCTTGTTTCAAAATTTGATATGAAAGATATGGATGGAGCGAATATCATGTTGGGTATTTAAATCATAAGAAAATGTGGTAGCTATAACCCTTAACCCGGATGTCATATTTGGGCGTCAATCCTAACCCATTACCATAAAATTCTCAACCTAGTTTAGCCCAAACCATTTCTATAAAAGCCTTTAAGTTCAAATGTTTTGACGTAGATAAATAGTTAAAAGTGTTACATGGGAGCTCTATTTAAAATATATGATTTAAAAGCATTCAAATCATAAATTAAAAACCAAAATAGAGTTATAATACAATATAGGGTCCTACGAATACATGGACCAATAATCTAAGTACTGTACTCGTAACTAGTCGATGCTGAAGCCCTACTCTGATAGTACTCCAATGATGCATGGCAACCTACTAACCTACGAATGGAAACAACGATTCTAAACGCTGAGCTAACGAAGCTCAGTGGATACACTTGAACTCAACCATGCTTCTTACAAATCATAATTACAGACATATAGCTAGAGATGATAACAAGGTATACAATGATACATATGGCGCTACCTCTATCCGCCTAAACACATAGCAACAACACAGATGCATAATCTCACACAGAACAAAATCATCATACCAACAAACCTGAGAGTAAGGCTCGGTGTCACATAGCCTTGGGAACGTACACTCTTGGGTGAGGCCCATGTCGCATAGCCTTAAGAACATACACTCATACTCAACATCTCTCATCGAGCATCTTTGAATGAGGCCCGATGTCATATTGCCTCGGGAACTTACATTCGAAAATCTTAAACCATGGTATTGCAACACTCTCTCACTAGGTATCCAGATCCCATAAATCATGGTAACACTACATGTAACCCCTTAGATCGGCCTGAGCGTAAAGTTCGACTTTGGGAGGTCACATTCCATACAAAAAATTTTAATTATAAAAATTATTTGAAAGTGTAAAAGCCAAATCAATTAATAAAGTGATCCCATGCATAAATAAGTTAAAGTAATCAGTAAAATCTTCATCAAAATATGATTACATCATAAAACCATAACGGACAATATAGAAGGTATACTGTAACAAAATATAGGCTCATACCCAATAAAGACAGTTTGGAAGATAAGAACATTACATCAAAATGTATGTGAGCTGAATATGTAGATCCTCCAAGTGCTAAGTTCGGGAAGACTATCCAAAAGTATCTGAAAGGGGAAAAGATTCGGGGTATAAGCTTGGGAGCTTAGCGTGTTCCAATAGTTCATAAAAATATTATATTTTAATTTAGACAAACATGAATCATTTTGGTAAAACATATTTCAAGAGCAACCAAAGTTTTTCCTATAAGTCTTTCTACCTTCATCCGTACTCCAGGATACAGTTCCCTATAACGGTATCGTATACAGGCATTAACTCGAGCCCATTGGGCTTAGGTACTATCATAAGGGAAAACCTTAGGTCCGGGAGAAAAGCATAGGAACCGAATACGGGCGAAAATATCTCAATTGAAGCATAGGAACCTTATATGGGCAGAATTACTAGCCAGATCAGGGTTGAACCTTCATAGACTTCATATCATAACCCAAGTACCCCAGTAAATCAGTACAGGTAGTCTTACAATATGCAGTAATTTTAAACATATTCATGATTCAATAACAGTAACCATAAAACATACTTGTCATATTAGGTACTAGGGCATCCATCAAACTTACAGTATAATCATGCTTAAACTCAAAATCAAGTTATGTTTATGCAAAAATTAACATATCGGTCATGTGCACGTGATCAATTTGATAAAAACATTTAATAAAGCATTTTAAACATCATATAATGCAGTCATATAGTACACAAGGAATACGCCTCAAAATATCATATGGGTTAGATATTCTACTTGGCGCCGAAACCACGCTCAGTTGCAGTGCTGGAACCTAGATCGATAAAAATTGGGGTTACTATAAGAATTGTGTTTCCACTATTAAAACTATTAATTAGTATTTTAAAATCATAGGGTCACTATGGGTTCACGCGACTGGGCATATCGGGACGAGCTGGGATGGGCGAAAGCACAATCGGGAGATCTGTGAGTACCTTTAACCAACAAAGATTTTTATCAGTCCTTTATTCAACTATAATTACCCATAAATAAAAATAATTCATAAAATACATGCTCGGGTTTAAGGTCAATTTTAAAGGCTTTCAGGTTAGAATTTTGCAAAACATGCTTCAAAAACAAACTCATGACGTCAAAAAACATAAAATAATAGTTTTTGAAAAATTTGACTTTTTTGTCAAAGTTAACGCTGACATCATCAGTCAAAGTCAATGGTCAAAGTTAACAGTAAAAGTTAATGGTCAAAATCAATGGTCAAAGTTAATAGTCAGAGTCAATTGAGTTAACTCGGACAGGTTAACTCGACCGGGTTAACTCGATCGTGTTACTCGGTCGGGTTCGAATTAAACAAGTCAGGCTCAGATCGGGTTAGATCAGGTTGAACCGAGTTAGATCGCACCCATTTATAGGCAAACTAGTCACGGCGGCCGAAAATTGCACCGATCGTCACGTGGTGCTCACACCCGGCCTTACACGGACAGAAAATGTCCCAAAATGCATATTTTTAACCGAAAAAACAACCACAACTCATCCATTACCAGATCCAAGCAACCAATAAGCCGAAAAAACATGAAAACTCACCGAAACTTACCAAAATGGCTAAACACCAATGGAGGCTCAAACGTCAACGGTCGGGTGATCGATGGCCAAGGACTGACTAATCTCAGCGAAGGGAAGGCGGTGGTACCACTAGCGTCTCCAACAGACAATGGGTTCGACCGAAAAATGCAAGAAACTACGGCAAAAGTCTCTAAGTTTGAATAACCTATTTGCCTTGATTCCCGACGATTACAACGGCAGTTGAGCGAGTGGCTAGAGGGGTTTTGGTCAGGGCTTGATGGTGGCTCGATTCGTGCTGACGGTGACATGCACGACACGACGGTAAGGTAGATTAGAATGACGGTTGTTTATGGGGTAGGTGAGAGAGATTTTAGGGTTTTCAAGAAGATGATTCAAATTAAAATGGGAGGTGAAAGGTCTCAAATTTGGTTTTATCATTTGCATGATAACCGAAGAAGGATAAGGTTATTATTGTATTACAGTAATCTCATATCACAAATGAACTTTGGCTCAAATGGTTTCCTCCCTTACTTGTATAGCCAAGGTCACGGGTTCAAACCCTCTAAGCTGCAATTCCCTTATAATTTTTTTTCATTTCATTTTTTTATTTTTTATATATATTTGCAGGTGTTACAACTCTCCCCCTAAAAAGAAATTTCATCTTAGAAATTTACCTAAGCTGAACAGATATGGGAACTACTCTCTCATAGATTCCTCAGTCTCTCATGTGGCCTCCGCAGACTACAGTTACTCCACTGAACCTTAACCATATGTATACGCCTAATCCTTAAGACTCTATCATCAAAATCTAGAATCTGAACAGCCTCCTCATCATACGATAAGTCTGGCCTCAGCTCAACGTCCTGAACCTAAATAATATGACTCAGATTCGGATGGTACTGTCTCAACATAGATACATGAAATATATCACGGATACGGCTAAGCTGGGGAGGCAACTTGAGCTAATAAACAATAGGCCCAACTCGCTTCAAAATACGATACGGCCCAATCAATCTCGGACTCAGCTTGCTTTTACACCCAAATCTCATAACTTTTTTCCATGGAGATACTTTTAAAAAGACCTGATCACCCACCTCAAACTTGATATCTTTTCTCCTTCAATCAGCGTAAGACTTTTTTCTATCAAAATCCTCTTTCAGGCGGTCACGAACTAATCAGACAGTCTCCTCAGTCTCTTGAACCAACACAGGACCCAATGTCTTCCTATCATACAACTCTGTCCAACAGATAGGAGTACAACATTTGCGACCATACAGAGCCTCATACGGTACCATAAGGATGCAGCCTAATAACTATTATTATAAACAAACTCGACCAAGGGCAAGAAATCCTCTCAACTACCAAGAAAGTCGATCACACATCCCCGCAACATATCCTCAAGAATATGAATCACTCTCTCTAACTAACCATCAGTCTATGGATGGAAAGACGTACTAAAATTCAGACGTGTGCTCAAGGCCTTCTAAAATCAAGATGTGAATCTTAGATCTCGATCAAAAGTGATGGATAAGGGCACACTATGAAGCATGACAATCTCAAAAATATACAATCTAGCCAACCTTTCCAGAGAATAAGTAACTCGAACAGGAACAAAATGAGTTGTCTTAGTAAGTCGATCTACAATAACCCAAACAAAACCCTTTTTAGAAAGAGTAAGAGGCAATCCAGTAACAAAGTCCATCATGATACGTTTCTATTTCCACTCAAGAATCCTAATAGGCTGCAAGATACCAAAAGGATGTTGATGTTCTGCCTTAACCTGTTGACAAGTTAGACATCTAGCCACATAATCTAAGATATCTTTCTTCATACCAACCCAACGGTACCTCTGCCTTAGATTCTAGTACATCTTATCCTTATTGGGATGTATAGCATATGGGCTACTGTAAGCCTCACAGATAATGGCTCGCTTCAACTCGGCATCATCAGGCACACAATAACGCCCTTAAAATACAGAACCCCATCCTGATCAAAGGTATAAACAGATGTAGATCTCTGCTCAACCTGTTATGTGACAGAAAGTAAGAAACTATCCAAAAGTTATTTAGCCTTAATTTCCTCGACCAAAGTTGGCTTAACCTGAAGCTCAACCAGCAGACTACCATCATCATATATACTCATTCTAGCAAATAAGGACCTCAAATCTGAAATAGCCTTCCAGCTCAAAGCATCAGCAACAACGTTGGCCTTCCGTAGGTGATACTCAATCTCACAATCATAATCTTTAAGAAGCTCGAGCCAACAATGTTGTCTCAAATTAAGCTCTTTCTGTGTAAGAAGATACTTTAGGCTCTTGTGATCTTTATAGATATAACACTTTTCTCCGTAGAGATAGTATTTCCAAATCTTCAAGGCAAAAGTCATATCAGCCAACTTCAAATTATGAGTATGATAGTTACACTCGTGCGGTCTCAACTGGCGTGACGCATAAGCGATCACCTTCCCATCTGTATTAAAACACATCTTAGTCTAGAGTGTGAAGCATCACTATAAATCGTGAAATCCTTTCCAAACTCAGGTTGGGTTAAAACTAGAGCTTGTGTCAAAGCTGTTTTCAATTTCTCAAAACTCTCTTGCTGAGCATCAGTCCAGATAAATGGAATATTCTTCCTCAACAGTTTTGTTAGAGGGGCAGCAGTGATGGAAAAACCCTTAATGAAGCATATGTGGTACCCAACTAAACCCAAGAAACTGCGGATATCAGAAACATTCTTGGGTTGTTTCCAGCTCACAATGGCCTCAATCTTACTTGGATCAACCTGAATACCTCGAGCCAATCCCACATGCCCCAAGAAAATTCACCTCGCTAAGCCAGAATTCACATTTGCTTAACTTAGCATACAAACGATGCTCTTTGATTGTCTATAGAACAATTCTCAGATGCTTAACTTGTTCAGCCTCAGACTGAGAGTAGAACAGAATGTCGTCAATAAACACCACCACAAACTGATCTAAATAGGGCTGAAATACATGATTCATCAGATCTATAAAGGCAGTAGGGGCATTAGTCAATCCAAAAGGCATCACTAAAAACTCGTAATGCATATATCTGGTACAAATGGCCCGTCTTTGCAATATCGTACCCTTAATTTTCAGCTAGTAATAGTCGGATTGAAGATCAATCTTTAAGAAAATAGAGGCTCCCTAAATTTGATCAAACAAGTCATTGATCCTGGGTAGAGGATATTTATTCTTAACTGTTAGTTTATTCAGCTTTCGATAATCGATACACAGTCTGAGAGATCCATCTTTCTTTTTAACAAACAGAATTAGAGCTCCCTAGGGTGAAGAGCTTGGTTAGATAAAGCCTCGATTAAGGAGCTCTTGCAAATGAATCTTTAGCTCCTTAGGAGCCATATGGTAGGGATTCATAAAAATTGGCATAGATCCCGGATAAGTCTCAATCTCAAACTCCACGTCTCTATCCGGTGGCAGTCCAGGTAACTCTTCAGGAAAAACGTCAAGAAACTCATTCTTTGTAGGAGTTTCCTCAATTTTGGATAAAGAACCCTTCGTATTCAGAATGCAAGCAATAAATGTCTCATACCCCTTATGGATCATTCTGTCAGCCAATTAAAATAACTGTTCGGTCATCAGAAGTCTTCAAAGTTACCCCATTGGACTCATAATCAAGAATAGCCTGATGTTTGGTCAAGCAATCTATACCAAGGATCAAATTAAATTCTTCTAAGAGTAGCTCTATCAGGTCAGCTAGAAAGTTTTCCCCTTGAACCTCGAGATGACATCGTTTAAAAATCCTATCCACGATCACTGACTGCCCCATTGGGCTCATAATAGTAACTACATCCTCGGTTATCTCAACTTGTATTTGTAGGTCTCGGGACACAGATCTCGATACATATGAATGGGTGTAACCGTTGTCAAGTAATGCAAAATATGGAACATAATATATAGTAATGTACCTACAATGACGTCTGGCTCATCTCTATTATCACACCGTCGGGTGGCATAAACAAGCACGGGCTATCTGGCCTCGGTCATAACTGGTCCCCCACTCTGATGGGTTCGCCCTCTGCTATCAGATCTAGTAGTAGATCCTGAAACCCTACCCTGATGATGACATGTAATCGGTGTCTGAATAGATGCCCGCGAATGGGCTGGAGTCTAAAAACGAGCAGGGATCTGAGTCAATACTTGATCTGCAGAATGTAGGTGTAGACACTCTTTTTGAAAATGTTCAGCAGATCCACATTGAAAGCAAGCACCCGATAGCTTCCTACATTCACCTCGGTGTAATTTCGTCATTGCCGATACGTTGTTGAGTTGTCGTTATTTGGATTCTGTAAACCTTAGGGTTATTTTCAGGAATCAGATGTTGGTTTGGGCTATGTGTGTATGAAGTAGGTTATGTGTGTCTTGGGGATGAGCCCAAATTGTGAGGCCTGGTTCTTATGAGCCCAAACGATTAGAGCCCAAAACAGTTGTAAGCCCTAACCCGATTGATGGTTCTTTAAAAAACATGTGTTTTAACCATATTTATTGGTTAATTTGTCCCCATTTTAGTTAACATTTGCATACATTTTAGCATTTTTTATCTTTGTATTTTTATTTTCTTAACTCAATTTCTCTTTCTTGATTTATCCTTTAATTTATCACATTTCATGCTAATGTCCCTACATGAGTTCTTCCAGAATTGTAGCTAGGAATTTTTCCATATTGGAATGTTGCTGCAATACTAATGTCGCTGCATAAGAGTTGTTTAGATTGCATCCAAGATTATCATCGTATTAACATTTGTCAAAAAGATAAGATCAAATGATGCCGGCGAGAAGATAAGATTAAAAGACAATAAGCTAGAAGTTAGTTACAACAACTTTTGTCTAGACATAATGTTGGCGCCATGAAACAATCATTACGGTCGCATTAACAACTGTCAGGATAAGATCAAAGAATTATGAGCTATCTATTAGTACAACAGCCTTGTACGAAAATTTATCCTGAAAATCTATGAAGGACACCTGTAAACACCCAATTTGAAAGTGATAAGGATATATATACATATATTCTTACCCTAAGGGGGAGGCTCATATCTTATCAGCTTTTTCCTTGGTTTTGGAGCTTTCTCTTGATGGCTATAGCATTCTAAAGCTTTCATGGGTAAACCGAGGTGAATACGATGCAGAATTAAGTGGCAAAAATAAGTACGAGGCAAGAGGAAGCATCAAGGAGCAATCAAGTTAGCTAGGAATAGCTTTCCCCATTCAGTTTTTAATATTTCTTTTGTTTAAATGTCAATGATTATGGTTTAACTTCATTTTGTATGGAAATACTTTATGAATGTTGACTGAATGTTTATCTTATTAAGTTTTTCCTCAGTCATTTGATCTATGTGTTTGAATGTTTCTTTGCATGGAAGTGTTTATTGCAGTCACTGACATTGAGATATGCAATGACAGTTTAGATTAACAAGCCGTTACAACGAAAGTTGGATGAGGATACAACGAGAGTTGATTCACTTGTTCTTGTATTTGCATATTTAGCCACCACTAGAAGGTGTGGTGAGGGGCTCATATAAGTCTTTGAATAAGGGTAGACGTTGAGATTGGTAAGATATTCATGTGTTTCATTGCATCGAGAATCATCTTTTCTTTTGTTTCTTGCTAGCATTCGTTATTCTATTGATGTATCACCGAAGGAACCCCACTGCCATCATTATATTGTTTCTATTTTAAGTTAAGTACATTGCTTCGACATTACCTATATCATTTACCTTTTGTTGCTTCGACATTACCTATCGTATTAACCTTACTTTTCTTACTTATTGCACTAACATTGGTAGACGTCTGAACAACCTTCCTTGTGGGATCGATATCTAACGGGAACTACTATCAATTATACTTGCATCTACGTGTGTTCACTTGTACAAATCTTGTGACGCCATTTCTGTAACCTCCTTAACTAGGTCTAGCCGAAACTGAGCTAAAAGGACTACAACCAAGTCATTTTTTTCTTTTTATCTTATCTAAATGCATAGATTTAAATCCCAAGGTGATCATGCAACAGCGGATGCATATACAATCGATCAGATTACAAAACGGGGTTCAATTGCTCAAACATGCACTTTAGGGACCAAAATGTGATTTCCACAAATTTTAGGGACTTAAATAAAAACCAAATTACCAATCCTTCATTAAACCATTTCATGCTCACAACACAAATTTTATCTTTAAACAAACATTCGAACTCATTTAATTGCATACATAACATTCAGGGACCAAATTGCACAATTCCAAACTTCAGTAGACAGAAACCTAAAAAGATACATTGCATACCGATACAGACATAACCGTATCGATACGGTTCAACTACCATAACGGCTCGTACTAATATTGTGAACATCGTATCGATACGGTGTGTCGAGCAAACCCGTACCGATATGGTTTCACCCTCGTACCGATCCCTTAAGGATTATTTTCTAAAACCAGATTTCAGTAGCTAAAAAGCGTACCGATAAGGGAGCTTGTGTACTGAAACCAGTGTAAATTTTCCTCTAGTCGTATTGATGCGGTGGCTAGGCGTATTGATACCCTTTGTAAATTTTCGATGATCTGAGCCTTCCTAGACCCCTTGTACCAAAACCAAAGGACCCGTACCAGTACGCGAAGGTCTATAATGACCTTTAGGTCTAATATATGACAATTTGGCTCACTCAAAGCATGTCCCAACATCATAAAATCATCATACACCAACAATAGCATACTTTTCACAATCTTTCAAGCATTCAAAGCAGTTCTAACAAACATGATTCACATATCCACAACATCTATAGGCAAGCTTCCTACTCAACATCCAAAACATAAATCCACAACAATATCAAGCTTATAAAGCCTCATACAAGTCCAAAACAACATTTAAAACTTGCACAAACAGGGACTTTAGCAAACAACCCTCCCAAACAACAATTTACCATATTGCTTTTATTACTACAAGTCTAAATCGAAACCATAATTTCGTAAATACAAGTCTTTGGATTCCTTCTTGTTTTCTCACTGCCTCCAACCCTTTAATTCTCTGCATTAATGGAAAAAGAGAGCTTAAGCACACTAGGCTTAGTGAGGAGTGCCCTAAAACAAACCACCATCAATGCATTTAATAACAATTACTCAAACCATTTGGAAACCACGTATAAACATCTTTCAAAACATCATTTGAACATTATGCCTTACCAAATCATGCACTTAACCTTTCCAAAACATACATATTAAACCATATGCAACATGTATCATGGATCCACAACAAACTCCCATTTGCGACACTCCATTTAAGCTTCCTCGTGCATAATAACCCATATGCAAGGCTTAAAGAGTAAAACATGTTTAAACCAACATTTTACAACATAATCCATCAACAAGATACATCATCAATTATATTGGCTTACAAGTGATCATCAACCAAGTTCCACTTTACCAAATATTACATCGGATACACGGATTCAACAAGTTTCCCCTCGACACTTACCACATCTCAACCGGAATCATCCAAAAGTCCACCAACGGGAGTTTTCGGTACACATAAACCTCTTCCACCTTTGTGGTAATCGTGGTGGATTTTTTGGTACGCATAAACCCCTCCACACCACTCATTGGTTAGATGTACAATCCACTAACGGGAGTTTTCGGTACCGCATAACCCCTCAACCGTTCGGGCACTTGCATGGATTTTTCGGTACACATAAACCCCTCCACACCACTCATTAGTTTAGATGTACAATCCACGAACGGGAATTTTCGATACCGTACAACCCCTCAACATCTAAGGCAACTTTTTATAGTGCACTATCAATCCTATGGTCAGCTAACTATATCTGATAACATTTTAAACCACATCACTTGCCAATATAATTCATTTTATTAACATTAACTAAATATTTTCATATGCATCAATCAAAACCATTTATCCAATGCATTCAACCATGCATTAACCAATGTTCAAAAATATTATCAAAACATGCACTACTTCCAAATGAATCATCATTATATAACCATTTTCCAGCATTAAACCATGCTCAAATCATGCATTTAACAGTGAGAAATCAAATCGTCAAAATAAGTGCATCAAAATCAATTGCCAAACCAAGAATGAGAAAAAAATCATCATTTACTTACTTCCGAGCTTAGACTAGCATTTCAAGCTTAATCTAAACACCCAAACACAACTTTCAAACTTTTAAAAAGCTATAAACCACGTTCTCACTCACTGACAATGCAACACCTTACTCGCCGACGCGAATCCAAGTCTCCAAGGCTTCCGAAACCACTCATCAAGCTTAAAAATCAACCCTCTGTTTTAATCACACAAAAATAGAGGACACAATGCATCAAAAATGCATTCAACAGCCTAGCAAGATCAATTCACACAAATCCACATCAAATTCTAACCAATTTCTATCCACAACCACCAAAAAAAAACATCAAACACCTTCCAAACTTAACCCAGCCAAAACCTAGTAATTTAATCCAACAATCATCATTAAATAACATCCAAAAACACATTTACATCATCCTTATACCATCAGCATTCATTAAACATCCACAACTCCTCAAAAACTCATAACTAATAACCTAGGAAATTAGATATTCACCTACTTTCGGGATTCCAATGATAAAATCAACTTATTAACATTATAACACATCAAAATCATGTCCAGATCTAATCAATAACATAGCAAAACAGGTCCAATACGAAAATCAATCAATCTCATCAATTAAACCGTTATTTAACAAATTTTCCATTATTAAATTATTAAAACTCATTAGAAAATGTTTATAAAGGATCAATAACTTTGGAACTTCAAAAAAGAACCTTGTATTAGAGGGGGAAAATGAAGCTCACCTCTAACTTTGGCTTCCCGCTTAATTGGAAAAATTTTCTTGAGAAAACAAGATTAAAACAATAAGGATTTACTAAGAAACATTAAGGAAACCATTTAAAATCAAAAGATTAAAGAAAATAAGATTTTACCTGAAGATTTTGAAGAAGGAAAGAGTGTTTGGCTGGAGAGAATTTGAGAGAAAATCTTTTGGAAAAAAGTTATTTACGTAAAATTTGTTTTAGGAAATTAATAATAAAATTAACTCTCCAAGCCTATTTATACTATTTTAAAACCTTTTAAAATAGCCAATTAAGGAGAAAAGTCTGATATTAGACTTTTTCCAAATAGACCCTTAAAGATTCTAAGTTTTGACCCTTTTACAAAATAGTCACTAAAAATAGTTTTTCATTCTTTACAATTTGGTCACTAACCAAAATGTCCAATTTTGAAATTCCATTTTCCAAAATTGATTTTACCAAAATCATATACATATTAAACAATAATTTTAGGATGTTTTTCTATGTTTTTTTCTCACTCAAAAATATTTATTTCAAATTAATCCTGAAACTGACTCAAATCCTCTAATCTGATTCACCGGACCGTCTAATCAACCTACAAAACACCTAGACCCAAAACCGGGGCGTTACAACTCCCTCCCACTTAAGAAATTTCATCCCCAAAATTTATTTTATGGAAATAGAGCGGAAACTGTTATTTCATGTTCGACTTACTCTCCCACGTGGCCTCCTCAACACGACGGTGTCACCACAACACCTTAACAAGCTCAACCGTCTTGACACGAACAACTTTACTACTGGAGTCAAGGATTTCCATCGGTTCTTCATCATAGGATAAATCCGATCGCAATTCAACATCCTCTACTGACATCTCATACGACGGATTCGAATGATACCTCCGCAACTTGGATACATGAAACACGTCATGAATCTTCTCAAACTCAGGAGGCAGACTCAACCGGTAAGACACAGGACCTACGTGTTCCAAAATCTCATACGGTCCAATAAACTTCAACTTTACTTTACGCCCAAAGCGCAACACCTTCTTCCAAGGTAACACCTTCAAGAAAACCTTCTTACCAACTGCATACTCAACTTCTCTATGCTTCAAATTTGCATAGGATTTCTTCCTATTCGAAGCCGCTTTCAAGTGATCACAAACAAGCTTCACCCAACACATCAGGCATAGAAACATTTTTTCCCTAGCCTCAGCCCAACACAAAAGCGTACGACACTTCCTACCATACAAGGCCTCATATGGTGCCATATTTATACTTGTTTGATAATTATTATTATACGCAAACTCCACCAAAGGCAACTGCCTTTCCCATGTTCCTTGGAACTCAATGGTACAACACCTCAACATATCCTCTAAGATTCGAATCACACGCTCACACTGACCATCAGTCTGAAGATGATACGAAGTACTAAAATTCAAGCGAGTACCCAAAGCTCGATGCAACCACTCCCAAAACCTTAATGTAAATTGTGGATGTCTATCCAAAACAATCAACTTGGCACCCCATGCAAATACACAATCTCAGCAATACAAAAATGCGCCAACCCATCCAAGGTATATGTTGTATGCACTGGAAGAAAATGTGTTCACTTCGTAAACCGATCAACAATCACCCAAATAGAACCCTTTTTAGTCGTGTCAAAGATAACCCTGACACAAAATCCATGGTGATTCTCTCCTATTTCCACTATGGAATCCTCAACAATTGCAACAAGTAGGCAAAAATTGATGCACAGACTTAACATGTCGATATACCACGCGTCTAGCAACAAAATAAACCACACCTTTATTTAAACCAACCCAATAACACTCCTCCCTCAAACCTCGATACATCTTAGAATTACTAGGATACATAGAAAAAGGACTAGCATAAGCCTCGGTTAAAATGGTATGTCTTAACTCATCATCAATAGGCACCATTATCTAATTTTTAAAACATAACACTCCTTCAACATCAAAGTGAAAATCTGTTGGATTTCCATCCATGATATCTTTATCTTGCGGTATCTAGACCCTAATAAGCGGTTATCTCTCCCTGACCAACTGTACCATAAATGATCTTACTTACAACTCGGCTAACCAACCTCCCTCACACGTCATGCCTAATTACGTGCGTATGACCTTCAACTCACGCACTACCATTTTACTCAAGACATTGGCTACCTCGTTTGTCTTACCAAGATAGTATTCCATAACAAATCATAATCCTTAAAGCACTCCAACCAACGATGTTGCCTAAGGTTTACCTCCTTTTATGACATCAACTACTTCAAACTCTCGTGATTCGTACACCCAATACATTTCTCACAGTACAGATTGTGCCACTAAACCTTTCAAGCGAACCCTAGTACAACCAACTCCTACACAGAGATCATAGACTGCCTATCATACCTCTTAACAACCATATTCATCTATAACCTGATAGCAGCTAACCCATAAACCAAGCCACGACCCTAATTAGTCTTCTTTACCACCAACTCCACCAGGCACTCTCGCCAATCTACAAAACCTGAAGAACCTCTCAACTATTTGACTTACACCATTATCTCAACGGGTCTAAAAAGTCATTGGTAAGTGTGAATGTATGTTTGCATGATTACTTATATGCTCCCAACGATGCCTATATACATGAATGCAAGACTTCTAATATCATGCCACATGTATGCATGTACAGACATATTTAAGTAGATATATAAGTGCTTATGCATTATGCATGTTCAATCGTACACACTTACTGATAACTTTTCAAATCCAACATTCCTACTCTCCTATCTACCTCCAATCTAACCATCCAGAGACATCTATCCACCTAATGTCAAAGGTCTTTCAACAAACCTTCGATTAACAGACAAAAGCCTTCTTGGTTCCTCCAAATGAGAGTGAACCATCCATGCTAGCTACCCTCACAACTAAGCATTCCCAGAATACTCAACTTATCACAACCCCGAATGTTGCTAAAACATCGCCAACCTTATGATACTCTGCAAACCTTTGCTAACCAGCCTTATCAACCTACTACTGTTACATCCATAAGAATATTTTGGGACCAGAACTTCCATAAACTTACCTCCAATTCAAGCATTTCCTTGACACACTATGAAAAATTACAAGAAGAACTCATTAGCCACGTGATAGCATGAGTCACTGCCAACTTAACCTCACAACCACCAAACAACCTTAAAAACCTACCTAACAACACTTTTCCAAAGGATCCTAGACCATCACAAATCCTCGTAAAACTCCACAACATACCTCAAACCACTCATGAGTAACTTTTTTCACAGGAACAACTGCCCTCGAAAGGATTTTAATACATCTAACCCCACCTTCCTCTCAAATTTTATCACCCCGTACCGATATCAACCATCAGACGATATATTAGGGAAAAACAAGCAATCCACCCCTCACTTTTCAAACCCAAACCACTAAACTAATATTTCTCTACGCCTCACAACTTCCTAAGGTAGATATCAAACCATCCTCTCTTTTCCACCCCTACCTCATCACTTCTTGAAGAAACAATGTGTCAACATTATCAGGTTCTTTCTAGCTATCATTATCAACAATTTATCAGAATACCTTTAGCAAGGCTTAATACTCCCCCCCACAACCACAATATTAACAACAATCCTAAAACCAACCGCGAATCCCAAATACTTTGCTCAGTTCAATTTTAAAGCTCACACTGACCCTATACACGATTAACCCATGAGATGCCATCCCTGTCAACTCTATGATATCCATATGATCCTGCATTATCAAAAGATATCTACGGTACAGCTTTTGTACCCCCATTCCACCCAAGGAACTAGTCACTCAAAAACCCACAAATAAAATTTTGACAAGCACTTCATGCCACTTAGCATGCTCACTCAAGACGTAAGAATACATAAACCAAAATCAACTGTAGAAAACAAAGACTAAGATTCTCATGTAAAAGTACATGCAATCACATTGATGTCGTTACATCCCTCGCGATGTGCATCCACCCTTGCAGAACCTCCTTCCTCAGACTGAGTAGCAGCAATATGCACCACGGCCCACGAACCCTCATCACAACGCTAGAAATTATCTCGATCGGGCCCACAGCCTTTCTGTTGCACAATACCAGGCACAGATGCCCGCCTACCCCTAGCCAACAATGGAAAATCACATCGTATATGATCCCCAAACCTACTATTCCAACAGAAATTAGCAACAACAAACGAAAGAGCCTATCCTTCCCTGGCCAAGCATGGACAGTCTCGTCTCATGTGACCCTACAATCCATATACCCAACAGGTATTATGTAATGCTCTAACCTGGGTAATCTGACCATGCGACCTTCATCCAGCATTATTTCTACCCCGTCTCTGTTCAGGGCAACCTTTCTCACTTTGGTACTTCTTGCGCTGACTTTTTGCAAAATCATTTTTAGCAACTCTCTTGCAAGAACCAAAACCTCCAACTTGATCAGGTAACCCATAATTTCGCCTCAAACTTGCAATTCTCACCCCCAACACCACGAGAGCCAACCCTCTAGACTCAACGCTTCTCAACCTCTCCAAGACCTCTACCGGGATCCTGGATATGCAACTCCAATAGGTGCGAATGTAGGCATATGTATCCCAGCCATAGCCTCTTAAAAGCTTCGACTATCGCTTGCTCTATAGGTGTCAAAACACCATACCCTGATCCAACTGATACGGGTAATACACGCTTCACTCCCTTGGGTAAATTTGGTAGAGAATGTGGCAAACCTTCAAGAGGTATAACATACTCCTCATCCCCTACTCTACGACAGTATCACCTATGCTCGATCCCAATTTTCTCTTCGGTGGCAGCGTATAAAAATATATCTAAGGTAAGATAATTATACCAAAAAAAATAGGTCAGCTTCAAACAAGCATACACGACTTTATATTTCGAACCAAAATCATTTATTAACTGTAGTAATAAGGCAATGAGTCCCCAAAAATACCCCGACAGAGCATATTTCAATCATCATATATATAAACAATCACCGTGCATAACAAACAGCAATTAACAATCATCAATAGCATCCCAACTTTTTGAAACCTGGCTCTGATACCAACAAATATAACCCCCTAACCCAGTCTAGCCAAAACCGATCTAAAAGGACTATATTAGGTTTGCGAAGCAAACTCAAACTAATAACCTAAACCGAGTCCATTTTTTTCTTTTTATCTTATCTAAATGTATAGATTTAAATTCTAAGGTGATCATGCAATAGCGGATGCATATACAATCGATCAGATTGCAAAATATGGTTCAATTGTTCAAACATGCACTTTAGGGACCATAATGTAATTTCCATAAATTTTAGGGACTTAAATAAAAACCAAATTACCAATCCTTAATTAAACCAATTTTATGCTCACAAGAAAATTTTCAACTTTAAACAAACATCCAAACTCATTTAATTGCATACATAACATTAAGGGACCAAATTGCATAATTGCAAACTTCAGCAGACAAAAACCTAAAAAGATACAATGCATACCGATACAGACATAATCGTATCAATACGGTTTAACTACCATAATGGCTCTACGTACCGATACGATGTGTCGAGCAAATGATACGATTCCATGTACAGATCCCTTAAGGATTATTTTCGAAAACTAGATTCTAATAGCTAAAGAGAGTACCGGTGCGGGAGCCCGTGTATCGAAACCAGTTTAAATTTTCCTCTAGTCGTACCGATACGGTGGCTAGGCATATCGATACCCTTTGTAAATTTTCAATGATCTAAGCCTTCCCAAACCCCTTGTACTGAAACCAAAGGACACGTACCAGTACGCGAAGGCTATTAATGAACTCTAGGTCCACCATATAACACTTTGGCTCACTCAAAGCATGTCCCAACATTATAAAATCATCATACACCAACAATAGCATACTTTTCACAATCTTTCAAGCATTCAAAGCAGTTCTAACAAACATGATTCACATATCCACAACATCTATATGCATGTGATAAGTGTGTAAAAGTACTATTTTTCCTACCTTTTTACTCATATTATTGTTAGACTTAGGCCCATTTTAGTTGCATTCATAGCCATTCATGCATAATTTAGTAGCTTTTCCATTTAGAGGGCTTGATCTTGTATTTTGCTATTTTTGTAGAGGAATCGCTTCTGTTTTACTTTATTTTGTGCAGGAATGAAATGTCGAGTCCTGCCCTGGCAAGTCGGGACAAATCATATTATCTTCCAGAATTAATTCAAAAATGCAATGGATAAAGACTCGGATTTAAATGGGAGTTTACTGCAGATAAATATAGAAGATAAAGAGAGATAAAAGTGGATAATTATTCTATTTTACAATTAAATAGAATTTATCTTTCTTTTCCCAAGAATTATCTCTTATTCTTAACATTACCACATAAGATAATTCTCTATATTTGAATTCAAATATTGAGTTGGTTAGAGATCAATTCCCTACAAATTTTACACGCATTCAAACTCTTCCTCTCCATATATTTAAAGAGATCACATCAACAACACAAAGAGGGAGTCAATTTTGGGAGAGATGGATCAAAAGAGGGGATTCACACACAGCCTTCAACGCAAGATTGGAGAAGTTCATCTTCTCCAATTCTTTTTATTTTGTATCTTGTAATCCCACCATTCCTGGGTTTTATTCTTTGTTATTTTTTTACCCATCCATAAACTAAACTTATATGGTATGGGTTATTAGGTTTTGAGAATTCTTGTATGGATGATTTTTGGTTAAATGCGAAGATGTTGATACAATTCGTACTCTTTAAAAATCAAGTAGTTTAAGAATAAGCACTTGAGGGAATCATTCATTGAAACTCAAATACCTGATCGGTGACAGCAAAGGGAGAGCGAGATCAATGGACGTTCATAGAGAGGAATCATTCGAATAAAGTGACAGCCATTGGAGGATCCTCAAACGAGTTGATTTCCAAGCATCACGAGAGTTGATCGAGATCAACGAACTAAATTGAATATAGGTTTCCTAACATTTTAGAGCTGAATGGAACTAATTCCCTCTTGAACCAAGTTCCAGAAAGTGACAAAGTGAAGGAGCCTGGAACTGCATCGCACTTACCGCAACAATTAACTTGCTAGGGCAACCACCTGCCGAGAAGAGTCATGCTCTGACTCAACCACTTGCTATTGCATTTCACTGGTCAAGGAGGGTCCTACTTCCAGAAAAATACTTGCCACGACAATCTACTTGCCTCAGGATTTCACTTGCCTCTAGAATTCAACATGCCAAAACAACTCATCCTGCATACTCTCAATCCTAATAAGTCAACCTACTCTCTCAATTCGGTTTCCTCTTTCCTTTATTTCAATTCTTTTAGCCTTAGTTTATTCACCTCAATTCATCACTATTATTTAATTATTTAAACATTTACAGTAACTTAAGCAAAGTGGCCCAAACCAATCCTTGTGGAGACGATACTCTATATTCATCACTTTATTACTTGCGACGTGTTCGCTTGCACATTTGTGTAGCACTCAAAACACGCAACAAGTTTTTGGCGCCGTTGTCGAGGATTTGCATTTGGTGTTAGTTGTTTTTGTTATTGAAATTTTCTTATTATTTTTACGAACATTTCTTTTTGTTTGTTTTGTTTCAAAAAAAATTAAAATTAAGTGTGATATCAAGTGAGGGAACATCAACATGGGAGGAAATAAACGTCGATCTATTCAAGAGTTGATGTGGGAAGATTGAAATCAACATATTGGAAAGTATCTTACATCCATCAATGACTACCAATACCGACCCACTAGAGCTTTCCAAGAAAGACAAGAGGATGATTTTATCAACATGGATGCTTCCACATCAATCTCGGCACAACTTGCAGAATTGACCAACCTTGTCGCATCTATGCAACTGCCAAGAGCTGCCCAATGAGTTCATGACATGGCAATTTCTTGTGCTTATTGTGGAGAACATCATTCGTTTGGAAATTTCCCCTATAATCCTGATGCATATGGCCGCATAGAGGACCGTAGTTAGAACCATCAGCAAAATCCTTTATGGTATGATCAAATTCTCAATTTTTTTGCTGATGCAACAGATATGCCATGGCAATATAGTCCTCGTCAAGAGAATTCAAATTCCCTGGAGGAAACGTTTCAATATTTCATGATTAGACCTGATAGATCAATCGATAAGATTCAAGAGCTATCAAAGTCCATGGATGCAAGGATAACTAGGATGGATGCAATCATGAGAGATTCAAAAGATTAATCGAGGAGATTCACACATGCCATAGATAACATGCTTCAACAATTAATTCTGCGAGATACTGAAATCCCAAAATAGGAGGACAAAAAGCAATACAAAGATAGCTCCCTAATGTGTGGGGAACAACTGGAACCTTCGAATCGAGAGCATGTCAATAAGAAAGACTGCCCAACATTTGATGAGCCTAAGCAACCAATTGCCACAACAAAGATTGAGGAGCCTGAAGAGAGCGATTCTGTGACAACATTCAGTAAGGCTGAGAAGAGTAATGCTACAGCAAATTCTGAGGAGTCTGATTCCCAGAATGTTACAACAACGCTGATGCTAAAGCAGGAATTTGTGGATTGGTCTCATCCACCATTGATACGGCAATTGTATAACCATATTCAAGATCGACAAGATGGTGATACTCTACTAATGAAATATGAGCAGGTGATGATTGAACCTTTTGAATTATTTAACAATCATCTCATCCATTGCAGGTATTTTTTAAGGAACCAATGCTTTTAGATGTGAAGCCATCAAAAGTAGCATATGATCGTTTAGGAGACGACACTCTTAATGATATACCAACATCTCTACTGATAGAGATGTTTGAAAACCTTAAAGGAAACATTGATTGGATGATGAGAGATTTTCAAAAAATTGATCCTTCCCTTGACTTACACTGAATTTTGGCAGAAGATTGCCATGGCAATTGGCTAGAACAACAATTAGCACGACGACGAAGGCTACATCCAACCATGATGGAAGTCAAAGATAATGAGGTAATTAAATGGTTAGGTGTTGATATAATTTTTCCTATTAATATATTCATACCTTCAGGAATAGTAACAAGGTGGAGAGTATGCATGGACTACAAAGGAACAAAAAAAGATACCTCCACCATGGTAGTACACGTAGGAGTGGTTGCGATCATAATGGCCAACTCATTTTGAGAAAAATTGTTACTCAATGGAAGGTAGGATGGACTATAAGAAGTATCGAAAGCGACCCTTATCAAGCTTTCTTTAAGGCAACCCTGTTCCCTTCAACTTTTCTTTTCTTTTATGTTTATTTTGATTTTAGATGTTCTATTTCTATTTTAATAAGACTAGAGTGTTGAAAGAAACCCAAACAATCAGACTTGTCACGACAAAGGAACATGTCATGGAAACTACCCCGATTCCAAAAGAACTCTTGAGCTTATTGATGAATCGATTGAAGAAGATTGAGGCAGAGTATCAGCTTCTGTGGCACTACACCAACACCCTTTGAGCGCGTTATATTGGAGGATAATCTGATTTGTAGTATACCTTTTCCAAGGTTCCCTGCTGAGTTACTTGCCCCGGCAACTGAAGCTGGCAATTCTGGACCAACTGCGAGTGGCATTACCGCGGCAACCACTACACTGCACAAAGGTAATTAACTAGTTCAAAAAAATTGCAGCGTACTGACTCTTATTCTGATTTTTTTAGATTCCCAAGACACCACCTCTGCACCATTAAATTCCCACCTCCGGATGTGCTAATAAAGCGACATTTGAAGCATAAAGCTTCAATCTCAGAAGAAATAGCGAAGGAGGGTGAGTCGATTGAGGAAGTCTTTGAAATTGGAGAACGTAAGCATGTACAAGATCCACAACTAGTGAGGCAAAGTAGCATACACGCCAAGCAAACAACCATACAGATGCTATGAATTTGAGGTGATGACCTCTTATATTAACTCATTTGCATTTCATTTTTCTTTTTTATTATTTGTTTAATTTTTCATGCATTGAGGACAATGTTTTCCTCGAGTTTAGGGGATTGTCTTTGTTTGTTTCATGATTAGTTGCATTTGCATTCACTTGTTTTTCATCTTATGTATTTTTATTTTAGCATGCATTTCTCATGATAGTTTGCATCACGTGCCAAGACAATTTGCCTGATTGAACTTTTGACTTTAGGCTTAGCATGGAAATTTGCTTAGGATTTTGTTATGATGTTGCTTTAATAAACACTGTTGTGACTTGTTAATCTAGGAGAACATAGTGAACCTTAGGCAAAAAAATATTAGAACAAAGTTGGAGGTGCCCAACTGGCTCTAGCCAAAAAATTAACAATGAATGAACCTTTGCTAGAGGTGCCCAAAACTGGCTCTAGTCTTAGGGATCTTGAAAATGCTAGAGGTGCCTATCTGGCTCTAGTATAAGAATAAAAAAATTGCTAGAGGTGCCTAAAACTAGCTCTAGTTAGATCGCTTGCCTCGGCAAGTTAATAAAACTAAGGTTTTGCTGGGAACTCCTATGATTAACTTGTACATAACTACGCACACACTTCACTTGCATCATACTGATTTTTGAGTAATTTTTTGCGCTTTGCCTAAAGTCACAAAGGTAATTAAATCTAGTTGCCATGGTTCTGAGGATTGAAGTCAGGTATGCAACTTGATAATGTTTGGTAAATGCCTTGGCATGTGCTTGTTAGTTTTGTATTGCTTGAGGACAAGCAATAGTTCGAGTTTGGGGTGTGATAAGTGTGCAAAAATACTATTTTCTACCCATTTTACTCATATTATTTTTAGACTTAGGCCCATTTTAGTTGCATTCGTAGCCATTCATGCATAATTTGTAGTTTTTCCGTTTGGAGGGCTTGGTCTTGTATTTTCTATTTTTGTAGAGGAATCGCTAATGTTTTGCTTTATTTTGTGCAAGAATGAAATGCCGAGACAATTATCGAGTCCTGCCCTGGTAAGTCGAGATAAATCACATTATCTTCAAGAATTAATTCAAAAATGCAATGGATAAAGACTCAGATTTAAATGAGAGTTTACTACAGATAAATATAGAAGATAAAGAGAGATAAAAGGGGATAATTATTCTATTTTAAAATTAAATAGAATTCATCTTTCTTTTCCCAAGAATTATCTCTTATTCTTAACATTATCACATAGGATAATTCTCCAGATTTGAATTCAAATGTTGAGTTGGTTAGAGATCAATTCCCCACAGATTTTACACGTATTCAAACTCTTCCTCTTCATCTATTTAAAGAGATCGCATCAATAACACAAAGGGGGGTCAATTTTGGGAGAGATCGGATCAGAAGAGATGGAAATCACACACAGCCTTCAACGCAAGATTAGAGAAGTTCATCTTCTCCAATTCTTTTTATTTTGTATCGTGTAATCCCATCATTCTTGGGTTTTATTCTTTGTTATTTTTTACCCAACCATGAACGAAACATAGATGGTTTGGGTTATTAGGTTTTGAGAATTTTTGTATGGATGATTTTTGGTTTAAGTTAAACACAAAGATGTTGATTCAATTCGTACTCTTTACAAATCAAGTAGTTTGGGACTAAACACTTGAGGGGAGAATCATTCATTGAAACTCAAATCCCTGATCGGTGAAAACAAAGGGAGAGCAAGATCAATGGAGTTTCATAGGGAGGAATCATTCGAATGAAGTGACAACCATTGGATGATCCTCGATCGAGTTGATTTCCAAACATCACAAGAGTTGATGGAGATCAACAGACTGAATTGAATTCAGGTTTCCTAACATTGCGAGAGCTGGAGGGAACTAATTCCCTCTTGAACCAAGTTCCGAAAAGTGACAAAGTGAGGAAACTTGGAGTTAAGAGTGAATTTCATGCGGCTAACAAGAGTTCAAAGAATGACGGTGTCCAACCCTAGTAAAGTAACGTGTGACAGACGTAAGCGTCAGCCCTTCAAGTTAGAAATAATGTGAAGGCATTGAAGAACACTATGTCAAGCATTGGAGACACAATTGCCATGGCATCACACTTGCAACAACAATTAACTTGCCAGGGTAACCACTTGCCGAGAATAGTCCTACTCTGACTCAACCACTTGCTATTGCATTTCACTGGTCACGGAGAGTCCTACTTTCAGCAAACTACTTGCTGGGCAATTACTTGCCACGACAATCTACTTGCCTCAGCATTTCACTTGCCTCCGGCATTCAACTTGCCAAAGTAGCTCATCCGGCATACTCTCAATCCTAATAAGCTAACCTACTCTCTCAATTCGATTTTCTCTTTCCTTTATTTTAATTCTTTTAGCCTTAGTTTATTCACCTCAATTTATCACTATTATTTAATTATTTAAACATTTGCAGTAACTTAAGCAAAGTGACCCAAACCAATCCCTGTGGAGATGATATTCTATATTCATCACTTTATTATTTGCGACGTGTTTGCTTGCACATTTGCGTAGCACTCAAAACACGCAACAACATGCTTCCTACTCAACATCCAAAACATAAATCCACAGCAATATCAAGCTTATAAAGCCTCATATAAGTCCAAAGCAACATTTAAAACTTGCACAAAGAGAGAGTTTAGCAAACAACCCTCCCAAACAATAATTTACCACATTGCTTTTATTACTACAAGTCTAAATCAAAACCATACTTTCGTAAATACAAGTCTTTTGAATACTCATTGCTTTCTCGCTGCCTCTAACCCTTTAATTCTCTACATTAATGGAAAAGGAGAACGTAAGCACACTAGGCTTAGTGAGGAGTGCTCTAAAACAAACCACCATCAATGCATTTAAAACCAATTACTCAAACCATTTAGAAACCACTTTTAAACATCTTTTATAACATCATTTGAACATTCTGCCTTACCAAATCATGCACTTAACCTTTCCAAAACATGCATATTAAACCATATGCAACATGTATCATGGATCCAGAGCAAAGTCCCATTTACTACACTCTATTTAAGCTTTCCCATACATAACAACCCATATGCAAGGCTTAAAGAGTAAAATATGTTTAAACCAACATTTTACAACATAATACATCAACAAGATGCATCATCAATTATATTGGCTTACAAGTGATCATCAACCAAGTTTCACGTTACAAAATATTACATCAGATACACGGATTCAACAAGTGTCCCCTCGACACTTCCTACATCTCAACAGGAATCATCCAAAAGTCCACCAACAAGAGTTTTCGGTACACATAAACCCTTCCACCGTTATGGTACTCATGGTGGAGTTTTCAGTACACATAAGTGCCTCCACACCACTCATCGATTAGCTGTACAATCCACTAACGAGAGTTTTTAGTACCGTATAACCCCTCAACCATTGGGGTACTTGGATAGAGTTTTCAGTACACATAAATTACTCCACCATTGTGGTAATCGTGGTGGAGTTTTCAGTATACATAAAACCCTCCACAGTACCCATCAATTAGATGTACAATCCACTAACGGGACTTTTTGGTACCGTACAACCCCTCAACATCCAAGGCGACTTTTTATAGTGTACTAGCAATCCTATGGTAGGCCAACTATATCCAATAATGTTTTAAACCACATCACTTGCCAATATAATTTATTTCATTAACATTAACTCACTATTTTTATATGCATCAATCAAAACCATTTATCCAATGCATTTAACCATGCATTAACCAATGTTCAAAAACATTATCAAAACGTGCATTACTTCCAAATGCATCATCATCATCATCATCATTATATAACCATTTTCCAGCATAAAACCATGCTCAAATCATGCATTTAACAGTGAGAAATCAAATTGTCAAAATAAGTGCATCAAAATCAATTGCCAAACCGAGAACGAGAAAGAAATCATCATTTACTTATTTCTGAGCTTAGACCAACATTTGAAGCTTAATCTAAACTCCCAAACACAACTTTCAAACATTTGAAAAGCTGTAAACCACGCTCTCACTCACTTATAATGCAACGCCTTACTCGCCGATGCGAATCCAAGCCTTCAAGGCTTCTGAAACCACTCCTCAAGCTTAAAGATCAAACTTCCCTATTTTAATCACACAAAAATAAAGGACACAATGGATCAAAATGTATTCAACAACCCAGCAACATCACTTCACACAAATCCACATCAAATTCTAACCAATTTCCCTCCACAACCACCGAAAACAACATCAAACACCTTTCAAACTTAACCCACCAAAACCTAGTAATTTAATCCAACAATTATCATCAACTAACATCCAAAAACACATTTACATCATCCTTATACCCCCAACATTCATTAAACTCCCACAACTCCTCAAAAACTCATAACTAACAACCTAGGAAATTAGAGATTCACCTAGTTTCTGGATTCCAATGTTAAAATCAACTTATTAACATTATAACACATCAAAATCATGTCCAGATCTAATCAAGAACATAGAAAATAGATCCAATACGAAAATCAATCAATCTCATCAACTAAGCCTTGATTTAACAAATTTTCCGTAATTAAATCATTAAAACTCGTTAGAAAACGTTTATAAAGAATCAATAACTTGGGAATTTCAATAAAAAACCTTGTATTAGAGGAGAAGAAAGAAGCTCACCTGTAACTTTGGCTTTCCCCTTAATTGGATAAATTTTCTTGAGAAAACAAGATTAAAACAATAAGGATATACTAAGAAACATTAAGGAAATCATTTAAAATCAAAATATTAAAGAAAATAAGATTTTACCTGAAGATTTTTAAGAAGGAAATAGTGTTTGGTTGGATAGAATGTGAGATAAAATCTTTTGGAGAAAAGTTAGTTACGTAAAATTTGTTTTAGGAAATTAATTATAAAATTAACTCTCCAAGCCTATTTATACTATTTTAAAACCTTTTAAAATAGCCAATTAAGGAGAAAAGCCTGATATTAGACTTTGGCCAAATAGCCTTTTAAAGATTCTAAGTTTTGACTCTTTTACAAAACAGTCACTAAAATAGTTTTTCATTCTTTATAATTTGGTCACTAGCCAAAATATCCAATTTTGAAATTCCATTTTCCAAAATTGATTTTACCAAAATCATCTACATATTAAATAATGATTTTAGAATATTGTTCCACATTTTTTCTCACTCAAAACTATTTATTTCAAATTAACCTCAAAATTGACTCGAATCCTCTAATCTGGTCCACCAAACCGTCTAATCAACCTAGAAAACACCTAGGACCAAAATTGGGGCGTTACAATTTTACCTATCACTGATCTAAACTGGTTAATTTGAACCGGTTAATTTAAACTAGACCACAACAAATCGGACCGAGCTGATAGAACTACTTGAACAGGATCTAAAATCATGAATCGAACCGAACCATGTGCTAAATGAACCGAACTGATAGAATCGATTTTGACCTTGGACCCGTTGACCAACATGTTGACCTTTGACCGAGTTGACCTTTGATCATTAGAGTTTACTTTGACTGTTGATCAAAGTTGACTTTTTTGGACAATTTTCTTCATGATCTTTTTCGACGTCCTGAGTCTGAATCTGTTGCCCGTTTCGTCAAATTCGAACATGAAAGCATTGTTTTTCCATTTACAATTTAATTGTACATAGTAATTTCGAATGAATTGAGTAATGGTTTGATATGAGTTATTCTTATGTTTAGGTATCGACTCTGAGATCGACGAGTTACCTCCTCATGTTCAGTTTGACCGATGATGCTCTTTGAGATCTACACATATGTATTCCTTCATATTAGTAGTTATGTTTTTTTGTTGTGGCTTAGTGATAGTGTCAGATGTTAATAAATAGTTTTATCTCGTAGGTTGTGATTCAGTTAGACCAAGTGATAGGTCTAAACGTGAGAGGCGTAGCTTTAGGTGTGTTTCTTACTGTGCTAAATACTTGTGTGAAATGAGATTTTTACATCTTGCGTGATTTATTATGTGTTGTAATTTGAGAAAGTTTTCATATATCATGCATAGCATATCAGACCGTGTTTTAACTAAAAATTAGATTTACCAAATTGTGAAATATCAGATTTACTAAATTGTGAAACATCGAATTCATAGAATTACGCAACTATAATTTTAATAATTCGATTTTCGGTTGAGACTCAAATTTTAAAATCAACATCATATCAATGTATACATGGATTGGGATTGTACGGGGAAGTTCAGTGGTTTCACCCTTTGGGATGAATTCTACTACGAATCAGCGGTTTCACCCTTCGGGCTGAGTTCCACTTCGGATAGTGTAAGTAGAGAGTGGTTCTAGGGAACCTGACTCTTCGGACGGTGCAACAGAGATTGGGTATTGTGTTTTCATGTGCATCGAATATCATATTATTACGATTGGGATTTAATGTGTTTTCAAAAGAATTTATCATAAAAACAAAAATATTTTTGTTTTAAGGTTGCTTGCACTTTAAAGACACACTAAGCTCTTTAGCTTACCCCCTTAGTTTTTCTTTCAAATATACTCAGACTCATAGGTGACTCGGTATTTGGAGGACCTCGTATTTTTACTTAGATAATTTATCATTAGTGTAAACTTTATTTTACACTATCAAATTATTATTATTTTATGTTTTGGGACATTTATGTATTTTAGACTGTGGAACATTAAATTTTGGGATTATGTTTCAGCGTGCATTTATAGAATTTATTTTAAAGATTTTATTAAATGATCGAAATATTTTTATAATGTTTGGGTTTTTTAAATAATTGTGATGTTTTACGTTAATTATCATTATTTAATAATAATTTTGTTTAATAAAATATTTAAACCTAAAATTTGTTACTTGATGGAAAAGTTTTCAACGGTGACTTCTTAAATTCGGTATTTTCTTCTAAGTCGGGTTTAGGGGTTACAAGCACTACATTTTTTTATTTTTGCACCTTCATATGTGTCGAAACCATTTTTTAAACCGATAAAAATAGCTTGGACAATTAATTTTTGAAATTAGGGAGTTTTTGTTTAAATTCGATTTTGAAAAGATTTGGAGTTGCCACTGATCACTTTGGTAGACCGGACACCATAAAAAATAACCAAAGATTCTTTTTTAAAATTGGGGTTCAGAAGTCGATTACGTGTGAGGAAAGACTAGCACCCCCACAAACGCCCGATATCGGTACCTTTAATTTTGTGTGGCATGTTGGTATTTTGGAATAACAATTTGAGCTTAATTTAATCATTGATTATTAACTGGGTTCATGTTCAAAATGGAAATATTCCTTTTATAAGGAAATACATTTTTGCTTCGAATATAAATTAGAAACACCCTTGTACGCTTAGGGCACCTGTATTCATATTCTAAAAATATATTCCACGTATAAAAGGTTTTTATGCATGATTAATTATGGTCTAGTTCATTTTAAGTACTAATCTAAAAAAAGACTCTAATTTAAATTCATATGTTATTTAATCTATGAATATTATTTAATTTCATAGTTTATATGAAATAGCACTCAATTACTCTTGAGCACCATCCATGTTTAAACCCCAAAATCAAAGATAATATTCTCCTACTTATTAATTATTCTAATTATGTAAAATTCTAATCTTATTAAGGATCTAATTAATTAATCTAAAGTATTTATTAATTGTATGGGGTTTTAATGAATATTGAGTATTCTATTTAAGAGCTCATGGTGAACAACATCCCATTACATCATTCAAATTTGAAACTCCAAAATTTTTCACTCAATACTCACTAATTTTCGATAATTGTCCACCTAATTTAAATTATTAAAGCCTAAGAACATGAAATTAAGGCTCCATATATTAATTAAATTAAATCTAAGTGTTTTAGGTCTCTTAAAATAGGAGTAGGCAAAACTCGACTCGAAACAATCGACTTATTCGACTCGACTCGAGGCAAAAAAAACGACTCATTTTGACTCGACTCATAATTTTATAAAATCAATTCGACTCGAAAAAATTTCAAATAAAGTTTGAGTTATGAAATAGAAATTCAAATAACTCGAATAACTCAAAATTTTTAATAATTAGTTGATTTTCATATTCGAGTTGAGTCTTTCAATTCTGCATGATATATTATATATATCACATGTGAAAATATGAAGAAATATAGATGTATATTGTATATGCATATAGAAAATCGTTAAAATTGGAATAAATATGTACACCGCCCAACCCTAAGTATATGCATATAGAAATACGTATATGCATATAGAAATATATATGTGCAATTAAATTTGTACAGAAACTCGAAAACTCGACTCGACTCGACTCAAATTTTATAAACTCGACTCAATTTGAAAGAAATTCAAATAAAGTTTGAATCGTAAAATAGGACTTACAAACTCGAATAACTCGAAATTTTTTTACTCGACTCAATCAAACGCTCAGCCCTATCCTAAAATGCTATATGTATTTATAAAGTATGCATTAAAATATATATTATATACTTTCTTTAAAAACGTATACTATATATATATGGAATATTTAATATTTAAAATACAAGATACATGTAATATATATTATATAGATGGTATATCATTTATATGGTACAAGATTTTAATTAAAGAAATTTATACTATATGTAATTAACGTGAACCCAACAAGTGTTTTAGTGAAAAAGCGGATGATGTTCATCCTAGGAGACACGGATTCGAATCGCTTTGTCTACAAGGTGTATGTGTTTTGCCAAAGGGTTAAGAATATCTATGAACAAATAGTACCTTGTAATCACCTTTAGACTATTCAAAAAAAAATTTAATAATGTATTATATATATATAGTAATTAATGTTTTTAAAAGAAATTTACTATTTCAAAATGTATATATGGTATAAATATATTAGTATTAAAAATATTTAGGCCATGCTTGGTAAATAGTGATTTGAGCCAAAGTTAGAGGTTTGAGCTAATGTTAGAGGTTTGACCGGTCAAATCTGCTAATTTGAATATTTGGTGAATAGCGGATTGGGCTGAAACCTCTAATTTTGAAAAAGCTGCTAATAGGAGCTTTTTAAAATTAGAGGTTTGACATAAGAGTTATAAAGACCTTTTTACCCTTAGCAATTATAAAAAAAAAACTCCAAATAATCTAAAATTAACATTTTCTATTTTTATTCTTCACTCTCACGTATTTACATTGTGACAATTGTAAACTAATATTTTTTGTTTTTTTTTCTTTTTATTGCCACATAATTATATTTGTATTTAAATTTAATAATTAATTTAATTGTATTAAAATAATTATATAAATAATAAATTAATATATATCCTTCAAATATGATTAGTAATGTTATATTAAATAAATTATTTTTCATAATCGAATTAATATACAAAATATTAATAATTAATAAACTATTCAAACAAATATCGAAAATAATTATGTCCTTATATGTCATTTTGTTTGTATAAATAATCAAACAACTATCGGCTGTCAGTTAATTTTACCAAACACTTTTAAATCAGCTAATACAATCTGCTAGTCAAATCAGCTAATGCAATCAACTATCAGCTAATGTAATCCGCTATCAACTATACACTAACTGTCAAACATGGCCTTAAAGAAACACTATATTTACTAACTAACGTTTTCATCTTATATATATATATATATATATATATATAAAAGATGAAAACACATACTTTATATATAGGTAACATATATTATATATGGTATAATAATACAATCAATTCATTAAATTTAATCAAAAAAATTAATTCAAACAATTAACATACACATACCAAATTTCATTCAAAATTGACAGTTAATTAGAGCATGAATGAGGGATCAAATTGAATAATAAATAACACTTAAAAGATGAAATTAAAAGGAAATAGGACCAAATCTAATTTTATTAAAGTTTGATGTTAAGAGTACAAGGATCCTAATAATTGGACGCGGATCTTAATATGGTTTTGGGCCAACTCGTAAGTCAAGGTATATAAACTCTAACCCGGTTCAAATTTCACCATTTTCTCATTTTTTTTCTCAAATCACTTTTTTTCTCATTTCCTTTTCATTTTTCCTCTTACCTTTCTCTAAACAAACACTAATTTTTCAAAAAATCAACCTCAAACGGATCAAACACCTATTTCCCCTTGTGTTCTTCATGTGTTCATCACATTTTGTGATGAACACGAAGAATACGAGCTCCAACCACTGTCAACTCTGTAGTCATGATTTATTCGGCCAAGCTTTGACCACCTCAGCCCAACGGCCACAACTTCAAAATTTCTGATCATCCCTTATCATGCTCCGGCGGTCGTGAAACGATTTTCGACTGACGTAAAACAACTTCGACAACCATAAAAAATTTAAAGAATTCTTTTTTTCTCTGACTCTATCTTGAATTTAAGAGAAACCAGCTATCTTCTCCCAATTTAACCCTAAATCTATTCAAACCAAATTTATTTTCGACTCCACTTTCGTTTGAAACCATATCAACCGCATACAAACCCCTTCGGCCTCTGGTCTTCGAATCCAGAAAAGAAAAAGAATTCAAAAACTTTCTTTTAAGATTTTTATTCTCTTTATTTTTCATTTCAAAAGATAAATCTAATTATGTTTCTTTTCTTTGCAGGAAAACAGTAAAAGGAGGAGAAATACCTCTGATGATGTTTTGTTAATTTAGTCTTTTTTCGAATGTCGATAACTCTTTACATTCTACGAAGTTGGTTTAACTTTTCGGTGACTTTTCCTATTTCGATGACTGATCGGATTCTCGAGGTAAACTTTCTCTTTCCTCTTTTATTATTATTTTAATATGGTAATAATATTTTTTTGGGTAAAATACATAATTCATCACTCAATTATTTTCTCACTCCTATTTTACTCACTCAACTTTAAAAGTTTTCAATTTAATAATTGAATTTTATATACTGAACTTTTTTAGTCACTCTAAATTATTTTATTAATATTTTAGTTTGACATGACATATTTTATTATTATTAAATATAAAAATAATAATAAATTATATTTTATTATTATTAAATACAAAAATAATTTTTAAAAAATAAAATTATATAATTTACCTAAAAATAAAACCTCAAATCATATTTAATTTCCAATCCACAAACCCTAAATCTCCTCCCTTCACCTTCATTGGTCGCATTCTTCACCGGCCACACTCTTCACCAGTCAAATCAATTTTTTTCTGGTTCTTTTAGAGAATTAAAGGGTTGGAACTGCTGAATATTAAAGTTAAAAAGGAAACACAAATTCTATACATTCAATCGTATCTTTAAAGTTCATAATTTAAGAATCCTCAAACAAGCAGATGTTATATCTAATATCCTCCATCGAGCAAACTTGTCTTGGGTTTGTTTTCTTATGTTTATATGGAACTCACGGTAAAAAGAAAACAGATTGTCTTTGACAATTCTCCTTTGGAAGCATTCTTTAAGTGATTTGCAGGTAGACTTTTTCAGTTCCCAATCCAAATCCCTCTTAGAACTTGTCTATCGAAAGGAGAACCTTCAAGAAAATATGCATGTTTCCCATTTTCAAATTGACCAAGAAAGCTAAAACCAAGCTCAAGCAAGAAAAGTACATATGAAAAAGTTAATCCAACTTTCATGTATTTTTCTGCAAAATGAGAAACTCCCAGTTGAATACAAAAGTGTTAGCATATGGTAGTTTGAGTATACATCAGAATCAGGAGCCATAGGTGGGTGTGACCGGTGAAGAGTGTGGCCAGTGAGAGTGACCGATGAAGAGTGAGACCGATGAAGAGTGTGACCGATGAAGATTTCAGGTTTGTAGATTGGGAATTGAATATGATTTGGGGTTTCATATTTTTGGGTAAATTACATGATATTTTTATTTTTTTATTTTAATTTTTAATTTTATATATTTAATAATAATAAAATATAATATATCATACTAAAATATTAATAAAATAACTCAAAATAACCAAAAAAAATTAATATATAAAGTTCAATTATTAAATTAAAAACTTTTAAGTTGAGTAGAGAGAAAACAATTTAGTGATAATCTGTATATTTTACCTTATTTTTTATTAATGACATCATTAATTTTGACATTTTCTTTCTCTTTCCTTTTATAGGTGAGTTGACCCGCTGATGTCATGGATGGCGTCATGGTGCTGATGTCATGCCAGCCGAATCCAGATAAGGCTTGGAGAAACATAGATTCTTGCAATTTGGTTTGGACCAACAGGTATCTGCCATGTGCCATTTTTGGACGGAAAAGAGCTAAAATTTGATTTTGTTGGGTTGACATTTAGCTGTAATAGAGTTGTGGAATTTTGGGCTTGGCATTGTATAATTGGCTTTCAGGAATATTACATATATATGGGCTTTGTATATGGACATTTGAACTGTTTTGGATTTATGGATTATTTAGATTTATTTATTTATTTAAGAGAAGATATTATATGTGTATATATGTTTATATATATGTATCTATCATGATAAAATTCGAGTATTACAATATGGTATAAATAGTGCTAAAAACTGCAAGGATGATTAGGGTGAGTAAAATTCTCAATTAAGTTCATAATCTTTATAGGTGACATATTGAACTACGAAATACACTTCATGGCCTATATAAGTGTCAAGTGAGACCGTTTCTACGAGACTTATGAAAAAGTCTCTAGCGCACTTATGAAAATCCAGCCACGCGCATGGCGTATTGGCACACAACCGCGATGAAGAACAAGAATAGATGTTATGTGATCAGTGAGAATGTTAGCTTGCAATAATGAGTTTTTGGTTCATAAAAACGTATTTCACCAATTACTCAATAGGCTATTTTTTATTTTTTTAATGTTCTGGTTCATAGTCTAAAAAGACACCAGAATAAGTACATTACATCAGAATACTTAACTAAACTGTTTTAATTCCTTTTATCATTTTTTTAAATATGTGGGAGATTGTTGTAAAAATAAATTAATATTTCAAAAGAATAATATGACAAAATTAATACGTGATCTTTCATGAACGAGATTTAGGCCTAAAAATCTAATTTACTGCAGCTCAATTTGTTTTTTATTTGATGTTATTATTTTGGGTAAACTTTATCGGAGGTCCTTTTTGTTTGGGGATGTTCTATTTTGGTCACTCGATTTAAAAAAAACTATAATGGTTACTTACGTTTTTGATCTGTTTTATTTTGGTCATTGTGTTGTTAGCACTGTTAGTGTGATGACATGTCACGTTAGTTAAAAGCGTTAATTTTTAATTTGACCCTTAAACTTTAGACAAAATATTAATTTAACCTTTAAACTCTCTCAACCTTACTTTTAGCCCACAACATCACTACTCCGACCACCTTCATGGTGGTGATGGTGATGCTGATGGTGATGCTAATGGTGGTGGGGGTGGTGATTTTGCGGCAACTACTTTATCTTTCAACAACTTGGAAGGTTGAATTTCTGGTGGTGATGATGGCAGTGCTGCATTTGGTGAGAGCTTTGTTTTATCACCATCAGCATTGTTTGAAATAGAAAGTGGAACATCAATTTTCACATTTTGAAAGCTGAAATCTCCGGTTTTATCAACAATTGATGCTTTTATCACCGGAGAATTACCCTTAACTTCTTTATTTTGATTCTCATTGGTAGCCTTCTTTTGGTTCAAAGATCTAGGAACATGGACTCGAACCATGGGAAGCTTATCTAACGCGAGCCGCTTTATATCGACAGCGTTCAGTTTTCCCTCGGCTTTAACCCTGAGAGGCAACAAAGCAGATGGTGAGGATTCCGGTGAACCATTCGTCATCTCAGGAAGTACCGAAGTTGGTGTCATCGAAGAAGGGCAACTTGAGCCATTGTCCGAATAAGATTCCTTCAACTCCTTGTTCTCATCATCTTCATCGGTCATATCGAATTTCTCTCTCGCTATCTTAATCATCCATTGAGTGTCGCCACAGAAACTTCAACTGCCAAAGTCAAAATGTGAGAACAATATATGGCCATCACCAACACGTAAGAACATCGTCGAGAAAATTTACTACATACCGAGTTTATCGACATTTTTGCATTTTTCATTGTCATACTCATGTATATCATATTTATATTTGTCCATCCACCCATCACTCATCTTTGTCGTGTCTCCAAGACCTTGCAATGCCTTGCAAAAGTATACCAGCACCTGTTTAAGGCATTTCATCGAACAGTTAGCGTATGATCAAACAAAACACTCCATTTTCAACAAAATTCATGAAAAATGGCAATACCTTATCAAGAGGTAATCTTTTCAACTCTGAAATACGGAAATTGGGTATGCTTTCAGGGTTGAACTTATGAAGATCTTTCGTTTTCCCTATCACCCGCTGTAGCAAGACATACAAAGAAAGATATAAAACCACCTGACTGACAAGATTTTGGATTTTAGTTGAGTATAATAATAAGTCTTAAGTGTCAAAACCGGAGGTTGTCGCAGTCAATCGCCGACAGCATGCCTACTACTTTCGTCATTAAGCTTTATTATTATTTTCTTATTTTTCAGTCACCGATAATTGACAGACGACGTGCCTAACATTAAAATAAAGTTGAACTCGTAAAAGAAAAAAATGATCGACAGCACACGACGGCCGACGTTCATATCTTATGATAAGAGAATGAAGCTTCATTCCGTCGCCGACAACGTGATAAACGACTACGACAGTGGCCAGATTTGAGTATCTAGGAATGTTAAGATTATTTTGTGAATTTTGAGAAATAAAAATATTTTTTAAAAATAAATTAATGGCGAGACAGCGAGTAACTTTAAAAACGTTAGGCATTTATTTAAATCAAAAAATATTTTGAATACCTATCTAAAAAAGGGTATAATTTGAGCACTTATTTGACACTTAAGCCTAATAATAATATTATACCAAATCATCAACTTCCTTCGACACAACATCCAAAGTTTCATCCTTGTTTGCCATAGCTTGGCAATTTTCAGAACACCAAAGACAAAAAACAATGAACACCAACGTAATCTAACTCACCCGAACTGGACCCATTACCCATCGAGCTGCGGCAAGAGTCATAGCTGCTCCAGCGTGTGAGCAAAAAGGCAAACCCTTCTTTTACAACTGGTACTGTCTTTGCACGGCTGAGTACGGTGAATGGAGCCATCACTCACCAAAGAAACTGACCGGAGCAATGATTGTGGTCTAAAAGTGAGGTCAAGAGAATTTAAGAGTTAAATTAATATTTTGTCTAAAATTCAAGGGTTAAGTTAAAAGTTAATTCTTTTAACTAACATGTCACATCATTACACTAACATGTGTAACGACACAGTGACAAAAATAAAAACATATCGAAA
Source organism: Hibiscus mutabilis (assembly GCA_019671005.1). NCBI lineage: Eukaryota > Viridiplantae > Streptophyta > Magnoliopsida > Malvales > Malvaceae > Hibiscus > Hibiscus mutabilis. The sequence continues at coordinate 19,811,143 of CM033755.1, forward strand.
AGGGATCTCTAGTGAAGTTTACCCTATTATTTTTATTTTATTTTTATCTAATCATATTAAATTCTTAAAATCACTCTCAGCCATACAAAATTTTTACTATCTTTAAACTTGCATGGTACTATAAATCACTCTCAACCATTTAATCTCTACCTCTAAAATTATCTCAAAATAAAATCTACTTATTTTCTTTTTCTCTCTTATTTTCAACACATTTTGAAGTTGAGTGTTTCTTGATTCTTTGTCATTTTTATTATCTGTTTCGACAGAAACGCTTATTGAATCTTAAAATATACGCTTAGACAGTGTCTAGTACATGACTCAAGTAAGACTCATTTCAGACCTTTTGTCTCGCTTCAACCAAATATTTTTCCTACAAGATCGAGATACACTTCATCAATAGAAGCACTTTCACATCTGCCTCTCCTTGAAAGAATAGATACTACCTGCGAATTTTGTTAAAAACTCAACAATGAGTTACTAATAATACATACTTGAAAGAGTATAAACATTGGTCAAATCTGAAGCACCTCAGAACCTGCATTTCGGTATCCATTCAAATCAGCTTTAGCACGGGCTACAGGCACTTGAACCAACTAAAAACCACACAAGATAGAAAAGGCAAAATAAGGAAACATAGATCATCAATTGAGAATCCAGAAAATGAATACATTACCGCTAATTAAACTGCAATCAAACCCCCTCCTTTCCAATTTCCATTCATTGTACTGTACAACAGCAGCAACTGCGGTTGCTTTCTTTGCTACTATACAGAGTGTAATGAACAAATATGTAAGTTACGACATAACTTTAAGATTTCTAGAAATTTAGACCGAAACGGAAAATGCAAGATGAGGAAGTAGAAGAGGTTAAGTTTAGAGGAGGGAAGTCAGATGAGTTAGATTTTTTTTTTTTTACATTTTCTCCTTTTTTAATACTAAAATCCTATGTGGCTGAGAAAATATTAAAATAAGCCATATCGTAATGGCGTGACAAAGTTAACGGGGAATGGCCAAAAAAAAGTCATTGTGTAAAGTTCAATAAGTAAATTAAAAATTTTAAAACTTAGTAACTTAAATAAAAATAAAAAAAATTCAGTGATTATTTATGTAATTTATCCAATAAATTATTATGACCCAACAAGGATTATAAGTTTGGGAGAAGGATTTCTTGACCTGTGTTGCCCGAATTAACAAACACAGTTTGCCCAAATACATTAGCAACCCCAGGATTTACCTTTACCTTTGGATCAAGTGTTTCACGAATTGCAAAGACGAACGTATGATTTTATGTTGGAGGTAAACCTATAAAATTTTAAAGGATAAATTTATAAAATTTTAGAAGGCGAGAATAATTTTTCATAAAAAAAATCAGAAAAATTTTAAATCATATACGAATTTCAAATTTTCAGGGGATGATTGCCCCCTCCAGCCCCTCGGTCCATCCCGGCAAACAGCATCCGAGTTGCAAATTGTTGGAAGCCATCTCCTATGGTATATCAAAGCAGTCTCCTTTCTTAACCATGAACTGCAACATCAACCATAGACCTGACTTTTGTATAACACTCGTACGTTTCATATAAACAAATTCTCATTGTCGAATTGATTCAAACTAGTTATGTCGTTAAATTTTTCCAATTAGATGGTGTATTAAGTTAAATGAAAATTAGAATTCTATAGCAAATGTTTTTTAAATTAATAAAATTCGTTGAAAAAATATTGCATTTTAAAAAGATCTGATATTTTTTTAAAAAAAATCAAAAAATAATTAATCTCGATGATAATTATTTATTAATACAAAAAATAAACTATTATTATAACCATTAATTTATATGAAATTAGACTTCTCGGTGTCACTAAATTAAATGAGACAGCGTAATCAGACACTTTTAATATCACTAAATTAAATGAGACAGCGTAATCAGACACTTTTAAAAGGAAAAAAACTTTGATACACAGGCCACGTGCCTTTTAGTTTTATGGGTTAGAGTTTTAGTTTAGGGTTTAAGAGTTTGGAGTTTAGGTTATAGGGTGTAGAATTCAAGGTTAGTGTTTAGAATTTAAAGTTTAGGGTTTAGAGTGTGGGGTTTAGTTTTTTAGGGTTAAGGTTAGGAATTTAAGATTCGAGTTTTTATAGTGTAAATACACAGGCTTATGTAAAATTAATTTTACACTGTCTGTGTATCAAAGTTTTACCCCTTTTAAAATATTCTTAAAAAGAAATTATGTTTAGTAAAAACAAATCAAATAGTAAAAGGTTCGTATACAAAATTACAGATTTTGTGCTTGATTATCGAGTCAAGAGTTTTAGTTGTTTTATCGGTCAAAGGTGTACTATATAATATAAATAGATTTTATACTATACAATAAGTGTTTTAATTATTTTTCAATTAACCTAATGTTAAAAATTAACTCAAGGCACAAACTCAATGATTTAATATAATAAAATTAATTTCTTTTTAAATTTCTTTCCCATATTCGATAGGGATGGACATGGGATCCAAACACCAATCCGACTCTATGAAGTCAAATTTAAAAAAAAAATTGTATTTAGATCAAAAAAATTATTAAATGTCAAGTCGAGTTCGAATTTAAGGTGAAAACCTGACTCGACCAAAAATAATTATAGAATTTATATACTTATGAGTAATTGCTATACTACCTTTATTTTTATATATATATTTTCAATTACATCCTTAATTTTAGTAAATAAAAAAAGATAATAAGAATAATTACTATATATACTCCTCTTTATAGAATTCTTTTATTTGTTTCGAATCCGTGCAAATTTTAATCCTGAAATTCAGAGTCAAGTTCGAATGGAGCCTTTATATTTTCTTTAATTTTAATAAAAAAATTATTATTTATTTATTTATTTCTGATCAGTGCTAGTTTTAAACCTAAAGTACAGGCCATATTCAGCTCAAGTCAAGTTTGGGTGAAGCCTTTATATTTTTAGATCAGGTTTGGGTTGAACAAAAACCCAATTGGATAGTTCATTTTACTAATTAAAACTAATGAAATATAGAATCCTTCAAATAACCATTTACATAATAGATACATAGAAAATTATGTAAATAATAATTAAACCAGAGTAATCTAAATTTGAAAAAAAAAAAAACTGTTGGAATCAAACTCTTGGATGCCATACACAAATTATGATAATGGGAAGTTTGTTGCTTTTGCTAATTTGAAAAGAGAAAGAAAAGGATGGAACAATGAACACACAAAAAAAGAAGAAATAATAATAATGGGAAAACTATTTACATGCATTCACCTGTAATAACAAATTATCCCCATCCATCAAATATCTGCAGGATAGGATTTGTTTTTCCCAAACGCCATCTACACCGGAGGCAAATGAATATATGTTATATATCCCTCTATATAAATACCATTACAATCCCCCACCCCTTGAATTCCCAGGAATACCCAGTGACAAACATTGTAAATGGGCAACTTGACTCCACGAAATTTGTACCGATGTTGTTTCGTCTACCGTGCAATGCCTCCCGAATTCATGAAGTTGGGAAAGAATGTATATTCATCCTGTCTGAGAATTGTCATCGGCATAGATAGAAACGCAGGCATCGGCTGCACCAGCAGCAAGCAATACTTGGTAGGGATGGAAGGTAAGGCAGCTCACAGAACCAATCTTCTGGGCCTTGAAGGTATGTTGGTACCGAATGATACCTAGTTGTTCACTTTCTAGACTGAAGACTTTGATCAGCTGTTTTGCTGAGCCACTGGCGATTATCGGGGAATGCCTATGAACAGCTAGAGCTGTAAGTGAGCCTCTGTGCGCATTGATTGTGAGATAAGTATCTCTTTGATTTCTAATATCAAGGAACTGAATATCACCAGCCTGTGAAGCACTAACAATCTGAAAAACAATGTAAAAATATCATCAAGCTTTTGTGGAGCCTCGATCAAAAAGGATGATGATGACCATATTTAAGCATGTCCCGATTTAGCAAACAAAAGGACTGAGTTGCTTACCTTTCCTTGATCCAGTCCAGGCTGAAAGCCAATACCCACAACTCTTTCGACTTGCTGGGTATGTGGTCTAGTTGCACAAACCAACCTAAAACATTATAACAACAGAGGCAGATGGGAAAACTTGGATGAAATCATGAGAGAACAGCAATTAATAGAATGGAAGTGGGTGTTAAGCATCATTAAAGAGATCAAAGTGTCCCAAAAAATTACGAGCACTATCAATTGAATAGTACAATTGATGGATGAATGAAGTAATAGGAATCAACTAATTGAAAAAATAGTTCGCATCCATTAGTTGACAAAGTTACTTATGGGATAGGAAACTATACCTGTTTAAACAAGTAAGGTATACTTGTCACAGGAATCAATTTTACAAGGAAAGTTGAATTTAACAGAGCAAAGTCGTATAATTCATAGCTCAAAATGATATCATAAACAGGTAAAAACTCGGAAAAAATGTTGTTCGTTATCTTCTAAGAAATAGAGATTCATTATAGAGTGCTTACATTTCAGGTGTCCGGATATCATATAGTCTCACAGAACCGTCCACAAAACCAGCAGCAAATTGACCGGCATGAACTTGAGAAGAAGCCTGTCATAGTGGAGGAAAGTATCAGTGAGGAAAATCACATGCCGCTTTAATTGTGCAACAAGAATAGGACGCAATTGCCCACTCCTTGTTAAAAAGGCATGTCACAGAAACCAAAATGAAATATAAACCAACAAAAGGCAACACAACAGCTACCTTCTTAACCACATCAAAATTTAGAAACAACTTAAATTAAATACAAAGCAAGGCATGTTTCATGCAATCTAACATATAACAGGAACAAAAGAACAACGTCCTTTAGGGGACAGTTCAAGAGAACTCTGTTAATATTTGGCCCAGATAACTTAACATTCACGAAAGCATCCATAGAAATAAAACTTGAACAAATTTTCCAACATAGCTGATAGAACATATTCTTTAGAGCATGCTTCTTATTTGCCAACTGGATGGTGATAATGCACTATGCAGTAAGTTCTCCAAAGTTGTTCCTTCTACAAGATAAATTCTTTGATAAGTACCTATTGCCAATAGCATACATACAAGCATGCTCAATCTGATTACTTAAGCAAAAACTTAAGATTGACGACTCACCAAGGCTGAGACACTGCAATCTGAGGATGACGGTATTGAATTAACAAGCTGCTCCTTATCCAAGTCCCAGAGCATGATGGATGATATCTCTCCAGATGCGTACTAGTCATATGACATCAGAATAATGGAGATTAGTATATTAAGCATCAAATTATAAGCAAGGAAAACCTTTTAGTGATGACATTTTACACAAATACATACAAGATATCCAGACTGCTGCTGCCAGTCCACAACAGCACTCAAACTCCGCACACCAGGTTTGTGACCTTGAATTGAAGAAAATGCAGTAACAAGTTTCTGCTTGCCCCTGACTGTATAATCTTTCCAAATCCGGATATTTCCATGACCTGCATGAAATCAACCCTAAATCAACTTTTGAGAAAAGAGATCATGGGATATTGAAAAACAAAAGGTGGAAAGAAAGAAAATTACATGAAGCAACAAGCAACAAGCTTTCATCAAGCTCATTCAAAAGACAAAGTTTAGAAATTCCTTTCTCTGGAAAATCATGATTATCAAAACCATTGAGGAGGGTTTTTTCCTTATAATTCCATACCCTGGAAAGAAAAAACCAAAGAATTAATATGCCAGCAAATAATTTACAGAAAGAAATTGTGAAAGTATCTGGCATACAAAATATAACAAGCAGCGCCGAACTCATCTAACCCAGTTCAGCAGCACTAGCCAATTTTTAGAAACAAAAGAAATGACGCAGAAACAAACTACAGCCACCTTTAACATGGGAAAAACCAAAAAATATCAGAACTTAGAAAACAGAAAATATAATCATCTTAAGAGTTTATATCTGATGCACATAATGTCAATGTGAATGACAACTAGCCACCTTGTTAATTTTTGTTTAATAAATCTATGTTAAAAAAGGTTCAAATTTATGCAAGAGTACAACTAAATACACTCATAGATTACAGCTCACCAATTGATGGATCATTGCCATTTAATACTCATACACATAAGAATATCAAATCAGTTAACATTCAACACTGGAACAGCTTGCTCTAAGAACCATTAAAACAGGAATGACAAACCTGATCCGTTCATTCTCATCTGCCGCAATAACAATCGGAGAGAAAGGTTGCAGCAAGGCTGTTCTTGTACCTGTCTCGAATCTTGTATCCCAATTAGCAATTTGACTATTATTGCTAAGTTTGTTAACAGCTAGCAAAAGAAAATGAGATACTTATTAGTTACAAAAAAAGGCATGACAAGAGTATACAAGGACAAAAACAAATTAGTTAAAACAAATGAGATAATTATTGGTTACAAAGCAAAAAAGGCATGAGAATAGTATAGAAAGAACAAAAAACAAATTAGTTAAAACACATACAGGAGTGCTGGCATTTAGCAATGTGCTCCAATGCAAATTTCTCCCGCTCCTCTCTTCTGGCCAATAGTTCTTCACTATCATCTGATGCAATAAGAAGTGGCTTTGAGAAGTGGCCACAACTAAAATTATAGATGGTTGATTGTGGAAGTAAACTGCGCTCAGAAACCCCAGAAGAAGACCCTAGAAGTGGGTCAGCTAATCCAGAGTCCGTAGAATTCATCAGATGAGGCCTGAATTCTAAAGAGCAAACTCTACGCATTCCTGTCAAAAGATTTTGCCGAGGGGGGCTAACAGGAGGAGTTCTGAACGTTAAAGGCAGATGACCTGTGAACATCATCTCCAAATTAAATGGTGTAACTTGGATGTCTATATAGAACGAAGAAAGCATCAGGGCAAGCAGATATAAGGGAAATGAGAAGGTCACAATGATTAGGATACTCATTATTAGGACTAACAGAGAACATAATAGTTACCTCCATTCATGTCAAACCATGAAGAAGAACGAGCTAATCCAGCGAAACTAGGAGTTGGCGAGGAAGTTGTGGGCTCACCAGGCCTAGCACTGCTACCAGCAGACTTCACAGGTTTTGTTACTTGTTCAATCCCAACAATGGAAAGAACCCGCCGGCCTAGAGTTGCTATGTGTTGAGATGGGTCCTTAGCTAAAGTACACATAGCCAGTACACACTGTGAATACATTGCATTGTCCAAAGGTTTTGACCTCGAATGACGAATGACCCCATTACTAATACAATCATTCAAAATCCCAGAATCAGAATGTTGAGATGAATCATCAGACAAAGGAGATCCATGCATGACTCCAATAGTAGCAAGAGGACTGCTGGAGGAAACCCTTCCATCCCGAACTACAGCTGAGTTGTCATTTCCAACTCGGGTTAAAGGACCTATCTGGGATGAAACTATATTTCCACTTCCATTTATATTAGCCAGCAAAGGCAATGAATTCAACAAGGAATTGGATTGAGGTTTCAAATATGCAGCAGCAATTGACTTGAAGTGCTGCTTATGTCCAAAAGCAAACCGGGCTAGGGCTGCCAAGACGAAGAAAGGCATCAACATTAACCCACCAACATAATTTAGAAACATGGCAGTCTGTACAACACTCAGTCACAACCCCCAAATCAGGAAAGAAAGCAATTCAAAGACGATCCAGCGTTTGCATAAAACATGCAAAAATAGGCCTCTAACAACGGCATCAAAGGTTGATAGAACAATTTGTATAACAAGAGATTACTAGGTATATACTTGCAAGTTGCTCTAATGTTTTGCATCATACTATCACAGAAATGATGCAGAATTAGGAAAATATTACAGATAAATTGTCAGCAATTTACAAGAGCTATAGGAACTTTTGATCGTGTTTCTATAGGAACTTTTGATCGTGTTTCATACTGCCAAGTTTTTCCATATTCATTCAACTAAGAAATCATAATGTTTAAAAACTGGGGTAAACTCTATAAGAAACTCTCAGTCCCAACACTTGAAATATGAATGACATAACTATCACATACCTACAGCAACTTCTGCTCGGACAAGAGGGCTCCCATCAGAAACAATATTCAAAAAGCTTTTAATAACAACAACAATCTCAGATCTACTCTTTTCATCATCATCGCATTCTTCATCCCCTCCAACACCATCTCTAAATGAGTCAAACCCAACATCAAGCAAGGTAGCCAATGCAAAAACTGCAGAAGCCCTAACCTGAAATAAAACACCACCTAAGATTACAAATGTCCATAACAACTAAAATAAAAATGTGAGAAACAGAGTTTTTCTCTGTGTTTTTCTTATCATTCATTAGTGAAAGAGAGTCTATTATATAGACTTTTACAGAGGTGTTTAACACCAAGTGGTTAACCTATAGGATAAGACTTTTATCCTTTACAAAGATCAAATTTAAAATTCAAACTACTAGTTAAGATAAAGTAAAGATAACATACAACTCCTACTCTATCTAAAACTCTTTACAACACACGTTTATGCATACTAACTAACAAAAAACTACCCATTTATAACCAACATAGATAATTAGCAAGGAGATATACCTCTGGCTGTGGCTCAGAAAGAAGAGAAGTACATATTGAAGGTGCATCTGCCTGCAGACCTTTTATTTGAGCCTCAGTGAAATCCTCCCACAGCTTTCCAAGACACAGGCAAAGCCACTGAAGGAACAAGGGTTCAGTTTGTGCGTCATTTTGCATGGAACAGTGAAGGTGCTTCAAGCACACATGGATTAACCCTGCCTCAATACAGGCTTCCTGGCCCCGTCTATGCCCATCCACAATGACAGCTAGAACAAATGCAGCCATTGCTCGCTGTTCAGGATATGCATCCACACTATTAAGAAACCTAATGAAATAAACATGACCTCCATCTTTTACCAGATCAACCTGACATGACTGCAATCCAAGATGAAAGAATTTCAAAAATACAGAAGTATACAGTGAAGGGAGCATGCTACAATACACTGCTAATATAAGACATCAAATGGAATTTGTGAACTACATCAATCTCTCTTATGTGTCAGAAAACACAAATAACAGATTATCAACACATACTTATTTGGCTACCTACAAGAAGTGAAAACTAGAATATGCACCACTACAAAAATTTTAAGCGCACACGTACGAACTATATAGAAGCTTCCACCATACATAATACAGCACTTAATGACACCTAAATGTCAGGTTCAAAGGCAGGCACACAACTGTTACTTGAGTACTAGCACAAGTGTATAAGTTAAAATGTATGCATAAGTAGCTATACTGCATAAGCAAACAAAACCCTAAAATTATGAAGCACCTGTGGTCACACCTTATCAAGTGCCAAAATTTTTGTCCATATGAACACAAGGATTGGACGCAGTTCTGGTGTGGTTGTTTGCAACAGCTTCAGAACGTAAGGAAATATTCCAACAGAAAGTGCCTAAAATAAGAGAAAACACTATGTAAGTACACAACAGCATGTAATGTGACACAACAAAGTGCAACAGCAAAGTGCACACCCATGAACAACTACCAGATCTACAGCCCATGGTCCCATATCAAGGAATCTTCCAAGAAGAACCAGTGCACGGAATCTATGGCATTGACTAAGCAAAACCTGAAATATCAATCATGAACGGTCAAGCCATAAAAGGGTAAAATTGTTTCAACATAGAACCAACTAAATTCAAAAAACCACCATAAACAAAGAATGGCAACCAAAAACTGGCCCCATAGCTAGAAGGACTACAAATTATAGCACCTGAAGAACAATAGGCAATTGCTCCGGTGGCTTTTTATGCTCAGATCCATGGTCAAGCCATACCTCAAAAGCTGTCAGCTGCTCAGTAAAAAATGGACTTGGCTGAAACAAAAGAAAAGCACACTCCATGTAAGGTAACTCAAGGAACTAAAAATAAGCACCTTCTCATCCTGCTACTACTAAAATTTTTCTGGCTCCAGGACCAATCCAGAATAATAAATTAACATTAGCAAAGGACTTTGGAAACACACATAGTCACACACACACCTGGAACTCTGCAGTGTGATCTTCAACCAACGCTGGAAGCTGAGAAAGGCAAATTTCAGCAGCCATGTCCCATGCATCCCTGGAGTACACAGAAATTTTTAAAAAGAACTGAGAAACACATTGAGAAGTTATTGACTATCCCCAGTAGTACCACATATGGTGCTGATGAGTTGGCGGCAACATCGGGTAGGAAACTGGAGAACAATTTGCAGAGCGCATAATCCTCTCAGCAAGCAAAAAATTTCTGAACAAACTTGCAACTAGTAAATCCTGTCTAAACAATCTTCGAAAAAGCTCTGCATCACAAAAAGAGGAGTTGATAAAAAAGATAAGACAAGAATCACTACATGAAAGAAAGCACACAACTGATCAATACACTCAAAAGAACTACCATGAGGGAGAACATTCCAAGCAATTGTGTCTGTCACTGCAGTAAAAATCCAATTCAACTCCCCAAGAAGTGTTTTACGGTCATTTTGGCGGCCAGGAATCTTATCTATAAGTGAACAGTCAAGAGACTCAGGAAGCAATGAACGTGTGCAAAACCTGGATGTGATGTTAACCATCAGAAGATTAGTAATCCCATTTTACACAAGATAAACAAATATATTAAAATTCGAAAGGCCTGCATGGAACGCTCAATAAGGTAAATGCCACTCTTATAATAAATCCAGAAACAGTAAAAATTAAACAGAGAATAATGGTAAAGCTAACTCAAAAAGGAAAATAGAAACATATTTAGCCTATTTATTTGATTGTACCCTCAAACAGATAGGTTTTTCAATCAGCTAGACATTGGTGAAATACTACCTTGACCTTACAAGAATTATTAGGCAGCTCTTGGGAAACCATACAGATCGGAAACATGCAACGCTCAAATTATAGCTAATATCCACCGGTACAACAGTTAACATTTTATAAAAATCATCTCATACCATTCCAAATCTCAATAAATACCATCTTCTAGAGACAATAACTGCTCATTGAATTTTAAATTTCAAAAGAAAATAAAAAGAAATGATGTCATACAGTTCATAAAACAATAAAGTGTGAGAAACAAGCAAAGAAAGGAAAAGTGGAATATACAACTTTATGATCCTGAAGATGCATTGTCACGATGTATTTACAGCGTGGATACTAAAAATGGACAACATTTCCCAAATGAAAAATACACGTGATCCGAAATATATGACTAGAGGTTTTACCATCTCCATGTCATTTTGATAGGTCTAGTAATACACGTGGTTTATTAGCAGGACATGATACATTTTAGTTCATAAAACATTACACAGGAAAAAGTGGAGTAAGAATCAAAAGCCCAAAAAACGGAAAAAGAGGGAGAGATGAACAGCTTTTACAAGCCTCAAAGATTCATTGCCATGACTTATCTACAGCATGGATACCAAAAAGGCAAACATTTCCCGAATGAAAAAAAAAAAAACATCATCCTAAATATATGGCTAGATGTTTTACCATCTCAATGCCATTTTGATAGGTGTAGTAAGACAAGAAGTAAACACATCAGTGGGAAATTCAGCACTTTGAGGAAGAGTCTCATGTGCTTCACATGCAGCCAGAAGAATGCAATCTCGTGCAGATCCAGGGTAGTTAGAAGTGCCACAGTCAAGAAGCTATCAACCAAATTCAGTTCAAAAATCAAAATAAGCCAGAAAAGAGAGAGAGAGAGAGAGAGAGAGAGAAATATCAATTTGAATATAGTAGAAACCAGAAAATAACTACTACCGCTAAATGAGGATAGAACACAAGCAAATACCTCAATGAAGGCATTAACAATTATTCCAGCTGCAGAGCAATCAAAAACATAAATAGAAGGCGTTCTTAACCATGAATCAAGGTCACTGATGGGCAAGGGAACATACTGCGTATAGCTCTGGAAAAGGAAAAGATCAGGTCAGCAGGGAAACGATAGTGCAAACAAAAAGTAACAGGAATGGTTCCAAAACAGTTGAACAAAATAAAACCTTATTGAAAAGCCAGATTTCACCATTTGCAGTTGGCTTTGGAACACCATGTCCATTATAATGAAATAGAACTCGTTCTGACTTGGCATATCTACGACATGTATTACAAAGTTTCTTCACTTCATCCACTGTAGGATCAAGTTCAACCTTGCAGCGAGCCTGGTTACACTCAATAAGTAGAATTTAGATTATGAACTTGATAGAGAAACCTAAAAGTGAGGTATGAGAAAGTGTCCACACCTTGGGCTGCCACCTCTCATATTGATCTCTTAAGTTTTTCCCAATGGTTTCAAGAGCTTTTTGTGGTGCCATAGAAAAAGGATCTGACAATAATCAAAGAAAGAAAAAGGTGGAACAAACTAACTTCCCCAACTAAAAACACTAAATTGAATAAAAAATTACATCATTTGGTCAACAGGGAAAGGATGGGGGAAAAGAAATTATAACGGAAAACTTATTTTATATAATTGCAATACTTGGATTCCAACTTCATGTGCCTCCTTCATGGCAGCCAAAGGAAGCAAGGGAAGTACATGAGTTATTTAGAGAAATAATAAATGGATAACCATTCTAGGAACGGCGTGCTAAATACCGTTTCAAGTATTTTAACCCCCATACTCAATAGTTCTTATCAGCTTCTTTCCGTTGGTTGTTTGGAACTACTACTCTAACTAACATCATGCCATACTAAATACATGGAAGCTACTCCTGCTGCTCCAAGTTTATTTTGCTCTTTGAAAAACCTCAAAGCTTTTTAGAGTTTTCAAATGAATCAAACTACTAATAATTACATAGTATTCCAATATTTACCCTTGGATGAATAGAGCTACTCCTTTGGTTCCCAGCTGATAAAAGGTTATACAGAGCGTAGTTGGAAGTATATCATCATTAGTACTCTTGTAAGGTTATTATATCAATTTTCTTCCAACATCCCAATGCAGAAATGAAAATTTTATGGGGCAAAAACGATTAACAGCCGAGGGAAAACCCAATCTCCAATATTAGAAACTCATGCATGCTCAAAGAAGGCCACTAGAATTTAATTCCTTTCCATGATCAAAAAAATTAAAACCCTTATTACAGATTTCTTGAATAAAAATAATCATGAGGATCAAAGCATTAAAAACCATTAAACAAAAACATGCAAAAGCAAGAGAAGGTATTTAAATCAGAAAACATACCAATCCAACACTCCATTCTTGCACAAGGAGATATCTTTATTACATCAGGTGGATCAACACTAATATTTAAACATAAAACTAGAGCTACACATCCTGTCTTCATCTGCATATAATGTCGAATGTCAAGCGAATATGGCCAAGCATCCTATATAATGACAATTAAAGGGGAACTTTATGGGTTATTTGTAATATATGTCACAAACATCCTATTATCTAAGATCATATTCAGTCAATAAAAGAATTGCTTATTGTGCAAAGGACATACTAGAATGGAAAAACAACAGCAGATTACTTATTGTAGAAAGTACGGAATTCCCTGTTTCTTTGTCTCTGGTGCTTTTATCTAGAATTAAATCAAGACTAAAAAAACCTTTCATTTCCACCTGCACATACCAAATTCAAGAATTTTACCGATACTTAATTGACACTAATAATTCCATAATGCTAGGCTAGCATACCTAAGAACCCCCCTCCCTTCTAATCTTCTACTCAATGAACTAACGCCATATTCACACGTTACCTATACAACCGAAGTCATATGGATATGGATTGGTATTAGCAATACATATGTGAGACATATATCATTCCTTACAGCCTATACATCAACTCAAAATTTCCATACTCCCAATTTGCAATAGAAAAATCTATTTAGGTGCAGAAAACCCATATTTTGCTACTGCGTCTAAATAAGTTCTCATTCTTCCTCTTTAGCCTGTGATTAGATATAATCAATCAGATCAATGGAATAATTAGGGAACATAGGAGGTTAAAAGTAAAGGACTTACTCGATCCTTGGGACGCCATTTGGAGACAAGGCCACTATCAGAGGGTCCAGTAGGTGTAGAAGCTTCAAAGGCAGCATGTCGAAGCTCGCATAAGACCACAGTTTGAGGCAAGTAAGCCATGGTTGTAGGCACTGTGGCGGAGGACGCAGCGGCATTCGCGTAACTGCTGGTGGATGCAGTATCAAAATCCATCCTTTGATAGGCCAGGTCAACAGAAGCAGCATCCTCATGGTAGTCACCACCGCTGCTGTCGCCGTCAGTGACATGATTGGATACTGTCAGCGACAATTGCGAAAACCTTGACGTCATCAGATTGCCCAATGCCATCCAAATCCCCCAAATGAAACAAGAAGCAAACAAAGCCCTCGGATGAAAATTTAATTAACAACAAACAAAATTCCCCCACGGGACAACCCTAGCCTTCCTTCTTGAAACTGATATAGGAAAGAAAGATATATAGATAGATAATAATAAGAAGAAGAAGAAGAAGAAGAGGAAGTGATTTAATCAACAAAGCCGCTGAACCAGCGGCGCATGGAGATTCGCCTGAGGAAAGAGAGAGAATCCAGCTCGGAAAGCTGAGCGACGAAACAATAAGCAAAACGAGAAGATTTCAAACCCTAGGTTACGGCGGCGACGGTGGTGGTGGCGCATACAACAATGGAGGCAGAAGAAAAATGAAATAAAAAGGAAAGAGGGATAAACAGGGGAGGGCTCAACTCAAGTCTGAATTAAGGATTTTGTGTATGCGTTCCAGTGTTTTTTTGTGCATGCGTTGGTGTATATATCTTTATAATACTCCTATATTTCTACTCTTAGCTTCAAAATAAACGTAATATTCCCCCCAGTTATATTCTCGGTTTTGCTTTTTTACTATTTATTTTCGATTTAAGGTGTTAAAATGCTCCGGCACATAGATATGACCAGCGTACTTTTAATTGTGGCATTATAATAATTTAATTATTTAAATAATAATAATTTAATTAATTATATATAATTTTAATTTAATAAAATAAATTAATTATTCAATTAAATGGTGATTCACCACCTTATTAGATGACTTTAACTATATATATTCGATTTTACCATCTGATTCGAGGAAGAAAATAAAAGCAAGCTACTATTTGGCTCTAGCAAGATTCGAATCAAGGCAATTCTAGCGTGAGTGGTGTAAGTTTATCATCGGGCCAAGTGTAATTTTGTGATATAGAGTACAAAATTATATATATGTGTTAATTTGTTGTTAATGTCAAGAAAAAATGAAATAAATATAAATTAAAGGACTAGAACATAATACTTTTGGGATGCATTAAAAGATTTGAACCATTAAAATAAATCTAATATTTAAATTAAAATTGACATATTTGTATTTTTAAACTAAATTTAATATATTTTTCTTTTCAAAAATTTTTTTTATGATTTCACGTATATAATCATTAGATTATTTTTCTAACTTAATTAATAATTTTATTTTTAATTAAATTATTATATATGTAAAATTATATTAAAAATTTTAAAATTATATTAAAAACTCATTTAACGATCATCTACGTATTTTATCAATTTAATCTTATATATAATTTGGAACATTATTATCAATTTTCTTTCTCTTTAATCGGTAAAATTAATCATAATTTAGATCACTACAGAATACAATCTATTTAAGCTCAGTAAGTCGTTTAATTGTTACAAGGAGTCTCTCTTTTTTCCTATCCTTCTGATAAGTAAAATTAATCATAATCTAAAGGCTTAAGGTTCTTGAATCTCTTGAAGTTTTGAAAAAAAATCAATTAAGTTTTTAAACGTTTTTCACCTTATTAAGTTTTTGAACAAATAAAATGAATTAATTAAGCTCTTTGGCTAATTTTAACCATTAATTTTTGACGATTTTTTCTTGAGATATCACTGTCACGTGATACACTATAATTCTTACATATGATATTTACATATTTTTTAGAAATTTTTATAAGGCTTTTAGAATTTTAGAACTTTTAAAGAATTTTTTAAATAAAATAAAAAATTATGAAAATGACAACTAACACTGTAACAAGACACGTTGCACCAACTGATTTAAAAAATGTTAAATTTAACTGCCAATATTTGTCAAAGAAGTAAATTGGTGAAATTTTAGAATATAAGAACTTAATTAGGTGCAAAAAAATTCAGAGACTTAATTGATTTTTTTTTTAAGTTCAAAGTCTTATGATACCTTTAAGCTTAATTATAAAAAATTCACTATTTCCATCACCTCTTTTTCTCGTCGTGATTATGGATGAGCATTTCACCTAAACCGATTGAGTTCTGACCCAATCCAATTAGGTCGATTTCTTTAATAAAAAAATTAGATCTGAATCAAATTCGGGTTTAAGGTAAAAAAAAAAAAAATCCCCGTGCTCATCCCCCAGTCATGATTCTACTTTGTGGGTGTTCAATCTTTCAAGAAAAACTAACGGGGTTTAACAAAAAAAATGGATCGCAGTTAAATTTATATATGCGTGTGTTAGATACTCTGTATTCGATCAATCTCAATTTTTTTCTTGGGTTTTGGATTAAATTTTGGAAAAAAAATGCTTACGATTTGATCCGGTGGATAGATAGTATTGCTGCTAGTTTAAATCGATCTGGATTATATAAAATTCAATACAATAACAAGGATTCAAAGAAACCTTATAATAAGATACCAAAGATGTGAAAAAAGCAAGGTAATAAGTAACATGGGGACTTAATTTACAAAAACTTGGCTTGCTTTTAGTACCTGGAAATGTATTAGATTGATCTCTTGAAAATGTTATTTTGTATGCAAATATTATTCTTGCCATGTAGCTATTATACTTAGGACCAAATTGATAAAAATATATAAATAATAAAGATAAATTTATTAATTTTTTTGAATTATGATTAAATTGATTGAATATGTAAATATAAAGACTAAATTTGTTATCATAAATTTTTTTTGTTAACTGTAACGTCACCCTTAACAACACTTACGGCTCAATCATAATTTTATAAAAAAAATAAAATTTAATAATCATTTTATAACTTTTAAAAGTTAAATGATCAAAATAAATATTTTACTATAGTTTAATGACCATTTTACCCTAAAAAAAGTAATTATATCTTTATTTCTATTCAATTAAATAGTTGAACCGGCAAAACCAATTAAACAGTTCATTTAACTGAGTTAATTGTTACTTTACTAGCGTATAAAGGTATAAGCCAACTTTGCTGACCTGGCAGAAGGTCTAGGTATTTTTTTAAGTTTATTGACTTCATCCCCCCCCCCCTTAAATTCAGTACTTATTTAACAATAATATTAAAGATATACAATTAATTTTTTTAAATGAATTCAAATTATTAAATTTTCATAGATTAAATGAAAATTTATTAAAAGTTAATACATATTTCAAAAATATTCAATCTTGCAAACGATATCTCTTATGAGGTTCTTTCTGGGAAAGTATGCACTAAGTGCTGTTCATAACTCAAACTAATATATTCTTGTTATACCGATTGCTTCTGAAAAACTAAAATTTGAGGTCTAAAATACTCATGGACACCAATTTGTAGCAGACTCTACTCATTATTTTTTTTATAGTAAGAGAGAACTCATAAGAGATAGTTACTTCAATGCAATATTGATTCTATTGAAAATGTACTTAAATCTGAACGAGTACGAGTGTTTGATAAGAATTTTATTTTTTAATATTTTCTTGAAATTTTTTTAGAATGTGTTTTAATTTTTATTGATTTCAATAAATTTTCAAAAGTTTATACTTTTTTAATATTTCAATTCTTAATTTTAATTTTTAAATATTTCTAATTTTTTTAATAATTCAATTCTTATATTTAATTTGTTTAGGTTCTTATATTTCAACCTAGTCTTGATGTCACTACCAAAACTCTTTAATTGAGTCATCCCACGAACAACGAGACTCTCTCCTTGAGAGTTAGATCTGGTCGCCAGATGTTTCATCTTGTCATAAGACTATATGAAATCATAACTTTTATTAAGAGTGAAACCCGGTATACGTACTAGTAGTTTGGTTAGAAAAATCATATATGGTCTCGGTTCCGAAAATGACTAAATAGTAATTAAAAAATGAAATTTGATTTTAAAAGAATTCTGATTTCACCACGAATTTATCATTACGTCTAATTGAAATTAATAAGTCTAAAATGACCTAAAAATGAGTTTTTAACTTATAAATTATTTATATTTTAGTCCCTAAACTTTGAATTGGTTAAATTTACTTGGTTTTGAACTTATTTGTTTTTAGCAAAACATAGGTATAAAATGTTTCTACTTATATTAAACTTTTATTTAAGTTTTGAATTTTTTGGGTTTAAATTTTGTAAAATTACCAAAATGTCTTTTTTGTTAAATTGTTTACTTTTTTAAAGTTTTTAAAGATTTATTTTCTTGAGTGACTTTAGTTAATTATTTTTTGCTTTATTTTCACGTTGGTTTTTACTTTCATTTAATCGAATATGCTTTTTTAATCTGTTTTAGGCTACGAACGATCCATTTGTAACATTCAATATTCATACTGGATTCGTTTAGACCGAGTATTAGGTATTACATTGATAGCCAAACTCTCAAGATTAAATTATTTAAATATTAGACTAAATTATAAAAATTAGAAATAAATACAGGTCAAATTCGGGTTGAATAAAAAATTTATTGACTAAACTGGACAAAAATAAAACCATATTAAAAATATTGGAATCAATTATAAAAAAAGTTAGAAATACATATGGGTCAATTTTGAATTAAAGAAAAATTTTATGGTTAATTGAACAAAAATAAAACTATATTAAAAATATTAGATTAAATTATAAAAATTAAAAACAAATATGCGTCACTTTCATATTAAATAAAAAATTTAGGGACTAAATTGAATAAAAGTAATCATATTAAAAATATTGGACAAAATAATAAAAATTAAAAATAAATTATAGTTTTCAAAGCTTAATTTTATTTATTCTCACTTTTCCATTGTGCCAAGTAATAAAAAGGAAATAAACTTATTTTCCTTCTAGTTTTCCATCCCCTCAACCAATCACACCGATTGTAACACCCCCAATCTCAATCCCGACCCGAAGTACTACATTTGAGTCACCCAAAACCCGACCCATCAAATTTCCATTTAAAATCATAAGTTTAGTCTTCTTTTAAAAATCAAATCAACCATAATACTTGTTATATTTTGACTCAAATCTAATTCGTAATTAAGTTGGGTTTTATTGTAATTCTAGTTGTTGAAGATTACTTGGTAATTATGATTTACTTTATTGGGAAAATATCTATTTTAGGTAGGAAATCTTATTGAATAAGATTTCTTGGTGACCAAGTATTTGGGTCTATAAATATAAACTAAGTTTAACCTTTTGAATTATAAGAGAACAAGAGGATGGAAGATAGAGAGAATTATTCTCTAGAGACATGTAACCACTTTTAGGTTCTCTACAACTATTGTGACAACGTTGTAGAGATGAGTATTGTAGGGATATTGGGAAGACTGTTTTGGTTCTACTAGGTCATGGAATTTGTACACTGGGTTTTGGGATTACATGGGTTATCATGTATTTTTACTCTTTGTGTTCTTTACGTTGATAATGGATTGTTCGTTTCTCTCGTTCGTGGAGGTAGGCTATGCCGAACCACGTTAAACATTGTCTCATGTGCATGTCTTAGTTTATGTTGTTATCGTTATGGTTATTTGTTAGAGTTGTGATTCAAATTCTTTTAGGATTTGATTTAAAGTTAGAATCCTACTTTTAGTAGGTCTTGTTTACTTTACATTAATTAAAGGTAGAAAACTCAATTTGAGTAAAATTTGTTTCTATGCAAGTTCCCTTTGTAAACAAGAAACGTATCTCTATAAATAGATACTAGGGATTAGGGGGTTTAAACAGAACATCATAAAATCAGATGTAATCTCTTTCTCCATCATAGTGAAAGTTCTCATCCTCTGCCCATAGTTTTTCCCTTTTGGGATTTTTACATAAATTCTTGGTTTTCTTTTTCTTTTCTGCGTTTGCGTTTATTTACTTATTACGTCATTATTGTCCCGATAGTATAACAAATTGACATCAAAGCTTTTCAGGTTACTCAGGATAATGGCGACGATAAAGTATGAAATTCCACCACTAGATCGCAATGTCAGGTTTTCGCTATAGCAGGTGAAGGTTCAAGATATTCTTGTTCAGATGGATTTAGATGATGCATTAGATGAGTTTGATAATATGCCGAAAGAATGGTCAGATACAGAGAAGCGCTGCAAGGATAGGAAAGCTGCTTCCCAGATCTGTTTACACTTATCAAATTGTATTTTGCAGGATATTCACTAAGAGAATACTTCTATCGACTTATGGGAAGAATTGGAACAAATTTGCATGAAGAAAACTTTGAACAACAAGTTACTCCTAAAGTAGTGCCTATACTCCCACAAGTTAGCAGAAGGTTCGTGTCTTGACGACCACCTAATCGATTTCAAAGATATTATCTCAGATTTGGAAATAATAGAGGTAAAGTAAAATGATGAAGAATTGTGTTTGATTTTACTTTGTTCATTGCCCGCTTCATATTCGTTTGTTAGAAGCACCCTCTTACACAACAATAATACCCTTACTCTTGAAGAGGTATATGATAATCTAAATTCGCATGACAATATGCAACGTCTTACCAGCTCCGAGTTCCAAGCAGAGGGTATCATGGTGCATGGATCGACTAGTTCATCTACGAAAAAAGGTGATCATAATTTTAGTAATCAAAATAGGGGTAGATCCAAGTCGTTAAATCAAGGTAAAACGTGTTATTTCTGCAAAAAGAAATGTCACATTAAATATGAGGGTTATAGATTAAAGAATAAGATAAAAAGGAAATCTAAAAATCAAAATTTCAGTGAAGATGAAGCTGATATTGCAGAGAAGTACGATGATGGTGAACTTTTACTTATTTTCGGCAAAGACTCTATAGTAAGCGAGAAGTGGATTCTTGACTCTAGTAGTAGTTTTTATATGAGTCCAAATCGGGATTGGTTTACGACGCATAAACCTGTGCCTACAAGTGCTATTTTTTTGGGAAATAGTGTCTCTTGTAAAATTGCAGGCATTGGTACTCTGAATTCAAAAGAGTACAGATACTCTAATGAAGGTGGAGCTATGAAAACTTGCAAGGGCTCTCTCGTTGTAATGAAAGGGTATAAAAGAGTAGCCAAATTTTATATTCTGCAAGGTTCAACTATTTTAGGTGATGCGTCTATTGTTTCCCCTTGCATGGCAAATGACGATGTTACTTGTGAAAGTGTCTTGATTGAATCAAGTAAAAGAGGATTTTGTGTTGAATATGACAACCATGGGCATAATGGTTCTGGTAGACAGAAAATAGTTAGATTTCGTGGGCATAATAAATTTGAAAAGAAGATTAAAGTTTAATTTTGTGGGCATAATGGATTAAGAAGCTTAAGAGAGTTCGATTTGCTACAAAGATAAATAATGAGAAAGATAGTATTGCCATTGATGATCGGGGTCGTGTTATGTATGATATTGCTCGTGGTGATATAGTTGTGAGCAAAGTTGAAACTAATGTTGATCTTACCGGTGTGAAGACTAAATTACCTTGTACATCCAAGCTTGGGCAAGGCTTGGATTCGGTCGGTGTTTATCGCTGAAGACTACCCCTTGAAGGGGTTTCGTAGAAGAGGTAGAGATATTGTTCAACAAGAATTTGTCTCAAGGTAGAGATTTGTTAGAGCTGTGATTCAAATTCTTTTAGGATTTAATTTAAAGTTAGAATCCTACCTTTAGTAGGTCTTGTTTACTTTACATTAATTAAATGTAGGAAACTCAGTTTGAATAGAATTTGTTTCTATGCAAGTTTCCTTTGTAAACAAGAAACCTACCCCTATAAATAGATACTAGAAATTAGGGGTTTAGACAAAACAACATAAATTAGTTGTAATCTTTTTCTTCATCATAGTGAAAGTTCTTATCCTCTGCCATTGGTTTGTCTCTTTTGGATTTTTCACATAAATTCTTGGTGTTATTTTTCTTTTCTGCGTTTGCGTTTATTTACTTATTTCATCATTATCGTCCCGATAATATAACAATATATTTAATTAAATAAACAATATAAAATAGCTTATAAAATAGGAGCTACAAGTATAAAATATTGTACATCAAAAAATAATATTCCAAATAGAGTTTACAGAATCAACCACTATAAGGTCCTATGAATACAATAGCCCAAACAAACATCAAGTATTGTACTCTGAAGCTGTGTGGTGCTGGGAAATCCCTTCTCGATGTGCTCTCTGATCACGTTCAACCTACGAACTTGCGAACAGAAAAAACGGTTATGAATGTTGAGCTCATAAAGCTCAATGATACATTTCTACTCCACCACAATTAATGATTATCATAAAATAAACATGCGAGACAAATATAGTCTATAGAACATAGATAAGGCTTCACTATCTATAAGTTATCATATAGCCTACACTAGCGAGAGTTCCTTAGATAACCTATCTCAAGGCATCATAAAATCTACAAGAAATCTCACATGCTCAACAATGCTTTACCATACTCGAGGTCACTCTACCTCTCGAGGTTAATACATCCATAAGATATCATACATTGCACACAACTCCCAATCATACTCGAGATCTCATCATATCATCTAGGCAAAAGCACACAAAGTAGAACCACAAACCTGAAGTGAGACCTGGGGCCCTATAGCATCGGAAACGTACGCTCTAATCGAGACCCAGAGCCACATAGCATCTTGAACATACGCTCTGAACTCTACAATATCTGAGTAAGACCCAGGGCCACACAACGTCGGGAACGTACACTCTACACTCAGAATGCCCCATCAAGTATCTTCAAATGAGTTTTGGGGCCACATAGCATCAGGAATATACATTCGACATCTCTGATCGTGGTGTTGCAAGACTCTCACTAGATATCCGGATCCCACCAAACAAGGTAACTCAACCAATCAAATGCATACTCGGCATACAAACAACTTGATCCCCAATGCCATGCCAGCATTCTATCAGAATGCCCTGCCACAGAAAGCCCAAAATAATATTCAGCAAGGGCAGAGACTCAACCATGGTGGCACACTCACAGAGTACATGGAGAGGAATGATGCCACAGTCCAGAGTTTGGCAGCATCAATGAGAAATTTGGAAGTTCAGCTTGGGCAGATTGCCAGTGCACTCAGCAATCGACCCTAGGGAGCATTGCCAAGTGACACAGAAGATGCTCGGCACAAAGACATGAACAGTGCAAAGCTATAACTCTTTAGAGTGGTAAGCAGTGCGAGATGGAGAAGGTTGCTAAGCAGCTAATTAATTACCAAGTTGAGAAGCATGTGCCAGCAAATAATCTCAGGGAAGCAGAGAAAGAGGAAGTAAAAACATATGATGCCAGAACCGATACATACAACATACTGATGCTAGCACTATGGCCAAACAGATTAATGCCAGCACTGCGTTGGCAAAACCAGTAGAGCAAGCACGTATTTATCCGCCACCACCATTTCCAGCAAGGATTCAAAAGCATAAGCAAGATCAACAGTTAAAGCGCTTCTTGGAGGTTCTTAAGCAATTACAAATCAATATTCCATTGGTAGAAGCCCTTGAACAAATGCCTAACTATGTCAAATTTATGAAGGACATTCTGTCCAAAAAGAGAAAGTTGGGGGACTTTGAAACGATAGCTCTAACCGAAGGATGCAGTGCCATAATCCTAAACCATTGCCACCAAAGCTGAAAGTTCTGGGAAGTTTCACTATTCCCTGCACCATTGGCAACAAATTCATGGGCAAGGCACTGTGTGACCTAGGAGCTAGCATCAACTTGATGCTAATGTCAGTTTTCTGGAAGCTTGGCATAGAAGCAAGACCTACCACAGTGACACTTCAGCTGACAGACAGATCCTATGCACATCCCAAGGGTAAGATTGAGAATGTGTTGGTAAAGGTAGGCAAATTTATTTTTCCAGCTGATTTTATCATTTTGGATTATGAGGCTGATATTAATGTCCCGATTATTTTGGGGAGACATTTTCTAGCCACGATAGGGCTTTGATTGATGCTCATAAATGGGAACTAACAATGATCATGAATGACCAACATGTTACATTTAATGTGTTTCAACTTTGAAATGTGCATATGAACCTGATGAATGCCAAGCAGAGGAGATGATGGAGTCCATTTACACTTTGGACACGACACAGTTATGCCAGGATACGGAATTTGATGCCAATAATTTAGAAGGAATATCCGATCTGTTTGAGGAACCAGAAGAACTGGTCTTGGAGGCTGAAGAGGCGAGTTATTTTAAGCTACTACAGTTGGCTGATAGAGAAACCAAGGCACCTAAACCATCAATTGAGGAGCCACTAGCGTTGGAACTGAAACCACTGCCAGATCACTTGAAGTATGCTTATTTAGGTGAACACTCAACTCTGTCGGTGATCATTGCCACTGGTCTCTCTAATGATCACGAGGCAAGATTGTTGGCAATATTACGCGATTATAAGCAAGCATTAGGGTAGACCTTGGTAGACATCAGAGGTATTAGCCCAACCATTTGCATGCATAAGATCATCTTAGAGGAGTACCATGGCAAGACTATTGAAGGCCAGAGAAGGCTGAACCCAAGCATAAAAGAGGTAGTGAAAAAAGAGATCATAAAATGGCTTGATGCCGGGATTATATATCCCATTTTCGATAGCTCTTGGGTTAGACCAGTGCAATGCGTGCCAAAGAATGTTGGCATAATTGTGGTACAAAACAGTGAAGCTGAGTTAATCCCCTCCAGAACAATCACACGATGGAGAGTGTGCATGAACTATAGGAGGCTGAACAATGCCACGAGGAAGGACCACTTCCCATTGCCATTCATTGATCAGATGCTAGACAGGTTGGCAGGTAAAGCTTTCTATTATTTTTTGAATGGTTATTCATGTTATAATCAGATTGCCATCGCTCCTGATGATCAAGAGAAGACCACTTTCACATGCCCATATAGGACGTTTGCATTTAGAAGGATGCCATTAGGCCTATGTAATGCATCGGCAACGTTTCAACGTTGCATGATGGCCATTTTTCTGATATGATCGAGCAAAACATGGAAGTGTTCATGGATGATTTCTCAGTGTTTGGCAAAACATTTGAGGAATGCTTTCAGAGTTTGGAGCAAGTCTTAAAGAGATGCATAGAGATAAACCTAGTGTTGAATTGGGAAAAATGCCACTTCATGGTGAAGGAGGGCATTGTTCTCGGGCACAAGGTAACTGAGAGAGGGTTAGAAGTGGATCAAGCAAAATTTGAGGTAATTAAACAGCTACCGCCTTCAACGAGTGTTAAAGGTATAAGAAGTTTTTTAGGACATGTCAATTTTTATTGGCGTTTTATTAAAGACTTTTCAAAAATTGCTAAACCTTTATTCTTGTTGTTAGAACACAATGCCACATTTGCATTTGACGATTCTTGTTTGAGAGCATTTCAGGAGCTTAAAGAAAAGTTAATCAATGCCCTTATAGTTGTGGCACCGGACTGGAATGAGCCCTTCGAGCTCATGTCTGATACTAGCAACTATGCCGTTGGAGCAGTCTTGGGACAAAGGCATGACAAGGTTTTCCATGCCATCTACTATGCCAACCGAACCTTGAACGAAGCACAACTGAACTACTCTACGATCAAGAAAGAATTTTTTACGGTTGTATTTACTTTTGACAAATTTAGATCTTATTTAATTGGTAACAAAGTTATGGTTTTTACAGATCATTCGGCATTGAAGTATCTCTTGGTAAAGAAGGATGCCAAGCCCAGACTAATCCGATGGACGCTCCTACTTCAATAATTTGACCTTGAGATACGAGACATGAAGGGCAGTGAAAACCTAGTTGATAAGTGTTCAAAAGTACTATTTTTATTACCCTTTTTACTCATATTATTGTTAGACTTAAGCTCATAGTAGTTGCATAATTAGTCATTCATGCATTAATTCATGTTTCTTTCCACCGTTGAGCTTGATTACATAACTTGGTGATTTTTATGGAAAAAGATGCTGCTTTGGTGTGTTTTTGTGTGTATGCAGAATCACTTGCCAAAGCAAGGCTAGTGCTAGTTGCCAGGGCAATGCATGAAGGAGACGCCGAGCCAGTTGCCATGGCAATTGTCGACAAGAGCAAAGGTGATATGGTAGTCGAAATTGATGACTAGACAAGCCCAAGATCACGTGGAGCAAAGCCCAAACCCAAAGGAATTTGATTTCCATGCAGAGATTAAAGAAGAATTAAATTCCAAGAAGATAGGAGAAGTTCTAGTAGGAATACAATTATAATAAAGAATTATATTCTTTAAAGATAATTTAATTCCAACTTAACTTCCTCCTCAACGAAGAACTTTGCCCTAGCCCTATAAATAAGAAGGGAATTTCGACAATCATAGGGAGCAAAAGGAGAGGATTTTCGACAACTCCAAGGGCAAGAAGGAAGAGATTTCGACAAGATAACAAGGAGGGAGAGAGTTCGATTTCTTCTTCTTCTTTGCTTCCATTAGATTCATGGTTTGGGGATTATTCTTTGTATATCTTTTGAACCCAACCATGAACTAACTTGATTGGTTGGGGTTATTGTGTTTTGTTGTTGTGAGAAACAATTGGATTTTGTTTAGGTAATAAGAGTTTGCACTTTTCTATTCAAGGTTTACTCATTCTTGGCTTTTATTCTTGTTTGCGAGTGAATTGGGAGAGGATCTCGTAACTTCATCTATTTATCTAATATCGGGAGAGTTAGATTCAAGAAACGAATGAGTATGGTCTTTATTCAATCTATTGATGGTGAAGATTAATCCGGCTTAGGAATAAGTTAAGGATTTTAACGGCTAAGAGGAGCGCAAGATTGGTTGTTGTTCACCCTTGATTCACGCAGGGATGTATTTTCAAGGCATGCACAAGTAGCTAGAGTTTCGACTTAGGGATAAGAAGAAATCATTGAAGAATGCTCTGTCGAACCTTGAAGTTGCTGCCCAGATGCCCAAGTAGTTGCCCAACTAGTTGCCCAGGCAACCATCGATTAGTTGCCAAGGCAACCTCGTTGTGCAAGTTGCCACGGCAACTGAGTTGCCCGTGCACTCTTTTACCAAAACGATCCAATCGGCTATCACACCTCAACTCACGATAACCTGGCCTATCTCTCTCTTTTTCTTTCATCTATTCTTTTAGTTTATTGCTTTTACTTTTCTCGTTAATTAAAACCTCTATTATCAATTGTGTTTTTATTCTCAGTGCAGTAACTTAAGCAAAGTGGCCCAAACCAATCCCTGTGGAGACGATACTCGATACTCATATCACTTTATTACTTGCGACGTGTATACTTGCACATTTGCGTAGCACTTATCACACGCAACAAGTTTTTGGCACCGTTGCCGGGGATTGGCAATTGGTGTTAGTTGTTTTTGTTATTGCATTTTTTTCTCTTAGTTTTACTAACTTTTCTTTTTGTTTGTTTTATCAAAAAAAAATTAAATTAGGTGCGCTACAAGTTAAGGGACATCAACATGTCGGGAAATAAAAGCCGATCTATTCGAGGGATGATGTTGGAATATATGAATCAAACCAATCAAGAGTTTCTTGCACCCTTTGATGATTACCTATACCAACCGAGAAAAGCCCAAAGAACTTATACCGTGGAAAAATCTTGTGCTATGTGTGGAGAACATCATGTGTTTGAAAATTGCCCTCACATTTTTGGTGCATATAACTACATGGAGGACCATAGAGGGAACCAGCAGCAAAATTCTTCATGGTATGGTCAAAAAGCTCAAATTTTTTTTTACCATAACAATTTTGCCGTAGCAACAGATATGTCATGGCAATGTAGTCCTTTTCAAGAGCATTCCAATTCCTTGGAGGAAACGTTACTAGCTTCCTTGGATAGACTTGACGGATCAATTGAAGAGATTCGAGAGCTATCAAAATCTATGGATACGAGGATAGCTCAGTGGGATGCAACCTTAGGGGATTCAAAAGATCAATTGGGGAGATCCACATATGTCATGGATAACATGCACCAAGAATTCATTCCTAGGGATACTGACGTCCCAAGGCAAGAGGATAAGGAGCAATGCAAAGAAAGCTCTCCGATGTGTGGGGAACAACTAGAACCTCAAAGTCAAGAGGATGCCAATGAAAGAGACTGCCCAACACATGATGAGCCTGAACAACAAATTGCCTCGGCAATGATTGAGGAGCCTGAACAGAGCAATGCCGCGACAATACTTAGTGAAGCTGAGAACAACAATACTACAACAAATTCTGAGGAACCTGATGCCCAGAAAGTTATAACGTTGATGTTGAAGCAGGAATGTGTAGATTGCTCTCATCTACAATTGCCACGGTAATTACACGACCACATGCAAGATCAACGAGATGATAATACTTTGCCAATGGAATATGAGCAGGTAATAGTTGAACCTTTTGAATTCTTTAAAAACTCACCTCGTCCATTGCAGGTATGTCTTGAGGAACCGAGGTTGGTAGATTTGAAGCCATCAAAATCTCTACTGATGGAGATGTTTGAGAGGCTAAAAGAAAAAGGTGTTTGGATTCATAAAGCTCTTTAGAAAATTGATTCTTCCCTTGACTTAAAGCAAAATTTGACAACTGATTGCCATGGCAATTGGCTTGAGCAGCAATTGCCACGACAACAAAGGCTACATCCAACCATGATAGAAGTCGACAAGAATGAGGTAATTGAATGGTTGAGAATGGATATAATTTTTCCTATTAATATATTTGTGTCTTCAGGAATAGTAGCAAGGTGGAGAGTATACATGGACTACAAGCGAACAAAGAAGAAAGACACTTCCACCATGGTAATGCAAAAGGGAGTAGCTGGGAGCACATTGGCCCAACTCTTTTTGGACAATATTGTCACCTGATGGAGGGTACGGATGGACTATAAGAAGTATCGGAAACGACTCTCCTCAAGTTTTCTCAGATATGCAGTAACATTAGAAGTGGTCACTTTAGGAGATGCCTGAGCATGCTCTCCTTTCAATATTTTCTTTTTCTTTTTCTTTTTATTTTCAATTTTATTTTTAGGAGATATTTTATTTTTCTTCATTATCATTAGTTTCCAGGTTTTCTTTATTTTCTTTTCCACAACAAGACTCACAACCACCATGCTAAGGAAATTTACTGCCGACTACTTGCCACAACAACCACAACAGAAACTGGTGATGCCCAGGCAACAACAATGGCTTCGGCAAC
This sequence comes from Hibiscus mutabilis, assembly GCA_019671005.1. NCBI lineage: Eukaryota > Viridiplantae > Streptophyta > Magnoliopsida > Malvales > Malvaceae > Hibiscus > Hibiscus mutabilis. The sequence continues at coordinate 19,840,399 of CM033755.1, forward strand.
TACTGATGCCCGTGCAAGTGAACCTGTATCGGCAAACATGGATCAAATCAAAGCAATGCTATTCACGCGGCACCAGCATTCAACCACCGACTGAAAAATGAATCAAGCAAACGGCACGAAGGAAACTTATCACTCGAGGTGACGACCTCTCCGACTAACTCATTTCATTTAGTTTCTTTTAAATTTTATTTCACTCTTACATGCATTGAGGACAATGCTTCTCTCGAGTTTGGGGGGTGTTGGTTTCTAGATAGCTTCATGTTTAGTTGCATTCATTTTTAGCAATCACATATAGGTTGCATATGTTACTTGCCATTCCTTTAATTGGATTTAATTGCTTAAGACTTGTTGAATATCCAATGATGAATTTTTGCCACTGCACTTAATTGAAAGAACCTTTAATTTTAGGATTGCATGAAAAGAACTTAGAATTTTACTATGATGCTGAATTTTTTTTACACGGTTGTGGGTTGTTGATTGAAAGAAACTTAGTGAACTTAGGTTGCTTAAAATTTGGGTAAATTTAGAATTGAAAATTAAAAGTTAATTTCTTGCTAGAGGTGCCCAAAACTGGCTCTAGTAGTAAATGCACTTTCTTGCTAGAGGTGCCCGAAACTGGCTCTAGTAGTTAATGCACATTAAAGAATCGCTAGAGGTGCCCGAAATTGGCTCTAGTCGACTAAAATAAAATGAGAAATTGCTTACTTTGCTAGAGGTGCCCGAAATTGGCTCTAGTGAAAATAAAAAAATGTCTCGGTACTTAAATTGATAAAAGCCTATTGTTCACATAGAATCTTGAAAATCAACTTGTACACAACTACGCACACACATTGTCACGAGCACTATAGTTTGGTTCTGGGTAATTTTTGTGTTATCCGAAAAATTAAAAGGTGATCATACTTTGTGCCACGGTTCCGAGGTTTGAATTCAAGTTTGAAGCATGTCTTTGATGATTAAAGTCTTGGCAGGTAATTGTTAGTTTGCATTGCTTGAGGACAAGCAATAGTTCGAGTTTGGGGGCGTGATAAGTGTTCAAAAGTACTATTTTTATTACCCTTTTTACTCATATTATTGTTAGACTTAAGCTCATAGTAGTTGCATAATTAGTCATTCATGCATTACTTCATGTTTCTTTCCACCGTTGAGCTTGATTACATATGTTGCGTGTGATAAGTGCTACGCAAATGTGCAAGTACACACGTCGCAAGTAATAAAGTGATATGAGTATCGAGTATCGTCTCCACAGGGATTGGTTTGGGCCACTTTGCTTAAGTTACTGCACTGTGAAAAGTAAAAACACAATTAAGGGATTATAGGAGTTTAACTAATAACTAAACTAGAAAGCAATAAAGTAAAAGAAAAGATGAGATCGAATGAGAGAGATAGGCTAGGTTATCGTGAGTTGAGGTGTGATAGCCGATTGGATCGTCTTGGTAAAAGAGTGCACGGGCAACTCAGTTGCTGTGGAAACTTGCACAACGGGGTTGCCTTGGCAACTAATCGATGGTTGCCTGGGCAACTAGTTAGGCAACTACTTGGGCGTCTGGGCAGCAATCTTCAAGGTTCGGCAGAGCGTTCTTCAATGGTTTCTTCTTATCCCTAATTCGAAACTCTAGCTACTTGTGCATGCCTTGATAATACATCCCTGCGTGAATCATGGGTGAACAACAACCAATCTTGCGCTCCTCTTAGCCGTTGAAATCCTTAACTTATTCCTAAGCCGGATTAATCTTCACCATCATTGGATTGAATAAAGATCATATTCATTCGTTTCTTGAATCTAACTCTCCCGATATTAGATAAATAGATGAAGTTACGAGATCCTCTCCCAATTCACTCGCAAACAAGAATAAGAACCAAGAATGAATAAACCTTGAATAGAAAAGTGCAAACTCTTATTACCTAAACAAAAACCAATAGTTTCTCACAACCACAAAACACAATAACCATAGCCAAGTAGATTTAGTTCATGGCTAGGTTCCAAAGAAACACAAGGTAATTAATCCCTAGCATGGACCCAATCGAACAAGGAAGAAAAGATGAAGCTTGTCGAAAATCCCTTGCCCTAGAAGCTTGCCGAAAATTCCCCTTGCTTCCTCTCTTGGACTTGTCGAATTTTGCCCTCTTGCTCTCTATCAAGTAGTCGAAATCTCCTTGCTATTTATAGGGCTAGGCCAAAGTCCTTCTTTGAGGAGGAGTTTGAGTTGGAATTAAATTATCTTTAAAGAATATAATTCTTTATTATAATTTTATTCCTATTAGAACTTCTCCTATCTTCTTGGAATTTAATTCTTCTTTAATCTCTGCATGGCAATCAAATTCCTTTGGGCTTGGGCCTTGCTCCATGTCATCTTGGGCTTGTAAAGTCATTAATTTCGACATCCCTATTGCATTTTCTCTTTGTCGACAATTGCCATAGCATCTGGCTCGGCGTCTCCTTCATGCATTGCCCTGGCAACTAGCTCGGCATTGCTTTGGCAAGTGACCCTGCACATACACACACAAAGCACACCAAAGCAGCATCTTTTCCACAAAAACTACCAAGTTATGTAATCAAGCTCAACGATGGAAGGAAACATGGATTAATGCATGAATGGCTAACTATGCAACTAATATGAGCCTAAGTCTAACAATAATATGAGTAAAAAGGGTAAGAAAATTAGTACTTTTGAACACTTATCACACCCCCAAACTCGAACTATTGCTTGTCCTCAAGCAATGCAAACTCATAATTTCCTGCCAAGACTTCAACTTTCACAAACTTTGCTTTGAACTTGATTTCAATTCTCTGAACCAGGGCACAAAGTATGATTGGTTTTTATTTTTTTTAAAAGCGAGGAATTACTCGGAATCAAACTATAATGCTTGTGAGTGTGTGCGGAGTTGTGTGCAAGTTGATTTTTCGGATCCTATGCAAACAATAGGTTTTCAAATTACTTTATTGGGTTCTTTTTAACATGTTTTAGCTAGAGCCAGTTTTGGGCACCTCTAGTGTTTTATTTTTAGTTTTCTTAAGTTAATTTAATCGACTAGAGCCGGTTTCGGGCACCTCTAGTTAAAATTTTTTTAACACCTCCTAGAGCCAGTTTCGGGCACCTCTAGTGATCAATTTTTTTAGCATATGCTAGAGCCAATTTCGGGCACCTCTAGCATTCATCCAATTTTTATTCTAATCCCCCAATTTGTTAATTATCAACCTAAGTTTACTAGAACTCCTTAAATCAATCAAACCACAACAGTGTTTCATCAAATTTAGCATCATAGTAAAATTCTAAGTTTTTCCATGGTTATCCTAGAATAAAAATTCTATCAAATAAGTGCATTTGCAAAGTCATCATCGAATATTCATCAAATCTAAGCAATTCTTGTTCCAATTAAAGGCATGCCAAGCAATTTATGTATCCTAAGTGTAATACTTAAGATTAATGTAACTAAACATGGTAACTACTAATAACAATCCCCCCCAAACTCGAGTGAGACATTGTCCTCAATGCATGCATAAAAATACCGAAAAAATAAAAAAATGCATACGAGGACTTACTCTGAGAGTTCGTCATCGTAGATGATTAGTTTCCTTCTAGTCGGTGTCTTGATTCTCTTGCTTGAACGCGATGGTTGTTTTCTTGTTGCCGGTATGTCTTTAGCTTTGGTTGTCGTGGCATCTTCAGAGTTGGTTGCCGTGGCATCAGCTTGTGCAGGCACGATGTAGGTTGCCGTGGCATCTTCTTCATTGGTTGCCGGGGCAAGGATCTTGGCAGTAAATTTCCTTAGCATAGTAGTTGTGAGTCTTGTTGTGAAAAAGAAAACAAAGAAAACCTGAAAACTAAAGATAATGAAGAAAAAATAAAATATCTCCTAAAAATAAAAATGAAAATAAAAATAAAAAGAAAAAGAAAATACTGAAAGGAGAGCATGCTCATGCATCTCCTAAATTGACCACTTCCTTGTTACGTTCCACATGGGCACCATTGTAGTGCTTCAATCTTTGTCCATTAAGTTTGAATTCATGGTTGTCAGAGATGGACTTGATTATCACGACGTCATGGGAGAATGGTTTGACGACTTCAAATGGTCCCGACCATCTTGATTTCAGCTTTCCCGGGAAAAGTTTTAGCCGAGAATTGAATAGGAGAACTAGTTACCCTGGTGTGAATTGCCGTGGCAATAGTTTCTTGTCATGCCATCGCTTTGTTTTCTCCTTGTAGATTCGTGCATTGTTATAGGCGAGTGCACGAAATTCTTCTATCTCATTGAGATCCATGAAGCGCTTTTGTCCGGCACTTTCCCAATCCATATTCACGGTCTTGATTGCCCAGTACGCCTTGTGCTCGATTTCCACCGCTAGATGACATGTTTTACCATAGACAAGTCGGAAGGGGGACATACCTAAGGGTGTTTTGAATGCAGTGCGATATGCCCAAAGTGCGTCATCTAGTCTTAATGACCAATCCTTCCTTGAGGGATTTAAAATTTTCTCGAGTATTCCCTTCAACTCCCGGTTGGAAATTTCTGCTTGCCCGTTGGTTTGTGGGTGATATGCCGTGGCGATCTTGTGTGATATGCCGAAGCGTTGCAACATCTTGGCAATTAGTCTGTTGTCAAAATGCTTGCCCCCGTCACTGATAATTGCTCTCGGCATCCCAAACCGTGTAAATATATTTTTCTGCAGGAATCATTGCACGGTCTTGGAATCGTCGTTGGGAACTGCAGCTGCCTCTACCCATTTAGACACATAGTCGACGGCGAGTAAGATGTAGAGGTTGCCGAATGAAGATGGGAAAGGTCCCATAAAATCGATCCCCCATACATCGAACAGTTCCACCTCGATGATGTTCTGGAGTGGCATCTCATGTCGTCTCGAGATATTGCCCGTCCTTTGGCAACGATCACATTGCTTGTAAAAGTCTTGGGCATCTTTGTACAATGTTGGCCAATACAAACCGGATTGCAAGACTTTGGCCGCGGTACAAGTTCCTCCAAAATGTCCTCCATAGGGTGAAGAATGGCATTGCCGGAGTACATTCTGTTGCTCTTCTTCAGGGACACATCAGCGTATAACCTGATCTGCACATTGTTTAAACAAAAGAGGCTCGTCCCAAAAGTAATGCTTAGCATCATGGCGGAACCGATTCTTCCCTTGGTGAGTAATGCCATAAGGAAAAATACCACAAACAAGGAAGTTAAATAAATCCGCGTACCAGGGTATTGCCGAGGCATGTGCTGCCGTAGTGACTGCTCCCAGAATTGCCGCGGCGTGCGTGTCAAAGACTGTTGTGGCGTCGAGAGTTGTCGAGGCATGTGCATCCATGGTTGCTGAGGCGTCAAGGTTTGCCGAGGCGTCGAGGGTTGCCGAGGTAACTAAAATTTGTTCATCCGGGAATACATCACATATCTCAAGATTCGCGTCCTCCTCCTTATTGCGTTCCAAACGTGATAAGTGATCGGCCACTTGATTTTCTGTTCCTTTCCTGTCCTTAATTTCAATATCAAATTCTTGTAAAAGTAATATCCAACGAATCAAACGAGGTTTAGCATCCTTTTTAGCAAATAATTATTTGATTGCCGAATGGTCCGTATGAACAATTACCTTTGTACCAATTAAATAGGATCAGAACTTGTCAAATGCGAAAACTACAGCTAGTAACTCTTTCTCCGTTGTTGTGTAATTCACTTGAGCACCATTAAGAGTTTTACTAGCGTAGTATATCACATGGAAGGTCTTACATGTGCGTTGGCCTAGGACTGCTCCTACCGCGAAATCACTTGCATCACACATGAGCTCAAAAGGTAGCGTCCAATCTGGTGGAACGACAATGGGTGCCGAGGCAAGCTTTTTCTTTAGGGTTTCTAATGCTTGAGTGCAAGAATCATCAAAATCGAAGACTTTATCCTGTTCAAGCAGATTACACAAAGGGTTTAGTGATTTTAGAAAAATTATGAATGAACCTCCTGTAAAAACCTGCATGTCCGAGAAAACTTCGAATTCCTTTAACCGAATTTGGTGGGGGTAATCTCTCAATCACGTCCACCTTGGCTTTGTCTACTTCAATTCCCTTGGATGAAATCTTGTGGCCGAGCACTATTCCTTCATCTACCATAAAATGGCATTTCTCCCAATTGAGGACTAAATCCGTTTCTTCGCATCTTGCTAACACCCTCTCTAGATTGCCGAGACAGCTGTCGAAGTCATTACCAAAAATAGAAAAATCATCTATGAAGATCTCAAGGAAGTCTTCGACCATGTCTGAAAAGAGTGCCATCATGCATCTTTGGAAGGTTGCCGGGGCGTTACACAATCCGAACGGCATCCTTCGGAAGGCATAAGTACCGTATGGGCATGTGAAGGTTGTCTTTTCTTGATCTTCTGGTGCTATGGCAATCTGATTGTAACCTGAATAACCATCAAGAAAACAATAAAAGGGTTTACCTGCAAGACGGTCAAGCATTTGATCAATAAAGGGTAATGGGAAGTGATCTTTCCTAGTGGCTTTGTTTAGCTTTCGATAGTCCATACAAACCCTCCAACCGGTCACAGTCCTGGTTGGGAGAAGTTCATTATTTTCATTGCTTACCACTGTTATACCTCCCTTTTTCGGTACACATTGTACCAGACTTACCCACGTACTATCGGAGATAGGGTATATAATGTCGGCGTCAAGCCACTTGATGATTTCTTTCATTACAACCCCTTTCATGGCATGATTCAGTCTCCTCTGGGCCTCAATTGAAGGTTTGGTGATCATCTTCCAACAAGATCTTGTGCATGCACACCGCCGGGCTAATTCCCTTCAAGTCGTCAATTGTCCACCCTATTGCCTTTTTGTGTAGCTTCAACATCTTGATCAGCTTCTTTTCCTGCTCAGGCTGTAACTTAGAAGAAATAATTACTTGCAAAGTATTATTGGTCCCTAAGTATACATATTTTAGTTGCTCTGGCAATTGTTTCAACTCAAGAATTGGTGGTTGTTCAATAGAGGGTATTTTCGAGCTTACCTTCCTTACCTGAGTAGTCCAGTTGTTCAAAGTATGTACCTGGTCGATTGACTAGCCAATTTGCCTCTTCTGGTTGTTCCTCACCGACCGGTTCTTCATACTCCTCATGTTCCTCTTGATCGGCAATGTAGTTGCCGAGGTAACTAAATTCCTCATTGAAGTTAAACTCTGCCGTGGCATGAAGTAGTTGGCATTCTTCTGGATCATCGGCATGCCTTAGTGTTTGGAACACATTTAGTTTAACTTGCTGGTCATTCACCCTCATTGTGAGTTCTCCCTTTTCAACATCAATCAAGGTTCTCCCTGTTGCTAGGAATGGTCTCCTGAGAATGATGGGTGCATGCTCATCTGCTTCACAACCCAAAACAATAAAGTCAGCGGGAAAAATAAATTTATCGACTTTTACCAGTATGTCTTCGATTTTTCCCTCTGGATGCACATAGGATCTGTCGGCTAGCTGCAGCATGACTGTTGTAGGTCTTGCCTTCCCGATTCCTAGTTTTTGGAAAACCGATTTAGGCATCAAGTTTATGCTAGCCCCTAGGTCGCATAGTGCTTTCCCGACATAGTGATTTCCAATAGAATAGGGTATTGTGAAACTTCCGGGATCCTTCAACTTAGGTGGCATACGATTGTGCAACATTGCCATGCATCCCTCTGTCGCGGCAACTGTTTCAAACTCTCCTAGCCTTGTTCTTTTGGACACAATGTCTTTAAGGAACTTGGCATAGTTTGGCATTTGTTCAATTGCTTCCACCAGTGGCAAGTTGATGTGGACTTGCTTTAGGATATCAAGAAACTTCTTGAATTGGTATTCTTGCTTTTGTCGCTTCAACCTTTGTGGGAATGGTGGTGGAAGTCGGATATCTTCAATCATTTCATTGGTTTGAAACCTGATTGACGGCATTGCTGGGACATTTGGAGTTGCCGAGGCATTATCCACTGGGGTTGCCGAGGCATGCTTATCGCAAGTTGCCGAGGCGTCTTTATCGTCGGTTGCCGAGGCATGCTTATTGCCGGTTGCCGCGGCAATTCCTAGTTCGGCATCTGAGGCTTTGCCGCTAGGTTCGACCTGATCTTTTTGTCGAGTTTTGTTTGACGAGCGGGTTTGAACCTCTCTAAGTTGTTGGCCACTTCTAGTGGTGATCGCCTTACATTGCTCATGGCCAGTTCCTCTTGCGACTTCAGTATCGCTAGGTAAACCTCCTTGTGGTCTAGTATTCAGATTTTGAGCAAACTGTCCGACTTGATTTTCCAATGATTTGATTGCCGCCTCTTGGTTTTGCAATCTCATCTCGGTCCTGTTAATAAAAGCATCAGTTCTTTTTATGAAATTACTATTCTCAGCTATATAAGATTCAGTTTTCATCATAAAAGCATTTAAAGAATTTTCCAAAGAACTAGATGTTGTCGGTTGTTGCTGCGGCATCTGTTGCCGTGGCATATTCTGCTGGAATCCCGATGCTTGTGCATTCTGATTGTTCTGGTTTAGAGCATTGTTGGGATTACTCCATGAAAAATTCGGATGCTTCTTCCAAGCTGGATTGTATGTATTGGACATCACGTTGTTGCTCCGATTTTAATTCCCCACATAGAAGCTGGATTCCGGATTCTGCATACATTCATAAGAATTATGGTTATCACCACATAACTCACAAAAAGAATCCATTACCTTGACTTCATGTGTGTTGTTTGGTTTTTGCATGTTCTGGACCATCTTGGTTAAAGCGGCCAATTGTGCCGAAATTGAATCTGATGATCCTAGTTCATGTATTGTGGCTTGGCGTCTAACTCCTCCTCTTCTAGTAGATGGGAATTGATAGTCATTCTTGGCCAGCCTGTTTAAAATTTGCATCGCTTCCTCCGGCGACTTATCTAGGAGTATGCCGTTTGCCGAGGCATCTAGCATCATCCTTGTTGGTGTATTCACGGCGTTGTAAAACATTGTTACTTGAGTCCACACCGGGAATTCGTGTAGGGGCATTTGTGTAGAAGTTCTCTATATCGCTCCCAAGCCTCGTACATGGATTCATCATCTGCCTGCCGAAAAGAAGTAATGTCATTACGAAGCTTATCAGTCAAATTTGTAGGATTAAATCTAGCAAGAAAATCACGACAAAGATCAATCCAAGATGCTATTGATCCGACAGAATGCTATTCAACCATGCTTTCGCCCTAACCCTCAGTGAATAGGGGAATAATCTTAATCGTAGGACATCGGGGGTGACTCCGTGTATCTTGAACGAGTTACAAATCTCGAGGAAAGATTTCAGATGTTGTCGTGCATCTTCAGTTGCTGAGTCGCCAAATTGACCTATTGTGTTGATCATATTAAACATTACCAGTTTCAACTCAAAGTGGTCGGCTTCAATTTCAGGTGCGACAACTCCTGGGTTAAGTCCATCAAGATCTTCTTCAAGATAGTCTCGAATAGTTCTGTTTCGTGCAAGAATCACTCCTCCTCCTGCTCGAACATCTTGATTCATATTGCCGTCTTGATTTGCCATTGCTTCTCTTATCCTTCATCTAAGTCTTTGTAAGGTTCGTTCGATTTCTGGATCAAAGGGATATTCTGGTGAAGTCGGTCTCGCCTTGGTCATATACCAATGCAAAACCAAAGTTTGTTAGCCCTTTGAATTTTAAACGAGAAAAATAAAAAGAAAGTACAAGAAAATAAAAACAAAGTCGCTATTGCCAATCCCTGGCAACGACGCCAAAAACTTGTTGCGTGTGATAAGTGTTACGCAAATGTGCAAGTATACACGTCGCAAGTAATAAAGTGATATGAGTATCGAGTATCGTCTCCACAGGGATTGGTTTGGGCCACTTTGCTTAAGTTACTGCACTGTGAAAAGTAAAAACACAATTAAGGGATTATAGGAGTTTAACTAATAACTAAACTAGAAAGCAATAAAGTAAAAGAAAAGATGAGATCGAATGAGAGAGATAGGCCAGGTTATCGTGAGTTGAGGTGTGATAGCCGATTGGATTGTCTTGGAAAAAGAGTGCACGGGCAACTCAGTTGCCGTGGCAACTTGCACAACGGGGTTGCCTTGGCAACTAATCGATGGTTGCCTGGGCAACTAGTTGGGCAACTACTTGGGCGTCTGGGCAGCAATCTTCAAGGTTCGGCAGAGCGTTCTTCAATGTTTCTTCTTATCCCTAAGTCGAAACTCTAGCTACTTGTGCATGCCTTGATAATACATCCCTGCGTGAATCAAGGGTGAACAACAACCAATCTTGCGCTCCTCTTAGCCGTTGAAATCCTTAACTTATTCCTAAGCCGGATTAATCTTCACCATCATTGGATTGAATAAAGATCATATTCATTCGTTTCTTGAATCTAACTCTCCCGATATTAGATAAATAGATGAAGTTACGAGATCCTCTCCCAATTCACTCGCAAACAAGAATAAGAACCAAGAATGAATAAACCTTGAATAGAAAAGTGCAAACTCTTATTACCTAAACAAAAACCAATAGTTTCTCACAACCACAAAACACAATAACCATAGCCAAGTAGATTTAGTTCATGGCTAGGTTCCAAAGAAACACAAGGTAATTAATCCCTAGCATGGACCCAATCGAACAAGGAAGAAAAGATGAAGCTTGTCGAAAATCCCTTGCCCTAAAAGCTTGTCGAAAATTCCCCTTTCTTCCTCTCTTGGACTTGTCGAATTTTGCCCTCTTGCTCTCTATCAAGTAGTCGAAATCTCCTTGCTATTTATAGGGCTAGGCCAAAGTCCTTCTTTGAGGAGGAGTTTGAGTTGGAATTAAATTATCTTTAAAGAATATAATTCTTTATTATAATTTTATTCCTATTAGAACTTCTCCTATCTTCTTGGAATTTAATTCTTCTTTAATCTCTACATGGCAATCAAATTCCTTTGGGCTTGGGCCTTGCTCCATGTCATCTTGGGCTTGTAAAGTCATTAATTTCGACATCCCTATTGCAATTTCTCTTTGTCTACAATTGCCAAGGCATCTGGCTCGGCGTCTCCTTCATGCATTGCCCTGGCAACTAGCTCGGCATTGCTTTGGCAAGTGATCCTGCACATACACACACAAAGCACACCAAAGCAGCATCTTTTCCACAAATACTACCAAGTTATGTAATCAAGCTCAACGATGGAAGGAAACATGGATTAATGCATGAATGGCTAACTATGCAACTAATATGAGCCTAAGTCTAACAATAATATGAGTAAAAAGGGTAAGAAAATTAGTACTTTTGAACACTTATCAACATAACTTGGTGATTTTTGTGGAAAAAGATGCTGCTTTGGTGTGTTTTTGTGTGTATGCAGAATCACTTGCCAAAGCAAGGCTAGTGCTAGTTGCCAGGGCAATGGATGAAGGAGACGCCGAGCCAGTTGCCATGGCAATTGTCGACAAGAGCAAAGGTGATATGGTAGTCGAAATTGATGACTAGACAAGCCTAAGATCACGTGGAGCAAAGCCCAAACCCAAAGGAATTTGATTTCCATGCAGAGATTAAAGAAGAATTAAATTCCAAGAAGATAGGAGAAGTTCTAGTAGGAATACAATTATAATAAAGAATTATATTCTTTAAAGATAATTTAATTCCAACTTAACTTCCTCCTCAAAGAAGGACTTTGCCCTAGCCTTATAAATAAGAAGGGAATTTCGACAATCATAGGGAGCAAGAGGAGAGGATTTTCGACAACTCCAAAGGACAAGAAGGAAAAGATTTCGACAAGATAACAAGGAGGGAGAGAGTTCGATTTCTTCTTCTTCTTTGCTTCCATTAGATTCATGGTTTGGGGATTATTCTTTGTATATCTTTTGAACCCAACCATGAACTAACTTGATTGGTTAGGGTTATTGTGTTTTGTTGTTGTGAGAAACAATTGGATTTTGTTTAGGTAATAAGAGTTTGCACTTTTCTATTCAAGGTTTACTCATTCTTGGCTTTTATTCTTGTTTGCGAGTGAATTGGGAGAGGATCTCGTAACTTCATCTATTTATCTAATATCGGGAGAGTTAGATTCAAGAAACGAATGAGTATGGTCTTTATTCAATCTATTGATGGTGAAGATTAATCCGGCTTAGGAATAAGTTAAGGATTTTAACGGCTAAGAGGAACGCAAGATTGGTTGTTGTTCACCCTTGATTCACGTAGGGATGTATTATCAAGGCATGCACAAGTAGCTAGAGTTTCGACTTAGGGATAAGAAGAAATCATTGAAGAACGCTCTGCCGAACCTTGAAGTTGCTGCCCAGACGCCCAAATAGTTGCCCAACTAGTTTCCCAGGCAACCTCGTTGTGCAAGTTGCCACGGCAACTGAGTTGCCCGTGCACTCTTTTACCAAAACGATCCAATCGGCTATCACACCTCAACTCACGATAACCTGGCCTATCTCTCTCTTTTTCTTTCATCTATTCTTTTAGTTTATTGCTTTTACTTTTCTCGTTAATTAAAACCTCTATTATCAATTGTGTTTTTATTCTCAGTGCAGTAACTTAAGCAAAGTGGCCCAAACCAATCCCTGTGGAGACGATACTCGATACTCATATCACTTTATTACTTGCGACATGTATACTTGCACATTTGCGTAGCACTTATCACACGCAACACTAGTAGCTGATCATCTCTCACATTTAGAGCATCTTCTTGAAGATGGTAAGACCAATCTTATAAGAGATGAATTTCCTGACGAGTATTTTCTTGAGTTAATGCCGTGCCATGGTACGCTGACATTGTCAACTACGTGGTAAGTAACATTCTTCCACCAGACTTGGCATACAATGCCAAGAAGAGGTTCTTGCGGGAAGTTAGGCAATACTATTGGGACGAGCCAATATTGTTCAAACAGTGTGGTGACCAAGTGATTTGCCGGTGTGTGCCTGAGGATGAACAACATAACATATTGCATCTATGCCATACCGCACCATATAGAGGTCACTTTGCTGGGGTAAAGACTGCTACCAAGGTACTGGAGTCAGGATTCTTTTGGCCTACACTATATAAGGATTCCCACGAGTATGCCAAGGTATGTGATCAATGCCAGCAGACAGGAAACATCTCTAGCAGACACCAACTACCGCTTCAAAATATTATACCTGTGGATTTATTTGATGTACAAGGGATAGACTTTATGGGTCCTTTTCCACCCTCATTTGGTAATGTATACATTCTTGTGGATGTTGACTATGTATCTAAGTGGGTAGAAGCTGTTGCTCTGCCAACGAATGATGCCAAGGCTGTTACCAAGTTCTTGCATAAACACATTTTTACTAGATTTGACGCCCCTATGGTGATTATTCACGATGAGGGCACCCATTTTAAGTGTAATCTAATCTCTAAAGCTTTGTGCAGGTATGGTATACAACAAAGAATTACCACTGCATATCATCCACAAACAAACGGGCAAGCTAAGATTTCAAATAAGGATATTAAGTACATTCTAGAGAACACTGTTAATCCATCAAGGAATGTCTGGTCATTGATACTAGATGAGTCCTTGTGGGCTTACATGACTACATTTAAAACTCCTTTAGGTACGTCACCATTTCGACTTATTTTCGGCAAACCATGCCATCTGCCAGTGGAGCTTGAGCATAAAGCCTACTGGGCCATCAAAACACTTGGCATGGCATGGAGAACTGCTGGAGAAAAGAGGTTACTAGACCTAAATGAGTTGGAGGAATTCAGAACACAAGCCCATAAGAACGCTATGATCTACAAGGAAAAAGCAAAACGTTAACATGATAGTAGGATAATGCTAAGACAGTTTGAGGTAAGCCAACGTGTTTTGTTATTCAACTCACGACTTAAGTTGTTTACAAGGAAACTCAGATCAAGATGGACGTGCCCTTATGAAGTTGTGAAGCTCTATTCTCATGGAGTTGTGGACATCAAGAATTTGAAGACGGGCGAAATCTTTAAGGTGGATGGCCAACGTTTGAAGCACTACATGGAAGGTGATCAGAACAATGCCAAAGAGGTGATCCACTTGGCAGAGGTAACATGAAAACACCATCAGGTTTGAACTTTTGTAAACATTAGGTTAATGTTTTTCTTTGTTTTTAGATTTTTAGGTTTTAATTGTTTTTCTTTCTTTTTAAGTTTCATGTTTTCATTCCTTTACTGTGTTGAAAGGTTTTCTTTGAGTTGTGCAGATTCATTATGCCAAGAACACTGTCAGGGGCTAACACTTCAATAGAAAAATCTGCCAGACATAGTGCCAGAACAGCTTGGCATGCGGCGGTGCTAAATTTGGAAGAATAAGAAAAACCCTCGCTTGACCGGCCCATTCAATAGGAGAGAGAGTTGTTTTTATTTGACTTTAAACCCTACCCGCCCAAAATCTTGTTTGAAATTTAAAATTTCAAATCAATTTCCTTATCACTCCAATCCTTACCCTATCTTATTACCTATCACCTTATCACTTCAACCTTATCACTCCACCTCTTTTTTAATTAATTCTTTTTATTTCCCATCATTATCCCTAATTACCAATCCCATTAAAACACTTAACCAACCTAAAACCTTTCACTTTCTCATCGTTGCCGGTTAAAGAAACAAAACATCTCTCTCACTTTATACTTCCTTTTCGATAATCAAGGGAAAAACAAATCATCTTTTTCTTTATCTTCATCATCGTTTCAAGTTCCTTCAACGAGTTTCAATGGCTTTATCCTCTATCTCACTCAAGCAATTCTTCAGTGAGGAGATCGAGAAAAAGTTTGAATCCAATTTTGCCTCAAGGAATTTTTGCTATAAGAAGCACTTCGACCTCAACACAGAGACGAACAATGGCTTCCCTCCGAAAGTCATGTCTATGATTAACTTGCACAAATGGACTCAGTTTTGCCAGCAAAAAAGTGAGGTTTAAGCCACAATCATCCAAGAATTCTATGCGCATCTTGTGACCAAGGATTCGCCATTCTTGATGATTACAGGTAAATGTGTTCGTTTCAATGAATGATATATTAATAATATGTTTGAGTTCGATGGTGTAGGAGATGAGCATTTTGAGTATGTTGTTCAATGAACGCTGCCAAAAGAAAGAGGCTGCTGGCAGATCTGTGCGAGCCTGGCACGGCATGGACAGTGTCATCCAAGGGGCACCGTTCGGTGAAGAGGCTGGCATTGAAGCCCTAATAGAGAGGATGGAATCACTTTCTCAAGGCGAATCTGATGCCCACATCCCATAATGAGACCGTGTCAGATGAAAGGATGATCCTGTTAAACTTCATTGTTATGGGGCACAAAATCAATATTGGCAAGCTCATTGTTAAGGAAACTTACTATGCGCAGCGAAAGGTACTGGAAGCTTGTTTTTCCCTTTGTTGATTTCTAATGTTTGTATGCTCCATGATATGCCAAGGCTTGATACGGATAAAGGGCAAACGATCAAGGGAACAACAATTACTGTTGCTATATAGAGGAATCTTGTTATTGTCGAGCCCAAGGATAAGGGGAAAGGAAAGGCAAGGGCACCTACGCCAAAGCCCAAGGAGTTAAGGGTTGCGCCAGCAGCCATGCCAGATTCTGTGCCAGACAATTCAATGGCAATGTTGTCCCAAATTCACCAATGCTAAGAGATTATTCTCCAAAAGCTGGAAAATGCTGATGAGCTCAATGTCAAGATGTGACACTACATCCAAGTCAGGGATGTTGTGGTCAGAGAGGCTCTTACAAAATTATCAACTAATTTTGTGCCAGAGTTTCTAGACTTCCCTGCCGAGCTCTCTGCCCACGATAATGTCATGCCAGCTAGTCTAGTTTATACCCCGTCTGATGCCACAGTCCCGTTGTCTCCAGATCAAGTTGAGTATGCCACCTCTAGTTCTTCATCTGAAACAAAGGAAACCAAAGCCAAGTCGCCAGTGACACCTGCTATACATATGCCATCTTATTCCACCGATGCACCTGCTGCATCAAAGCCTGCCAAGGAAAAAGAGGAAGTTGGAGCCTCTACTGCCGCTTCAAAACTGAGCCTGAAAAAGCACATGGCCCCTGATCGAGGGCCATTTGTGAGAAGAAAAACCTATGCTGCATGGCAAATAGTCTCCGATGAGGAGTCCTCTTCTTCCTAAACTTCTTTACATTTCATTCCATTGCATTTACATGATCATGCATTTTTAATTTTTTTTATTTTTCTTGTATATATGAGTTGTTTCATGCATTAGGGACAATGTACATCTTGGTTTTGGGGGTGTGCATTTTCTCACATTTATGCCATGCCATACATTTCATGTCTAAATTTTGTTGTCATGCCATTTAGTTCATGCATTTAGATAGATGCATACCGAACCACCAAAAAAAGAATAAAGAAAATTTTGCCTCGGTGTAATTTTGAAAAATATTAGCATTTGTTAGGCAAGTTTAATTTGATCTAGGTGTCTGTCCAATGAGGAGATTTTAATCTTTAGTTGTCATGCCATGCCAGCAGTATAGTATGCCAGGTTTGCTTGGCAATTGATCTCTAGTTTAGGGAATTGAACATACACTTAACACGTAGTATGTATCTAGTTCCTTAGCAAACTTAGACTTTTTGAAACTATGCTCAGATTTAGAAAAAAATGATGCCAGGGTAAAAAGAAATAAATAAGACAGCAATGTTCTGCCAAGGCAAGAAAAAACTGAAATGAACTCTTCTCTATATAGGGGTTATAAGTTATTTGGGGCTTCGTGGTTTGCTCCATCTTAGTTCTCAAGTCCAAAACCTTAGGGTATGAGTTGAAGAGAAAGCCTAGTGATGTCTAGATTAAGGTGGGGATTCGTGGTATGCTCCCTCTTATCTCTCACGCTAAATAGTGTCACGAAGCAAGCTTAAATGAATGCCAGCAAGAATCCCTTGGCAAAGAAACTTGATGCATATTGCCTACACTCATGCACTCTTCATGAACTTTGACTAGAGTTATATTGCTGCACTTGAATTACTACCTGCTTGGCATTATTGCGTGAGATACTGAGGACAGAAATAGAGTAAAATTCTGCTTGCCAGCATGTGTTGGCATTCAACCAATATTTTGTCGAGGTAACTTTTTCACAGTTTTTGTTTTTATTTTGTTTGCATTACTTGAGGACAACCAATGAGTTAGGTTTGGGGGTGTGTTACCTTTCCAAAAGTACTATTTTTAATGCCAATCTTATAATGCTTTTGCTTGTTTTTAGGTACATTTAGTTGCATTAGGAGGTTAGAATCATGCATTTGCATAAGGAGTTTAGAGTTTTGTCTATGCAGTGTGAAAAGTTGTTTTGTTGGCAATTTTGCAGGTTTGGCATAGGATTTGGCCCAGGAAAGCATCTTAGGAATGAATGCCAGAGAGAATGCCGAGTGCTGCTGGTATAGATGAACCAAACAATGCCAAGCACCAGTTGGTAGATAAGTGAACTTGATGCCATGCCAAGAAGTTGTTGGACCCCAAAAAATAGAAAATGATCAGGCTCCGAAAAGATAGCAATTGGATCAATCTCTGAAAAATAGCGGATAAGACGGTGCCAAGACTTGTTGGCAGATTTATGCCAAGCTTGGGCGCCAAGGCAACGTCGGCAGTATGACGTTAGCCCTAGCCTGATCAGCTCTCATTCAAATTTGGATAATATGATAATCTCTTATCCCTTGGGCAGTTAAAGTTCAAAATTTGAAGAGCTAATATTATCCCTTCCTCGTACGCCTATTTAAACACCAACCAAGCTAGCATTTGAGAGAGAGGAAGATCGGAGTAAGGAGTTGGTGTGTGACGATTGACAACTGGCTGCACCTAGGATGGGTGGTCCGACCAACTTGGCAGAGAAGCTTGGATCTTGAAGGGCTGCATCGAGAGACCGACCCCTTCTAGCCCATTTTCTCTCTCAAGTTATTTTATTTTGTTTTAAATGATGATGTACTTGGGAAACGTTTGTGGTTTTTTGGTTAAGTCCCTCACCATGAACTAATTTCATAGTTGGTGAGGGATGTTTGCGTTGAACGCTATTTTTATGTTTTAGTTTTCAATAATAAATCTGCCTTGGCAATGTTTTCACTATTCGGCATACTTTAATATTTCCTAAATACTATGCCAAGCGAAAGCTGTCACTATTGGCCTATTGCTCCTTAATATCTTAATAGACTTGGGGTGAGAACGAATAAGTTGTTGAATACTGAGGAGAGAAGCTTCGAGAGAAGTCATTCAAGTATATGAACTTACTTCGGGAGTGAAATCTATCCCTTAGGAGTATATATTGGATCTTAATCAAATTGGTTTATTTAAAAACAAACACTATAGAGATATATGGGTTTTTACATGATCAATTTAGGGCAATGACCATCGGGAGAGGTTTTGCTAATTTTGAATATGCTCGGAAAACAATGCCAAGAAAGGTTGTTATTAAAGGCAGGCACGTCATAAGTAGCGTGAAAACTAGGCATTCCCTGCCAACGCTCATCATTCACTAAAACACCTTCCTTGCCAACGTCTTTACTTTACTTTCATTCCTTTACTTTTTAGTTATTTTCCAAAACCAATTTCAAATCAAATCAACCTTTTTCTTAAGGCAAGTAACAATCAAGGCAATTAAATTCCAAGTCAATCTCTGTGGGATCGATACTCAGCTTACCAGCTGTATTACTTGCAGACCGTGTATACTTGCATGCAAAAGACTCATCTTGGCACGTTTTTATACTTTTCCAACACATATCTTTTGCCATTTTTTCCAGCATTCACTCAGAGAGTCTACAACAGTCCCCCCGCGTAACGATACGCTTGGGCCTGTAATGTCAAAATTAACTGGTTTTTCACATAAATCTAGATGCAATTGGCCCCTAGCAACTTGCAAACATACATATCAACCCTTGAATATACATAATCCATCATTTATACCAAAATTAGGCAAACAAAACAACATCATGCTTTCAGAGGACCACTCTAGAGGCATGCTTCCTAGACCACTTTGCCAAACTCACCAAAATGCACAATTAGGCCATTCACAGCACAAGCAACATGCCAACCCACTCAACATAGCATACTAGACTTGGTCAAACCAACACAACATGGCAATCCTCAAGGAAACTCTAGATGCATACCTAAACATCAATTCAACCTCAACTATAGGCAAGTAATAACATCAAGCTGAACAACATAAAACCATCATAAAAAACCAGCATAGAATCATTCTAAAGAACCATATTGCAACGAATTTACAACTCCCCAAAACCATGGCGAACACATTGCCTTATTAACCGAAAACGTAAACTGACTTCATATTCATACTCAAAAGTAGTTTATCTCTTGGATCCTTGCAAACCTTGCCTTTGCTACCCCGAACTTTAATGCTCTGCATCATTAGAAAAAGGAGAGCGTAAGCACACATGCTTAGTGAGGATGCTCATAAACAATGATGCATTAAAACCATTAAAATACCACATGCTTTCTTTTCCCAAAATATGATTACAACCTAAGCATGTTTCCATGATTCCAACCGAATCAAAACATAATAACCTTTATATAACGTCATATACATTCCACGCTTAAATCCCAAAGCATTATGAACAAGGTTCAAACACATGAACTTTCACATATATTGGCATTTATAGTGACCCGTATAGACTATCTCTATCCTACACACATATCGGATACACGGATCTCTCATACCATGCCTAGCTAAACTGCATGATATCCCAAACCTTGCCTCGTTAAACCACAAGATTTGACACCCTCGCCTAGTTAAACTGCGAGATTATACCCTTGCCTAGTTAAATCGCAAGATTTCATTCCTTGCCTAGTTAAACCGCAAGATCACCATCAATTTGAGTTGCCTAGTTAAACCGCATGCCCCAAATGAGGTCCCAACAGTCCAAGTGGCCTTGTTACACCGTCATACCTCAAGGACCCAAGGCCATATCAATTTTGTTTATATTTTATAGTGCACTTTTAATATTATGGCATGCCAAATATATCCTCTTGTTTTCTCATCTTGTCACATAACCAATATATCATTTACAAAACCATTTATTTACTGTTTTACAATGCAATTCATAAAACACCACATATGCAAATCTCATTGCCAATGCAATAACACCATTCCCAACCGGAATGAAAATCAATGCTCAATAGCATTTAACATACTTTCAACCCCTACATATGTACTCAAGATCATGCATTACCAGTAAATAAATCATACCATGTTTATCACCAAAAACATGCAAACAACATGCTCATATCCAAGCCGATATTCAAGAGAAAAATTTGTGAAAATTACTTCTAAGCTTAGGTAAGTGTCTCACGCTTACTCTAAACTCCCAATAACCTTTACAAACCTTTGTAAAGCATTAAAAACCAGCTTCCACTCACCGATACGCCTCGCCTTCCTTGCCAACGCGAAACAAGCTCTCGGCAAGCAACCAAACAACATCAATATTTGTCGCCTTGATTATCCCCTGTTTTAAACACATAAAACTAGAGGATAAATGCATTAAAATGCATTCAAACTATAGCCTAATAGCAATCTCCCGCGACTCTCAAGTTGCCCACTCGAAAACCATCCGAAACATACCAAAATTATCATCAAACGTTTCTAAAACTTAACCCAGCCATAAAAAAACAATTCAACCCATCAACCAACATCTAATAACATCCTTCTACCTCCAGCAAAGATTACACGATTATCTCCACAATAACTTAAAACTAGCAACCTAAATAATTAGAGATTCAAGAGTTTCAGGATTCTATTGATAAAAAAACTTATCAACATCAAAACACATCCAAAACATATATTAAATCAATCTCAAATTCTGGAAATCAGATCCACTTCGAAAATCACCATGTTTCATCAATATTTCCAAAGTAACTCAATTAAACATTGATAAAACATTAAAATCATATTACAACTTATAAATCAAGGATCAAATACTTGGGAATATCAATAAAGAACCATTTAACAGATGAGATCATAGATCTTACCCCTGTTATGGGATTTCTCCCTCAATTGGCTTGTTTAAAGCTAAGAAAACATAAGATTTCAATGAGATTTTGCAAAACAAAGTTAAAGAATCAAATTAAAATCAATAATCTGAATGGAAAGAGTCCCTCACCTCTAGATTTTGATGAAATTCTGAGTGTTTGGAAGAAAGAAGTTGAGAGAAAAGGTTTATGAAAAAGTTACATGAATTTCTTTTAAAAGCTAATAACTAACTTTAGATATTTAATCATTATTAACAACCTTTTAAAACACCTGTTTAAAATGATTTAATTGAAGGGAGAAACCACCAGTAAACACTTGGTAGATTAGCTCCTTAAGGACTCTAAGGATTTGACCTTTTGATTTTAGCCACTTTAAAATAGTTTTCAAAAATCGCATTTTGGTCTCTAACCCAAAATGTTATATTTCCAAATTCCTTTTTCTAAAATTGATTCCACAAAAAATCAATATATATTAAAAGATGATTTTCAACTATTTTTTGATATTTTTATCTTATCGAAAAATATACGATCCTGAATCTGACTCGAATCTCTAACCCGATCCACCAGACTGTGTAATAAACCTCAAAACCGACAGGCCCAAAATCGGGGTGTTACAGTGTTTATGTTGAAAGTAAGGCATGGTGGTTTTTGTAATAAACCATTTATGAATAGTTTTAGGAATAAATCGGTTTTAAAATCCATTGGATGACGTTTTGTGTTTGAGAGCTCCTCACTAAGCATTACGTGCTTACACTCTCTTTATCATTAATGCAGATTAGTGGATTGAAAGGCGGCAAGCAAGCAAGGAAGGACATCCAAGGACTTGGTTGCAAAGTATGGTTTGAGCAATACATAGTAGTAATAAGGGCAATGTGTCAAATGTTGATTTGGGAGGATTGTTTGCTAGACTCCCTATTTGTACAAGTTTTATATGTTGTTTGGATTTGAAAGAGGTTTCAAGTGCTTGACATGTGCTTAGTTTGGTGTTTTGGTTGTTGACTAGGAAGTATGCCTCTAGATTTTGTGAATGAGTGTGTTAGGCTCGCTAGAAGTGCATTAAAATGTTGGTATGTTGATTTCAAGCATGCTTATGTTGTTATATGATGTTTAGATAAGTATTGAATGTGTTTAGAAAGAGCCAAAGTGTTATATGTTGGACCTAGAGGTTATTACAGGCCTTAATGTATCGGTACGGGTTCCCTGGTGTTGGTATGTGGGGTCTGGAAAAGGCTCAATTCATCAAAATTTAACATAGCGTACCGATACGCCTGGCCACCATATTGGTATGCCTTGGGGAAAACTTACACTAGTATTGGTACGCGAGCTCCTGTACCGGTATGCCTCCTAGCTACTTGAATGTAATTTTCTAAAACAAAACATAGGGGATCGGTACATGGATGAACCGTATCGATACATGTTTACTCAGTATATCGTATCGAAATAGAGCCTAGTGTTTTAATACGTAGGGCATTTAAGTTGGTTGAACCGTATCGATACGTGGGTAGATCGTATCGGTACGCAGTGTTTAAATTTATGCTTTTGTCTGCCGAAGTTTGAAAATGGTGGAGTTTAGTCCCTGAATCTTATGTATGCAATTGAATGATCCTAAATTATTGTATTGAGCTGAAATTTATCACGTGATCATGAAATTGGACTAATGAAGGATTGGTAACCTTAATTTTAATGTAGACCATGTAATTTGTAGAAATTACATTTTGGTCCCCAATGTGGGTTTTTAAGCAATTGAACCCTGTTCTAAAATCTGATTTCAATATAGCGTTTTCGCTTAAGCATGTTCACCTTAGGATATTAAATTGATGCATTTAGATAAGTAAAAGAAAAAAATAGACCCGGTTTATGTTACTATCTCGAGTTTGCTTCGACAAACCTAATATGATCCTTTTAGTTAGGTTTCAGTTGGTTCGGGCTAAGGGGGTTACATTTGGTGGTATTAGAGACAGTTTTATGAAAAAAATGAAATGTTAATTGTTCAATGTTGATTGCTATGCATGGTGATTGTATATGTGTACGGTGTTTGATATATGCCATGTTGGGGTATTTTTGGGGACACATTGTCTTATTACTACAGTTATAAAATCATTTTGGTTTGAAATGAAAGTCTTGGATCCTTGATTGAAGCTGGTGATAAGTGTTCAAAAGTACTATTTTCTTACCCTTTTTACTCATATTATTGTTAGACTTAGGCTCATATTAGTTGCATAATTAGCCATTCATGCATTAATCCATGTTTCCTTCCATCGTTGAGCTTGATTACATAACTTGGTAGTTTTTGTGGGAAAACATGCTGCTTTGGTGTGTTTTGTGTGTATGTACAGGATCACTTGCCAAAGCAAGGCTAGAGCTAGTTGCCAAAGCAATGCATGAAGGAGACGCCGAGCCAGTTGCCAGGGTAATTGTCGACAAAGAACAAGGTGATATGGTAGTCGAAATTAATGACTAGACAAGCCCAAGATGACGTGGAGCAAAGCTAAATCCCAAAGGAGTTTGATTTTCATGAAGAGATTAAAGAAGAATTAAATTCCTAGAAGATAGGAGAAGTTCTAGAAGGAATATAATTATAATAAAGAATTATATTCATTAAAGATAATTTAATTCCAACTTAACTTCCTCCTCAAAGAAGGACTTTGACCTAGCCATATAAATTATAGGAATTTCGATAACTCCAAAAGAGAGCAAGATGAGAGAATTTTCGACAAGCATCTAGGGCAAGGAGATTTCGACAAGCTTCATTCTTCATCTTTTTCTTTCTTGTTCAATTTGGTTCATGCCAGGGATTATTTATCTTGTGTTTCTTTGGAACCTAGCCATGAACTAAATCTATTTGGCTATGGTTATTGTGTTTTGTGGTTGTGAGAAACTATTGGATTTTGTTTAGGTAATAGGAGTTTGCACTTTTCTATTCAAGGTTTATTCATTCATGGTTCTTATTCTTGTTTGCGAGTAAATTGGGAGAGGATCTCGTAACTTCATCTATTTATCTAATATCGGGAGAATTAGATTCAAGAAACGAATGAATATGATCTTTATTCAATCTATTGATGGTGAAGATTAATCCGGCTTAGGAATAAGTTAAGGATTTCAACGGCTAAGAGGAACGCAAGATTGGTTGTTGTTCACCCTTGATTCACGC
The DNA here is from genome assembly GCA_019671005.1 of Hibiscus mutabilis. Taxonomy (NCBI): domain Eukaryota; kingdom Viridiplantae; phylum Streptophyta; class Magnoliopsida; order Malvales; family Malvaceae; genus Hibiscus; species Hibiscus mutabilis. Next base: position 19,864,458 of record CM033755.1, read on the forward strand.
AGGGATGTATTATTAAGGCATGCACAAGTAGCTAGAGTTTCGACTTAGGGATAAGAAGAAACCATTGAAGAACGCTCTGTTGAACCTTGAAGATTGCTGCCCAGACGCCCAACTAGTCGCCCAGGCGACCATCGATTAGTTGCCAAGGCAACCCCGTTGTGCAAGTTGCCACGGCAACTGAGTTGCCCGTGCACTCTTTTACCAAGACGATCCAATCGGCTATCACACCTCAACTCACGATAACCTGGCCTATCTCTCTCATTTAATTACATCGCCTTTTACTTATTAGCTTTCTAGATTAGTTATTAGTTAAAACTCCTATAATCTTCTACTTGTGTTTTCTTTTACTTTTTACAGTGCAAGAGACTAGATTCTTGAAGTGGCACCAATCCCTGTGGAGACGATATCTTTTATACTATAACTTGCAACGTGTATACTTGCACAATTGCGTAGCACTTATTACGCGCAACAAGTTTTTGGCGCCATTGCCGGGGATTGGCAATAGCAACTTTATTTTTATTTTCTTGCACTTTCTTTTTACTTTTCTTGTTTAAGATTCAAAGGGCTAACAAACTTTGGTTTTGCATTGGTATATGACCAGGGCGAGACCGATTACACCAGAATATCCCTTTGATCCAGAAATCGAACGAACCTTACAAAGACTTAGACGAAGGATAAGAGTAGCAATGGCTAATCAAGATGGCAATATGAATCAAGATGTTCCAGCAGGAGGATGAGTAATTCTTGCACGAAACAGAACTATTCGAGACTATCTTGAAGAAGATCTTCATGGACTTAATCCAAGAGTTGTCGCACCTGAAATTGAAGCTGACCACTTTGAGTTGAAACCGATAATGTTTAATATGATCAACACAATTGGTCAATTTGGCGGCTCAGCAACTGAAGATGCACGACAACATCTTAAATCTTTCCTCGAGATTTGTAAATCGTTCAAAATACACGGAGTCACCCCCGATGTTTTACGATTAAGATTATTCCCCTATTCACCGAGGGATAGGGCGAAAGCATGGTTGAATAGCATTCCTGCCAGATCAATAGCATCTTGGACCAATCTTTGTCGTGATTTCCTTGCTCGGTTTAATCCTACAAATTTGACTGATAATCTTCGTAACGACATTACTTCTTTTTGGCAGGCAGATGATGAATCCATGTACGAGGCTTGGGAGCGATATAGAGAAATTCTACACAAATGCCCCTACACGGATTCTAGGTGTGGACTCAAGAAACAATGTTTTACAACGCCGTGAATACACCAACAAGGATGATGCTAGATGTCTTGGCAAACGACATACTCAAAGATAAGTCGCCGGAGGAAGCAATGCAAATTCTAAATAGGCTGGCCAAGAATGATTATCAATTCCCCTATACTAGAAGATGAGGAGTTAGACGCCAAGCCACAATACATGAACTAGGATCATCAGATTCAATTTCGGCACAATTGGCCACTTTAACCAAGATGGTCCAGAACATGCAAAAATCAAACAACACACATGAGGTCAAGGTAATAGATTCTTTTTGTGAGTTATGTGGTGATAACATGATTCTTCTGAATGTATGCAGAATCCGGAATCCAGCTTCTATGTGGGGAATTACAATCGGAACACCAATGTTATGTCCAATACATACAATCCAGCTTGGAAGAAGCACCCAAATTTTTCATGGAGTAATTCCAACAATGCTCTAAACTAGAACAATCAGAATGCACAAGTATCGAGATTCCAGCAGAATATGCCACAGTAACAGTTGCCGCAGCAACAACCGACAACATCTAGTTATTTGGAAAATTCTCTAAATGCTTTTATGATGAAAACTGAATCTTATATGGCTGAGAATAGTAACTTCATAAAAAGAACTAATGCTTTTATTAACAGGACCGAGATGAGATTGCAAAACCAAGAGGCAGCAATCAAATCATTGGAAAATCAAGTCGGACAGTTTGCTCAAAATTTGAATACTAGACCGCTAGGAGGTTTACCTAGCGATATGAAGTCGCAAGAGGAACTGGCCATGAGCAATGTAAGGCGATCACCACTAGAAGTGGCCAACAACTTAGAGAGGCTCAAGCCCGCTCATCAAACAAAACTCCACAAAAAAATCAAGACGAACCTAACGGCAAAGCCTTAGATGCTGAACCAGGAATTGCCGCGGCAACCGGCAATAAGCATGCCTCGGCAACCGACAATAAGGATGCTTCGACAACTTGTGATAAGCATGCCTCGGCAACCCCAGTTGATAATGCCTCGGCAACTCTAGTTGTTCTGGCAATACCGTCAATCAGGTTACAAACCAATGAAAGGATCGAAGATATTCGACTTCCACCACCATTCCCACAAAGGTTGAAGCGACAAAAGTAAGAATATCAATTCAAGAAGTTTCTTGATATCCTAAAGCAAGTCCACATCAACTTGCCATTGGTGGAAGCAATTGAACAAATGCCGAACTATGCCAAGTTTCTTAAAGACATTGTGTCCAAGAGAACAAGGCTAGGAGAGTTTGAAACAGTTGCCGCAACAGAGGGATGCATGGCCATGTTGCACAATCGTATGCCACCTAAGTTGAAGGATCCCGAAAGTTTCACAATACCCTGTTCCATTGGAAACCACTATGTCGGGAAAACGTTATGCGACCTTGGGGGTAGCATAAACTTGATGCCTAAATCAGTTTTCCAGAAACTAGGAATCGGGAAGGCAAGACCTACAACAGTTAGGCTACAACTAGCCTACAGATCCAATGTGCATCCAGAGGGAAAAATCTAGGACATACTGGTAAAAGTTGATAAATTTATTTTTCCTGACTTTATTGTTTTGGATTGTGAATTAGATGAACATGTACCTATCATTCTCGGGAGACCATTCCTAGCAACAGGGAGAACCTTGATCGATGTTGAAAACGGAGAACTCACAATGAGGGTGAATGACCAGCAAGTTAAACTAAATGTGTTCCAAACACTAAGGCATGCCGATGATCTAGAAGAATGCCAACATCTTCATGCCACGACAGAGTTTAACTTTGACGAGGAATTTAGTTACCTCGGCAACTACATTGCCGATCAAGAGGAACCTGAGGAGTATGAAGAACCGGTCGATGAGGAACAACAAGAAGAGGCAAATTGGCTAGTCAATCGACCGGGTACATACTTTGAACCACTGGATTACTCAGGTAAGGAAAGCAAGCTCGAAAAACCCTCTATTGAACAACCATTGATTTTTGAGTTGAAACAATTGCCAGAGAAACTAAAATATGCATACTTAGGAACCGACAATACATTGCCTGTAATTATTTCTTCTAAGTTACAACCTAAGCAGGAAAAGAAGCTGATCAAAATGTTGAAGCTACACAAAAAGGCAATAGGATGGACAATTGCCGACTTAAAAGGAATTAGCCCGGTAATGTGCATGCACAAGATTTTGTTGGAGGATGATCACAAACCTTCAATTGAAGCCCAGAGGAGACTGAATCATGCCATGAAAGGGGTTGTAATGAAAGAAATCATCAAGTGGCTTGACGCCGACATTATATACCCTATCTCTGATAGTACATGGGTAAGTCCGGTACAATGTGTACCGAAAAAAGGAAGGTATAACGGTGGTAAGTAATGAAAACAATGAACTCATTCCAACCAGGACTGTGACCGGTTGGAGGGTTTGTATGGATTATCGAAAGCTAAACAAAGCCACTAGGAAAGATCACTTCCCATTACCCTTTATTAATCAAATGCTTGACCGTCTTGTAGGTAAACCCTTTTATTGTTTTCTTGATGGTTATTCAGGTTACAATCAAATTGCCATAGCACCAGAAGATCAAGAAAAGACAACCTTCACATGCCCATACGGTACTTATGCTTTCCGAAGGATGCCGTTCGGATTGTGTAATGCCCCGACAACCTTCCAAAGATGCATGATGGCACTCTTTTCAGACATGGTCGAAGACTTCTTTGAGATCTTCATGGATAATTTTTTTGTTTTTGGTAATGACTTCGACAGCTGTCTTGGCAATTTAGAGAGGGTGTTGGCAAGATGTGAAGAAACTGATTTAGTCCTCAATTGGGAGAAATGCCATTTTATGGTAGATGAAGGAATAGTGCTCGGCCACAAGATTTCATCCAAGGGAATTGAAGTAGACAAAGCCAAGGTAGACGCGATCGAGAGATTACCCCCACCAAGTTCGGTTAAAGGAATTCAAAGTTTTCTTGGACATGCAAGTTTTTGCAGGAGGTTCATTCATAATTTTTCTAAAATCACTAAACCCTTGTGCAATTTGCTTGAACAGGATAAAGTCTTTGATTTTGATGATTCTTGCATCCAAGCATTCGAAACCCTAAAGGAAAAGCTTGCCTCGGCACCCATTGTCATTCCACCAGATTGGACACTACCTTTTGAGCTCATGTGTGATGCAAGTGATTTCACGGTAGGAGCAGTCCTAGGCCAACGCACAGGCAAGACCTTCCATGTGATATACTACGCTAGCAAAACTCTTAATAGTGCAAGTGAATTACACAACAACGGAGAAAGAGTTACTAGTTGTAGTTTTTGCATTTGACAAGTTCCGATCCTATTTGATTGGTACAAAGGTAATTGTTCATACGGACCATTCGGCAATCAAATATCTATTTGCTAAAAAGGATGCCAAACCTCGTTTGATTCGTTGGATATTACTTTTACAAGAATTTGATATTGAAATTAAGGATAGGAAAAGAACAGAAAATCAAGTGGCCGATCACTTATCACGTTTAGAACGTAATAGGGAGGAGGACACGGATCTAGAGATATGCGATGCATTCCCGGATGAACAAATTTTAGTTTTCTCAGCAACCATGGATGCACACGCCTCAACAACTCTCGACGCTGCAGCAGCCTTTGACGCGCACGCCTCGGCAATTTTGGCAGCAGTCGCCAAGGCAGCACATGCCTCGGCAATACCCTGGTACACGGATTTAGTTAATTTCCTTGTTTATGTTATTTTACCTTATGGCCTTACTCACCAAGGGAAGAAGCGGTTCCGCCATGATGCTAAGCATTACTTTTGGGACGAGCCTCTTTTGTTTAAACAATGTGCAGATCAGGTTATACGCCGATGTGTCCCTGAAGAAGAGCAACAGAATGTACTCTGGCAATGCCATTCTTCACCCTATGGAGGACATTTTGGAGGAACTCGTATCGCGGTCAAAGTTTTGCAATTTGGGTTGTATTGGCCAACATTGTACAAAGATGCCCAAAACTTTTACAAGCAATGTGATCGTTGCCAGAGGACGGGCAATATCTCTAGACGACATGAGATGCCGCTCAGAACATCATCGAGATGGAATTGTTCGATGTATGGGGGATCGATTTTATGGGACCTTTCCCATCTTCATTCGGCAACCTCTACATTCTACTTGCCGTCGACTACGTGTCTAAATGGGTTAAGGCAGCTGCAGTTCCCAACAACGATTCCAAGACCGTGCAATGATTCTTGCAGAAAAACATATTTACACTGTTTGGGATGCTGAGAGCAATTATCAGTGACGAAGGCAAGCATTTTGACAACAGATTTATTGCCAAGATGCTGCAACGCTTCGGCGTATCACACAAGATTGCCACGACATATCACCCACAAACCAACGGGCAAGCAGAAATTTCCAACTGGGAATTAAAGGGTATACTCGAGAAAGTTGTAAATCCTTCTAGGAAGGATTGGTCATTAAGACTAGATGAATCGATTTGGGCATATCGCACTGCATTCAAAACACCCTTAGGTATGTCCCCTTTCCGACTTGTCTATGGCAAAACATGCCATCTACCGGTGGAAATCGAACATAAGGCATACTGGGCAATCAAGACCGTGAATATGGATTAGGAAAGTGCCGGACAAAAGCATTTGTTGGACCTCAACGAGATAGAAAAATTTCGTGCACTCGCCTATAACAATGCACGAATCTACAAGGAGAAAACAAAGCAATGGCATGACAAGAAACTATTTCCACGACAATTCACGCCAGGGCAACTGGTTCTCCTATTCAATTCTCGGCTAAAACTTTTCCATGGAAAGCTGAAATCAAGATGGTTGGGACCATTCGAAGTTGTCAAACCATTCTCCCATGGTGCCGTGATAATCAAGTCCATCACTGACAAACATGAATTCAAAGTTAATGGATAAAGATTAAAGCACTACAATGGTACCCATGTGGAACGCAACAAAGAAGTGGTCAACTTAGGAGATGCATGAGCATGCTCTCCTTTCGATATTTTATTTTTAATTTTGTCAAACTATTTAATTTCTATTTTTTATTTTTTTATTACTTTTGATTATTTGTTTTTTTTAGGATAGATTTATTTTCTTCTATCTTTCTTTAAGTTTAAGAATCCCTTTACACATCTTTATTTATTTTCTTTTATTAGTTTATCTTTAATCTTAATCCTTATTTGATTTGTCTTTGAATTGTAGGAAAAGAGTTCAAGATAAAGAGGAATTTTAATCTAAGAAGGAAAACATCTTCAACAAGGAAATTAATGGGCTGAATCTAAGGCTTATATAAAGCCTCCAACTTGCCCTAATTAAATCCCCCATGCCGTCACCCTCCCTCTAAACCAAAACCCTTTTTTCTTCTTCCCCTAATCCCACCCACCATATTTACCACCTATCTTTTCTATAAAACCCATCACCCTTAACCTATTCCTACTTTTTATCTTGTAACTCTTTAGTTTCTTTTATTTGTTTTTACAAAACTCACAACAAAGATCATCCATGGCATCCAAAATTAAAATTTTGGTTCATCCAAGTTCCTCCAAAGAACTAAGATACAAGAAGTTTGCTACACCGTGGTTCAAGAAAGATTTCACTCCAGGTTTGAAAGCCGGAAGATTTATGAAGAACAAGGCTTTGAATACTCCAACTCTAATCAAGATTTCAACCTTGAACCATTCATCTTCGAGAGGATTGCACATCAAAAGTGGCAAATCTTTTGCCATCAATCGGAACCGGGCAACATCTCATGGGTAAGAGAATTCTATGCTCACTCACCTAACCCGGATAATCCTTATGTTTTTGTTCGTGACAAGGCCACACTCATAAGCCCCGAAAATGTCAACACCTTTTACGGGCTTTACATTGAGAAGGACGAGTATCAAGCCTTCGTTGATCAAATCACGCCCAAGAAACTCGACAACGTGCTTCAAGAACTCACTAAACCGGGAACTCATTGGAACGACGGTAAATACAAGGGCACGGTAAATCGCCTTCGGCTTAAACCCGAGGAAAAACTATGGAATAAGTTTGTTAAAACTTCTTTAATGCCCACCACACACAATACTACCGTTGATATACCACGTCTTTTTCTCATACATTCCATCTTGCATAATCGCATCATTAACATTGGAAAAATTATTTGTGATGAGATTTTTGTATGTAGCTCAAAAGATAAGGGTTCTCTTTTCTTCCCTTGCTTAACTTCTAATCATTGCAAGGAGATGCATGTCCCTAGTGAGTCCACCGATGAAAAGGCCCTACCAAAGTCCGGTTGGAATCAAGCACAAATCTGAAAGCTAATGGGAGAGGCACCGGGAAAATCTTCAAGGCCTCCAATTGCCGCGGCAACTCCTGCTCCCCCGGCAATCCCTAATGCCCAAGCACCTAACGCCTGGGCAACTTAGCCATCAACCCCGTGACACTTTGAAGCACTCTTGCAACCATTAGTGAGCCACCTAAGGCAAATTGAAGACCGACAAATAATGTTCATGCGGTACATGAAGGAGTACAACAATGCCATCACCCAAGTCATCCTAGAAAAGTACCCGGACAATCGCGTGCCGTTCCCAATCTTTCTTGCTGAGATCCTTGCCCTGGCAACCAATAAAGTAGTAGCCACGACAATCGCAACAGATGATGCCGCGACAACCTATATCGTACCTGCACAAGCAGATGCCCCGGCAACCAACCCTGAAGATGCCACGGCAACCAAAGCTAAAGACATCCCGACAACCACTGCAAAAGCCAAAGGTAAAGCACCTATGCCCGAATCAACTCTTACGGAATCATTTTCTGATTTTTCAGATTCGGACGAGTCCTCCATTGCACCAAAAAAGACCGCATCAATTGAATCCTCCAACCGAAAAGCCAATGACACTGATGAAGAGGACGATGAGGACAACTCCGTACGAGGATCGATTCCACCACCGGCAACAAGAAAACAACCATCGCGTTCAAGCAAGAGAATCAAGACACCGACCAAAAGAAAACTAATCATCCATGATGACGAACTCTCGGAGTAAGTCCTCGTTTGCATTTTGTTTTTCGTTAATTTTATTTAATACATGCATTGAGGACAATGCCTCACTCGAGTTTTGGGGGGATTGTTATTATTAGTTACCATGTTTAGTTACATTCATCTTAAGTATTACATTTAGGATACATAAATTGCTTGCCATGCCTTTAATTGGAACAAAAATTGCTTAGATTTGATGAATATCCGATGATGACTTTGCCAATACACTTAATTGATAGAATTTTTATTCTAGGATAACCATGGAAAAACTTAGAATTTTACTATGATGCTAAATTTGATGAAACACTTTTGTGGTTTGATTGATTTAAGGAATTCTAGTGAACTTAGGTTGATAATTAACAAATTGGGGGATTAGAATAAAAATTGGATGAATGCTAGAGGTGCCCAAAATTGGCTCTAGCACGTGCTAAAAAAATTGATCACTAGAGGTGCCCGAAACTGGCTCTAGTATGTGCTAAAAAAAATTTATCGCTAGAGGTGCCCGAAACCGGCTCTAGTCGAATAAAACTAAAAACAAAACACTAGAGGTGGCCAAAACTGGCTCTAGTTAAAACATGTTAAAAAGAACCCAATGGAGTAATTTGAAAGCCTTTTGTTTGCATAGAATCTGAAAAATCAACTTGCACACAACTCCGCACACACTCACAAGCATTATAGTTTGATTTCGAGTTACTCCTAAGTTTTCCGAAAAATGAAAAGCCAATCATACTTTGTGCCCCAGTTTTGAGAATTCAAATCAAGTTCAAAGCTAAGTTTGTGAAAATTGAAGTCTTGGCAGGTAATTATTAGTTTGCATTGCTTGAGGACAAGTAATAGGTCGAGTTTTGGGGTGTGATAAGTGTTCAAAAGTACTATTTTCTTACCCTTTTTACTCATATTATTGTTAGACTTGGCCTCATATTAGTTGCATAATTAGACATTCATGCATTAATCCATGTTTCCTTTCATCGTTGAGCTTGATTACATAACTTGGTAGTTTTCGTGGGAAAAGATGCTGCTTTGGTGTGTTTTGTGTGTATGTACAGGATCACTTGCCAAAGCAAGGCTAGAGCTAGTTGCCAGGGCAATGCATGAAGGAGATGCCGAGCTAGTTGCCAGGGCAATGCATGAAGAAGACGCTGAGCCAGTTGCCAGGGCAATTATCGACAAAGAACAAGGTGATTTGGTAGTCGAAATTAATGACTAAACAAGCCCATGATGACGTGGAGCAAAGCTAAATCCCAAAAGAGTTTGATTTCCATGAAGAGATTAAAGAAGAATTAAATTCCAAGAAGATAGAAGAAGTTCTAGAAGGAATATAATTATAATAAAGAATTATATTCTTTAAAGATAATTTAATTCCAACTTAACTTCCTCATCAAAGAAGGACTTTGACCTAGCCCTATAAATTAGAAGAATTTTGAAAACTCCAAAAGAGAGCAAGATGAGAGAATTTTCGACGAGCATCTAGGGCAAGGAGATTTTGACAAGCTTCATTCTTCATCTTTTTCTTTCTTGTTCAATTAGGTTCATGCTAGGGATTATTTATCTTGTGTTTCTTTGGAACCTAGCCATGAACTAAATCTTTTTGGCTATGGTTATTGTGTTTTTTGGTTGTGAGAAACTATTGGATTTTGTTTAGGTAATAAGAGTTTGCACTTTTCTATTCAAGGTTTATTCATTCTTGGTTCTTATTCTTGTTTGCGAGTAAATTGGGAGATGATCTCGTAACTTCATCCATTTATCTAGTATTGGGAGAGTTAGATTCAAGAAACGAATGAATATGATCTTTATTCAATCTATTGATGGTGAAGATTAATCCGGCTTAGGAATAAGTTAAGGATTTCAATGGCTAAGAGGAGCGCAAGATTGGTTGTTGTTCACCCTTGATTCACGCAGGGATGTATTATCAAGGCATGCACAAGTAGCTAGAGTTTTGACTTAGGGATAAGAAGAAACCATTGAAGAATGCTCTGCCGAACCTTGAAGATTGCTGCCCAGACGCCCAAGTAGTTGCCCAACTAGTCGCCCAGGCGACCATCGATTAGTTACCAAGGCAACCCCGTTGTGCAAGTTGCCAGGGCAACTGGGTTGCCTGTGCACTCTTTTACCAAGACGATCCAATCGGCTATCACACCTCAACTCATGATAACTTGGCCTTCTCTCATTTAATTACATCGCCTTTTACTTATTTGCTTTCTAGATTAGTTATTAGTTAAAACTCCTATAATCTTCTACTTGTGTTTTCTTTTACTTTTTACAGTGCAAGAGACTAGATTTTTGAAGTGGCACCAATCCCTATGGAGACAATATCTTTTATACTATAACTTGCAACGTGTATACTTGCACAATTGCGTAGCACTTATTACGCGCAACAGCTGGCCTAATTATTTTTGTTTTGGTGTAATTATCATGCCTTAGATACATTTTTATACGATGCCACAGAGGAGAAAATTGCGATCGAGTGAGAATACTGCTGTCAGAGGGTAGAGAGTTAAGGGAGAGATAGTACATCTTGAGGGATTACCGTCTCTCCCGCCTAATCCTTTTAAAGGAGTGGAGCAAGTACCACCTACACCACATGGTCCGGTGTTTGGTAATCTGACGCATTTGGTTCAGGCGATGACTAGAGCATTTTAGGCCGCGATAGATGGAGTTTATGTACTCTTACCGACACCCGCTGCTACTGTTAATCTGGGGTTGCCGTTAAAGTATCTACGTAGCTTAGGAGGAGTTGAGTTTAGAGGGTTGGCACATGAGGCATCCGAGGAGTGGATTACCATTACAAATTAGATTCTAGTTTAGATAGGGTGCAGTGATGACTGTAAGCTGAGATGTATTGTGTCTTTGTTGCAAGGTGATGCGTACAATTGGTGGACCACTGTGATCGCGGGCATAAAACCCGGTGATGCGACATGGGAATTCTTCCAGGCTACCTTCAAAAAGAAATATCTATGAGTTAGATACTTGGATGAAAAGAAATATGAGTTTGTGGCCTTGGTACAGGGAAGTATGTCAGTATCTGAGTACGAGGTGTAGTTTGTGAGGCTGAGTCAGTATGCGTCTGAGTTGGTGCCAGATGAGAAGTATCGATGTGATCGATTTTGTTACGGGTTCGAAGCAGGATATAAAGACATATATGTTGGCCATTGATTATACGTATTTTGACGTGTTGGTTACACATGTGAAAGATATCGAGCAGAGTTTGGGTTTATATTTTTGTATAGGAGGTTCTGGTTTTAGGAAGAGAGCTACGAATTTTGGTTCCGGTGGTGGCCAGTATAAGAGGCACCGTGTTCGAAGGCATCTTTCTGAGTTGGGCCGTGGTAAGAATCGAGTTGGGAAAGGACAACTACCTGAGTGTGTACAGTGTGGGAAGCAGCACTCAGAGTTCTATTAGAGATTTTCAAAAGTCTGTTGGGGCTGTGGATTGAGAGATCATGTTAGACGTGATTGCCCCTAGGTGAAACGAGTTGGTCCAGCTCCTGCGCCCATTGCTGATAATACTTGTTGGGTTTGTGGGTCTGGGGATCATACGAGGCATGATTTCTCGATGTTAACTAGAGGTGTACAGGCTCATGCACCTACTGTTGTACCACTGAGAGGCCGTGGGAGCGTTCATGGTAATTTTGAGAGAAAAAAAGAAGAATAGATGACTGTGACACATACAATGATAGTTTGACCTGAGGGTGGTGGGCCACTAAGAATCTGTGCACATCATGAGGAGATGAATGACACAGACATGATAGCATGTACTTTTACCTTACAGTCTATGTCATTACATTCTTTGGTAGATTTTGGTTCTATGCATTCATATATTTTGCATGAGCATGCTCATTTGCTTGATATACTGGTGGAAAGGTTAGATATCGGTCAGCAAGAAACGAGTTCTTTTGGAGGGACGGTCATTATGAGGATGTTGTATAGGAGGTGTCCTCTGAGGGTTCAGGGTCATGTGTTTGCGGCTGATTTGATGGAGCTGACGTTTCATGGTTTTAATGTGAGCATGCGCATTTGCCTGGATTGCCATCGGATCAAGAGATGGAGTTTTGTATTGAGACATATGTTGATACGACTCTGGTGTCGATTACATCGTATCATATGGCACTAAAGAAGTTGAAGACGCAACTTCAGGAGTTTTGTATTGAGACATATGTTGATACGACTCTGGTTTTATCCAGCCTAGTATTTTACCGTAGGGAGCACTGATGTTGTTTGTAAAAAAGAAGGATGGAACGTTGAGAATATGCATCGATTATCGGTAACCGAGAAAGTTAAATATTAAGAATAAGAAACCCTTACCGCGAATTGATGATCTGTTCGATTAGTTCTGGGTGCTACAATGTTTTTCAAATTGACCGAAGATCTGGATATTATCAGTTGAAGGTTAGGATAATGATGTGTCAAATAATGCTTTTTGTATAAGCTATGAGCATTATGAGTTTCTGTTGATGGCTTTTGGGTTGACGAATGTGCCTGCAGCATTCATGGATATGATGAATCAGGTGTTCCATGAATTCTTAGATCAATTCGTAGTAGTGTTCATCGATGACATTCTTGTGTACCCTCGTATCAAGGAAGATCATGACCGACACTTGCAGATTATGTTGCAAACCTTGTTGGATAACCAGCTTTACGCCAAGTTGAGCAAGTGTGAGTTCTAGCTGGAAGTCTTCCTACCAGTCTTATTCAATTTCGGTAGACCGTAAAGTGGTAAGGTATTATCATAAGAGAAGAAAGTCATCGATTTACAAGGACTAAGGACGATGAAGGATAAGGGGAAGAAGCGGGGTAGAGTAATGGTTAATTTGTCAGGCTCATGATCTGTAGAATGCGGGTTTTGTTTCGGCAGAAGGTATCTGAGTAGATCCGAAGAAGGTTGAGGCAGTTATGAGTTGGAAGCAACCTAAGTCAGTAACAAAAGTTCATAGTTTCTTTGGGTTGGCCAGTTACTATCGTCACTTTTTGGATGGGTTTTCAAGGGTTGCTGCTCCGTTGACCAAGTTGTTGCAAAAGGATGTATGGTTCGAGTGGACATGGGCTAGACAACAAGCTTTCGAGAAGTTAAAGGAAGCTTTGACACAAGCCTCGATCTTGATTCAACCTGAGTCAGGTTGGTTTATAGTGATGCATCCTACGTTGGTTTAGGGTATGTGTTGATGCAAGGTGGGAAGGTTGTGGCTTATGCATCGAGACAATTAAAGGTGCACGAGCGCGATTACCCTACTCATGATCTTGAGCTTACTGCGGTAGGGTTTGCGTTGAAGATCTGGAGACATTACCTGCATAGTGAGAAATGTATTGTGTACACATATCATAAGAGTTTGAAGTATCTGATGTCGCAAAAGGAGTTGAATATTAGGCAACGTAGATGGTTAGAGTTGCTTAAGGATTATGATTTGACAATTGAGTATCATTTGGGCAAGGCAAATATTGTGGCCGATGCTTTGAGTAGAAAAGTTGTTGTGGAGTTGAGGGTCATGTTTGCGAGGTTAAGTGTGACACATGATGGTGGGTTGTTGGCTGAGTTGCAAGTAAAACCATCTTTATCGCAGTTGATTAAGGAAAACAACCTTATGATAAGGCGTTGGTACCATATGTCAAGGACATCATGGATGGAAATCCTACGGATTCCCACTTTAATGGTGATGGGGTATTGTGTTTTAAGGATCAGATAATGGTGCCTAGTGATGTTGAGTTGAGGTGGATGATTATGAACGAGGCATATGCCAGTCTTTTTGCTATGCATCTCGATAGTAGCAAAATTATCGAGATTCAAAGGATGATTACTATTGGGTGGGTTTGAAAAAGGATATGGCTGATTTTATTGCTAGATGTATGGTATGTTAGCGTGTGAAGGCTGAACATCAGTTTCCTTTCGGGTTGTTGCAACCGTTAGAGATTTTGGAATAAAAAAGTGAGAGGATCACCATGGATTTTGTGTCAGGGTTACCTTTGACACCGACAAAAAAGGATTCTATTTGGGTGATTGTTGATCGGTTTACAAAGTGTGCACATTTTCTACCAGCGCATACGACGTATACTTTGGATAAGTTGGCGAATCTACATGTTGCTAAAATTGTGAGGTTGCACGGGGTACCCAAGTTGATTGTTTTGGATAGGGATTCGCAGTTTACAACAAGGATTTGGGAGTGTTTGCATCGAGCTTTGGGTACTCGCTTAAATTTTACTACTTCGTATCATCCTAAGATGGATGGCCAGTTTGAACGTGTGATTCAAATTTTGGAGGATATATTGAGATGTTGCATCATTGAGTTCCAAGGAAATTAGGAAATACAGTTTCCTTTAGTAGAGTTTACGTACAATAACAGTTATCAGGCAAGTATAAAGATGGCACTGTATGAATCCTTGTATGGTAGGAAGTGTCGTACGCCGTTGTGTTGAGCTGAGGCTGGGGAAAAGTATGTTTCTGTGCCTGATGTGTTGAAAGACATGGATAAAAAGGTAAATCTTATTTGTGATTGGTTGAAAGAGGCCTCGGATAGGCAGAAATCCTATATGGATTTGAAGCGTAGAGAAATTGATTACGCGGTTGGTGAAAAAGTTTTCTTGAAAGTTTCACCTTGGAAGAAGGTGTTACGCTTTAGGCGCAACGAAAAGTTGAGTCTGAGGTTTATTGGACCCTATGAGGTGTTGGAATCTATTCGTCATGTGGCAAATTGGTTGAGTTTGCCTTCTGAGTTGGAAAAGATTCATGATGTGTTTCATGTATCCATGTTGCGGAAGTATCGGTTGGATCCGTCGCATGTGATGCAGTGGAGGATGTTGAGTTACGAACAAATTTGTCTTATGATGAGGAACTAGTGGAGATTCTTGACTCTAGTAGTAAAGTTCTTCGTGGCAAGACGATTGAGCTTGTTAAGGCGTTGTGGCGACATCGCGGTGTTGAGGAGGCTACATGGGAGAGTAAGTCGGACATGTTAAAGTAGTTTTCGCATCTATTTCCATCAAGTAAATTTTGAGGATTAAATTTCTTAAGAGGGGGAGTTGTAACACCCCGGTTTTGAGCCTAGGAGTTTTCTAGGTTGATTAGACGGTTTAAGGGACCAGATAGTGGATTCGAGGCGGTTTCGGGATTTAATGTGGAATAAATATTTTTAAGTGAGATAAAAATATGGAAAAGTATTTAAAATTCATTACTTAATATATATATATATGTAAATGATTTTGGTAATGTTAATTTTGGAAAAGGAATTTCGAAAATGGACATTTTTTCTAGTGACCAAAATGTAAAGTTTTAAAATTATTTTTAGTGACTATTTTGCAAAATGGTCAAAACTTAGAATCTTTAAGGAGCTATTTAGCCAAAGTCTAATATCAGAATTTTCTCTTTTAATTGGATATGTTAAAAATGTTTTATATTAAATAAGAAAGGTTTGGGGAAGTTAATTTCATAATTAGCTTTTAAAGAAAATTTCACGTAACTAACATTTCACCAAAACTTTTCTCTCAAATTCTCTCCAGCCAAACATTCTTTTCCACTTCAATTTTCTTAGGTAATCACTTGATTTCAATATTCTTTTGTTTTCAAATTGATCTTTAATGGTTTCTGTTAAGTGTCTGAAAGTACTATTTTAGTTACCCTTTTTATTCTTATTATTGCTAGACTTAGGCTCATATTAGTTGCATTAATAGCCATTCATGCATGTTTGCATTGTTTCCTTGGTGGACAAGCGTGATTTCATATTTTGCTTAATTTTGTGGAAAAAGATACTGCTTTGGTGTGTTTTGTGTGTGTGCAGAATCACTTGCCAAAGCAAGGCTGGAACCAGTTGCCAGGGCAATGCATGAAGGAGATGCCGACCTAGTTGCCAGGGCAATTGTCGATAAGGGATAAGATGATATGGCAGTAAAAATTGACGACTAGATAAACCTAAGATGACGTGGAGCAAAGTTAAATCCCAAAGGAGTTTGATTTCCATGAAGAGGTTAAAGAGATATTAAATCCCAAGAAGATAGGAGAAGATCTAGAAGGAATTTGAACATAATAAAGAATTATATTCTTTAAAAGTATTTAATTCCAACTTAACTTCCTCCTCAAAAAAGACTTTAACCTAGCCCTATAAATTGAGGACCAAGCCGTCAACTCCAAGGGAGAGCAAGTGAGAGATTTCGACAAGAGAAGGAGGGAGAGATTTCGACAAAGGCTTCAACCATTCTTCATCTTTTTCTTCTTTGTTCGATTAGGTTTATGTTAGGAATTCTTTGTTTGTGTTTCTTTGGAACCTAGTGTTAAGTGTTCAAAAGTACTATTTTTATTACCCTATTTATTCATATTATTGCTAGACTTAGGCTCATATTAGTTGCATTATTAACCATTCATGCATGTTTGCATTGTTTCCTTGGTGGACAAGCTTGATTTCATATTTTGCTTAATTTTGTGGAAAAAGACACTGCTTTGGTGTGTTTTTGTGTTTGTGCAGAATCACTTGAGCAAGACTGGAACCAGTTGCTAGGGCAATGCATGAAGGAGATGTCGAGCTAGTTGCCAGGGCAATTTTTGATAAGGGATGAGATGATATGGCAGTCGAAATTGATGACTAGATAAGCCCAAGATGACGTGGAGCAAAGTTAAATCCCAAAGGAGTTTGATTTCCATGAAGAGGTTAAAGAGAAATTAAATCCCAAGAAGATAGGAGAAGATCTAGAAGGAATTTAAATATAATAAAGAATTATATTCTTTAAAAGTATTTAATTCCAACTTAGCTTCCTCCTCAAAAAAGACTTTGACCTAGCCCTATAAATTGAGGACCAAGCCGTCAACTCCAAAGGGGAGAGAGGGGAGAAATTTCGACAAGAGCAAGGAGAGATTTCAACAAAGCTTCAACCATTCTTCATCTTTTTCTTCTTTGTTCAATTAGGTTTATGTTAGGAATTATTTGTTTTGCGTTTCTTTGGAACCTAGCCATGAACTAAATCTATTTGGCTAAGGTTATTGTGTTTTGTGGTTGTGAAAAACAATTGGATTTTGTTTAGGTAATAAGTGTTTGCACTTTCAATTCAAGGTTTACTCATTCTTGGTTTTTCTTCTTGTTTGCGAGTGAATTGGGAGAGGATCTCGTAACTTCATCTATTTATCTAATATCGGGAGAGTTAGATTCAAGAAACGAATGAGTATGGTCTTTATTCAATCTATTAATGGTGAAGATTAATCCGGCTTAGGAATAAGTTAAGGATTTCAACAGCTAAGTGGAGATTAATATTGGTTGTTGTTCACCCTTGATTCATGCAGGGATGTATCATCAAGGCATGCACAAATAGCTAGAGTTTCAACTTAGGGATAAGAAGAAACCATTGAAGAACGCTCCACTGAACCATGAAGTTGCGGCCCAGCCGCCCAAGTAGTTGCCCAGGCAACCGTCGATTAGTTGCCAAGGCAACCCCGCTGCGCAAGTTGCCATAGCAACTGAGTTGCCCTTGCACTCTTTTACCAAGACGATCCAATCAGCTATCACACCTCAACTCACGATAACCTGGCCTAGTCTCTCTCATTTGATTACATCTTCTTTTTCTTATTTGCTTTCTAGTTTAGTTGTTAGTTAAAACTCCTACAATCACCTACTTGTGTTTTTACTTTTTACAGTGCAAGAGATTAGATTCTTGAAGTAGCACCAATCCCTGTAGAGATGATATCTTTTATACTATAACTTGCGACGTGTACACTTGCACAATTACGAAGCACTTATTACGCGCAACACCTAGCCATGAACTAAATCTATTTGGCTAAGGTTATTGTGTTTTGTGGTTGTGAGAAACAATTGGATTTTGTTTAGGTTATAAGAGTCTGCAATTTCAATTCAAGGTTTACTCATTCTTGGATCTTATTCTTGTTTGCGAGTGAATTGGGAGAGGATCTCGTAACTTCATCTATTTATCTAATATCAGGAGAGTTAGATTCAAGAAACGAATAAGTATTGTCTTTATTCAAACTATTGATGGTGAAGATTAATCCGGCTTAGGAATAAGTTAAGGATTTCAACGGCTAAGAGGAGCGCAAGATTGGTTGTTGTTCACCCTTGAATCACACAGGGATGTATTATCAAGGCATGCACAAATAGCTAGAGTTTCGACTGAAGGATAAGAAGAAACCATTGAAGAACATTCCGCCGAGCCTTGAAGTTGCTGCCCAGCCGCCCAAATAGTTTCCCAGCCAATTGCCCAGGCAACCGTCGATTAGTTGCCAAGGCAACCCCGCTGCGCAAGTTGCCACGGCAACTGAGTTGCCCTTGCACCCTTTTACCAAGACTATCCAATTGGCTATCACTCCTCAACTCACTATAACCTGGCCTATTCTCTCTCATTTGATTACATCTTCTTTTACTTTATTGCTTTCTAGTTTAGTTGTTAGTTAAAACTCCTACAATCTTCTACTTGTGTTCTTTTACTTTTTACAGTGCAAGAGACTAGATTCTTGAAGTGGGACCAATCCTTGTGGAGACAATATCTTTTATACTATAACTTGCGACGTGTACACTTGCACAATTGCGGAGCACTTATTACGCGCAACAAGTTTTTGGCGCCGTTGCCGGGGATTGACAATAGCAACTTTGTTTTTATTTTCTTGCACCTTTTATTTTTCTTGTTTAAGATTCAAAGGGCTAACAAACTTTGGTTTTGCATTAGTTTATGACCAGGCGAGACCGATTACACCAGAATATCCCTTTGATCCAGAAATTGAACGAACCTCGCAAAGACTCAGACGAAGGTTATGAGTAGCAATGGCTAATCAAGACGGTAATATGAATTAGGATGTTCCAGTAGAAGGAGTGATTCTTGCACGAAACAGAACTATTCGAGACTATCTTGAAGAAGATCTTGAAGGACTTAATCCAGGAGTTGTCACACCTGAAATTGAAGCCGACCACTTTGATTTGTAATCGCTGATGTTCAATATGATCAGCACAATTGGTCAATTTGGCGGCTCAGCAACTGAAGATGCACGACAACATCTTAAATCTTTCCTCGAGATTTGTAATTCATTCAAAATACAAGGAGTCACCCCGGATGTTTTACGACTAAGATTATTCCCCTATTTACTGAGGGATAGGGTGAAAGCATGGTTGAATAGTATTCTTATCGGATCAATAGGATCTTGGACCGATCTTTGTCGTGATTTCCTTGCTCGATTTAATCCTAAAAATTTGACTGATAAGCTTCGTAACGAAATTACTTCTTTTCGACAAGCAGATGATGAATCCATGTATGAGGCTTGGGAGTGATATAGAGAACTTCTACACAAATGCCCCTACACGGATTCCCAGTGTGGACACAAGTAAAAATGTTTTACAACGCTGTGAATACACCAACAAGGATGATGCTAGATGCCTCGACAAACGACATACTCCTAGATAAGCCGCCGGTGGAAGCAATGCAAATTCTAAACAGGCTTGCCAATAATGATTATCAATTCCCATCTGCTAGAAGATGAGGAGTTAGACGCCAAGCCACAATACATGAATTAGGATCATCAGACCCAATTTCAGTACAATTGGCCACTCTAACCAAGATGGTCCAGAACATGCAGAAACTAAACAACACACAGGAAGTCAAGGTAATGGATTCCTTTAGTGAGTTATATGGTGGTAACCATGATTCTTCTGAATGTATGCAGAATCCGGAATCCAGCTTTTATGTGGGGAATTACAACCGGATCAACATTGTGATATCCAATACATATAATCCAGCTTGGAAGAAGCACCTGAATTTTTCATGGAGTAATCCCAACAATGCTCTAAACCAGAACAATCAGAATGCACAAGCATTGGGATTCTAGTAGAATATGCCACGACAACAGTTATCGCAGCAACAACCGACAACATCTAGTTCTTTGGAAAATTCTCTCAATGTTTATGTTGAAAACTGAATCTTATATGGCTGAGAATAGTACCTTCATAAAAAGAACTGATGCTTTTATTAACAAGACCGAGATGAGATTGCAAAACCAAGAGGCGGCAATCAAATCATTAGAAAATCAAGTCGGACAATTTGCTCAAAACCTGAATACTAGACCGCATGAAGGTTTACCTAGCAATACTGAAGTCGCAAGAGGAACTGGCCTTGAGCAATGTAAGGCGATCACCACTAGAAGTGGCCAACAACTTAAAGAGACTCAAGCTCGCTCATCAAACAAAAATCCACAAAAAGAACTCAACGGCAATGCCTCAGATGCTGAACCAAGAATTACCGCGGCAACCAGCGATAAACATGCCTCGGCAACCAGCGATAAGGATGCCACGACAACCAACGATAGGCACACCACGACAACTCCAGTTGACAATACCTCGACAACTCCAGTTGCCAAGGCAATACCGTCAATCAGGTTCCAGACCAATGAGAGGATCGAAGATATCCGACTTCCACCACCATTCCCACAATAGTTGAAGCGACAAAAGCAAGAATATTAATTCAAGAAGTTTCTTGATATCCTAAAGCAAGGCCACATCAACTTGCCATTGGTTGAGGCGATTGAACAAATGTCGAACTATGCTAAGTTTCTGAAAGACATTGTGTGCAAGAGAACAAGGCTAGGAGAGTTTGAAACAGTTGCAGCAACAGAGGGATGCATGGCCATGTTGCACAATCGCATGCCACCCAAGATGAAGGATCCCGGAAGTTTCACAATACCTTGTTCCATCGGAAACCACTATGTCGGGAAAGCATTATGTGACCTTGGAGCAAGCATAAACTTGATGCCTAAATCAGCTTTCCAGAAACTAGGAATCGGGAAGGAAAGACCTACAACAGTTATGCTACAGGTAGCCGACAGATCCTATGTGCATCCAGAGGGAAAAATCGAAGACATACTAGTAAAAGTTGATAAATTTATTTTTTACGCTGACTTTATTATTTTGGATTGTGAAGCAGATGAGCATGCACCTATCATTCTCGGGAGACCCTCCCTAGCAACAGGGAGAACCTTGATCGATGTTGAAAAGGGAGAACTCACAATGAGAGTGAATGACCAGCAAGTTAAACTAAATGTGTTCCAAACACTAAGGCATGCCGATGATCCAGAAGAATGCCAAATTCTTCATGCCACGATAGAGTTTGACTTCGACGAGGAATTTAGTTGCCTCGATAACTACATTACCGATCAAGAGGAACCTGAGGAGTATGAAGAACCGATCAATGAGGAACAACAAGAAGATGCAAATTGGTTAGTCAATCGACCAGGCACATACTTTGAACCACTGGATTACTCAGGTAAGGAAGGTAAACTCGAAAAGCCCTCCATTAAACAACCACCGATTCTTGAGTTGAAACAGTTGCCAGGGAAACTAAAATATGCTTACTTGGGAACCGATAATACATTGCCTGTAATTATTTCCTCTAAGTTACAGCCTGAGCAGGAAAAGATGCTGATCAAAATGTTGATGCTACACAAGAAGGCAATAGGGTGGACAATCACCGAGTTAAAGGGAATTAGCCCAGCAGTGTGCATGCACAAGATTTTGTTGGAAGATGATCATAAACCTTCGATTGAGGCCTAGAGGAGACTGAATCATGCCATGAAAAGGGTTGTAATGAAAGAAATCATCAAGTGGCAGCATCATATGCCCTATCTCTATAGTACATAGGTAAGTCCAGTACAATGTGTACCAAAAAAGGAGGTATAATGGTGGTAAGTAATGAAAATAATGAACTCATTCCAACCAGGACTATGACCGGTTGGAGGGTTTGTATGGATTATCGAAAGCTAAACAAAGCCACTAGGAAAGATCACTTCCTATTACCTTTTATTGATCAAATGCTTGACCGTCTTGTAGGTAAAACCTTTTATTGTTTTCTTGATGGTTATTCAGGTTACAATCAAATTGCCATAGCACTAGAAGATCAAGAAAATACAACCTTCACATGCCCATACGGTACTTATGCTTTCTGAAGGATGCCATTCGGATTGTGTAATACCCCGACAACCTTCCAAAGATGCATGATGGCATTTTTTTCAGACATGGTCGAAGACTTCCTTGAGATCTTCATGGATGGTTTTTTTGTTTTTGGTAATGACTTCGACAGTTGCCTCGGTAATTTAGAGAAGGTGTTGGCAAGATGTGAAGAAACCAATTTAGTCCTTAATTGAAGAAGTGACATTTTATGGTGGATGAAGGAATAGTGCTCGGCCACAAGATTTCATCCAAGGGAATTGAAGTAGACAAAGCCAAGGTGGACGTGATCGAGAGATTACCCCCACCAAGTTCGGTTAAAGGAATCTGAAGCTTCCTTGGACATGGAGGTTTTTACAGGAGGTTCATTCATAATTTCTCTAAAATTACTAAACCCTTGTGAAATTTGCTTGAACAGGATAAAGTCTTCAATTTTGATTATTCTTGCACTCAAGCATTCGAAACCCTAATGGAAAAGGTTACCTCGGCACCCATTGCCGTTCTACCCGATTGGACGCTACCTTTTGAGCTCATGTGTGATGCATGTGATTTCGTGGTAGGAGCAGTCCTAGGCCAACGCACATGTAAGACCTTTCATGTAATATACTACGCTAGTAAAACTCTTAATAGTGCTCAAGTGAATTATACAACAACAGAGAAAAAGTTACTAGCCGTAGTTTTCGCATTTGACAAGTTCTGGTCCCATTTGATTAGTACAAAGGTAATTGTTCATACGGACCATTCGGCAATTAAGTATCTATTTGCTAAAAAGGATGCCAAACCTCATTTGATTCATTGGATATTGCTTTTACAAGAGTTTGACATTGAAATTAAGGATAGAAAAGGAACAGAAAATCAAGAGGCCGATCACTTATCACGCTTAGAACGCAATAGGGAGGAGGACGCGGATTTAGAGATATGTGATGCATTCCCGGATGAGCAACTGTTAGTTACCTCGGCAACCATGGATGCGCACGCCTTGGCAACCCTCGACAACTCTAAACGCGCATGCCTCGGCAACCCTTGACGCACACACCTCGGTAACTCCATAGGCATATGCCTTGGTAACCATGGAAGTATTTGCCACGGCAACACATACCTCGACAATACCCTGGTATGCAGATTTAGTTAATTTCCTTGTTTGTGGTATTTTACCTTATGGCCTTACTCACCAAGGAAAGAAGCGGTTCCGCCATGATGCTAAGAATTACTTTTGGGACGAGCCTCTTTTGTTTAAACAATGTGCATATCAGGTTATACGCTGATGTGTCCCTGAAGAGGACCAGCAGAATGTACTCCGGCAATGCCATTCTTCACCCTATGGAGGACATTTTGGAGGAACACGTACCGCGACCGAAGTTTTGCAATCCGGTTTGTATTGGCCAACACTGTACAAAGATGCCCAAGAGTTTTACAAGCAATGTGATCTTTGCTAGAGGACGGGCAATATCTCTGGATGACATGAGATGCTGCTCCAAAACATCATCGAGGTGGAATTGTTCGATGTATAGGGGATCGATTTTATGGGACCTTTCCCATCTTTATTTGGCAACCTCTACATTCTACTTGTCGTTGACTACGTGTCTAAATGGGTTGAGGCAGTTGCAGTTCCCACCAACGATTCTAAGACCGTGCAACGATTCTTGCAGAAAAATATATTTACACGGTTTGGGATGCCGAGAGCAATTATCAGTGATGAAGGCAAGCACTTTGACAACAGACTTATTGCCAAAATGTTGCAATGCTTCGGCGTGTCACACAAAATTGCCACAGCATATCACCCACAAACCAATGGGCAAGCAGAAATTTCCAACCGAGAATTGAAGGGTATACTCGAGAAAGTTGTAAATCCCTCTAGGAATAATTGGTCAGTAAAACTAGATGATGCACTTTGGGCATATCGCACTGCATTCAAAACACCCTTAGGTATGTCTCCCTTCCGACTTGCCTATGGCAAAACATGCCATATGATAAGTGTTCAAAAGTACTATTTTTCTTACCCTTTTTACTCATATTATTGTTAGACTCAGGCTCATCTTAGTTGCATAATTAGCCATTCATGCATTAATCCATGTTTCCTTCCAACGTTGAGCTTGATTACATAACTGGGTAGTTTTTGTGGGAAAAGATGCTGCTTTGGTTTGTTTTGTCTGTATGTGCAGGATCATTTGCCAAAGCAAGGCTAGAGCTAGTTGCCAGGGCAATACATGAAGGAGATGCCGAGCTAGTTGCCAGGGCAATGCATGAAGGAGACGCCGAGCCAGTTGCCAGGGCAATTGTCGACAAAGAACAAGGTGATATGGTAGTCGAAATTGATGACTAGACAATCCCAAGATGACGTGGAACAAAGCCAAATCCCAAAGGAATTTGATTTCCATGAAAAGATTAAAGAAGAATTAAATTCCAAGAAGATAGGAGAAGTTCTAGTAGGAATATAATTATAATAAAGAATTATATTCTTTAAAGATAATTTAATTCCAACTTAACTTCCTCCTCAAAAAAGGACTTTGACCTAGCCCTATAAATTAGAGGGGAATTTCGACAACTGAAAAAGGGCAAGAGGAGAGAATTTTCGACAAGCATCTAGGGCAAGGGGATTTCGACAAGCTTCAATTATTCATCTTTTTCTTTCTTGTTCAATTAGGTTCATGCTAGGGATTATTTATCTTGTGTTTCTTTGGAACCTAGCCATGAACTAAATCTATATGGCTATGGTTATTGTGTTTTGTGGTTGTGAGAAACTATTGGATTTTGTTTAGGTAATAAGAGTTTGCACTTTTCTATTCAAGGTTTATTCATTCTTGGTTCTTATTCTTGTTTGCGAGTGAATTGGGAGAGGATCTCGTAACTTCATCTATTTATCTAATATCGGGAGAGTTAGATCCAAGAAACGAATGAATATGATCTTTATTCAATCTATTGATGGTGAAGATTAATCCGGCTTAGGAATAAGTCAAGGATTTCAACGGCTAAAAGGAGCGCAAGATTGGTTGTTGTTCACCCTTGATTCACGCAGAGATATATTATTAAGGTATGCACAAGTAGCTAGAGTTTCGACTTAGGGATAAGAAGAAACCATTGAAGAACGCTCTGTCGAACCTTGAAGGTTGCTGCCCAGACGCCCAAGTAGTTGCCCAACTAGTCGCCCAGGCAACCATCGATTAGTTGCCAAGGCAACCCCGTTGTGCAAGTTGCCACGGCAACTGAGTTGCCCGTGCACTCTTTTACCAAGACGATCCAATCGGCTATCACACCTGAACTCACGATAACCTAGCCTATCTCACTCATTTGTTCTCATTTATTCTTTTACTTTATTGCCTTGTAGTTTAGTTATTAGTTAAACTCATATAATCATTTATTTGTGTTTTTACTTTTTACAGTGCAAGATACTAGATTCTTGAAGTGGCACCAATCCCTGTGGAGATGATATCTTTTATACTATAACTTGCAACGTGTATACTTGCACAATTGCGTAGCACTTATTACGCGCAACAAGTTTTTGGCGCCATTGTCGGGGATTGGCAATAGCGACTTTGTTTTTATTTTCTTGCACTTTCTTTTTACTTTTCTTGTTTAAGATTCAAAGGGGCTAACAAACTTTGGTTTTGCATTGGTATATGACCAGGGCGAGACCGACTACACCAGAATATCCCTTTGATCTAGAAATCGAACGAACCTTACAAAGACTTAGACGAAGGATAAGAGTAACAATGGCTAATCAAGACGGCAATATGAATCAAGATGCTCCAGCAGGAGGAGGAGTGATTCTTGCACGAAACAGAACTATTCGAGACTATCTTGAAGA
The DNA here is from genome assembly GCA_019671005.1 of Hibiscus mutabilis. Lineage (NCBI taxonomy): Eukaryota > Viridiplantae > Streptophyta > Magnoliopsida > Malvales > Malvaceae > Hibiscus > Hibiscus mutabilis. Next base: position 19,890,427 of record CM033755.1, read on the forward strand.
AGATCTTGATGGACTTAATCCAGGAGTTCTCGCACCTGAAATTGAAGCCGACCACTTTGAGTTAAATCCAGTAATGTTTAATATGATCAACACAATTGGTCAATTTGGCGGCTCAGCAACTGAAGATGCACGACAACATCTTAAATCTTTCCTCGAGATTTGCAACTCGTTCAAAATACACGGAGTCACCCCTGATGTCTTACGATTAAGATTATTCCCCTATTCATTGAGGGATAGGGTGAAAGCATATTTGAATAGCATTCATGCCGGATCAATAGCATCTTGGACCAATCTTTGTCGTGATTTCCTTGCTCGGTTTAATCCTACAAATTTGACTGATAAGCTTCGTAACGACATTACTTCTTTTCGGCAGGCAGATGATGAATCCATGTACGAGGCTTGGGAGCGATATAGAGAACTTCTACACAAATGCCCCTACACGGATTCCCGGTGTGGACTCAAGTAACAATGTTTTACAACGCCGTGAATACACCAACAAGGATGATGCTAGATGCCTCAGCAAACAGCATACTTCTAGATAAGTCACCGGAGGATGCAATGCAAATCCTAAACAGGCTGGCCAAGAATGATTATCAATTCCCCTCTACTAGAAGAGAAGGAGTTAGACGCCAAGCCACAATACATGAACTAGGATCATCAGATTCAATTTCGGCACAATTGGCCACTTTAACCAAGATGGTCCAGAACATGCAGAAACCAAACAACACACATGAGGTCAAGGTAATGGATTCTTTTTGTGAGTTATGTGGTGATAACCATGATTCTTCTGAATGTATGCAGAATCCGAAATCCAGCTTCTATGTGGGGAATTACAATCGGAACAACAATGTGATGTCCAATACATACAATCCAGCTTGGAAGAAGCACCCGAATTTTTCATGGAGTAATCCCAACAATGCTCTAAACCAGAATAATCAGAATGCACAAGCATCGGGATTCCATCAGAATATGCCACGGCAACAGTTACCACAGCAACAACCGACAACATCTAGTTCTTTAGAAAATTCTCTAAATGGTTTTATGATGAAAACTGAATCTTATATGGCTGAGAATAGTAACTTCATAAAAAGAACTGATGCTTTTATTAATAGGACCGAGATGAGATTGCAAAACCAAGAGGCGACAATCAAATCATTGGAAAATCAAGTCGGATAGTTTGCTCAAAATCTGAATACTAGACCGCAAGGAGGTTTACCTAGCGATACTGAAGTCGCAAGAGGAACTGGCCATGAGCAATGTAAGGCAATCACCACTAGAAGTGGCCAACAACTTAGAGAGGCTCAAACCCGCTCATCAAATAAAACTCCACAAAAAGATCAAGATGAACCTAGCGGCAAAGCCTCAGATGCTGAACCAGAAATTGCCTCGGCAACCGACAATAAGCATGCCTCGACAACCGACGACAAGGATACTTCGGCAACTTGCGATAAGCATGCCTCGACAACCCCAATTGATAACGCCTCGGCAACTCTAGTTGTCCCGGCAATGCTGTCAATCAGGTTCCAAACCAATGAAAGGATCGAAGATATTCGACTTCCACCACCATTCCCACAAAGGTTGAAGCGACAAAAGCAAGAATACCAATTCAATAAGTTTTTTGATATCCTAAAGCAAGTCCACATCAACTTTCCATTGGTGGAAGCAATTGAACAAATGCCAAACTATGCCAAGTTTCTTAAAGACATTGTGTCCAAGAGAACAAGGCTATGAGAGTTTAAAACAGTTGCCGCAACAGAGGGATGCATGGAAATGTTGCACAATCGTATGCCACCCAAGTTGAAGGATCCCGGAAGTTTCACAATACCTTGTTCTATTGGAAATCACTATGTCAGGAAAGCATTATGCGACCTTGGGGCTAGCATAAACTTGATGCCTAAATCGGTTTTCCAGAAACTAGGAATCGGGAAGGCAAGACCTACAACAGTTATGCTATAGCTAGCCGACAGATCCTATGTGCATACAGAGGGAAAAATCGAGGACATACTGGTAAAAGTTGATAAATTTATTTTTCCCGCTGACTTTATTGTTTTGGATTGTGAAGCAGATGAGCATGCACCCATCATTCCCTGGAGACCATTCCTAGCAACAGGGAGAACCTTGATCGATGTTGAAAAGGGAGAACTCACAATGAGGGTGAATGACCAGCAAGTTAAACTAAATGTGTTCCAAACACTAAGGCATGCCGATGATCCAGAAGAATGCAAACTTCTTCATGCCACGACAGTGTTTAACTTCGACGAGGAATTTAGTTACCTCGATAACTACATTGCAGATCAAGAGGAACCTGTGGGGTATAAAGAACCGGTCAATGAGGAACAACAAGAAGATGCAATTTGGCTAGCCAATCGACCAGGAAAAGAAGCTGATCAAAATGTTGATGCTACACAAGAAGGTAATAGGGAGGAGGACGCGGACCTAGAGATATGCGATGCATTCCCGGATGAGCAACTTTTAGTTGCCTCGGCAACCATGGATGCGCATGCCTCGACAACCATGGACGCGCACGCCTTGGCAACTTTTGACGCCACAGCAGCCTTTGACGCGCACACCTCGGCAATTTTGGGAGCAGTCGCCACAGCAGCACATGCCTCGGCAATACCCTGGTACGTAGATTTAGTTAATTTCCTTGTTTGTGGTATTTTACCTTATGGCCTTACTCACCAAGGGAAGAAGCGGTTCCACCATGATGCTAAGCATTACTTTTGGGATGAGCCTCTTTTGTTTAAACAATGTGCAGATCAGGTTTTAAGCCGATATGTCCCTGAAGAAGAGCAACAGAATGTACTCTGGCAATGCCATTCTTCACCCTATGGAGGACATTTTGGAGGAACTCGTACCGCGGCCAAAGTTTTGCAATCCGGTTTGTATTGGCCAACATTTTACAAAGATGCCCAAGACTTTTACAAGCAATGTGATCGTTGTCAGAGGACGGGCAATATCTCTAGACGACATGAGATGCCACTCCAGAACATCATCGAGGTGGAATTGTTCGATGTATGGGGGATCGATTTTATGGGACCTTTCCCATCTTCATTCGGCAACCTCTACATTCTACTTGCCTTCGACTACGTGTCTAAATGGGTGGAGGCAGCTGCAGTTCCCAACAATGATTCCAAGACCGTGTAACGATTCTTGCAGAAAAACATATTTATACAGTTTGGGCTGCCGAGAGCAATTATCAGTGACGAAGGCAAGCATTTTGACAACAGACTAATTGCCAAGATGTTGCAACGCTTCGGCATATCACACAAGATCGCCACGGCATATCACCCACAAATCAACGGGCAAGCAGAAATTTCCAACCGGGAATTGAAGGGTATACTCGAGAAAGTTGTAAATCTCTCTAGGTCATTAAGACTAGATGACGAACTTTGGGCATATCGCACTGCATTCAAAACACCCTTAGGTATGTCCCCCTTCCGACTTGTCTATGGCAAAACATGCCATCTACCGGTGGAAATCGAACACAAGGCATACTGGGCAATCAAGACCGTGAATATGGATTGGGAAAGTGCCGGACAAAAGCGTTTGTTGGACCTTAATGAGATAGAAGAATTTTGTGCACTCGCCTATAACAATGCACGAATCTACAAGGAGAAAAGAAAGCAATGGCATGACAATAAACTATTGCCGTGGCAATTCATGCCAGGGCAACTAGTTCTCTTATTCAATTCTCGGCTAAAACTTTTCCCGGGAAAGCTGAAATCAAGATGGTCGGGACCATTCGAAGTTGTCAAACCATTCTCCCATGGTGCCGTGATAATCAACTCCATCACTGACAAACATGAATTCAAAGTTAATGGACAAAGATTGAAACATTACAATGGTGCCCATGTGGAACGTAACAAAGAAGTGGTCAACTTAAGAGATGCATGAGCATGCTCTCCCTTTGATATTTTATTTTTATTTTTATTTTATTTTTATTTTTATTATTTTCGATTAAATTTTTTATTTTATTTTTTGAACTATTTTTTTTATTTTTTATTATTATTATTATTTAGGATAGATTTTCTTCTTTTTTTTATCTTTTTAAGTTTAAGAATTCCTTTACACATCTTTATTTATTTTCTTTTATTAGTCTATCTTTAATTTTAATCCTTATTTGATTTGTCTTTGAATTGTAGGAAAAGAGTTCAAGATAAAGATGAATTTTAATCCAATAAGGAAAACATCTTCAACAAGGAAATTAATGGGCTGAATCTAAGGCTTATATAAAGCCTCCAATTTACCCTAATAAACTCCCTTGCCATCACCCTTCCCCTAACCCAAAACCCTCTTTTTCTTCTTCCTCTAATCCCACCCACCATATTTACCACCTATCTTTTCTATAAAACCCATCACTCTTAACCTATTCCTACTTTTTATCTTGCAACTTTTTAGTTTCTTTTCTTTTCTTTTATTTGTTTTTACAAAACTCACAACCAAGATCATCTATGGCATCCAAAATTAAATTTTTAGTTCATCCAAGTTCCTCCAAAGAACCAAGATACAAGAAGTTTGCTACATCGGTGGTTCAAAAAAGATTTCACTCCAAGTTTGAAAGCTGGAAGATTCATGAAGAACAAGGCTTTGAATACTCCAACTCTCATCAAGATTTCGGCCTTGAACCATTCATCTTCGAGAGGATTACACATCAAAAGTGGCAAATCTTTTGCCATCAATCGGAACCGGGAAACATCTCATGGGTAAGAGAATTCTATGCTCACTCACCTAACCCGAATAATCCTTATGTTTTTGTTCGTGACAAGGCCATAGTCATAAGCCCCGAAAACGTCAACACCTTTTACGGGCTTTACATTGAGAAGGACGAGCATCAAGTCTTCGTTGATCAAATCACGCCCAAGCAACTCAACAAGGTGCTTCAAGAACTCACTCAACCGGGAACTCATTGGAACGATGGTAAATACAAGGGCACGGTAAATCGCCTTCGGCTTAAACCCAAGGCAAAACTATGGAATAAGTTTGTTAAAACTTCTTTAAAGCCCACCACACACAATACTACCGTTGATATACCACGTCTTTTGCTCATACATTCTATTTTGCATAATCGCATCATTAACATTGGAAAAATTATTTGTGATGAGATTTTTGTATGTAGCTCAAAAGATAAGGGTTCTCTTTTCTTCCCTTGCTTAATTTCTAATCTTTGCAAGGAGATCCATGTCCCAAGTGAGTCCACCGATGAAAATGCCCTACCAAAGTTCGGTTGGAATCAAGCACAAATCCAAAAGCTAATGGGAGAGACACCGGGAAAATCTTGAAGGCCTCCAATTGCCGCGACAACTCCTGCCGCCCTGGCAATCCCTAATGCCCAAGCACCTAACGCCCGGGCAACTCAGCCATCAACCCCGGTACACTTTGAAGCACTCTTGCAACCATTGGCAAACCACCTAAGGCAAATTGAAGACGGACAATTAATGTTCATGCGGTACATGAAGAAGCACAGCAATGCCATCACCCAAGTCATCCTAGAAAAGTACCTAGACAGTCGCGTGTCATTCCCAATCTTTCCTACCGAGATCCTTGCCCCGGCACCCAATGAAGTAGTCGCCACGGCAACCTACATCGTGCCTGCACAAGCTGATGCCACGACAACCAACCCTGAAGATGCCACGGCAACCAAAGCTAAAGACATCCCGGCAACCACTGCAAAAGCCAATGGTAAAGCACATATGCCCGAATCAACTCCTACGGAATCATGTTCTGATTTTTCAAATTCGGACGAGTCATCCATTGCACCAACAAAGACCGCACCAATTGAATCCTCCAAGCGAAAAGCCAATGACACTGATGAAGAGGACGATGAGGACAACCCCGTACGAGGATCGATTCCACCACCGGCAACAAGAAAACAACCATCGCGTTCAAGCAATAGAATCAAGACAATGACCAAAAGGAAACTAATCATCTACGATGACGAACTCTTGGAGTAAGTCCTCGTATGCATTTTATTTTTTGTTCTTTTTATTTTTCTTTAATGCATGCATTGAGGACAATGCCTCACTCGAGTTTGGGGGGATTGTTATTAGTAGTTACCATGTTTAGTTACATTCAACTTAAGTATTACATTTGGGATACATAAATTGCTTGCCATGCCTTTAGTTGGAACAAGAATTTCTTAGATTTGTTGAATATCCGATGATGACTTTGCCAATGCACTTAATTGATAGAATTTTTATTCCAGGATAACCATGGAAAAATTTAGAATTTTACTATGATGCTAAATTTGATGAAACACTGTTGTGGTTTGATTGATTTAAAGAATTCTAGTGAACTTAGGTTGATAATTAACAAATTGGGGGATTAGAATAAAAATTGGATGAATGCTAAAGGTGCCCGAAATTGGCTCTAGCATGTGCTAAAAAAATTTTGATCACTAGAGGTGCCCGAAACTGGCTCTAGTATGTGCTAAAAAAATTTGATCGCTAGAGGTGCCCGAAACCGGCTCTAGTCGAATACAACTAAAAACAAAACACTAGAGGTGCCCAAAACTGGCTCTAGTTAAAACATGTTAAAAAGAACCCAATGAAGTAATTTGAAAACCTTTTGTTTGCATAGAATCCGAAAAATCAACTTGCACACAACTCCGCACACACTCACAAGCATTATAGTTTGATTCCGAGTAACTCCTAAGTTTTTCGAAAAATGAAAAGCCAATCATACTTCATGCCCGGGTTCTGAGAATTGAAATCAAGTTCAAAGCTAAGTTTGTGAAATTAAAGTCTTGGCAGGTAACTATTAGTTTGCATTGCTTGAGGACAAGCAATAGTTCGAGTTTGGGGTGTGATAAGTGTTCAAAAGTACTATTTTTCTCACCCTTTTTACTCATATTATTGTTAGACTTAGCCTCATATTAGTTGCAAAATTAGCCATTCATGCATTAATCCATGTTTCCTTCCAACGTTGAGCTTGATTACATAACTGGGTAGTTTTTGTGGGAAAAGATGCTGCTTTGGTGTGTTTTGTGTGTATGTGCAGGATCATTTGCCAAAGCAAGGCTAGAGCTAGTTGCCAGGGCAATACATGAAGGAGATGCCGAGCTAGTAGCTAGGGCAATGCATGTAGGAGTCGTCGAGCCAGTTGCCAGGGCAATTGTTGACAAAGAACAAGGTGATATGGTAGTCAAAATTGATGACTAGACAAGCCCAAGATGACGTGGAACAAAGCCAAATCCCAAAGGAATTTGATTTCCATGAAAAGATTAAAGAAGAGTTAAATTCCAAGAAGATAGGAGAAGTTTTTGTAGGAATATAATTGTAATAAAGAATTATATTCTTTAAAGATAATTTAATTCCAACTTAACTTCCTCCTCAAAGAAGGACTTTGACCTAGCCCTATAAATTAGAGGGGAATTTCGACAACTGAAAGAGGGCAAGAGGAAAGAATTTTCGACAAGCATCTAGGGCAAGGGGATTTCGACAAGCTTCAATTCTTCATCTTTTTCTTTCTTGTTCAATTAGGTTCATGCTAGGGATTATTTATCTTGTGTTTCTTTGGAACCTAGCCATGAACTAAATCTATTTGGCTATGGTTATTGTGTTTTGTGGTTGTGAGAAACTATTGGATTTTGTTTAGGTAATAAGAGTTTGCACTTTTCTATTCAAGGTTTATTCATTATTGGTTCTTATTCTTGTTTGCGAGTGAATTGGGAGAGGATCTCGTAACTTCATCTATTTATCTAATATCGGGAGAGTTAGATTCAAGAAACGAATGAAGATGATCTTTATTCAATCTATTGATGGTGAAGATTAATCCGGCTTTGGAATAAGTCAAGGATTTCAACGGCTAAGAGGAGCGCAAGATTGGTTGTTGTTCACCCTTGATTCACGCAGGGATGTATTATCAAGGCATGTACAAGTAGCTAGAGTTTCGACTTAGGGATAAGAAAAAACCATTGAAGAACGCTCTGCCGAACCTTGAAGGTTGCTGCCCAGACGCCCAAGTAGTTGCCCAACTAGTCGCCCAGGCAACCATCGATTAGTTGCCAAGGCAACCCCGTTGTGCAAGTTGCCACGGCAACTGAGTTGCTCGTGCACTCTTTTACCAAGACGATCCAATCGGCTATCACACCTCAACTCATGATAACCTGGCCTATCTCTCTCATTTGTTCTCATTTATTCTTTTACTTTATTGCCTTCTAGTTTAGTTATTAGTTAAACTCCTATAATCCTTTATTTGTGTTTTTACTTTTTACAGTGCAAGATACTAGATTCTTGAAGTGACACAAATCCCTGTGGAGACGATATCTTTTATACTATAACTTGCAACGTGTATACTTGAACAATTGCGTAGCACTTATTACGCGCAACACCATCTACCGGTGGAAATCGAATACAAGGTATATTGGGCAATCAAGACCGTGAATATGGATTGGGAAAGTTCCGGGCAAAAGTGTTTGTTGGACCTCAACGAGATAGAAGAATTTCGTGCACTCGCCTATAACAATGCACGAATCTACAAGGAGAGAACAAAGCAATGACATGACAAGAAACTATTACCGCGACAATTCATACCAGGGCAACTAGTTCTCTTATTCAATTCTCGGCTGAAACTTTTCCCAGGAAAACTGAAATCAAGATGGTCGGGACTATTCGAAGTTGTCAAACCGTTCTACCATGGTGCCGTGATAATTAAGTCCATCACTGACGAACATGAATTCAAAGTCAACAGACAAAGATTGAAGCACTACAACGGTGCCCATGTGGAACGTAACAAAGAAGTGGTCACCTTAGGAGATGCATGAACATGCTCTCCTTTCGATATTTTCTTTTTCATTTTTTTCTTTCTTTTTTCTTTTTTTTTGAACTATTTAATTTTTTTTATTAATTTCGGTTATTTTTTTCTTTTTAGGATAGATTTATTTATTTTCTTTAATATTAAGATTACATCTTTCTTTCATATTTATCTAATTGTTTTTAAATTTTAAGTTTAAGAATTTCTTTGCACATCTTTATTTATTTTCTTTTATTAGTTTATCTTTAATTTTAATCCTTATTTTATTTGTTTTTGAATTGTAGGAAAAGAGTTCAAGATAAAGAGGAATTTGATTCAAGAAGGAAACTTCTTCAACAAGGAAATTAATGGGCTAAATCTAAGGCTTATATTTGGCCTCCAATTTACCCTAGATAAACCCTACATAGCCGGCCAAACCCTTCTCCTTCCCCAAACCCCCTAGTCGTCACCTTCCCCCAATCAAAACCCTTGTTTTCTTTCTTTCCAATTAAACCCACCCACCATATTTACTACCTATCTTTTCTATTTAACCAATCACCCTTAACTTCCAAGAAAACTATTCCTACTTTTCATCTTGCAACTCTTTAGTTTCTTTTGCTTTCTTTTCTTTGTTTCTACCAAACTCACAACCAAGATCATCCATGGCATCCAAAATTGAATTTTTTGTTCATCCAAGTTCCTCCAAAGAACCAAGATACAAGAAGTTTGCTACACCGGTGGTTCAAGAAAGATTTCACTCCAAGTTTGAAAGACGGAAGATTTGCGAAGAACAAGGCTTTGAATACTCTAACTTTCATCAAGATTTCAGCCTTGAACCATTCATCTTTGAAAGGATTGCACATCAAAAGTGGCAAATCTTTTGCCATTAATCGGAACCGGGTAACATTTCATGGGTAAGAGAATTCTATGCTCACTCACCTAACCCGGATAATCCTTATGTTTTTGTTTGTGACAAGGCTATACTCATAAGCCCCGAAAACATCAACACCTTTTACGGGCTCTACATTGAGAAGGACGAGCATCAAGCCTTTGTTGATCAACTCACACCCAAGCAACTGACAAGGTACTTCAAGAACTTACTCTACCGAGAACTCATTGGAACGACGGTAAATACAAGGGCACGGTAAATTGCCTTCGGCTTAAACCTGAGGCAAAATTATGGAATAAGTTTGTTAAAACTTCTTTAATGCCCACCACACACAATACTACCGTTGATACACCTCATCTTTTGCTCATACATTCTATCTTGCATAATTGCATCATTAACATTGGAAAATTATTTTTGATGAGATTTTTGTATGTAGCACAAAAGAAAAGGGTTCTCTTTTCTTCCCTTGCTTAATTTCCAATCTTTACAAGGAGATGTATGTCGCAAGTGAGTCCACTGATGAAAAGGCCCTACCAAAGTCCGGTTGGAATCGAGCACAAATCGAAAGCTAATGGGAGAGGCACCGATAAAATCCCCAACGCCTTCAATTGCCGCGGCAACTCCTGCCGCCTCGGCAACCCCTAATGCCCAAGCAACTGATGCTTGGGCAATAAGGCCAGCAACCCCAGGACAACTTGAAGCACTCTTACAACCGTTGGAGAACCGCCTTAGGCAAATTGAAGATCGGCAATTAATGTTCATGCGGTACATGAAGGATCACAACAATGCCATCACCCAAGTCATCTTGGAAAAGTACCTAGACAGTCGCATGTCATTCCCCATATTTCCTGCCGAAATCCTTGTCACGACAACCAATGAAGCAGTTGCCACGACAATCGCAATAGATGATTCTGCGCCTGCCCAAGCAGTTGCCACGACAACCAACACTGAAGATGTCGCGGCAACCAAAGCTAAATACGCCCTGACAACCACTGCAAAAGCCAAAGGTAAAGAACCTATTCCTGAATCAACTCGTATTGAATCATTGTCTGATTTTTTAGATTCGAACGAGTCCTCCATTGCACCAACAAAGACCGCACCAATCTAATCCTCCAAGCCCAAGAGAAAAGCCTATGACATTGATGAAGAGGACGATGAGGACAACCCTGTACGAGGATCGATTCCACCATTGGCAGCAAGGAAGCAACCACCGCGTTCAAGCAAAAGAATCAAGACACCAACCAAAAGGAAACTAATCATCCACGACGACAAACTCTCAGAGTAAGTCCTCGTTTGCATTTTACTTTTCTTTATTTTTATTTTTATTTTTATTTTTCTTTGTTGCATGCATTGAGGACAATGCCTCACTCGAGTTTGGGGGTATTGTTATTAGTTAGTTACTATGTTTAGTTGCATTCATCTTAATTATTGCATTTAGGATACATAAATTGCTTGCCATGCCTTTAGTTGGAACAAGAATTGCATAGATTTGATGAATATCCGATGATGACTTTTCCAATGTACTTAATTGATAGAACTTTTTATTCTAGCATAAACATGGAAACACTTAGAATCGTACTATGATGCTAAACTTGATGAAACACTGTATGGCTTGATTGATTTAAGGAATTCTAGAGAACTTAGGTTGATAGTTAAAAAGTTGGGGGATTAGAATAAAAATTGGATGAATACTAGAGGTGCCCGAAATTGGCTCTAGTATGTGCAAAAAATTGATCGCTAGAGGTGCCCGAAATTGGCTCTAGTATGTGCTAAAAACTGATCGCTAGAGGTGCCCGAAACTGTCTCTAGTTAAAACATATTAAAAGAACCCAATAAAGTAATTTGAAAACCTCTTGTTTACATAGAATCCGGAAAATCAACTGCACACAACTCCGCACACACTCACAAGCATTATAGTTTGATTCCGAGTAACTCCTAAGTTTTCCAAAAAATGAAAAGTCAATCATACTTTGTGCCACGGTTCTGAGAATTGAAATCAAGTTCAAAGATAAGTTTGTGAAAATTGAAGTCTTGGCGGGTAATTATTAGTTTGCATTGCTTGAGGACAAGCAATAGTTCGAGTTTGGGGGTGTGTTAAGTGTCTAAAAGTACTATTTTAGTCACCCTTTTTATTCTTATTATTGCTAGACTTAGGCTCATATTAGTTGCATTATTAGCCATTTATGCATGTTTGCATTGTTTATTTGGTGGACAAGCTTGATTTCATATTTTGCTTAATTTTGTGGAAAAAGATACTGCTTTGGTGTGTTTTTGTGTGTGTGCAGAATCACTTGCCAAAGCAAGGCTGGAACCAGTTGCCAGGGTAATGCATGAAGGAGATGCCGACCTAGTTGCCAGGGCAATGCATGACGGAGATGCCGAGCTAGTTGCCAGGGTAATTGTCGATAAGGGATAAGATGATATGACAGTCAAAATTGATGACTAGATAAACCCAAGATGACATGGAGCAAAGTTAAATCCCAAAAAAGTTTGATTTCCATGAAGAGGTTAAAGAGAAATTAAATCCCAAGAAGATACGAGAAGATCTAGAAGGAATTTAAATATAATAAAGAATTATATTATTTAAAAGTATTTAATTCCAACTTAACTTCCTCCTCAAAAAAGACTTTTACCTAGCCCTATAAATTGAGGACCAAGCCGTCAACTCCAAGGGAGAGCAAGTGAGAGATTTTGAAAAGAGAAGAAGTGAGAGATTTCGACAAAGGCTTCAACTATTCTTCATCTTTTTCTTTTTTGTTCGATTAGGTTTATGTTAGGAATTCTTTGTTTTGTGTTTCTTTGGAACCTAGCCATGAACTAAATCTATTTGGCTAAGGTTATTGTGTTTTGTGGTTGTGAGAAACAATTGGATTTTGTTAAGGTAATAAGAGTTTGCACTTTCAATTCAAGGTTTACTCATTCTTGGTTCTTATTCTTGTTTGCGAGTGAATTGGGAGAGGATCTTGTACCTTCGTCTATTTATCTAATATCGGGAGAGTTAGATTCAAGAAACGAATGAGTATGGTCTTTATTCAAACTATTGATGGTGAAGATTAATCCAGCTTAGGAATAAGTTAAGGATTTCAACAGCTAAGAGGAGCGCAAGTTTGGTTGTTGTTCACCCTTGATTCACGCAGGGATGTATTATCAAGGCATTCACAAATAGCTAGAGTTTCGACTTAGGTATAAGAAGAAACCATTGAAGAACGCTCTGCCAAACCTTGAAGTTGCTGCCCAGCTGCCCAAACAGTTGCCCAGGCAACCGTCGATTAGTTGCCAAGGCAACCCCGCTGCGCAAGTTGCCACGACAACTGAGTTGCCCTTGTACCCTTTTCCCAAGATTATCCAATTGGCTATCACTCCTCAACTCACGATAACCTGGCCTATTCTCTCTCATTTGATTACATCTTTTTTACTTTATTGCTTTCTAGTTTAGTTGTTAGTTAAAACTCTTACAATCTTCTACTTGTGTTCTTTTACTTTTTACAGTGCAAGAGACTAGATTCTTGAAGTGGCACCAATCCCTGTGGAGATGATATATTTTATACTATAACTTGCGACGTGTACACTTGCACAATTGTGGAGCACTTATTACGCGCAACAATTTCCTAACAAAACCTATTTGATTTGATATTGTTTTCTCATGTAAAACCATCCAATTAAGAGGAAAGTCAAATTTAGAGGTGAGCTTCGTTCTTCTCCTCTAATATAAGGTTTTTTTATTAGAATTCCCAAATTATTGATCCTTTTCATATGTTTTCTAACTTGATTTGATGATTTAATTATGGAAATTTGGTTAAATCAAGGGTTAATTGATTAGATTGGTGTATTTTTATATAGGCTCTATTTTGCTGAGTTTTTGATTGTTTCTAATCATGATTTTGATGTTTAATAATGTTAATAAGTGGGTTTTAACATTAGAATCTCGAAACTATGTGAATTTCTAATTTTCTAGGTTGTTATGAGTTTTTGAGGAGTTGTGGAGGTTTATTGAATGATGGAGGTATAAGGATGATGTTAATGTGTTTTTAGATGTAATCGATGTTAATGGATGGATTAAAACATTAGATTTTGGCTGGGTTAAGTTTGGAAGATGTTTGATGTTAATTTCGGTTGTTTTAGAGTGAAATTGAGTAGAATATTTTGAGGTTTTATGCAAATTGATGTTGCTGGGTTGTTGAATGCATTTTGATGCATTGAATCATCTGTTTTTGTATGAATAAAATAGGGGAAGTTAGTCCTCAAGCTTGAGCGAGCGTTTCGAAAGCTTTGGAGGTGAAGTTACCATTTCGGCAAGCGAGGCTTTGCGTGTCAGTGAGTGAGAACATGATTTACAGCTTTTCAAAGGTTTGAAAGTTGTGTTTGGGAGTTTTGATCGAGTTTGAAATTCTAGTTTAAGCTTGGAAGTAAGTAAATGATGAATTCTCTCTTGAACTCGGTTTGGCAATTGGATTTAATGTACTTTTTTTAATAGATTGATTACTCACTGTATATGCACGATTTGAGCATAGTTTAATGCTGGAAAATGTTTATGAAATGATATTGATGCTTTTGGAAGTGATGCATGATTTGGTAATGTTTTGAACACTGGTAATGCTTGGTTGAAAGCATTGGATAAATGGTTTTAATTGATGCACGTGAAAATAGTGAGTTAATGATAATGAAACGTATTATATTGGCAAGTGATGGTAGTAGAAGGTTATAGAAATTTTATTGGATATAGTTGGCCGGCAATAGCATTTAAAGTACACTATAATAAGTCATCCATGGTTCGTAGAGGTGATATGTTGAAAGTATTTACTCCGACCATGTGAACCCCAGTATTGTTGAGGTAATGCTTCAATGGCTTTTACTCCGGTTGTGACCGTAGAGGTGAAGCATTGGAAGCGTTTACTCCAAATTGGAGGATGAGTCTTGGTAGTGTAGAGGTAATGCATATGTTGCATTTACTCCATGCCATTAAGCTGTTAAGTGATTAGGATATCACTTGAGAAATCCGTGTATCCGATGTGGTTTGATTAAAGTAATGAGATTTGAGAAAGGATCACTTGTAAGCCAATATAATGAATTGATGTATCAAGTTGATGGATTATTTGTATAATGTGATTTATACATGTAAATACTCTTTAAGCTTTGCATATGGGATGTTATACATAGGAAGGCTTAAATTGAGGGTTCCATATGGGATTATACTGTTGAATCCATGATATATGTTGCATATGGTTTAATATGCATGTTTTGAAAAGGATTAAGTGTTTATGTTGAAAGTAAGGCATGATGGTTTTTGTAATAAAACATTTATGAATAGTTTTGGCAATAAATCGGTTTTAAAATGCATTGGATGATGTTTAGTGTTTGAGAGATCCTCACTAAGAATTATGTGTTTATGCTCTCTTTATCATAAATGTAGATTAGTGGATCGAAAAGCGGCAAGTAAGCAAGGAATGACATCCAAGGACTTGGTTGCAAAGTATGGTTTGAGCAATACATAGTAGTAATAAAGACAATGTGTCAAATGTTGATTTGGGAGGGTTATTTGATAGACTCCCTGTTTGTACAAGTTTTATATGTTGGTTTGGACTTGTAAGAGGTTTAAAGTGCTTGACATGTGCTTAGTTTGGTGTTTTGGTTGTTAACTAGGAACCATGCCTCTAGATTTTGTGTATGAGTGTGTTAGGCTTGCTAGAAGTGCATTAAAATGTTGGTATGTTGATGTCAAGCATGCTTATATTGTTATATGATGTTTAAAAAAGTATTGGATGTGTTTAGAAAGAGTCACAGTGTCATATGTTGGACCTAGAGGTCATTACAGGCCTCAACGTACCCGTACGGGTTTATTGCTGTCGGTACGCGGGGTCTGGAAAAGGCTCAATTCATCAAAATCTAATATAGAGTATTGGTACGCCTACCCACCGTATTGGTACGCCTTGGGGAAAACTTAAACTAGTGTCGGTATGCGGGCTCTTGTACCGGTACACCCCTTAGCTACTGGAATCCAATTTTCTAAAACAAAATACAGAGGATCGGTACGGGGATAAACCGTATCGGTACGAGTTTACTCGACATACCATATCAAAACAAAGCCTAGCATTTTGGTATGCAGGGCATTTAAGTTGGTTGAACCGTATCAATATAGGGCTAGATCGTATCGGTACGTAGTGTTTAAATTTATGCTTTTATTTGTCGAATTTTTAAAATGGTGGAGTTTAGTTCCTGAATCTTATGTATGCAATTGAATGACCCTGAATGATTGTATGGAGCTGAATTTTATCATGTGAGCATGAAATTGGACTAATGAAGGATTGGTAACCTTAATTTTAATATAGACCTTGTAATTTGTGGAAATTACGTTTTGGTCCCCAATGTGTGTTTTTAAGTAATTGAACCCTGTTTTAAAATTTGATTTCAATATAACATTTTCGCTGAAGCATGTTCACCTTAGGATATTAAACTGATGCATTTAGACAAGATAAAAGAAAAAAATAGACGCGGTTCAGGACATTAGCTCGGGTTTGCTTCGGCAAACCTAATGTGATCCTTTTAGTTTAGTTTTGGCTGGGCCAGGCTAAGGGGGTTACAGTCTCAGATGAGCCACTATGCTCCATCTACTATCTCTAATCCATTTGCTCTACTTATAGAAATGATGTGCGACCATTTGTCTCGTACAGAAGCTATAATGCAAGGTCATCATCATCAATACGCACTTTGGAAGCTTAATTGGGACAGTTAGCTATCGACATGAATTCTCCATAGATGGTGACTTTTCCTAGCAACACTAAGAGTCTGGTGAATAAGGGTAAGGAGCATTGCAAGGCTATTACTCTTCACAATGGCAAACAGAATACTAACTCGATGCAACCAGTTTCCATATCTACGCAAGAACAGGGAGAATCCTCTATACCTGATCAAGCAGTAGAAGATGGATTTAATGATGGTAAGACGGGTAATGTTCCTCTAGTTATTACTCCAGTTCCATCTGTTTTACAATCAAAGTTGTCACCATAATGCCCAATGTCAGTGCAACTATAAGATATTCATTCTCTACCTTTTCCTCAGAGATTTAAGAACACTGAGTCGTATAATCAATTTCAATTCTTTAATTATACTTTGTAACAACTTAATGTGCAAATCCCTTTCATTGATGCCCTTACACAGATTTTAAATTATGCAAAATTCATGAAAGACATCTTGTCTAAGAAGAAGAAGCTCAGTGCAATAGAAATTATTGTGCTCTCTGAGGAGTGCATTGCGTTAATATCTACCCTCTATCAAGAAAGATAATGGATCCTGGCAGTTTCATCATTCCTTGCTCTATTGGTTATCACTACTTTAGTAAAGCTATTTATGATTTGGGGGCTTGTATCAATTTAATGCCACTGTCTACTTTTCAAAAGTTAGACAGTCTCATTACAATTGGCAGACAGATTTTTTATTTTTCTAGCAGACTTTATTTCTTGACTGTGAGGCTGACAAGAATGTCCCTATCATTTTTGGCCACCCATTCTTAGCTACTGGGAAAGTCGTTATCGATGTATCAAAAAGATAACTTACAATGAGGATAAACAATGATCATCTTACTTTTGGGATGTTTAATGTGGGCATTAGAAGAAAGACTGATGAATGTCATCATATTGATATTCTTGACAATATCATTCAAGAAGATTTGAATCATCGTAGTATACTCATTGCTGAGGATACTGCGCTGATAATGGTAAAAGATCTCCCAAATTGTGACCACATTATTGAAGTACTCACTACAACAGTTCACCACAAATGGCAAGTTGAATCTTTGGATCTCGCTCATCGGACAATTCCTACTGTTAAACTATCTATTAAAGAAGCTTATACTCTGGAATTAAATCCATTGCCAGCTAATCTCAAATATGTATTCCTTGGATAGGCAGAAACAGTCCTAGTCATTATCTTTAAAACTCTAGATGCAATGCAAGAAGTTAAGTTGATAAATATTCTTAAGCAGCACAAGCGTGTTATTGCTTGGACAATTGCAGATATTAAGGCACTAGTCCATCTTTGTACATGCATAAGATAAAGCTAGATGATAAGCACAAACAGTCTATTTAGCTGTAACGCAGATTGAATGAAAAGATATAGTCAAGAAGAAAATCCTAAAGTGGTTGGATTCAGGAATTATCTATGAAATTTCTGATAGTGCATGGTTTAGTCCAGTCCAATGTGTTCCTAAGAAAAAAGGCATTATTTTAGTCCATAATGATGCTGATGAATTGATTTCTACTCGCATTCTTATGGGTTAAAGTATATGTATGGACTACAGGTGACTCAATGCAGTCACAAACAATGATCACTTCCCTTTTCCTTTCATTGATCAAATGTTAGATCGATTTGCGAACAAAGAGTATTACTATTTTTAGATGGGTATTTTGGCTACAATCAAATTGCTATTGCACTCGAGGACAAGGAGAAGACTACTTTTACATGCCCATTTGGAACATTTGCCTTTCATTGCACGCCTTTGGTCTTTGTAATACACCAACCATATTTCAAAGGTGCATAATGGCAATATTTTTTAATATGATTGACAATTCCTTGAGATCTTTATGGATGATTTTTCAGTGTATGAGAATAATTTTGATCATTGCATCGTCAATCTAGATAAACTATTGCAGCAATGTGAAGACACCAACCTGGTTCTAAATCAGGAAAATGTTATTTCATGGTCACAGAGGGGATTGTATTGGGCCATAGAATATCGAAAGCTGGAATTGAGGTTGATAGAGCTAAGGCGAATGTGATTGAAAAATTGCTGCCACCAACAAATGTGAAGAGAATTCAAAGTTTTCTAGGTTATGCTAGGTTCTATAGAAGATTTATTCGAGACTTTTCAAAGATCGCCAAACATCTATGCCTATTATTAGAGAAAAATAAAAAAAATATTTTAGATGATACATGTCTGAATGCATTCAATAAAATTAAAACACAGCTTGTGAACGCACCGATCGTTGTTGTGCCTAATTGGGAACAACTGTTTGAACTAATGTGCGACACCAGTGATTTTGCTGTGGGAGCAGTCTTAGGGTAACACAAAGACAAGGTATTTCATGCCATCTACTACGCTAGTAAAACTCTAACTGAAGCTCAAATCAATTATACTACTACTGAGAAAGAGTTATTAGCAGTAATTTTTGCTTTTGATAAGTTTTATTCTTATCATGCAGGTGCAAAAATTACAGTTTTTATTGATCATTCTGCTTTGAGATACCTTTTTGCGAAGAAAGATGTGAAACCAATACTAATATGTTGGATTTTATTGCAGCAAGAGTTTGATATTGAAATTAAAGACCATAAAAGGTCAGAAAATCAAGTTGTCGATCACCTTTCGAGGTTGGAAGCAGGCAACAAAGATGGAAATAAGTTGCAAATTATCGATGCATTTCCTAATGAAAAGCTTTCGTTATGGATGCAACACCATGGTACGTTAATTTTGTAAATTACTTGGTTTGTGGAAAGACTCATTTAGGTGTAACTGGGCACAAGAAGGCAAGATTTCTTAGAGATACGGTGAAATATCATTGGAATGAACCTTATTTGCTCAAGGTTTGTAATGATAATATAATTCAATGTTGCGTCCCTGAGGAAGAAATGACATATATTCTACAGTATTGTCACAATGCTCCATATGTAGGGCATTTTGGTGGCATGAGAATAGCTGCAAAAGCCCATCAATCCAAATTTTACTGGCCAAAATTATTCAAAGATGCTCATGAGTTTGCCTAATGCTATAACCATTGTCAGCGCACAGGGTCAATATCAAGGAGAAATGAGATGCCACAGCGGCCAATAATGGAAATTGAGCTATTCGTTATTTGGGGATTGGATTTCATGGGCCTTTTCTCTAATTATTTTGGAAATCTATACATTTTGGTCGCAGTGGACTATGTTTCAAAGTGGATAGAAGCCATGGTAGTGCCTAAAGATGATGCAAAAATGGTTTGGAGTTTTTTCACAAGCATATACTCACCCACTTTGGAATACCAAGAGTATTGATCAACGATTAGAGAAAGCATTTCCAATGTAGCCATATGGTTGTTGCATTGAAACACTATGGAGTAAATCATAGACTAGCCACAACGTATCGTCCTCAGTCGAATGAACAAACAAAGATTTCTAATCGGGCAATTATAAAACATCTTGGAAAAAATGGTAAATACCACTAGAAAAGATTAGTCTTCTCATTTAGATGGGTTATTATGGGCTATTCGTACTGCATACGGGACTCCATTGGGGATGTCTCCATATCAACTTGTCTTTGGAAAATCATGCCACTTGTCTGTGGAGCTTGAACATAAGGCTATGTGAGCTCTAAAGTAGGTTAATCTTGATTATGAGGCTGCGGGGAAGAAATGATTGTTGGACATTACTAAATTAGAAAAAAATCGCCGCAACGCTTATGAAAATGCCCCTATTTACAAGGACAAGAGCAAGCGTTGGCATGACAAGATTATTTTGCAGCAAAAATTTGAAGTCAGACAGTTTTTTTGCTATTCAATTCTAGACTAAAATTGTACCCAGGAAAATTGCGGTCACATTGGTCTAGACCCTTCGAAGTTGTGGAACTATTTCCACACGGTGCTGTCAGAAAGATACTAAAGGGGAATTCCATTCAAAGTCAATGGACAAATGCTCAAACTTTCTTTTGGTGAATTTGATTATGGGAATATTGAGACCATTAAATTGGTCGAATTTTTTTGAAATTTTCTTTAAATGCTTTACTAGATTTAGATTTAGTTTTCCTTGTTTTTCTTTTTTTAATTCTCTTTATTTCCTTTTTTTCAGAATGATTTCTCTTTTGATTGTTATGGAATTTTCTTCTCCAACAACTTGTACGTCAAAAGGCTTCTCAAGATATGCATGATATTTGGGGGCAATTCGGGTAATTCAATTACACCTATTAATCTCTAAAATCACAGCCTTTCATCATGAGCGTAGGAAATGCAGCGAACATGTGTGATTATTTCTCCAAGATCATACTATCAATTCTCATCGCATCAGATGGTACAAATCATGCATTTTCATTTCCATCTTTTCTTCTTCTTTATTTAGCAATTCTGATCTTCAATGACCATTCACTTGGTTTTTTTATTTCTATAATTTTTGAAGCTTCAAAGTTTAAAGTTTTCTCTATAAAAATATTTTCTTTTCATCGTTTTTCTTAACCTATCATGGCCAAGACTAGAGAAGCTCATAAGATTTCAATGGAATCCTCTACAAAAGAAGTTCAAAGTTCACCCTCGAACCCTCCATCCAAGGAACCTACAACTCAGGAAGAAAATACCGAGTATAAGGTATTTCAAACGAAGATTGCGGGTGAGCATTTTAAGGTTCATATCCTAAACAGAAGTATCCACCCATAATAGGGGATTGAGTTTTCTTCTTCTAAGGAGCCTAGAAAATCCATCCACAAAACTATAGCACTTCATAAATATAGCAGCTTTTGCACTCACCCTGGTAACTACAATGATGCCTTGGTAAGAGAGTTTTATGCAAATCTTTATGAGCCCTCATTAAAACTAGTTTTGTGAGGGAAAACTCTATTCCTTGGAGTGTTGCTGCCATTAACAAGCCATTCAAAACTTCTGTGAGTGTGGATGAGCATGCATTGTTTGTGGCTGAGATTAATGAAGATAAACTGGATCTGTTAGTAAATAATTTATGCATTGCGGGTGCATTGTGGTCAGGGGCCAATGTTAGGAATTTTACTATGTATAGGAAGTTTTAGACTTTTCCTGCCAAGATCCAATTCTAGTTCATTAATTCCAGGTTATTGCCTTAAACCTATAGCACAACATTCTTATTTGATAGAATGTGCCTTATACATTCTATCATTAAGGGAAGAAAGATTGATGTGGGTGCAATCATCCACAAGGAGATCAAGGGTTTTGTTGAGATGAAGAATGGAATATTGGCTTTTCCTTCATTGATCATGCAACTTTGTGAATTGAAGGGAGTAAAACCCCTAAAAAATAAGGAAAAGAAAACCAACAAAGGGCCAATCAACAAGGTTGTCATTGAGAGAATGACACGCACTTCAAAGGTTCCTACACTGAGAGTGGGTATTGTGATGAAAGAGGAAAAAGACAAGGCAAAAATGAACGCTACAATAGAGAATATCCCCAGAAGTGATAAAGTCTAGAAGAAGATTCTGACTATAGATGACAAACTCGATGTTGTAATGAGCACACTGGAAAGAGTTACAGCCACAATGCAAATAATAAATTTGGCACAAAATTTATTCTATGCCTATGTAAAGACGTGGCACAAGTATGCTCTTGCTTCTATGAGCAAGATCACTCTAGTTGCCTTACCATAATTTCTTGAGTTTCCTCTTATCATTCGTAGCTATGATTTCTCCTCCGATGCAGCCACAAAAAAAGTACCAGCCAAGTTTGTAAACTCTCCTAACAATGTAAGTGAAGCTGGTGACACACCAAGAGAGGAGGCATATAGTAAAATCATAAAGGATTGTCTTTTTTACTTGAATATCCCTACGGATGTTGACACAACACCACTGCTGCTGAAGAGGATAAAGTCTTAGTTGAGGACATTGATGAGGATGAGGAAGGCAGTTCCCATGATAAGAAGACCATTGTTGAGAAAGAATTTGATAAAAGAAATTTGGTTGCATCAAGATTATGGATGCAACCCCAGAAAGACCAGAGATGAAGCCAGTTGCTGCGAGACTGACATAAGCTATGTCTACCGTTAGTGAACAAGAGAACAACCCACTTACAGTGGTGCTATACAAAGAACCACCATTGTTTATACCCACTATAGATATGGCCGATAATGCTAATGGTGAAGAGGAGCCCGAGAAAGAAGAAGAAACTAATCATGATGAGGAGGCCCCCTTCTAAAAAAAAGAAAGCGTTCAAAATCAAAGGAGAAAAGCAAGAAGACGCGTAATGAAGAGAAGAAGGACAAAAAAAAAGAAGAGACGCTCTGCCTTCTTCTCCCAAGAGTTTGAGAACTGAGTTAGTTTGTTTTTAGTTTTTGTAGGCATGCATACCATATAGTGCAGTTTAATTTTGTTTCTTGTATTGTCATGACATTTGCGTTGACATTGTAATAACATTTAGTTGTAATATCATTGCATTCGTCATTGTAGCCACATGTTGTCATTGTATTCTATCATTTCATTTTGTTTTCTTTTGCATTAAGGATAATGCAATCTTTAAGTTTGGGGGTATATGCCTAGGAGTTGAAATGCACCCCCATTTTAAAAAAAATCTATGAAAATGCTAGGTTCCCTTTGTGTTGAAAAATCTTTTGCTTGCATTCGATGTGTAAATCTTGAATCGTTCTGATTATTGATAAATTGGTTGGATATACATGGGGGATGATTGCATTTTTAACTATGCATTAATATACGTGTTTATTTGATTAGAGAATATCTAGCATCATTATTTTGATTTTGAATGACTTCTTCTTGATTTTACATGTGTTATATATGTTAGAATATCATATTAAGTATAAATAAAAGGCAATCCAATGTGAGTGCAATAAAATATAGTAGCTTTAAGGGGAACACTCATCTGCATGTGTTAGAAAAATAAATCTGGCCAGTGGTTATCGTTGCATGAGTGTGTGTCATTGCAATGAAGTACTTCTTGTGTAACTCCCTTGACCCGATCTAGTTGCAAGACCGAATTGAGCGAGCTACGTTAGGGTTTGCAGAGACAAACCTGGAAGATTACATTCAAATGGTCCATTTTTTCTTTTATCTTATCAAAATGCAACATTATGTCATAAGGTGATCATACTACTTATGGTGAAGACTACAACTCAATCGGGCATCGCATTGACATCCAATTGTTCGATTTCGCATCATAGGGGCTAAAATGTAATTTTAGCTAATTAAGAGGGTTCAAACTAGTCATATTTCATGCATTCAGGTTAAATTACAACTTAAATTAACCATCCAAACTCATTTAATTACATATGCAAAAAATAGGGACTAAATTGCAAAGAAATCAAACTTCAAAAAGCATCTTAACCAAATTAACGACCTGCGTATCGGTACTGGCCCCATCCGTATCGATAAGAGATTAAAATAAAAATGTGTATCGATACGGTCCTCAAGCGTATCGGTATGGATGTGATCTCAAAAATTTTAAATTTTAGTAGCAAAAGACCGTAATGATACGGGAACCAGTGTATTGAAACCAGGCTTGATTTTTAGCATCGCGTACCGATACGGTCCCTAGGCGTATTGATACGCCAAGGAAATTTTCCCTGGATTGAGCCAAGATAGGTCCCCGCGTACCGATCCTTGAGGACCCGTACTGGTACGGACAAACTTGTAATGACCTCTTGTCCAACATATGACACTTTGGCTCAATCTAACATACTCCAACATCATCTAAGCATCATAAGAATTCACAAACATAAATTTCTCAAACATGGCAGCAAGGTAGAAGATCATTCACAGCATGGCATACTCAAGACATATCCCTATAAGCATGGCTTCTACCCAAGCATGCATTATGTTCCCCAACCCCTCAAAACCAAAGGTTAAGCTCCATACAAGTCTAAAACATCATATCAAACTTATACAAACGGGGAATCCTCAAAATAAACATCCCAAAAATAACTTGGTCACATTGCCTTTTATTACTACTTAGTCCATATAAAACCTTACTTTGAAAAGTCTTAACTCTTGGATCCTTCCTTGCACGCTTGCTGTCTGAGTGGCCTATTTCTCTGCATTGATGCGAAAAGAGAGCGTAAGCTATATGCTTATTGAGGGATTCGATAAAACAATCATCAATGCAATTTAAACCATTTTAGTTCAAACTAAATCTACTTGTTCATGGAAAAATCATCTCATGCTTCAACACTCTCTTTCAAATACAAATTTTAAATCATTTACAACACATGTATCATGGATTTCATCTCTACCTCAATTTAAGCTTCAAATGCCAACATCTCTATATAGCAAGCTTAAAGAGTCTCACATGTATAAACCACATTGTACAAACATAATCCATTTCTTATGATACATCATTTAGTATATTGGCTCTCAAGTGACTCAAACAAGTTCTTTCCAACTTACAAAAACACATCGGATACACGGATTTACACGTGGTTCCCACATCCGCTTGACATACATCTAATCAGAGCATATGACACATTTAGCCCCTCAACGGTTACGATGTAAATAATCAACAATGGGAGCATACAGTACATTTAACCTCTCTACCATTGCGATACTCAATCCTCCAGTGGGACAATACGGCACATTTAACCCTTCGACCGTTGCGGTTCCCATAGTGGAGTCTACGACACATTTAACCCCTCGACACACATGAGGTGACTTATTATAGTGCACTTTAAACCCTATGGTTTGCCAACTATACCGATTACATTTTTACTATAGCCACTTGCCAATATACTCATTAAAGCCACATTAACTTACTGTTTTACGTATGCATTAACTTAAACCATTTCTCTCAATACATTAAAACATGTATTCAAGCATCCTCAACATGCTTCCATAAATCATTAGCTTTACACAAATCTCAACATGAATAATCATTTGTAACATCTTTTGATTTCAAAACATGCATATAACAGTAAGTAATTAAATCTATAAACATGTGCATGAGATTGTATTTTTCAAAGTCGAAAACGAGAGAGAGCTCAACTGATACTTACTTCTGAGCTTAGATAAGTGTTTCAAACTTAATATAAACTCCCACAACTTCTTTCAAAACCTTTTTAAGGTAGTAAAACACATTTCCACTCACCGACAACCAATCGCCCACTTGGCGATACGCGCTCAAGCCTCTGAAGCTTCCGTAATGTCTCCAAAAGCCAAAGGATTCGATTCCCCTGCTTTACCCAAACAAAAATAGAGGATTAATACACTTCCATGCATAAAAAATCCTCAGCAAACAACAATATCAACTTCGCCTACCTCTAAACCACCAAATGCCTACCCAAAACAACCAAAATGAACACCAAACTTTATCGAAACAAAGACCAGCCACAGCCTATTGATTTCAAAATATTAACAACATCAATAAACATCCAAAAACACTCTAAACTCGTCCTTATACCTCCAGCAACACCACAACACCAAGATCACATCAAAAACCAACCATAAACAACCTAGAAAATTAGTAATTCATATAGTTTCGGGATTTCTTTAATTAACCGTTCCTTTTAACATCAAACACATCTTATAAGAGATCTAAATCAATTAGAATCATTACAAAATAGATTCAAATCCATTTTTACTCAATTTTCACACAAAACTCAATTTAAATACCAAATCCATGTTTAAATTATAATTCCATAACATAAATCAGTAATAAAGGAACAAGAACTTGGGAATTCCAATAAAAAAAACCTTTAATTAGTGAGAGAAACGAAAATCACCTCTAATTGTTGATTTCTCCCTTAATTGGCAAAGTTTGGTTGAAATCCAAGTAGATTTAGCAATAGGAATTGAATAAATCAATTAGGAAATCAATAGGAATTGATTCCTGAGAATTTTGGAGTGAAAATCTTAGTTTGGTTTCTGGGAAAAGTTGAGAGAAAAGTTGGATGAAAAGTAGTTACGTGAGAAAGTGATTTTAGAAAACTAAAATTCATTTTAATAAATCCTATTTTATTTTAATAATAAACCAATTAAAACACTTTAAAAAATAGCCTAAATTAATGGGAAGTCTGATGAAAAAGATTGGTCAAATAGCTCCTTAAATATTCTAAGTTTTGACCCTTTTACGATTTTGTCACCAAAAACAGTTTTGTAAACTTTTCATTTTAGTCACTATATCAAAATATCCCAAAAATAGATTTATTTACCTCAAATTGAATTTACCAAAATACTTAAAATATCAAATAATTATTTTACAACATTTTTCCATATTTTATTTTAGCCAAAAACAATTTTATACGATTTAATTCCTAAAACAACCTCGAATTGCCAACCCTATTCTCCCAAATCGTCTATTTGATCCGATCAACATCTAGGCCCAATTTTCGGGCGCTACATCCTAGGGGTTTCGTTGCACAACATCTTACTTCTCATGTTTTAGGGTGCATTCATTTTTCGATATCCCTCACTATAATAAAAATGAGAAAAAGATTAAACATAAAAATATATATATGTATTTGATATTTATATCTTGTGATTTGTGGTGCTAAATAAATGCTGATAGGTGGAAAGAAACTGAGGTGATAGGAATGATGTTAAGAATTCTTGAATTGCTTGCTTATATATTGATGTGGAGTTGTATATGTATTTTTCTATCTTGTCGATGCAATAGATTCATTGCTTGACTGGAATGATTCAAGTATCTAGAATGTCTCTAAACTGTTGTTGAACCTTGTTGCTCTAGTTTTACTTGAGGACAAGTAAAAACTCAAATTTGAGGGTGTGATATCTCTTTAAAGAGCATATATTTTCCCCATATTTATAGATTTAATTATCCTCACATCAATGTTTATTGTATCAATTTCTATATTTTGATGTCTGTTTCCTGCATTTTATCTAAATTAGTCTCAGTTGCTCTTATTTCATATATTTCTGCCTATTTTGCCTTATTGTCGATGTATTTCTAATGTCCCTGCAAAGGAAGTTTCACCACGGTAGCCAGCTCGACACTGCATCTGCCAGTTGTCCAGTCTGCTAAAAGATAAGGAAGTTTCACCACGGTAGCCAGCTCGACACTGCATCAAAGGGTTATAGTTTCGACTCATAACGAAAGTTGTAGCCGATCTATATCCATGCATCAATAGTTGAAGATTCAATGGAAGCTAGTACTTAAGCTTGCATTCTATTCGCCAATTGAACCATTATACTACCTCGAGTGTACTTGATCTTTCTGCATAGCTAAATCAAGGAGATCTAGGCCTTATCCTATAGTTCTTTGCTCTTTATATATTACGTTATTGCTACCACAATTAATCCATTATTTTTTACTTTTATTCAATTATTGCAACCACCATTGCACTCATAATATACACTTTTACAGAATTGCTTGTGGCTACATAATACTTATGTTGAATACATTATCCTCGTGGGATCGATATTCAAACAGGATTCTTCTATTTCTATTCTTGAATCGACAATGTTGCTTGCACTTATAGTGTGACGTTTTCACACCGACCACATACCAACATGAAAATGAGTCAAGGCTTGAATTAACAACTATGAGAAGATTTATTTACAAAACTACAACATTTAAAACAAGGGGAAACTCCATGAATCTTTCCAAGCTTGAACCTTTCAAAAACCTATAAATGAGAAACTTACTATTTTAATAAGAGAATACCACTTTCATAAAGCTTAGGAGATCGAGCTTAACATACTTTGATCTTGAATCTCGGATGGAAGAATTGAAGTAAAAAGTTTGGATCTTTAAGGTTAGAAACTAGGCTTGAAAGAAGGGAGAAATTAAGGTGTGTGGGAGAAGAAAAAATAAAGCAAAATGGTGATCTCACCATCCCTCTTTATTCACGTGAACAACAAGAGAAAATAAATGGGGATTCAGCCTTTATTTTAAAAGACAGGTAAATAGCATCAAAAAACCTCCAAATTTCACCCTTAATACAAAATAGTCAGTTCCCAAGCCAAAAAATCCAATTCTAATCCATTAAGGCTCAATCTTGGCCTATTGGGTCTGATTGCTGATGACTGTGCATATATCCTATTTTGCATATTTAGTTGCATTTAGTAGTTTTTATATAATTTGCATGCAGTTATGGAGTTACACTGTATGTTCTTAATTGTTATATACTTAGGTGCTTTTAATGGGAAATGTGGTATTTTTATGGTGCATGCGCATGACCTAATAGAGCTGGAGAAACGCTGGAGCAGGAAGGATAACACACCTCTCGTAGGAGCTGACGAAGCAAGAAGAGTTTGAGAAAAATCTAACTTTAGCTTATGTGCACTCTCCTTAGATACATAACTCATTAAAGATAGCGGGAAAAAATCCTCTTAAAGGAGGTTTCGCGAATTTTAAGGGTTACAAAACCCTACTTTTTCGCCTATATAAAGGAGACTTGGGCAACAATTAAAGAGAGTGAGATTACAGATGACAACCCTTAGTCTTCAACTATCAGAGAACCACCATAGTCGAAGTTATAGAGAAGTCTCCATGCGACAGAAGCCATCGAGAGAGGCTAAAGGAGTACGGGACCTACAACAACAACTAGAAAGCTTGGAGGAGATCGTCGAGGATGCTTGACCTTTTTCTATCCTTTGCTTGATAAACTAATATGTTTTTAATTGTTTTATGGATGTTTTAGGCTTAAACATGAGCTAAATACTTTTAGTTGGGTTTATTTCTCTTTAGGATTTTA
Source organism: Hibiscus mutabilis (assembly GCA_019671005.1). Lineage (NCBI taxonomy): Eukaryota > Viridiplantae > Streptophyta > Magnoliopsida > Malvales > Malvaceae > Hibiscus > Hibiscus mutabilis. The sequence goes on from CM033755.1 coordinate 19,919,399, forward strand.
TGTTTTGAATACTTTGTTTTAATGCTATAGTTCTTTTCCTTTATCTATTCTATTCATCGTCCTTCATGCGTAGTTGTTGTAAGAGCTATCGAGAGAGGCCTTTTAACTATTGATCTCTATCGAGAGAGTTAGGTTAAACAAACGTGAACAATGAGGATAAGCTGTTAACTTAGTCTTAATCTGGCTTAAACATAAGTTTAGGGTTTCAACGACTAATAAGGGGAACTTGAATAGATAATAGAGTTGTTAGGGTTCATGTAGACATGTATTACCTTAGCTTCAATGTTATCCACTTCTAGGCATCGAGAGAGTCAGAAGTTAATTAGAAAATCCTGTCGAATAGATAAAGATCTTAGTTGGTTTACGCAGACATGTATTACTAGTTGCTAGAGCATTGAAATAAGTAATCAAGCATAATTCCTAAGCAATAAATTCAGCTTCCATAATCATCTATTATTTGCCGCAACATCTGTTTGTCTTAATCATAGCTACTTTATTTTATTTGCATTTAGATTTGATAAACCTCAATCAAACCAATACTTGCTCAACCATTCTTAAGTACGATTGCTTCATATTTATTGATCCAATCCTCGTGGGTTCGACACTCTACTTCATCACTTTATTACTTGATCGACGAGTATACTTGCTCTAAAGTGCATCACTATTCGAAAAGCATCAATTGCCCAATCTAACACAAAGGTCCATAAACCGGGTCAACACCCGAGCGTGGACTCAAAATTTCGGGTCGTTACAAAATGGATAAAGCATTGGTGCTTAATTTATGTCTATGGTCGGTGCAAGACAGATTTTTAATTCTTAAATATTGGCCTTTTGATGCTACACTTAAGAGATCGACTTCATTCTCTCGGAATTTTTGATCAAAGTCCACCATATTCCTCTTGCCATGATCAACAAGAACACTCTTAAAATAGGAACTTTGTTCCCAAATTTTATTGAGTCTAATATTAATGAGTTTGGAACTGTCAAGTGGGACGATATTCTAAAAATCAAAGTTGCAAAGCGGGTGGAAGATCCACTCAAAACTGGTTTCATCCTTCAAAGGCAAAATAATAGCTCCCTCTCGGTTAAGTTCAAGTACGAGCGAATACCAGAATTCTACTATTCCTATGGAAGGATGGGTCATCACTCAAACACAAGATAAATTCAAAAGAGTTGATATCTACGGTCTTTGGCTAAAGGCCACATTCATGAAGCCAAGATCATCTTTTACATCTTGTCAAGTTTCAACTTCTTCTACTGTTCTAATTGGGTGTTTATCTCCTTTCTGCGAAGCTTGTTGTCAGAAATACTTCTTTGTCTCTCTCCTCTTTTGACCTTGAAGGTAGCTCGGTTTACCCTCTTATGATTAGGTCCCTATGGCTCGCTCATGGGAGGCCTTACTCCGACCTTAAAGCTCTCGTAGAATCAGATTTATGAGTATTAAAGTTTCAAGATTCTCGATGAGCAGAAGCTACATCTCTTTGTTTTGGAAAGATCTCGTAGACACCTATTTTGTCCCAAAATACTTTATACGCCTATCTCACAAAAGTATAGTCTAAGCACTTATTTTGTAGTTAAACCTTAATTTTTCTAAACATTACCAACGACCAGTTGATTTAGTGGTATGAGGCACTAGATTCTTTAAGTAAGATCAGGGGCTCTTATAAATTATTGTGAATAAAACAAATTAGCTTGAAAAAATCACTATATAACATGTCTTTTAATATTCAATCAAATCAACAATAAATTAAATACAAAGAATTATAAAAAAAATTCTAAAACATACCAAGGCGTTCATCGTCAGCTATGTTCATTGTATTTCGGCTTTACTTATAAATGGCAAAGGGGATATGGACACCAATAACACCAATGTGATGATAAAAAAGCTATATAATATAGGGCAGCTGTGCTTATCTAAATTATATGCACACACGCACATGGGGAATATACAAATGCTAATCTAAAATTTCACACATTTTTATAATTTTTTATTATTGTTGATAAGACGAAGAAGAGGTGGTGGTGAATGGTTCATTTAGGCTAGTATGGATGGAAAATCACGATCAATAAGGATGAAAGAAATGAAGAACAACGAGCAATAAGGTTTGGATCGGCTTTTTACATGTGATTCAGCTTGAGAGAAGCTGATAGTCCCTTATATATACATTAGGAAAGTTTTACGACGGTATCAATTTTATTCTTCGTAGGATAGGATGAATAAAGCAGAGTAATCTTGATTGCTAGTCGGTAAGTTTAGCTGACGAATCAGTGAATTTGACGTCAGTATTGTCGAAGTCACTATAACTTTGAGATAAGGTTACTCCGAGGTCTTTTAACATCTGTCTTGTCGAAGTCAGAGGCTCCCTTGAGTGGTATCCTTTGAGCATGGTCAGATGGGTAGTTCCATAAGGTTATCTCTGGATAACTTGGTAAATAAAGAAACATAATAAAAAAAATTATAGCGGGGATTAGGATATGTATAAAATTATTAATAATATTTTAACAAATAAATCTTCGAATTTAGTGACGTAATTTTATTTAGTTCTGGTATAAAATTTGAAAAAATGAAGAAACAGAATCCAATTACCATGGTTGTAATTATAACAAAAATAGGAATACATAGGTTCATTGATAATTTGTTTTCATTTTTTAGTAAAGGTGGAAGTTTATTTTTCCTCTTTTAATGAATAATTGTTTGGAACTTAGGCAAAGCAAATAAGACATGTGTATGTTAACATCATGACACACCATGGTTATGTTTTGGCATGTAGGATTTCCACATTTCTTTGCTTTTGTTTGATATCATTTGGATTTGAGTGAATTTTCTAGTGTCTTCGATTTTATCTCCACTGTTGTTATTATAATATTGGAGAATGGAGTGTCATCCCATTAAGAGGACAGAGACAAACAACCTTCGGAACAGATGGTGGGATAACGAAAGCAGAATTCGCTATGCAGTTGTGAAACTTAAAGTAAAAGTTTAAGGTAGTCAACTTAAATTTTTTTTAAAATTTAGAGGCTTAAAAGAATTTTAAAAAATTGAGAATTCAACTAAAATTTTTAGGGGATTTAAGAAAATAAAAATAAAGAATTAATAGGAAATTTAATTAAAAATATTTAAAATTTTAAAGCTGAAGCGACCTTTTTGTCCGGGCTTTCTGGAAACCTGTTCTTTGGAGTGGGGCTTCGTGTTTTAAATAATAAAAAATAATGGTAAAAAATAGAGTCGTCACCGGTCACTTGGATGAGGTAGACCAGACACCGAAAAGTCAACCAGAGATGGGTTACGGAGTTGGTTACGAGTGGGAATGATTAACACCCCCACTACGCCCAAAATTGGTACCTGAAGGCTCGCATTATTTTTATTAAGGAAAATAAAAATTCGATTTAATTATATAATTAATTTCCAAGATGCATGCACAACAGTTTAAATCTACCTTGGTATTCATGAACATTCAAAGGACATGATACCCGGATGGCCGGGATGACACTCCCAATAAAAATATTGAAACAATGGGACAAAATTCTATATACGATATTTATGTAAAATTATAAATAACATAAAGTTAATATAAACAATGTAAATATAAAATAATAAAATAAAAACAAATAAAATACTATATAATATGCAATATATATATTAATATATACATGTAAACATAAATACATAAATAATATTTTATACATATCTTATATATAAATATACATATTATACAAATACTATATAAATTAAATATTATACTATATACATATTATAAGTATAATATATATTACACATATTATATATATTTATGTTATACTTATCAAATATACATAATAATACTATATATATTATGTACGAAAAAAACACATAAAATAAAATTCATCGAATATAAAAAAGGACTGAAATTAAAGAAAGTAAAAACTATGCAAAAAGTTAAAAGTAAAATAATAAACAAAATATATTAAAAGAAACATACTAATATAAAAAACATAATCAACAACACTATATATTATTATATAAATAAATACAAAGATAAAGATTGAATTTTATCCCACTAAGAGCTCGAATGAAAAATTTTGACCGACTCCAATTAAGATTTCGGTGCCATCTTATCATGGTCCAAAAATTAATTTGATCAGGCCACAAAAGGACCTTCGATCGGGTGGTTGACCGAACCACCGCGGGATTTAATCCTAGAGAGCACTGCTCTCTTGCAAGCAAAGGCTTTCTCGGCCATTTGTTGATTCCATGGCCAAATTCCCATTCAACTGTTGTGTCAATTGAAATTTTTGGTGCCTTGGTGCCCTTCCCATGTGGCTATTTGTAGCCAAAAAAAATAGGGGTGAGGGAGACGTGGCTCATTTTGAGCCACGTGAATTTTGGCTTTGTTTTACTTTTTACTCTTTTTTTTAATTTCATTCGATAAAAGCTTTTTTATAAAAAAATTTGGGGTATTAAATCCTTAAAAAAAGTGAATACACTAATTTTACATATCGAAAATTTTAGGGCGATAACGTCTTCTTTTCTGCTTTTCGAGTCTGCAAATGCGGCAACTTAGACTAGACAAAGGGTTTTTTAATTGGGCATAATGGGTAGGGATGTTGGGCTTATTTTGGGTCTAACCTGAACAAAAATGGGTTACAACAGCTGCACCTCTTTGCTTATCGCTGTGTAACAGGGATAGAGCAAAGACAAAGTAGTGACCATTTTGGTCTGGGTAGGCTGAGGGTTCTTCGCTGACCACTGCCCACTCTCTTTCAATCTTCAATTGATTCGCTTGATCGCTCTTGGAGGCAAAATCTTCAAACTGGAGTGCTCTACTGAGAAGAAAAAATCCTGGAATTGGGAGCCCTCTACGAGTCTTCTCTGCTTCTTATGAGGCTGAAGACCGAAAAATTTAAGATCATACCCCGATTTCTGATCATCATAGGTATGAGATGATATCCTGCTACCGAAATATTTTCATCGTTTCCCAAAATGATAAAGACTAAAAAATTTTAAGATCATGCCCTGATTTCTAATCGTCATAGGCATGAAAAGATATCTCGCTACAAGACTACCGGAAGATTTTTGCTGCTTCCATGAAAGCTGAAGACTGAAATATTAAAAGATCATACCCCGATTTCTGATCATCATAGGCATGAAATGGTATCTTGTTACAAGACGACTAGAAGATTTCTGCTACTTCCCTGAAAGCTGAAGTTTGAAAAATCTCTAGATGGTGTGCCCCGGTTTCTGACCGTCATAGGCACAAAAGAGTTACTCGCTTTGAGACTGCCATATGATTTTCGTTGCTTCCTTGAAAGCTAAAGACTAGAAAATTTTAAGATCATGCCCCGATTTCTGATCATCATAGGCATGAAATGACATCTCGCTGTGAGGCTATTAGAAAATTTCCGCTGCTCCCTTGAAAACTGAAGACTGGAAAATTGAAAGGATGCCCCGGGTTTTGACCGTCTTGACATCAAAGTGTATCTCGCTACAAGACTACCAGAAGATTTTTGCTGCTTCCATGAAAGCTGGGGACTGGAAAACCTCGAAGGATGCCTCGATTTCTGAGTGTCATAGGCATGAAATGGTATCCTGCTACGAAACTACCGAATGATTTTCACTGCTTCCTTGAAAGCTGAAGACTGGAAAATTGAAATAATGCCCCGGGTTCTGACCGTCTTGACATCAAAGTGTAACTTGCGTTGAGACTACCACATGATTTTCACTGCTTCCTTGAAAGCTGAAGACTGGAAAATTTTTGGATCATACCCCGATTTTTTATCGTCATAGGCATGAAAATGGCATCTTGTTACAAGACGACTAGAATATTTTTGCTGCTTCCCTAAAAGCTGAAGACTGAAAAATTGAAAGGATGCATCGGTTTCTGACCGTCTTGACATCAAAGTGTAACTTGCTTTGAGACTACCATGTTATTTTCACTACTTCCTTGAAAGATGAAGATTGGAAATTTTTTGGATCATACCCCGATTTCTGATCGTCATAGGCATGAAATGGTATATTGTTACAAGTCGATTAGAAGATTTTTGTTGTTTCCCTGAAAGTTAAAGTTTAAAAAATCTCTAGATAGTGCCTCAGTTTCTGACCGTCATAGGCACGCAAGAGTAACTCACTTTAAGACTAGAAAGTTCTTCCTGTATAGAATCTTCATCAATGCTAGAGGTAGGGCTGAGAATCTTTCATGTATGGAATTCTCATCAAAACCGGAGATGTAGGGATGTGAGTCATTCACTCTCATCAAAGCCAGAAGTAGGGCTAAAAGTTCTTCATGTATAAAACTTTCATCAATACCAGAGGTAGGGCTGAGAATTCTTCTTGTATGAAATCCTCATCAAAGTCGAGGATAGATTCTTTAAGCTGGGAGTTCTCCTATATAAAACTCTTCATCTTGACGTTTTGAAGCGTGTGTCTCTCCTATATGAACTCATTGCTTCATATCTTCGAGCTACGGGTCTTTCCTATATAGAACCTTTTACAGGTAAAATTTTTGATCTGGGGATTCTTTCTATATAGAACTCTTCATCTTAAAGTTTCGAAGAAAGTTGACACTTCAATCTATTCTTGGGTGGTGCCAATACCAGTGATAGATAAAAATCTTTGAGATGATGCCCCGATTCTGATCGTCTTGGGCATAAAACAATATCTTCTAAAGCAAAATGATCTGGTCTGAGGTAAAGGTTCTTGTTTTGACCACCATTTCTTCCTTGGGCTTCACTTGATCTTCTTTGCTGTTCTTTGTAAGCAAAATTTGGAGAAAGATTTACTTAGCTGCAACATTGACGCAAAGGAAAATTCTATTGAAGGTTTGAACATTTGATTCTTCTTGGTTTGATTTTTTTGTATTTTTCCTAAATGCACGAGGATCAACGGTTTTGAGTTACCTTTACCGGTAGCTGTTTGCTCCAGGCTAGTTGTACCATTCCCATGGGTACAATCAGTTTATACCAATCATGACATTAGATTTTCTCAAAGGATTTATTTTCCTTCGACCACTCATAAAAATGGATTTTTGATGGACATTTAAATTTTCCATTGTCTTAAACTTTACCGTGTTTAAGTACGTTGCGCCAATATTTCTATTGGACTTGTTAAAATTGCTCTGATCCCGCCGCCATACTAACGAAGAGATAAGATCGAAAGATGAAGGTCTCGATATTTGATCCAGCTGAAACACTAATGAAGAGGGATCGAATAACGGTTTTAAACATTTAATTCTGCCATTTGATTTCTTTTGCATTTTTACAAATGCACAGGGATCAACGGTTTTGGGTTACCTTTACCGGTAGTCGTTTACTCTGGGCTAGTTGTACCATTACCCTAGGTACAATCAGTTTGTACCAATCATAATATTGGGTTTTCTCAAAAGATTTATTTTCCTTCGACCATTCACTAAAATGGATTTTCGATGGACATTTAAATTATCTATTATCTTAAACTTTACCGTGTTTAAGCATGTTGCGCCAATATTTCTATTGGACTTGTTAAAATGGCTATGATCTTTTTTACCAAGTCGAGGTCCGGTACTTCTTCCTCATAGGCTGTTTCCAGATTAATCGGTTACTTTGTAGTCATTCCTTCCTGATGGCTGGCGGATACCCCAGTGGTGTTGACATGCGTTCTTCTTTTCGAGGATCGGCGTTTCCGATTGAAACCTGATGTGAGATGCAGTACTTTCTGGCTCTTCTATAGTGTCATCTTTATCCTTTTCGAGCAAAGTATATATCTGGGTCAGAATTACAGCTTGTGACTGGGCGATTTGTTCGCTGATGTTTTGTTCAGCCCTATCCAAAACGGTTTTCCAAGTTCTTTTGGCCTTGTTCTAGTTCAGTCACTCAGTTTTCCATTTTCTTTGCTTGCAAGCGAGTACCATATCGATGTGGAATGATAGTAACTTGAGTTTAAATTTTCCTCATGGTATTTACACAACTCACCCAATTTTCTTTAATAATGCATGCAAATTATAATGTACAACTAAATATTTAAATGTCATGCCAAAATGAATGGAAATGAAGTGTTGATTTACAAGTAATCCTTAGAAGCGTGTGTCTCTCCTATATGAACTCATTGCTTCATATCTTCGAGCTACGGGTCTTTCCTATATAGAACCTTTTACAGGTAAAATTTTTGATCTGGGGATTCTTTCTATATAGAACTCTTCATCTTAAAGTTTCGAAGAAAGTTGACACTTCAATCTATTCTTGGGTGGTGCCAATACCAGTGATAGATAAAAATCTTTGAGATGATGCCCCGATTCTGATCGTCTTGGGCATAAAACAATATCTTCTAAAGCAAAACGGTCTGGTCTGAGGTAAAGGTTCTTGTTTTGACCACCATTTCTTCCTTGGGCTTCACTTGATCTTCTTTGCTGTTCTTTGTAAGCAAAATTTGGAGAAAGATTTACTTAGCTGCAACATTGACGCAAAGGAAAATTCTATTGAAGGTTTGAACATTTGATTCTTCGGTTTGATTTCTTTTGTATTTTTCCTAAATGCACAGGGATCAACGGTTTTGAGTTACCTTTACCGGTAGCTGTTTGCTCCAGGCTAGTTGTACCATTCCCATGGGTATAATCAGTTTATACCAATCATGACATTAGATTTTCTCAAAGGATTTATTTTCCTTCGACCACTCATAAAAATGGATTTTTGATGGACATTTAAATTTTCCATTGTCTTAAACTTTACCGTGTTTAAGTACGCGTTGCCAATATTTCTATTGGACTTGTTAAAATTGCTCTGATCCCGCCGCCATACTAACGAAGAGATAAGATCGAAAGATGAAGGTCTCGATATTTGATCCAGCTGAAACACTAATGAAGAGGGATCGAATAACGGTTTTAAACATTTAATTCTGCCATTTGATTTCTTTTGCATTTTTACAAATGCACAGGGATCAACGGTTTTGGGTTACCTTTACCGGTAGTCGTTTACTCTAGGCTAGTTGTACCATTCCCCTAGGTACAATCAGTTTGTACCAATCATAATATTGGGTTTTCTCAAAAGATTTATTTTCCTTCGACCATTCACTAAAATGGATTTTCGATGGACATTTAAATTATCTATTATCTTAAACTTTACCGTGTTTAAGCACGCTATACTAATATTTCTATTGGACTTGTTAAAATGGCTATGATCTTTTTTACCAAGTCGAGGTCCGGTACTTCTTCCTCATAGGCTGTTTCCAGATTAATCGGTTACTTTGTAGTCATTCCTTCCTGATGGCTGGCGGATACCCCAGTGGTGTTGACATGCGTTCTTCTTTTCGAGGATCGGCGTTTCCGATTGAAACCTGATGTGAGATGCAGTACCTTCTGGCTCTTCTATAGTGTCATCTTTATCCTTTCCGAGCAAAGTATATATCTGGGTCAGAATTACAGCTTGTGACTGGGCGATTTGTTCGCTGATGTTTTGTTCAGCCCTATCCAAAACGGTTTTCCAAGTTCTTTTGGCCTTGTTCTAGTTCAGTCACTCAGTTTTCCATTTTCTTTGCTTGCAAGCGAGTACCATATCGATGTGGAATGATAGTAACTTGAGTTTAAATTTTCCTCATGGTATTTACACAACTCACCCAATTTTCTTTAATAATGCATGCAAATTATAATGTACAACTAAATATTTAAATGTCATGCCAAAATGAATGGAAATGAAGTGTTGATTCACAAGTAATCCTTAGAAGCGTGTGTCTCTCCTATATGAACTCATTGCTTCATATCTTCGAGCTACGGGTCTTTCCTATATAGAACCTTTTACAGGTAAAATTTTTGATCTGGGGATTCTTTCTATATAGAACTCTTCATCTTAAAGTTTCGAAGAAAGTTGACACTTCAATCTATTCTTGGGTGGTGCCAATACCAGTGATAGATAAAAATCTTTGAGATGATGCCCCGATTCTGATCGTCTTGGGCATAAAACAATATCTTCTAAAGCAAAACGGTCTGGTCTGAGGTAAAGGTTCTTGTTTTGACCACCATTTCTTCCTTGGGCTTCACTTGATCTTCTTTGCTGTTCTTTGTAAGCAAAATTTGGAGAAAGATTTACTTAGCTGCAACATTGACGCAAAGGAAAATTCTATTGAAGGTTTGAACATTTGATTCTTCGGTTTGATTTCTTTTGTATTTTTCCTAAATGCACAGGGATCAACGGTTTTGAGTTACCTTTACCGGTAGCTGTTTGCTCCAGGCTAGTTGTACCATTCCCATGGGTATAATCAGTTTATACCAATCATGACATTAGATTTTCTCAAAGGATTTATTTTCCTTCGACCACTCATAAAAATGGATTTTTGATGGACATTTAAATTTTCCATTGTCTTAAACTTTACCGTGTTTAAGTACGTTGCGCCAATATTTCTATTGGACTTGTTAAAATTGCTCTGATCCCGCCGCCATACTAACGAAGAGATAAGATCGAAAGATGAAGGTCTCGATATTTGATCCAGCTGAAACACTAATGAAGAGGGATCGAATAACGGTTTTAAACATTTAATTCTGCCATTTGATTTCTTTTGCATTTTTACAAATGCACAGGGATCAACAGTTTTGGGTTACCTTTACCGGTAGTCGTTTACTCTGGGCTAGTTGTACCATTCCCCTAGGTACAATCAGTATGTACCAATCATAATATTGGGTTTTCTCAAAAGATTTATTTTCCTTCGACCATTCACTAAAATGGATTTTCGATGGACATTTAAATTATCTATTATCTTAAACTTTACCGTGTTTAAGCACGTTGCGCCAATATTTCTATTGGACTTGTTAAAATGGCTATGATCTTTTTTACCAAGTCGAGGTCCGGTACTTCTTCCTCATAGGCTGTTTCCAGATTAATCGGTTGCTTTGTAGTCATTCCTTCCTGATGGCTGGCGGATACCCCAGTGGTGTTGACATGCGTTCTTCTTTTCGAGGATCGGCGTGTCCGATTGAAACCTGATGTGAGATGCAGTACCTTCTGGCTCTTCTATAGTGTCATCTTTATCCTTTCCGAGCAAAGTATATATCTGGGTCAGAATTACAGCTTGTGACTGGGCGATTTGTTCGCTGATGTTTTGTTCAGCCCTATCCAAAACGGTTTTCCAAGTTCTTTTGGCCTTGTTCTAGTTCAGCCACTCAGTTTTCCATTTTCTTTGCTTGCAAGCGAGTACCATATCGATGTGGAATGATAGTAACTTGAGTTTAAATTTTCCTCATGGTATTTACACAACTCACCCAATTTTCTTTAATAATGCATGCAAATTATAATGTACAAGTAAATATTTAAATGTCATGCCAAAATGAATGGAAATGAAGTGTTGATTCACAAGTAATCCTTAGAAAGGCTTCCGCTAGGAGAAGATGTCTATCAAGAAGTTGAAATGAATTACAAATAATGGGTAGCTTTTTGTCTTGATATCTTGATTTTGTAAAGTACGATTCACTCTCTACGTCTTAGCATCGTCCTCGATTTGAGGAACGGTCACGTTATTTTCTTCTTCCACTGTTCAAAGTCCTATGACAGCGTAATCTATGCACTTGAGGGTTTTTTTCTGGAGAGATGGCTAGCCTATGTAGGCAAAGGTCTCTTCCTACATTGTCTCTTCGTTCGCTTCATATCTCGCTGTCGAATCATCTTTTTCGTTGGTCTTCGTTTGCCTTAACCTGATATTGTTGCATTATCGCTCTTGTATCACAGGCTTCTCTCCCATTTGGTTACACCCTCTAAATTGGATTATTCTCGAATCAACACTTATAGTATGATATGGCATGCAATGCGCATGCAGAAAAAAAGGGAAAAAAACAACATAGAAAACGAGTTAGTGTAATAGACTAAAAAAAGGTCATTCCTAAATGGGCAGAGTACTGGCGTGATCAAATGGTGGGATACTACGACTCATTATATACGGTTTGGTTCTAGAGTAAGGGTACCCGAACTGTTAATGGGACATCGATTCGGGGGAATACGACCCTTATGCCATACGGAGGTGAAAACCCCACGGAATATAAAGACCGAACTCCGGGAGCACATTACAACACTATACGGAGGTAAAAACCCCACAAAGCAAAGTAATCCCTCCCACTTAAGGGTTCTAAAGCTAACATATGATGACAATTTATATCAAACAATTTTCAGAAATTAAAAATTAAATTAAATCGAATTTAAATTTTCCTTAACAATTACAATGTGAACCCAACTAAGGGCTAACTCCTTCTTGTATTTGAAAACAAAAAAATTTCCCCAGCGAAGTCTCCATGTTGTAGCGACATTTTCGTCCGGGCTTTCCTGGAAACCCATTCTTTGGAGTGGGGCTTCGTGTTTTAAATAATAAAAAATAATTGTAAAAAATAGAGTTGCCACCGGTCACTTGGATAAGGTAGACCGGATACCGGAAAGTCAACCAGAGATGGGTTCGGGAGTTGGTTACGAGTGGGGAAGGATTAGCACCCCCACTACGCCCAAAATTGGTACCTAAAGGTTCGCATTATTTTTATTAAGGAAAATAAAAATTTGATTTAATTTACTAATTAATTTCCAAGATGTATTCACAACAGTTTAAATTTGCCTTGGTATTCACAACAGTCAAAGGAGATGGCCGAGATGACACTCCCAATAGAAATATTAGAACAATGGGGCAAAATTCTATATACGATATTTATGTAAAATTATAAATAACATAAAGTTAATATAAATAATGTAAATATAAAATAATAAAATACTATATAATATACAATATATATTAATATATATACATATAAACATAAATACATAAATAATATTTTATACATATCTTATATATAAATATACATATTATACAAATAATGTATAAAGCAAATATTATACTATATATATTATACTTATAATATATATTACACATATTATATATATATATGTTATACTTATCAAATATTCATAATAATACTATATACATTATGTACGAAAAAAAATACAAATAAAATAAAATTCATCGAATATAAAAAAGGACTGAAGTTAAAGAAAGTAAAAACTATGCAAAAAATTAAAAGTAAAATAATATATAAAACATATTAAAAAATATGCCAATATAAAAAACATAATCAACAAAACTATATATTATTATATAAATAAATATAAAAATAAAGATCAAATTTTATCCCACTAAGAGTTCGAATAAAAAACTTTGATCGACTCTCACCAAGATATCGGTGCCATCTTATTATGACTCAAAAATTAATTTAATCGAACCATAAAAAAACCTCTAGTCGGGTGGTTGACCGAACCACTTTAATCCCCGGAGCACTGCTCTCGTAAAAGCAAAGTCTTGCTCGGCCATTTGTTGATTCCATGGGCAATTTCCCATTCAATTGTTGTGTCAATTGAAATTTTCGGTGCCTTCTGCCCTCCCCATGTGGCTATTTATAGCCAAAAAAAAAAATGGGGGGTGGGGGAGACATGGCTCATTTTGAGCCACATGAATTTTGGCTTTTTTTACTTTGTTTTAAAAAGTTTTATTCAATAAAAACTTTTTTATACAAAAAAATTTATGATATTAAATACCTTAAAAAGTGAATACATTAAATTTACAAATTAAAAATTTTTGACGATAACGTCTTCTTTTTTGCTTTTCAAGTCTACAAATGCGGCAGTTTGAACTGGATAAAGGGTTTTTTTAATTGGGCATAATGGGTAGAGACGTTGGGCTTATTTCTCGGACAAAAATGAGTTACAACAAAAGTTTAATATGAACTTTTAAAAATATTGAGAGACCAAATTAATTTTTTTTTAAATAAAAACAAATTTTAAATTTCTCAAAAATTTATAGGCACTATGACCATTAGTCCTTTAGAGGATATGCAGCTATGGCTACAAGTGTGATGAGCAAAGAATAAGGACAGTGATTGATATCACCCTAATATTTTAGTCCAATCATGGAGGATCTAATCAACCACCAACCGGATGAGTTACCAAACATTGTCCAGTAATGGATTATCATGCATGGTATTTTAAGTTAGGGATGAGTAAAGCTCGAATCGATATAAAAAAATTTGAATTGACTTGCAAATTTTTAAATGAAGTTTAAGTTATAAAATAAAACTCGTCAACTTAATTAAAAAAATTTAAATCAATTCGACTAAACTCTATCGAATGTTCACCCTATTTTAAATATTCAATATTTCATTTCAGAATTATGATGACGATGATTTGAGGTGGCAAACGAATGGATTAATGGTTTTTCAAGTTTGGATTGTTTTTTTGGTCGAGTTCTCCACGTACTAGGACAAAGCCCATATCTTATCATGTTGTGGAGCCAAGCCAGTAATGCATTTCTTCTTCTTCTTTCTCATAAAAAATAGGATGAACTACACAATAGTCATCCAACTATAAAAGTTCATTTTGGTCACCAATTTGTTTTTGCAATCAAATCACCGAAGTTTTTTGTTTTCATTTTAATCACCAAACTTAGCTTTCTTTTCCATTTTGGTCATCCATGATTATTTATGTTAATATGACAACATGCGACACCTCCTGGTTGGTTTGAAAAAAATTAAAACAATTGTTTGGAGGGATGCAAGTTGAGATTCTAACTCAAGTCCTCCAAAAAAAACTATTCAAAAAATCATAAAATAATAATATTTAAGTAATTTGTTTTTTTAGCTTGTAACATAGGTTTTTTTTCCTTCGAAAATAATATTAATAAAAAATGTGTTTCTTTATGATATCAAAGTAGACATCACCCGGAGACCGAGATGACGCTCCCAGCAGAATACCGTAAAGTTTTAGAAAATGGGAAATGGATGAAAAAATGAAAATTTTAAAAAAAAATATGAGGTGGATGGTGGAGTCGCCACCAGCCACTTTGGTAGGCTGGACACGTAAAAAATTCACCAGAGATTCAAACGTTTGGGTTCGGGAGTCGGTTACGCGTGGGGAAAAATTAGCACCCCACAATGCCCAAAATTGGTACTGTGTTGATTTAGTGTTGTCTTTGCAAGAAAACAAAAATTTGATTTTTAAATTTAAAATTTAATCCCAAAAAAACGATCTAAGGAGAGCATTTCCTTATTTATGAAAAAACGAGGAGGATGACACCTGAATAAGTCAGGATGTCACTTCCTAGCCGGATTCTGAAATAAAGTGGAAAATATTCCCTTAATACTAAACCGAATTTTTCACCAAAATATCTGAAATGAAATAAACAAAAAAATACATAAATATGATAATATAACATACGTATAATATCTATTATAATATACATATACACAAATATATATTATAAAAAAGATACGAAAACTTTACATATATAATATTACACTTTATATAGTCAAAATAATATATAAAATATAGTAAACATATTATAAAAATAAAATAATAATAAATAAATATAATAATATACATGTAATTATAATATACTAAAAATAATATACATAATAATAAATACATTAATAGTAATTATAAAAATAATGAACATATTAATATATAATATATACATAATATTAATACTATATATACTATATACATACACCATACATATAATATATAATACCATATAATATACATATAATAATATACATATATAATAATAATAGTAAAAAAAAAGGACCAAATTGCAAGAAAAAGAAAACTTAAAAAAACTAAAAAAGAGACGAAAATACAAGATATTCGAAAGTTACAGGGACCAAGGAAGCAATTTCACCAAACGACAGACCCTTTTTGAAAATGCTTTTAGGGCGGAGGAATCAACAAGGTAATTTTCCTATTAAAATCTGATTTAAATGAATTTGGTGACCAAAACATAAAGGGACTAAAGGGGAAATTATACCATGCGGCAAGGAAGAAATGAAAATAAGCTAGGGGCATAGGGGTTTAGTGTGCAATTTACCCTTAACTTTAATATAGTATATAAGCTATTTTTCTTAAAAAGTATTCATTTGTATCTAATTAAACAAAAAAAGAGAGAGAAAAAAGGGGTTGTGCTCTCATGGTGTCGCTGGGGTGGGAGGGCCGACTGTCGCGCCGCCTTAGATTGCCGTTTGCCGGCGATAGTCGCCGTCGTGGCTGGCGGCCGAAAGTGGAAAAGTTGACATTTTTCTAGCTCTTTCCAATGCTCCGGACTCGAATCCGAAGTTGAATTTTTTAAAAAAAAACTCCACGCGTGCAGATCTAAAAGAAAAAAACAAAGGTATGTTTTTTTTTTTACCTTTTGGTTCGGTTTCTATCTCTCTTTTTTATATATTCGAAATGCTCCCTTTTTTGAATCCCTTTTTTGTGTATTCGAATGATAGTAGAATAAAATTTTTATTTTTATTCGAACCGAACTCTTCTTTTACATGATTTCATGGGTATTTATACCCGGTTTGATATTAAAAAAATTACAACTTGCTTCCCACTTGCTTGCTTTTTAGAACCGACTTTTTCCTAATTTTGCAGGAGTAGCTTGGACGGTGGGAGGTGGTGGCGAAGGGCGGTGGCCGGCAGCTAGTGGTGGCGCGCGTGGCCACTAGCGTCGCCCTTGGTGGCCACACACAGAAGGTGAAGGGACATGAGGGCAGTGGCTACAAAGTAATAGGTTTAGAGTTTGGTAATTAGGGCTAGAGGTATTAGGGTAATTTAGGATATTAGGGGTATTATGGTAATTAAGGTATTTTGGGTTATTTTAATTAAATGGGTATTGGGTCTGGGTTTGGGTTATTTTTTGTAAATGGGTTTTAAAACCGGGTTTGGGCTTGTATGTATGGGTTTGGGTATTAATGGGTCTGTGATTTAATTTGGGCTTAGGCCCGGACAAAAAATGAGTACTACATAGCTATACAAGAAATCATTAATTATAGTAGAACTTATATAAATTAATACTCAATAAATTAATAACTACTCTAAAATAATAATTTTTTTGTTCCAACTTTGGCCCAAGGTCTAAATTAATAATTTCGATAAATTAATAAGATAATAATTTTTTGGAAGACCTTATATAAATTTATGGTCCTTCAATATTATAAATTAATAATTCTATAAAATTACAAATATAAATAGGATAACTTAGTAAAATATGATTCTATTGTTGTTTGTTTCTTCTTAAAATTTAAATATAGTTGTATTTTATCTCTAACTTTCCTTACTACATCCAAAAGTTTTGGTGTTGTGTTTTTATACTGCAACAAAAAATTGTGAAGAGTTGTTGTCGCTATGAGTGCTTCCTTTAGCGTAATTGGTTGCAAAGGCATTGTTTCATCTTCAGTTTCATCCTCAATAGGATTTTCAATAACACTAGCTACAATTTCTTCTAAACTTTGGACCTCTGAACATGTATCATTTTCACCCGAGTAATCCAATAGGTGATTGACATTCATTTTATTGCGGTACCCAAGGCTAAATGTGCATTTTAAATATGTTTCGTGTCATTTTTTATTTATTAAGAATAATGTAAGTTTGTTGAATCGAAAAAAAATTCTTTAAATTAATAAATTATTAATTTATCGATTAATTAATACCTCTTTAAATTAATAAAATTATATGGTCCTAAAATTATTAATTTATAAATTTTTTACTGTATTTATTTACCTCGTGTCATGATTTAGTAGAAGTGTAATCAATTTGAACTTCAACTTAACCTAAAATTTATAGGCAGTTAATGTAATAAATTTTAGCACCAATTTTATCTAGAATCTTTTATATATATATATATATATATATATATATATTTGGGTAAAAATTGGATGTCTCTATAAATCTCGTTAAAAACCTTCTAAACTTAAATAGAAAAAAAATACTCACGAAACAAATACAGAAAAAACTGCGACTAAATAACTTATACTAATGAAAACAAACCGCAACCTAGTGCAAAATCTAAACCAGTCCCATACTACCAGATTTATTCAGTAACCTAAGTAGCATTACTATCAACCGATTCACGTAGTATTGAGGACACTAATGATGCTGGCGGTTCCAGAAACCTCACACACTCGGGTTTACTTTGGTCAGCTAGTTTCGTCGTGCCATCCGCTACATTGTTACCTTTCCGATTCATATGCTGAATTCATTTTAAGTTTACTTAAATACGTATATTCTTAATCATGTATTGAATGAACAATTGGGTGTAGTCGAACCCAACAAGTAGTGCTAGTGGAAAAATGAATGATATTCATCATAAGAAATAAGTTCGAGTAATTTTATCTACAAAATGTGTACCTTATCAAAGGGTTAAAAACATATAAACTAAGACTACATAGTGCTCACCCTAAGACGGTTAAAAAACAATTGGGTGTAATAAGTAGTACTCCTTCTGTCCCAAGAAAAGTGTCCTTTATTGACTTTTTTTTGTCAAAAATTTTAAACTGACTCTTAATTATTTAAAATTTATTATTGATAAAAATATAAAAAATACATATATTTTAAAAACCTCTAATCAAGTAGATTTTAATTATATATTTTATAAATTTTAATTATTTAAAATATTTAATATAATTATAGTCAAAGTTTAAAAATTTTGACTTTGAAAAAAATCAATAAGAGACATTTGTGGGGTGGAAGGAGTAATTGTTTATGGATTTGAAGGATTTTTTTTGGGGGGAGGACTTGGGTTTGATACCCAACTCTAACCCTCCTAACAATTGTTATTTTTTTCAAACACTCAAGAGATAATACATGATGTCGTCATACGAATATAATTAAGCATGGGAAACCAAAATGAAAACAATAATCAACGTTGGTGGTTTGTTTGCAATTTTTTAATGATGAAATTGATTTTTTTATATAGATGGATGATTATACGTGTAGTTTACCCAAGGAAATATTACATGGGTAAACTACACGTATAGTCATCCATATATTCTTAACCATGTATTGAATTGAATTTTGCCCATATGGAGTTCTTTTAATTAAGGGTAAACTACTTAAATGACCACCTAATTATGGGGTGGTTTTAGTTTGACCATCATACTTTTAATTATGTCAATAAGACCACATAACTATTTACTTGGTATCAATCAAGCCACTTGCCGTTAAAACCTAACGGAGAAGGTAACATGACAGTTAATAAAAAATGTATAATTGCACATTTGGTCATGTTATTTATATATTACATCAATTTAGTCATATTATTTACATATTATATCAATTTAGTCATCATATAATTAGATGATTAAATTTAATCAATATTATGATTAAATTGATATAATATGTAAGTAACAGAGACCAAATATATAATTATACAATTTTTATTAACTGTCACGTCGTCCTTTCCGTTAGGTTTTAACGGCAAGTGGCTTGATTAATACCACTTAAATAGTTATGTTGTCTGATTGACACAATTGAAAGTATGGTGGTCAAATTGAAACCACCCCATAGTTAGGTGGTCATTTAAGTAGTTTACCCATTTATTATTATTATTATTATTATTATTATTATTATTATTTTCGGTGATACCATATAGAGTTTCTTCAATTAAAATGGTATATTCTAAGAAGTTCAATCATGTAGCACATGCCGGTATACGAAAACGGGTAAAGTAAAATAACATGATTCATAATTTTTTTGCAAAACAATTAAACAGATATTGAACATATCCACTTTGGACAGGCTAAAACAGACTAAACAACTGGAAATTTTGGAAATAAGTAGCTATTCCATATGTATATATATTTCCTTCTGTATAACATTTCTAGCAAGGAGACACTTCAGAATACAGATCCTCCTATTCTATAGAGTTATAGCAATTTAGACCGTAATGGATATGTTGATATATATAAATGACAGTTGTGTTTACAGTTCCAGGAAACCGCGAACTTCCTTCTGAGTGCGGGGTGGTGAAAGATCCTGGATGGCTTTCACTTTATCTGGATCAATCTCAATCCCTCTTATGCTTACCATGAACCCTAGGAGTTTTCCAAAAGTAACGGCGAAGGTACACTTGGCAGGATTGAGCCTCAGCTGGTACTTCCGTAGTCTTTGGAATAGTTTTCTCAAGTTCTGTATGTGCTCTTCCTCTGTTCGGGATTTGGCAATCATGTCGTCCACATATACTTCTATTTCTTTGAGCATCATGACATGAAAAAGAGTCACCATTGCTCTTTGGTATGTTGCCCCTGCGTTCTTTAGCCCAAACGGCATCACTCGATAACAAAAAGTGCCCCACATGGTTATGAACATAGTTTTCTCCATGTCGTTAGGGTCCATCTTTATCTGGTTGTACCCTGAGAAGCCGTCCATGAATGAAAACCATGAATGCCCTGCAGTATTGTCAACCAGCGTGTCAATATGTGGTAAGGAGAAGTTGTCTTTAGGGCTGGCTCGGTTTAGATCCCTATAATCTACACACATACAAACTTTCCCGTCCTTCTTTGGTACTGGTACAATGTTTGCAACCCATTCGGGGTATTTGGCTACCTCCAAGAATCCAGCATCAAACTACTTTTTCACTTCCTCTCGGATCTTTAACAACATATCTGGTCTCATTCTCTGAAGTTTTTGTTGTATTGGTTTGCACTCCGATTTTGTTGGCAATTTGTGCACCACTATGTCGGTATTTAACCCTGGCATATCTTGATAAGTCCAGGCGAAGACATCCTTGAATTCCTGAAGTAGGGTTATCAATTCGTGCTTGGTTTTTGAGGAGATTGTCGTTCCTACTTTTATTTCTTTTCTCTCTTTTTCAGTCCCCAAGTTTACAACTTCTGTTTCTTCTTGGTGAGGCATAATCTGCCTTTCTTCGTTGGCCACCATTCTCTTTAACTCTTCCGGGACCTCACTTTCTATCTCATCATATCCTTCCTCAATTCCCTCTGAGACCTCAGGGCATTCAAAATTCACTCCAGGATTGGATCCGGTATCATTCATATAGTCAATCATGAGCAACCTGTATTAAATGAAAATGAATTGTATTGGGAAAGAGACGGCTTTATATGAAGGAAATGAACATGAAGAATGCATGAATGAAACAAATGAAACTTTGGTCATTTAGGAAAAAGGGGATATTTTCATTTCAATCAAAAAGTTAACATAGGTGCCCCATACAAGAGATCCCCATTGTTTACGGGCAAAAACAAAAGGTTGATTTAGAGCATTACTCTGATCTATTCCTAAAAACTACAGGTAGATCAATGCAGCTCCAGTTATCGTGTGTTTCCCCGGGACGGCAAGGGCGGATGTTGGTCAACATGTTGCTGTCTCGGTCATTCCCAACTGTCATGTTGATGTACATCCCTTCAAATGATTCACTGAGTATTTCCTCCTGGCTGAGTACGTTATTTTCCTTCATTGCCTCTCCAACCTCTTGACCTGGCTGGTAGAATCCTCCTGAGACAAAAGTGGTTTTTAAACTAGGAAATGACATTGGTCTCCATGGAATGTCTTCTCCTTTAGATCTGACTTTTCTTTGCTCTTCCTTTCTCTTGTATTCCTCTTTCCTCTGTTGGACACTTGGTTGGTAACCCAGCCCAAAATGATCCTTCTTGGTTATCATATTCTTGGCTCTTAGGTTTCCTTGTAATTTCTTCCCCAGCCCCTTTCCTATTTTGGCTCCACGACCCAAAGTTTCTGCGACGGTCATCTTGGTACAATTAGATAACCTGGGGTAGGGGATCCGACTTCCTTCCGAAACAAATGTGGCATTTACTAATTCCAATGCTCGGAACGAGCATTCTGCAGCATCTTCATCATTTTGAATATATGGGGCGTCTGATGTCACAGAAGCAACAATTTCCTGCTCTGCCTCTACTGTGACCAACTTACCTTCGACTACAAATTTTAACTTTTGATGCAATGATGAGGGGACAACTCCTGCGGAGTGGATCCATGGTCTTCCCAACAAGCAGCTATAAGATGGCTTTATGTCCATCACCACAAAATCGATCACATATTCAGTTGGTCCGATCAATAGGGGCACCTCAATTTTCCCCATTGTTCCTTTTTCCGTACTGTTGCGCGTAATAAGTGCTACGCAAATGTGCAAGTATACACATCGCAAGTTATAGTATAAAAGATATCGTCTCCACAGGGATTGGTGCTACTTCAAGAATCTAGTCTCTTGCACTGTAAAAATAAAAACACAAATAAAAGATTATAGAAGTTTAACTAATCTAGAAAGCAAATAAGTAAAAGAAAAGATGAATTCAGTTGAGAGAGATAGGCTAGGTTATCGTGAGTTGAGGTGTGATAGCCGATTGGATTGTCTTGGTAAAAGAGTGCACGGGCAACTCAGTTGCCGTAGCAACTTGCACGACGGGGTTGCCTTGGCAACTAATTAATGGTTGCTTGTGCGACTAGTTGGGCAACTACTTGGGCGACTGGGCAGCAACTTCAAGGTTCGGCGGAGCGTTCTTCAATGGTTTCTTCTTATCCCTAAGTCAAAACTCTAGCTACTTGTGCATGCCTTGATAATACATCCCTGCGTGAATCAAGGGTGAACAACAACCAATCTTGCGCTCCTCTTAGCTGTTGAAATCCTTAACTTATTCCTAAGCCAGATTAATCTTCACCATCATTGGATTGCATAAAGATCATATTCATTCGTTTCTTGAATCTAACTCTCCCGATATTAGATAAATGGATGAAATCACGAGATCCTCTCCTAATTCACTCGCAAGCAATAATAAGAACCAAGAATGAATAAACCTTGATATAGAAAAGTGCAAACTCTTTATTACCTAAACAAAAACCAAAAGTTTCTCACAACCACAAAACACAATAACCATAGCCAAGTAAATTTAGTTCATGGCTAGGTTCCAAAGAAACACAAGATAAACAATCCCTAGCATGAACCCAATCGAACAAGGAAGAAAAGTTGAAGCTTGTCAAAAATTCCCCTTTGCTTCCTCTCTTGGTCTTGTCGAAATTCCCTCTTGCTCTCTCTTGCAAGTTGTCGAAATCTCCTATCTATTTATAGGGCTAGGCCAAAGTCCTTCTTTGAGGAGGAAATTGAGTTGGAATTAAATTATCTTTAAAGAATATAATTCTTTATTATAATTTTATTCCTATTAGAACTTCTCCTATCTTCTTGGAATTTAATTCTTCTTTAATCTCTGCATGGCAATTAAATTCCTTTGGGCTTGGGCCTTACTCCATGTCATCTTGGGCTTGTAAAGTCATTAATTTCGACATCCCTATTGCAATTTGTCTTTGTCGACAAATGCCATGGCAACTGGCTCGGCGTCTCCTTCATGCATTGCCCTGGCAACTAGCTCGGCGTATCCTTCATGCATTGCCCTGGCAACTAGCTCGGCATTGCTTTGGCAAGTGATCCTGTACATACACACACAAAGCACACCAAAGCAGCATCTTTTCCACAAAAACTACCAAGTTATGTAATCAAGCTCAATGATGGAAGGAAACATGGATTAATGCATGAATGGTTAACTATGCAACTAATATGAGCCTAAGTCTAACAATAATATGAGTAAAAAAGGTAAGAAAAATAGTACTTTTGAACACTTATCACACCCCCAAACTCGAACTATTGCTTGTCCTCGAGCAATGCAAACTCATAATTACCTGCCAAGACTTCAATTTTCAAAAACTTAGCTTTGAACTTGATTTCAATTCTCTGAACCGGGGCACAAAGTATGATTGGCTTTTTATTTTTCGGAAAACTGAGGAGTTACTCGGAATCAAACTATAATGCTTGTGAGAGTGTGCGGAGTTGTGTGCAAGTTGATTTTTCGGATTCTATGCAAACAATAGGTTTTCAAATTACTTCATTGGGTTCTTTTTAACATGTTTTGACTATAGCCAATTTTGGGCACCTCTAGTGTTTTATTTTTAGTTTTCTTAAGTTAATTTAATCGACTAGAGCCGGTTTCGGGCACCTCTAGTTAAATTTTTTTTAACGCCTCCTAGAGCCAGTTTCGGGCACCTCTAGTGATCAATTTTTTAGCATATGCTAGAGCCAATTTCGGGCACCTCTAGCATTCATCCAATTTTTATTCTAATCCCCCAATTTGTTAATTATCAACCTAAGTTTACTAGAACTCCTTAAATCAATCAAACCACAATAGTGTTTTATCAAATTTAGCATCATAGTAAAATTCTAAGTTTTTCCATGGTTATCCTAGAATAAAAATTCTATCAATTAAGTGCATTGGCAAAGTCATCATCGAATATTTATCAAATCTAAGCAATTCTTGTTCCAATTAAAGGCATGGCGAGCAATTTATGTATCCTAAATGTAATACTTAAGATGAATGTAACTAAACATGGTAACTACTAATAACAATCCCCCCCAAACTCGAGTTAGGCATTGTCCTCAATGCATGCATAAAAATACCGAAAATAAAAATAAAAAGAAAAATGCATACGAGGACTTACTCCGAGAGTTCGTCATCGTAGATGATTAGTTTCCTTCTAGTTGGCGTCTTGATTTTCTTGCTTGAACGCGATGGTTGTTTTCTTGTTGCCAGCGGTGGAATCGATCCTCGTACGGGGTTGTCCTCATCATCCTCTTCATCAATGTCAATGGCTTTTCGCTTGGAGGATTCAATTGGTGTGGTCTTTATTGGTTCAACGGAGGAGTCGTCCGAATCTGGAAAATCAGAAAATGATTCCGTAGGAGTTGATTCGGGCATAGGTGCTTTACCTTTGGCTTTTGCAGTGGTTGTCGGGATGTCTTTAGCTTTGGTTGTCGTGGCATCTTCAGGGTTGGTTGCCGTAGCATCAGCTTCCTTGGTTGCCGTGGCAAGGATATCGGCGGGAAAGATTGGGAACGGCACGCGATTGTCCGGGTACTTTTCTAGGATGACTTGGGTGATGGCATTGTTGTGCTCCTTCATGTACCGCATGAACATTAGTTGTCGATCTTCAATTTGCCTTAGGCAGCTTGTCAATGGGTTCAAAAGTGCTTCAAAGTCTCCCGGGATTAATGGCCGAGTTGCCCTGGCGTTAGGTGCTTGGGCATTAGGGATTGCCGTGGCGGCAGGAGTTGCCGTGGCAATTGGAGGCCTTGAAGAATCTTCCGGTGCCTCTCCCATTAGCTTTCGGATTAGTGTTTGATTCCAACCAGACATGGGTAGGGCCTTTTCATCGGTGGACTCACTCGGGACATGCATCTCCTTGCAAAGATTAGAAATTAAGCAAGGGAAGAAAAGATAACCCTTATCTTTTGAGCTGCATACAAAAATCTCATCACAAATAATTTTTCCAATGTTAATGATGCGATTATGCAAAATAGAATGTATGAGCAAAAGAAGTGGTATATCAACGGTAGTATTGTGTGTGGAGGGCATTAAAGAAGTTTTAACAAACTTATTCCATAGTTTTGCCTCGGGTTTAAGCCGAAGGCGATTTACCGTGCCCTTGTATTTACCGTCGTTCCAATAAGTTCCCGGTTGAGTGAGTACTTGAAGCACCTTGTCGAGTTGCTTGGGATTGATTTGGTCAACGAAGGCTTGATGCTCGTCCTTCTCAATGTAAAGTCCGTAAAAGGTGTTGATGCTTTCGGGACTTATAAGTATGGCCTTGTCACGAACAAAAATATAAGGATTATCCGGGTTAGGTGAGTGAGCATAGAATTCTCTTACCCATGAGATGTTACCCGGTTCCGGTTGATGGCAAAAGATTTGCCACTTTTGATGTGCAATCCTCTTGAAGATGAATGGTTCAAAGCCGAAATCTTGATGAGAGTTGGAATATTCAAAGCCTTGTTCTTCATGAATCTTCCGGCTTCCAAACTTGGATTGAAATCTTTCTTGAACCGCCGGTGTAGCAAACTTCTTGTATCTTGGTTCTTTGGAGGAACTTGGATGAACTAAAAGTTTAATCTTGGATGCCATGTATGATCTTGGTTGTGAGTAAAAACAAAGAAAAGAAAAGAAACTAAAAAGTTGCAAGATATAAAGTAGGAATAGGTTAAGGGTGATGGGTTTTTTAGAAAAGATAGGTGGTTGGGATTGGGGGAAATCGAAAAAGGGTTTAGGGTTTGGTAGGAATTTTCGACAAAAGGGGTTTTGGTTAGGATGAATTGGAGGCTTTATATAAGCCTTAGATTCAGCCCATTAGTTTCCTTGTTGAAGATGTTTTCCTACTTGGTTTAGAATTCCTTCTTTATCTTGAACTTTCTTTCCTATAATTCAAAAACAAATCAAATAAGGATTAAAATTAAAGATAAACTAATAAAGAAAATAAATAAAGATGTGTAATAGGATTCTTAGACTTGAGTAAAAAAAATCTATCCTAAAACTACTAATAATCGGTAAAATAATAAAATAATAAAAAAATTGAAAAAAATGAAAAATAAATAAAATAATTAAATAATCGATAAAAAACAAAAATAAAAAAAAATAAAAATATCAAAAGGGAGAGCATGCTCATGCATCTCCTAAATTGACCACTTCCTTGTTACGTTCCACATGGGCACCATTGTAGTGCTTCAATCTTTGTCCATTAACTTTGAATTCATGGTTGTCGAGAATGGACTTGATTATCACAGCACCATGGGAGAATGGTTTGACGACTTCAAATGGTCCCGACCATCTTGATTTCAGCTTTCCCGGGAAAAGTTTTAGCCGAGAATTGAATAGGAGAACTAGTTGCCCTGACGTGAATTGCCGTGGCAATAGTTTCTTGTCGTGTCATCGCTTTGTTTACTCCTTGTAGATTCGTGCATTGTTATAGGCGAGTGCACGGAATTCTTCTATCTCATTGAGATCCATCAAGCGCTTTTGTCCGGCATTTTCCCAATCCATATTCACGGTCTTGATTGCCCAGTACGCCTTGTGCTCGATTTCCACCGGTAGATGGCATGTTTTGCCATAGACAAGTCGGAAGGGGGACATACCTAAGGGTGTTTTGAATGCCGTCGCGATATGCCCAAAGTCGTCATCTAGTCTTAATGACCAATCCTTCCTTGAGGATTTACAACTTTCTCGAGTATTCCCTTCAACT
Source organism: Hibiscus mutabilis (assembly GCA_019671005.1). Lineage (NCBI taxonomy): Eukaryota > Viridiplantae > Streptophyta > Magnoliopsida > Malvales > Malvaceae > Hibiscus > Hibiscus mutabilis. The sequence continues at coordinate 19,946,204 of CM033755.1, forward strand.
CCGGTTGGAAATTTCGCTTGCCCGTTGGTTTGTGGGTGATATGTCGTGGCGATCTTGTGTGATATGCCAAGCGTTGCAACATCTTGGCAATTAGTCATTGTCAAAATGCTTTCCCCATCATCGATAATTGCTCGGCATCCCAAAACGTGTAAATATGTTTTTCTACAGGAATCGTTGCACGGTCTTGGAATCGTCGTTGGGAATCGTAGCTGCCTCTACCCATTTAGACACATAGTCGACGGCAAGTAAGATGTAGAGGTTGCCGAATGAAGATGGGAAAGGTCCCATAAAGTCGATCCCCCATACATCAAACAGTTCCACCTCGATGATGTTCGAGTGGCATCTCATGTTGTCTAGAGATATTGCCCGTCCTCCGCAACGATCGCATTGCTTGTAAAAGTCTTGGGCATCTTTTGTACAATGTTGGCCAATACAAACCGGATTGCAAGACTTTGGCGGTGATACGAGTTCCTCCAAAATGTCCTCCATAGGGTGAAGAATGGCATTGTCGGAGTACATTCTGTTGCTCTTCTTGAGGACACATCGGCGTATAACCGATCTCGCACATTGTTTAAACAAAAGAGGCTCGTCCCAAAAGTAATGCTTAGCATCATGGTGGAACCGCTTCTTCCCTTGGTGAGTAATGCCATAAGGAAAAATACCACAAACAAGGAAGTTAACTAAATCCGCGTACCAGGGTATTGCCGAGGCATGTGCCGCCGTGGCGACTGCTCCCAAGATTGCCGAGGCGTGCGCATCAAAGACTGCTGCGGCGTCGAGAGTTGCCGAGGCGTGTGCATCCATGGTTGCCGAGGCGTCTAGGGTTGCCGAGGCAACTAAAATTTGTTCATCCGGGAATGCATCACATATCTCAAGATTCGCGTCCTCCTCCTTATTGCGTTCCAAACGTGATAAATGATAGGCCACTTGATTTTCTGTTCATTTCCTGTCCTTAATTTCAATATCAAATTCTTGTAAAAGTAATATCCAACGAATCAAACGAGGTTTAGCATCCTTTTTAGCAAATAAGTATTTGATTGCCGAATGGTCCGTATGAACGATTACCTTTGTACCAATTAAATAGGATCGGAACTTGTCAAATGCGAAAACTACAGCTAGTAACTCTTTCTCCGTTGTTGTGTAATTCACTTGAGCACCATTAAGAGTTGTACTAGCGTAGTATATCACATGGAAGGTCTTACTTGTGCGTTGGCCTAGGACTGCTCCTACCGCGAAATCACTTGCATCAAATATGAGCTCAAAAGGTAGCGTCCAATCTGGTGGAACGACAATGGGTGCCGAGGCAAGCTTTTTCTTTAGGGTTTCAAATGCTTGAGTGCAAGAATCATCAAAATCGAAGACTTTATCCTGTTCAAGCATATTACACAAAGGTTTAGTAATTTTAGAAAAATTATGAATGAACCTCCTGTAAAAACCTGCATGTCCGAGAAAACTTCGAATTCCTTTAACCGAACTTGGTGGGGGTAATCTCTCGATCACGTCCACCTTGGCTTTGTCTACTTCAATTCCCTTGGATGAGATCTTGTGGCCGAGCACTATTCCTTCATCTACCATAAAATGGCATTTCTCCCAATTGAGGACTAAATCCGTTTCTTCGCATCTTGCTAACACCCTCTCTAAATTGCCGAGACAGCCGTCGAAGTCATTACCAAAAACCGAAAAATCATCCATGAAGATCTCAAGGAAGTCTTTGACCATGTCTAAAAAGAGTGCCATCATGCATCTTTGGAAGGTTGTCCGGGCGTTACACAATCCGAACGGCATCCTTCGGAAGGCATAAGTACCGTATGGGCATGTGAAGGTTGTCTTTTCTTGATCTTCTGGTGCTATGGCAATCTGATTGTAACCTGAATAACCATCAAGAAAACAATAAAAGGGTTTACCTGCAAGACGGTCAAGCATTTGATCAATAAAGGGTAATGGGAAGTGATATTTCCTAGTGGCTTTGTTTAGCTTTCGATAGTCCATACAAACCCTCCAACCGGTCACAGTCCTGGTTGGGATAAGTTCATTATTTTCATTGCTTACCACTGTTATACCTCCCTTTTTCGGTACACATTGTACCGGGCTTACCCACGTACTATCAGAGATAGGGTATATAATGCCGGCGTCAAGCCACTTGATGATTTCTTTCATTACAACCCCTTTCATGGAATGATTCAATCTCCTCTGGGCCTCAATTGAAAGTTTGTGATCATCTTCCAACAAGATCTTATGCATGCACACCGTCGGGCTAATTCCCTTCAAGTCGGCAATTGTCCACCCTATTGCCTTTTTGTGTAGCTTCAACATCTTGATCAGCTTCTTTTCCTGCTCAGGCTGTAACTTAGAAGAAATAATTACAGGTAATGTATTATCGGTCCCTAAGTATACATATTTTAGTTGCTCTGGCAATTGTTTCAACTCAAGAATTGGTGGTTGTTCAATAGAGGGTTTTACGAGCTTACCTTCCTTACCTGAGTAGTCCAGTGGTTCAAAGTATGTACCTGGTCGATTGACTAGCCAATTTGCCTCTTCTGGTTGTTCCTCATTGACCGGTTCTTCATAGTCCTCATGTTCCTCGTGATCGGCAATGTAGTTGCCGAGGCAACTAAATTCCTCATCGAAGTTAAACTCTGCCGTGGCATGAAGTAGTTGGCATTCTTCTGGATCATCGGCATGCCTTAGTGTTTGGAACACGTTTAGTTTAACTTGCTGGTCATTCACCCTCATTGTGAGTTCTCCCTTTTCAACATCAATCAAGGTTCTCCCTGTCGCTAGGAATGGTCTCCCGAGAATGATAGGTGCATGCTCATCTGCTTCACAATCCAAAACAATAAAGTCAGCGGGAAAAATAAATTTATCAACTTTTACCAGTATGTCCTCGATTTTTCCCTCTGGATGCACATAGGATCTGTCGGCTAGCTGCAGCATAACTGTTGTAGGTCTTGCCTTCCCGATTCCTAGTTTCTGGAAAACCGATTTAGGCATCAAGTTTATGCTAGCCCCAAGGTCGCATAGTGCTTTCCCGACATAGTGATTTCCAATAGAACAGGGTATTGTGAAACTTTCAGGATCCTTCAACTTGGGTGGCATACGATTGTGTAACATTGCCATGCATCCCTCTGTCGCGGCAACTATTTCAAACTCTCCTAGCCTTGTTCTTTTGGACACAATGTCTTTAAGGAACTTGGCATAGTTGGGCATTTGTTCAATTGCTTCCACCAGTGGCAAGTTGATGTGGACTTGCTTTAGGATATCAAGAAACTTCTTGAATTGGTATTCTTGCTTTTGTCGCTTCAACCTTTGTGGGAATGGTGGTGGAAGTTGGATATCTTCGATCTTTTCATTGGTTTGAAACCTGATTGACGGCGTTGCCAGGACATCTGGAGTTGCCGAGGCATTATCAACTGGGGTTGCCGAGGCATGCTTATCGCAGGTTGCCGAGGCGTCGTCGGTTGCTGAGGCATGTTTATTGCCGATTGCCGCGGCAATTCCTGGTTCAGCATCAGAGGCTTTGCCGCTAGGTTCGTCTTGATCTTTTTGTGGAGTTTTGTTTGACGAGCGATTTTGAACCTCTCTAAGTTGTTGGCCACTTCTAATGGTGATCGCCTTACATTGCTCATGGCCAGTTCCTCTTGCGACTTCAGTATCGCTAGGTAAACCTCCTTGTGGTCTAGTATTCAGATTTTGAGCAAACTGTCCGACTTGATTTTCCAATGATTTGATTGCCGCCTCTTGGTTTTGCAATCTCATCTTGGTCCTGTTAATAAAAGCATCAGTTCTTTTTATGAAATTACTATTCTCAGCCATATAAGATTCAGTTTTCATCATAAAAGCATTTAGAGAATTTTTTAAAGAACTAGATGTTGTCGGTTGTTGTCGCGGCATCGTTGTCGTGGCATATTCTCTTCGAATCCCGATGCTTGTGCATTCTGATTGTTCCGTTTAGAGCATTGTTGGGATTACTCCATGAAAAATTCGGGTGCTTCTTCCAAGTCGGATTGTATGTATTTGACATCATGTTGTTGTTCCGATTGTAATTCCCACATAGAAGTCGGATTTTGATTCTCGCATACATTCGTAAGAATTATGGTTATCACCACATAACTCACAAAAAGAATCCATTACCTTGACTTCATGTGTGTTGTTTGGTTTTTGCATGTTCTGGACCATCTTGGTTAAAGCGGCCAATTGTGCCAAATTGAATCTGATGATCCTAGTTCATGTATTGTGGCTTGGCGCCTAACTCCTCCTCTTCTAGTAGATGGGAATTGATAGTCATTCTTGGCCAGCCTGTTTAAAATTTGCATCGCTTCCTCCCGCGACTTATCTAGGAGTATGCCGCTTGCCGAGGCATCTAGCATCATCCTTGTTGGTCTATTCACGGCGTTGTAAAACATTGTTACTTGAGTCCACACCGAATCCGTGTAGGGGCATTTGTGTAGAAGTTCTCTAAATCGCTCCCAAGCCTCGTACATGGATTCATCATCCGCCGCCGCCAAAAGAAGTAATGTCATTACGGCTTATCACCAAATTTGTAGGATTAAATCTAGCAAGGAAATCACAACAAAGATCAGTCCAAGATGCTATGGATCCGCAGAATGCTATTCAACCATGCTTTCGCCCTATCCTCAAAGTGAATAGGGAATAATCTTAATCGAGGACATCGGGGTGACTCCGTGTATCTTGAACGAGTTGCAAATCTCGAGGAAAGATTTCAGATGTTGTCGCATCTTCATTGTTGAGCCGCCAAATTGACCTATTGTGTTGATCATATTAAACATTATCGGTTTCAACTCAAAGTGGTCGGCTTCAATTTCGGGTGCGACAACTCCCGGGTTAAGTCCATCAAGATCTTCTTCAAGATAGTCTCGAATAGTTCTGCTTGCAAGAATCACTCCTCCTCCCGCTCGAACATCTTGATTCATATTGCCGCCTTGATTTGCCATTGCTTCTCTTATCCTTCGCCTAAGTCTTTGTAAGGTTCGTTCGATTTCGGATCAAAGGGATATTTCGTGAAGTCGGTCTCGCCCTGGTCATATACCAATGCAAAACCAAAGTTTGTTAGCCCTTTGAATTTTAAACAAGAAAAATAAAAAGAAAGTGCAAGAAAATAAAACAAAGTCGCTTATTGCCAATCCCCGCAACGGCGCCAAAAACTTGTTTGCTGAATAAGTGCTACGCAAATGTGCAAGTATACACGCCGCAAGTTATAGTATAAAAGATATCGTCTCCATAGGATTGGTGCTACTTCAAGAATCTAGTCTCTTGCAATCGTAAAAAATAAAAACACAAATAAAAGATTATAGAGTTTTAAGTTTAACTAATCTAGAAAGCAAATAAGTAAAAGAAAAGATGAATTCAATTGAGAGAGATAGGCTAGGTTATCGTGAGTTGAGGTGTGATAGCCGATTGATTGTCTTGGTAAAAGAGTGCACGGGCAACTCAGTTGCCGTGGCAACTTGCACAACGGGGTTGCCTTGGCAACTAATTGATGGTTGCCTCGGCGACTAGTTGGGCAACTACTTGGGCGATCGGGCAGCAACTTCAAGGTTCGGCGGAGCGTTCTTCAATGGTTTCTTCTTATCCCTAAGTCAAAACTCTAGCTACTTGTGCATGCCTTGATAATACATCCTCGCGTGAATCAAGGGTGAACAACAACCAATCTTGCGCTCCTCTTAGCCGCTGAAATCCTTAACTTATTCCTGCCGGATTAATCTTCACCATCATTGATTGAATAAAGATCATATTCATTCGCTTCTTGAATCTAACTCTCCCGATATTAGATAAATGGATGAAATCACGAGATCCTCTCCCAATTCACTCGCAAACAATAATAAGAACCAAGAATGAATAAACCTTGAAATAGAAAAGTGCAAACTCTTTATTACCTAAACAAAAACCAAATAGTTTCTCACAACCACAAAACACAATAACCATAGCCAAGTAAATTTAGTTCATGGCTAGGTTCCAAAGAAACACAAGATAAACAATCCCTAGCATGAACCCAATCGAACAAGGAAGAAAAAAAGATGAAGCTTGTCAAAAATCCCTTGCCCTAGATTTGCTTCCTGCTTCTCTTGGTCTTGTCGAAATTTCCCTCTTGCTCTCTCTTGCAAGTTGTCAAAATCTCCTATCTATTTATAGGGCTAGGCCAAAGTCCTTCTTTGAGGAGGAGTTTGAGTTGAATTAAATTATCTTTAAAGAATATAATTCTTTATTATAATTTTATTCCTATTAGAACTTCTCCTATCTTCTTGAATTTAATTCTTCACTATCATGTCCAAAGCACACCAAAGCAGCATCTTCTCCACAAAAACTACCAAGTTATGTAATCAAGCTCAATGATGGAAGGAAACATGGATTAATGCATGAATGGTTAACCGGGGCACTAAAAGTTTGATTAAAAAAATAGTACTTTTGAATACTTATCAGCGCCATCAAAAGGCCGGTGGTTTTAGGTGAGAACCATATAAGAGTTTTGAAGGGTCACCATAGGCAAGACGTTCAATCCCCGTTGTTGACGCCTTACTACATTACATACCCTTTGTTCCAGTGATGTTAAGGGTTGTACTCGGGGATCTCATGTCCGAACGTTAATGATTTAAGCTATGCCCCACTATCATCTCGGTTGCCACGTAAATGTCCCGGGGCACAAAAGTTTTGGCCCGGGCCTCGGTGTTTTTCGAACTCAAGAGTAATTCGATCTTTGGGGTAGTTGTTCCACTATGTTCTTGAAATTCTTTGGCCGGGCCAAATCGCTCATTCATCTTTGGGGAGGTTTCTTCTCCAAATATCTGCGTGGCTAATCTGATGTATTCTTCCCCTTATCTTTTTTTTTGCTTTCAAAGCCTCGGAGGAATAACATCTACCGCTCCTTGTGAAATGGCCCGCCTCACCAACGCTTACGCTGCTCGCTTTGTTGGTTTTTCAGCAGAGGTTCTTTTACTGACCATGTTCTAGTTTTTCCCGCGTGGTCACATTTATCGCATAATTCCAGGGGTTTGCCGATATCCTTGAATGGGAATGGGGATGGTGCTGAAATGATGATCTTGAGACTTATCTTGCTGGTTTCTCCTTGGGAGACACCTGTATTCCCTGGCCTGGGAGAGATGATAAAAGGTCTATCCTTCCCGTATTTAGATTTGGGGCTATCCGTCATGTGTACGCCCGACCCTTCTACCTCATGGGGCCTCAAGAATTCTATTTGTTTTTCATTCATTAATTGTTGTACCAATCTCTTGAACTCATTACATTCTTGGATATCATGTCCTTCAGTCTGGTGCAATTCGCAATACGCTCCACATCCCTTCTGCCTTGTTATCATGCCTTGTTGATCACACGGGCCATGCATAACTGTTGAAATACCCACCGTAAAGGAGATTTGATTTCGACACATCATCCTTAATCCTCCCGTAAAGTATTCTTAAATAACATTTTTACCTCCTCGCTCCCATGATTAGCAAAAGCGGGTTATTAGCTACATTCGATTCTTCAAACTTCAATATCCCGTAATCGATTAAATTATGCACAAGTTTTTTGAAAGCAAGGCGTTTCGTAGATGATGTCAAGGGTACCGCCGTGATAGTCGCAATGCGCGCTCGGATTATACCAAGAAGGGAAGGGCGGGTTGACAGAGTAACGATGTATGGACGGACCAGTCCGCTTCATACAACCGGGAATAAAGTTCGAGTACGAAACAGTAGGGGAGTGAAAGTTCTTCTCACTTTCTCTTTTTTTGGGGATTCTCTCATCTCTTTGATTCGAGTGTTGTGTTTTTCCCCATGTGTGCTTGTGGCTGTGTGAGTGTGAAGTTCTTTCGGGTGGTATAAGTCTTGGTGGCGTTTACTTTATTTTTCTTGCTATACTTCCGAGACCCTTCCCCGCCATCAATTCTACCACTCTTAATTGCCAATTCAAGGGACTCCCCAGACCTGATTAAGTCAGCAAAGCACTGTGTTGTGTTATTAATGAGGCGATCAAAGAGTGCCCCTTTCAGAGTATTAACAAATAACGGTGTAATTTCATGTTCCGGGATGGGTGGCTGAATTTGGGCAGCCACTTCCCGCCACCTTTGGGTGTATTGCCGCAGGCTTTCGTTGGACTTCTGCCCCATATTTTCCAACATAATTCTACTGGGGGTCATATATTTCACATGCTTGTATTGCTCAGTAAATGCTCTCGACTGATCCTTCCATGTCTTAACATTTGCCTTGTTCAACTGGGTATACCACCGTAACGCTGCTCCAGTTAGGCTGTCCTCGAAACAATGGATCAGTAGCTTTTCATCCTTAAGGTAGGCCGCCATCTTTTGACAGTACATTGTTATGTGTACGGAAGGACATGTGGTTCCATCGTATTTGTCTAACTCTCGGCGTTTTAAATTTTGGCGGTAGGACAAGATTGGACACCAGACTTAAGTCGCTAGCGTCATTTCCCGATTCTTCATTAGATTGTAACGTTTTAAATTTTTCCTCCATGAGGCGTAAACCTCTCATCCCACTTTTTCTCTACCTCGGTCCCGATCCTTTCAACCATGTTCAGGTCCGCACTTCTTCTTCATAGAGTGCTTCAGCGTCGAGGGGTTGAGTTTCGTGTGCCCCTATTTGAAAACTAGATGACATTCTGAGGGTCGAGATATACACCTTTCTAGCCGGATTCGTGCGGTTGGTTGAACCTTGTAGTGAGTGGGGTATCCTCCTGCTCTTGAACGTTTTCTCCTTCCACTCTTTTCCAAGACTCTTAGCCAACAATACGGTTTATGTCGGATACTATAGATGCTTCATGATCGCAAACTGATCATCGAGGCTTCTTTGGGCCTCTTCAAGCCTTGTCTCGAGCTTTTTTTGCCCTTTTTCTATACCGAGTATCCTGTCTTCCATGAGCTTGCTTTGTAACCGGTAAGGTATGGGTGATGAATGATTGCGGGTTAACTACACACAACGCCACAATATTCATAATGTTAATATGGTTGCAAGAAATAAATGCATGTATAATGATGCGAATGTCATGATGCAAATGCAAGAATGTATGCAGATAAGGTACTGATTCCGCTGGTAATCACCCTTTTGAACTACTTCCACGGGAATTAAAGGTCTAGATTACAATCGAGTTCGTGTTACAAAATAAAGATCCCTAATACAAAAGATCTAATTACAAATACGAGTCCTATAGATAAGCTCTAGCTCTATCTCCTAATTTTCCAATTGCCCTAAGCAGCTTGAGGAACCTGGGAGCTTCTTCCATTTCTGGGACTATGAAAGGTCGGAGTGTTTCGGCCTCGATGGCCAAATCATTCACATGCCTGGCGACTCGTTGTATGTCCACCATCAAGTTTGCGTAATACTGGACCCTATCCTGTACCATCCGGGCAGCGTCACGCAGTCTCTTTTACCAATAGGTGTCCCCTCCGGCTGCATCCTCCTCGAACATACTAATTCTTTCCTTGTAATCCTCAACAGTTGCTTCGAGGGACTCAATTCGTGCTCGTAACATGCTTACTTCGCGCTCTCTTTCTTGCAGCTCGGTGAAGCCATTTCTGTGGCAAGACATTGAAGTGAGTGTTCAACTTCCGCCACCTTTCCTTTTAATTCGCCATTCGACTTTGGCTTTGCTCCAGACTTTGAATAGTGTCATCGTACAATTTTTGCATTTCTAACAGTCTATTCCGGCTACTCATGGACTTTCTTTTCCATACGGCGACGCTTTCTTTCTCATGATGGACAGCTTGTTTTCCCTTGCTGATTTCTTGCCTGAATCTTTCCTTTTCCTGGTCGATGGCCTTCTTGGAGGACCGTTTTCTTCCTCTATAGCCAACCGACAGCTTTCTATCTCTTTCTCGATCGCCTCTTGCTGATTTCTCGTTCTTCTTCCACCAAACAGATACCATTCATTCTTTCTCTTTCCACAGCTATGAATTGACTCCGCCGGCCTTTCAGATTTTTGCTTGTAGTAGAAGGGCATCTTTTTGATAAAGAGCATTCTTGTCGCTCAAATCTGCATTTAATTTCTTCAATCGCCTAATGATCTCGTCCTGTTCATCAACCTCTAAGCTTGCCTTATAGAGCTCGCCAGTATGTTGAGTACATTGGATGTCCATTTTCCTTTTAATTTCTTTCGAGTTCATTCCTTAAGATGTCAGTTTGACGGTACCACCTTTGTAAGCTCTTCGAGTGACACTCGCTGGTCCTTGATCGATTCGGGAATCACATTATTAACCCTCAAACGTCTCCAAAGATCATAGTCTAAGGTAGTCATGTGCTCGCATATCTTTCCACCCCGATCCAGAACAATGGTCCTAAGCCCTCATGATGGTCTCAATTTTTCCTTTGAACTCCCTTTGAAAAGAAATTCAGTTTGGCTTAATCCGCGGTATTGGGAATGAACTGTCGTGATCCGAATCTGCCGATACACTAAAAGCGGAGCACAGGCGATCCTCCTCCGCAATCCCAACATCATCAGCCGCTTGAAATCACCACAATCAGATAGGAAATAATTAACTTTACCGAGCCATGGGACCCTCCATGCTATATCTCCATCTTGAATCTTCTTGAAGAAACTAGTCCAAATTTTTGTTTTCAAATCCTCTTGCCATTCCTTTGCTAAGTACTCCGTAAAGCTTAAAAACCTTGAAGGATATCCGGCAGACCTCGCTCGGTGTCTTCCACATGTGACTATGTATCCATACTTGTAACATTTTTGGCGCATCCTCAAAACGTCCTTCTTCATGTTTCTGGCCAGCATTTAAGGAAATGAAAGTCTTGACCAAGATTGCTGGTACGGGTTTGCTTTCCGCTTTACCCCTCAAATAAGTCCGAATGGCTATGTCAATGTTCCCGAGTACTCTTGGAAAGATCACTAAGCCATATATTCCTAAGGCGAACAGGTCCATTTTCTTTGCCTCATCCTGGATGTATCGGTATGATGTCCCGAATAGTTTCCCATGCAAAAATCGTATTGTCTCCTCTGATCCAAGCAGGCCATTAACCCAATCGCCACTCATTCCCGCAAAGGTTTTGAGTTTCGCAGTTGTAATTCGATTCCTGAGGCTTCGCGAGATCCAATCTTCATGAATGTTTTCATGTTAAGTAAAGTAGTGTATTCTTCATCGTAGGCATCATGTTCTGCCCATTGAAGGTGAAGCGAAAAAGCCGGATTCCGAGAATCGACTATGGCTCGAGTAGGGCTGGTTAATCCAACATATAATAGCCGCAGCAATGTCGCCATAACTATCGCAGAACAAGTCTTGTAGTCTTCGGTCCCATCTTTCCCAAATGCTTTGAAGATCCCATAAGTCGTTATGTTGAGACTCACATAGGTGTACCATGCTATTACGCTGCTCATTCGTAAATCGTCCCCTTGGGTTTTCTCGTTGACCTCACCAATGTCCGATCGACAAATTAAGCTCTTCTTTCCTAAGACACTTTTTTCCATGGTGAAAGACTTTCTCGATCAGGCAAACCACTTAATCCAGTACCTTTATGTGATGCAAATGTATGATGTATGAAAAAAAACAAAAGCTTAAAAAGAAAACAAGTCACACTAGATAAAATTAATAAATATATGAAATAAAGGACAAAATTAAACAGAATAAACACACAAAACAACCCTATTTATCCCATCTAAAACCTAAGGTTATCCGCATGGCTCTAAATGGGTAGGTTTCTATGTATTCTCTACATGCAGTCTTGGTTCTAGGAAGTACCAATTGTCCTTGTTGTCCTCTACTAAGAGTAGCAAGGCCCCATCATCACCCATTATAGGCTCCTTTCAACCGGGTTCAATCTCGGGGACCCATTCGCTTATGCCCGCATAAAGGAACGATATCCTTATTTAAAGCATAAGGTACTGACTCAAGGTACTTGCTAGGCCCATACGGGAGAACGATATCTCCACGAAAGCATTAGCGTTTTCCCCACTTAAAAACGGGTTGCGAATAAATTTTAAGGGCCCCGTTATCCGAGAGTAAACGCCCAACCACTATCACTACGCCTGATATTGGCCTCGTTTACGCTCGGATAAAAGGGCATCGCATTAACAATTTATATCTCGATATGCAATCTTAATGGCAAAAATATAAAACATGGCGAGATAATTTAAAGATAGTAAATATTCACATAATGTAATGCTAATCTAGCATAAATAAAATACGTAATTAAAACACAAATATACATAACAAGCTTAATAGTAGATAAGAACAAATTTAACATGTCACAATAACAAGGGACGAATAAATATATGTATGGACAAAAGCATATATTTGAGGAGACATACATATTAGAAATAAAACACATTTCAACATATATAGAACAATATATTATACATAAAAAGAAAATACACTAACATGTAACCTAAAAAGCCAAGAGAATATACACACACATACAAAATACAAAACATGCTGTAATAGTCAACTAGAACATAACATGCTTAATATGAATAACCAACAAAAAAGATACATAATCATTATAAACTTAATACACATATACATGTAAACATAAAAATACGAGGCATATAATGAAGGATATATAATAAGACAAAAGACTACATTAACATATACGATTATAATACGAACATGAATATTTACATAGAAACAGATCAAAATGAAAAGAAATAAACATCAAGCGTAAAATTAAAGGATAATAATATGCAATTTAAGGACGAAATGTAAACAAGACAGAACTTGAAAGGATCAAATCAATTAGACCAAGGCGGACACTGAAATGAAAATTCAAAAACGCTGGATGGTTAAAGGGTAATTTTACCATTTAAAACTGATTCGGTGTAATTTAGGGACTGGATTGCAAGATTTTGAAATACAAGG